>CM060919.1:18297500-19547500 GCA_030737875.1 Allium sativum
CACCTCCTGATTAGTGTACTCTAGAGGGGATACACTGAGGTTCAACAAGAACATATTGCAACCCGGCCACACATGACCGTCCACTCATTTAGCTTGAGTGTAGCGAATATATTGTCACCAATGGTTGTCGATCGTCCAACCGTTATCCATAATATACAGAATCAAAAGAATAATAAATAATGAATTTTCTCTAGATTGGTGACAAATATACCCTTCTTGGGTATGACCCAACTAGCCATGCTGCCTGCCTGATTTTTGTCATTTCCCGATTGTAACGCTTGAGGCCACGTTTACTTTTAAACATCTGACCACCATTCACTTTGAATGCCACATCGCCAAACCCGTCAAATCACTAGTCGATCTTCTCAAAAAATATTATGGGTATAAAAGCTAAGAGAAATGAATTTCTCCTCCACCAGACGTAATACCTTGAAACGATCGTTTTATGTGACCTGCTAGGAATATTCTGTCGATATTCGTCCATACAAGTTGTCCTGGGTCTGGACAAACAAAACTGCCCTTGTATTTCACTCTCTCTTCCATTATCTTCAGCATAATCAAATTCGCAACGCCTATGCCTATACGGAGTGGTTTTCGAATGTTAAATCCAACCGGTCTCTTTGTATTGACAATGATGGTCCAAAAATCTTTAATAGCCGGTTATTTTAAATAATAACGATTTTAAATCAATTTTTTTATTTTAGCCATTTTATTGTATTTTGAATATTTAAAATGGTTTATTTTCAATAATAACGATTTATAATTTAATTAAACCGAAGTTAGAAAGTATAAATTTAAAATTTATATAAAACGAGCCTGAAATGGCATGGTAGTTTGAAAATTCGATTTTAAATTTCAATTGAATGTACAGGATTCAAAATAAATCAGATTTCAGTAAAACCAGAAACATTTGAGTCTGTTTAATAATATCTTTCTAACGAATGTGAAAAACTGAGATTTCACTTTATAAATTAAAATATATGTCTAGTTTAAAATTTAAAATATTCACCATGGAATTTATATATATTTTAATAGGGATTTTTAGTCACAAGGACAAAGTCAATCAAAAATTTGTCCATAAGGACAGTCAACTAAAAATTAAGCCTCAAGGACAATTTTACACTAAACTTTGGAATTCAGGGGTCCACTATCATTTCATTGTTTTGTAACACCCCGAATTTTAATTAACACTAATGGTTAGTAATTAAAGTATAATTAATCTCAGATGTGAGAATCAGGGGAAACGGGCTGCGTCATTGCGTTCGTCTCGGAAAAATACACGAAATAGAGTCCGAGTTTTCGAGAATCGGAGTCCGTATGGCCCAGTTATGGCCCAATGAAGTTTGCAGAAAATTCAAAGTTAAAAACAGATTTAAAAATTCAGTTCTAAAACAAGTTTGGAGCCAAAAGCGGAAAGGGCGGGAAAGTTCCCGCCTAGCCCCGTGTCGACAGGCATGTCGACAGGGGTGTCGACAGCCCTGTCGACAGGGGTGTCGACAGCCCTGTCGACAGGGGTGTCGACACAGGGTGTCGGCCCTGTTGATTGGGGTGCACCAGATCTGGTTTTTGGGTTAGTCTTGGGCTGTGTTCTAGAGATTTCCGAAATCTAAGGGTCCTAATCTAATCTAGGGTTAATCTAAGGGCCTAAAACACTCACCTAATCTATAAATACACCCTAAACCTACCCTAATCCATACTAAAAATAGAATTGAGGGCTACATGCCGCCAAATTAAATCTTAGAAGGAGCCTCCACTAATTTATGAAGAGGGTTGCAAGCTAATCACTCTCTAATCAACCTCTAATCCATTCTAAGCTTCTTAATCTTCTTCATTTGGAGTGCAAATTTGCTAGTAGTGAGTTTCTATCACTTTAATAACCGATTGCTAAATTAAGTAGATGAGATATGATGAGATCATATGGTTTTGTTTGGGGATTAATGGATTTTAAGTCATATGATATGATGTTAGTTTGCTAATCTATGTTTAATGTTAACCCTATGTTTATGCAAGCTAAGTATGTGGGTTTATGCAAGTTAAGTGATGGGTTTTATGCATGCTAAGTATTTGATTTTATGCATGCTAAGTATTTGATTTTATGCATGCTAAGTATTTGATTTTATGCATGCTAAGTATTTGATTTTATGCATGCTAAGTATTTGATTTTATGCATGCTAAGTGTTTGGTTTTATGCATACATTATGACATGCAAGTTTGTCTCTTTTTATGACATGCATAATGCAAGTTTTGTGCTTTGTGATCATATGTTAATATGCAAGTTACATGTATGTTAATATGCAAGTTACATGTATGATAACTATGCAAGTTGTATGTTTCTTCATATGCAAGTTTATAAGTTCATATGCAAGTTTATGAGATCATATGCAAGTTTATAAGTTCATATGCAAGTTTATGAGTTCATATGCAAGTTATGTGACATATTATGCAAGTTCATATGCAAGTTATGTGACATATTATGCAAGTTCATATGCAAGTCATGTATTTGTTAATATGTAAGTTTATGTAACATGTTATGCAAGTTGATATGCAAGTTATGTGACATGTTATGCAAGTTAATATGCAAGTTATGTGACATGTTATACAAGATTATATGCAAGTTATGTGACATGTTGTGCAAGTTCATATGCAAGTTATGTGTTTGTTAATATGCAAGATGGCACCTTTGAAACATGTTCATACATATGCAAGTTGACACCTTTTATATGTGTTATGTCATGAGAACGAAATTACGTGGGAACGATGGGGTTAATTAAGTGCATATGTTAATAAGATTGTGTGAAATTAATATAATTATGCATAACATAAAATAAATGAACATAGTATGGGAATTTGCCTATTAAGTTAGGTGTACCCATACTATGTGGTGGGAATTTGCCTATTAAGTTAGGTGTACCCACACTACGGAGTTGGGAATTTACCTATTGAGTTAGGTCTACCCATATTATGGAAAACATGATTAATTAATTAGGGATAATTAATATAAATTAGGAGGGTGATTAATTAGGTGTAATTAATCGACTAAGACACGAGGTTGGACTCAGTTGTAGCGTAAAACTGCCCGGACCCAACCGGCTTAACCAGTTGCTACAAATGTTAGCCCAATGTGAGAGGTCTTAGGCACAAATTAAATACGTGATTAAAGTAAAGACACGAGGTTAGACCCTTTTTATGACGTAAGGCTGCCCGGACCCAACCGGCATATCCAGCAGTCATAAAAGACGGTCTAATGTGAGAGGTCTTTATGAGGTCATGATCTTAATTAATTAATTAAGAAACACTTAACCATATTAGCATGTAGAGGGACATGAGGGGTTAAGTGGGTGCCTTGGGTGGCATGAGGAATCTAGTGGGTTGCCTTGGGTGGCAATAGAAAATACGATTAGAATACTTAACCAAGATGAAACATGTAATTAAACATGATTAAAGGGTTAAGTGGGAAACACTAGTGTGAGGGCCAAGCTTAGGGGGATGGCTTGTGCTGGGGGCCCATTTCACCCAGTAACCCATACGTATCTTAGTGGGCTCGACCCATGTCGAGGACGGGACACGCATACTGGGCTTGACTATAAGAGGCCAAAATGGGTTAGCGGTGGCAACGCATGACCAACGGGTTTCATATGCGTGTGTGGACCCGGGCTGGTAAATAAGACGTTGTTGCATCGTGTAGATATAAGCCGTGCACCGTTAATTTTATCAGGTTGCCACGTTGGGGAATGGTACACCCCACGGTGGGGCCAGCACGGGTATCTACGTTAGGGAGCCGATCGAATGGGGAGTAGTGTGTACACCTAGTGGATTGTAGGGCCCCGTGGCGTCTACTTAGTCACCTAGGGGTACGCGAGAACTATTAAGTTAATTTTATAAGTCCATGGGTGGGATCAATCTTTAAGTTAGGAACGACTGGTGTGGTGCAATTTAGTAATTTACCTTTGGAAGGGTAGATGCGTCTTTATCTTTTATCTTAGTTTAGTTGACTGCTTAGTGTAGCCATTCATCCCCATTAGTTACCGTATATCAGTTTATGTCTTCTCTGGTTACTTTAACGATTGTATTGTTAAAGTTATAGGACTCGCTCAGACTTATGTCTGACCCCGTTGTTTTTATCTTTTTCCCAACCCTCAGGTCCTACGGTGGATCCTAGCAGTAGTGGAGCTTGATCGGATTGCTGTTCCAGTCTTTAGGAGCTTGGATAGATGTAAAGCTCCAGTTACCCAGTTTCTTTTCTTTTTTCATGGCTATTGTATGAGAGTGGGATTATGTCCTTCTTTATTTGGATGGATATTGTACTTGACTTTTATTGTGGTTTTATGATGTAACCAGACATGTTTTATTTCCGCTGTTATGAGATGATGTTTTAAATTTCAAGTACTATTTATTTCTGTCTTGTTGTAATTTTTCTGTTCTATATTCACTAAAATACTCCACCGATGCTATGGCATTCCCTTAGTGAGTGATCATAGCGGGAGTGGGGTGTTACACGTGGTATCAGAGCTTAAGGTTACCGGAACAGATAAATTTTTGAGAAAAATATATTTTTTTAGAAAATAGTAAAGGTATTATTTTTGGAAAAAGTATTTTCAAAAACATGTCTTTTAAGAGAAGAGTTTTTGAAAAAGAAAAGCATAATCCCCAATAGCCATATCTTTATCTTTCGGAATCTCCTTTTTGAATCTTTCCTCTTTCGTTTCAGCATGGCTGAAGATCTTAACATCCCGGAGGGCTTAGTTATACCACTATGGTATAGGAGGTTACAAGAGGCTAGGGCCGCGGCTGCGGGTCCAGCCAATGCTACTACACCAGAGGCAACCGCTCCTCCTCAGCCTAGAGTAGATAATTTTGCTAAGATTTGCAAGGAGTTCAAGGCTATAGGAGGAAAACCTTTTCTAGGTTCAGAGACTTTCGTAGAGGCTAGAGATTGGCTTAAGGAAGTGGAAGAGTTGCTAGATATCTTTGAAGTGGAAGAGGGAAAGAAAGTCAAGTTAGCGGCTTGGTTAATGAAGGGAGAGGCCTCATTCTGGTGGGAGGTCACTAATGGAGAACGCCCTGTTGACTCTTGGGCAGATTTCAAGCAAAGGTTTGGGGCTAAGTTTCTCTCAAGGGCGGAAGAGAATCTGTTTATGGAGAAGTTCTTGAATTTGAAGCAAGGGAATCTCACGGTGAAAGAATATGTCAACAAATTCAATCAATTAGCAAGGTTTGGCATAGAGTTGGTGAATACACCGGAGAAGAAGGCTTTGAGGTTCGTTAGAGGCTTGAACGAACCATTGCAAGGAATAGCTATGACTCACATTCCTATGGGGGCCACCTTTGAGAAGCTTGTCTACATGGCACTTATGCATGAGGATGATAAGAGTTCTAAGGCACCAGAGAAGAAGGGGGATCAGAAGAAACCGCAACAACAACAACAAGGCAAGGGTGGAAAAGGCAATGGTGACAAGGGGAAGAAGAAGAAGAATAAGTGCTTCAATTGTGGGACCCCAGGCCACCTCAGCAAGGATTGTCGCAAAAAGAAGAAGACCGGTTGCTTTCATTGTGGTGAGGCCGGACATCTTGTGAAGGACTGCCCAAAGAAGGGGAAGAAGACGAGGTCTACCTCAGGAGGTCAGGTGCAAGCTCTTATAGCACCACCTCAGGCAGGGGGGCAAGTTCAGGCTCTCTCAGTTCCACCGATTCAGCAGAGAGGTAGAACTATTTCCGTTGAAAGTCTGGTTTTTCTGTTTGATCATCCAGTTCGTACTTTGTTTGACTCTGGCGCATCGCATTCTTTTATCTCATCATCGTTAGTTGAGTCACTGCACTTAGACACCAGTCTAGTTGATGATCCCTTGGTTGTTTCAAACCCAATTGGGGGCTCCATATATATGTCTATGATATGTTTGGGTTTGAAGATTTCTATACTTAGCGTTGAGTTTGGATGTGATGCTTTTGTATTGGGCTTCACGGGCTATGGGTTGATTTTGGGCATGGACTGGTTATCCAGTAATGGTGCCGTTCTTGATTGTGAAAGGAGAGTTGTCAGGCTTATGACCCGCTTGGGTAATACTCTCGAGATCTCTTGTAATCCCATGGAATCTGTTTTGCTAAGTTATCTTGAATCGCTCGATGCTTCGGTCGAGAGTTTGCGTTCTGTCAGGGTGGTCCAGGAATATCCAGATGTGTTTGAAGAAGTGAAGGGTTTGCCTCCGAAGCGGGAGATAGATTTCCGAATTTATTTGGTGGATAATGCCAAACCAGTATCTTTGCCAGTGCGCCACATGGCTCCTCGTGAGAGAAGAGAACTTCATAAGCAAGTAGGGGAGTTGCTTGAGAAGGGGTTCATAAGGCGAAGTATATCGGAGTGGGGAGCTCCAGTAGTGTTTGCCACGAAGGCGGATGGGTCCCTCAGACTTTGTGTGGATTATAGAGAACTTAATAAGCTCACGAAGAAGAATAGACACCCATTACCGAGGATAGATGATCTCTTTGATCAGTTGGTTGGCGCCTCAGTGTTTTCGCAGATGGATTTAGCTACAGGGTTTCATCAGTTGAGAGTGGCGGAGGACAGTATAGAGAAGACTGCTTTCCGGACTCCGGATGGTTTTTATGAGTGGCTTGTGATGCCATTTGGGTTGACAAACGCCCCTGCATACTTTGTTGATCTGATGAGTAGAGTGTTCAGAGAGTATCTGAATAAGTTTGTAGTGGTCTTTGTGGATGACATCTTGGTCTTTTCCAAGAGTGAAGAAGAGCATGCCTTACATCTCAGAGAAGTGTTGGAGACTCTTCGAGCACATAGTCTTAAAGCTAAATTCTCTAAATGTCATTTTTGGAGAAGAGAAGTGCGATTCTTAGGGCATGTGGTCTCTAAGGAAGGGATAGTTGTGGATCCCGCAAAGATAGTATCTATCTAGGATTGGAAAGTTCCTAGAAATGCTACCGAAGTAAGAAGTTTCTTGGGGTTGGCACGATATTATAGGAAGTTCATCAAAGACTTCGCGAAGATATCAGCCCCATTAACCCGCTTGACGAAAAAGAATCTGGTTTTCTCATGGGACGTAGATTGTGATGATGCTTTCCGACGGTTAAAGAGAGCTTTGACCACCGCTCCAGTTTTAGTGCTTCCAGATGGGAGTAAGCCTTTGTTGTTTATACCGATGCTTGTGGGACAGGATTAGGCGCAGTCTTGATGCAGGAGGGAAGGGTAATAGCCTATGGAGGAAGGCAATTGAGAGTGAATGAGAAGAATTACCCTACCCATGATCTAGAGTTGGCCGCGATTGTTTTTGCACTTAAGTCTTGGCGCCATTATCTTCTTGGTGAGAGATTCGAGTTGTTCACTGACCATAAATCATTGAAGTACTTATTCTCTCAGAAGGATTTAAACTTAAGACAGCAAAGGTGGATGGAGTTCTTAGCATCCTATGATTTCGAGATAGCGTATACCCCTGGCAAGGGTAACGTAGTGGCGGACGCCTTGAGTAGAAAAAGGCTATCTTTGAGTCTATTGTTCGTGGAACGGCGAAGCTTGGAGTTTCTTTCTTTGTTCGACTTCAGACCTTCTGTTGACTTTGTACCTGGTTTGTTAGCATCCTTGGAGGTTAGACCTATTCTTTTGGGATGGATTGGCGAGGCTCAGCGAGAAGACCCACAGTTGGTTGAGTTGGTAGAGAAGCTTATAAGGGGGGAGTCGTCCAGCCATTTGGGTAGATACACCATAGATGATAGGGGATGGTTGCATAGAGACGGTAGACTTTGTGTACCGCAAGATGAGGGTTTGAAGAAGGCTATTTTGGATGATGCACATCGTTCAAGAATGACTATTCATCCCGGTGGAGACAAAATGTACCAAGATATGAAGAGAGTTTTCTTCTGGGCCGGTATGAAGAAAGATGTGGCCGAGTATGTGGCTAGATGCTTAGTGTGCCAACAAGTTAAAGCGGAGCAAAGGAAACCCGGTGGGTTGCTACACCCATTGGAAGTTCCGCAATGGAAGTGGGATAGTGTCTCGATGGATTTCATCGATGGGTTACCGAGATCGAGGAAGGGCAATACGGGAATTTGGGTTGTGGTAGACAGACTTACCAAGAGTGCCCATTTTATACCCGTGAAGAGTAAGAGGACCGCTCCATGGCTTGCTTCAGTCTATGTTAGAGAGATTGTTAGATTGCATGGCGTACCATCCAGCATTGTGAGTGATCGAGATCCTATCTTCACTAGTGAGTTTTGGAGAAGTTTGCAAGAGGCGGTAGGGACTCAGTTGTGTTTGAGCACCGCATATCATCCTCAGACGGACGGTCAGACCGAGAGGGTGAACCGTATCTTAGAAGATCTTTTGAGGCTTTGTATCTTGGATTTTGGAGGTACATGGGAAGAACATCTTCCTTTGGTGGAGTTCGCATACAATAACAACTTTCAGTCTAGTATTGGCATGGCACCTTTCGAAGCTCTTTATGGAAGGCCTTGTCGATCTCCTACATGTTGGTGGGAATCTACGGATAAGATCTTGCTTGGGCCAGATATGGTTAGAGAGACTTCAGAGAAGATTGATTTGATTCGAAGAAGGATGAAGGCAGCGCAAGATAGACAGAAATCTTATGTGGATCGGAGAAGGACGGATCTTGAGTTTGAGGTTGGGGACATGGTTTTTGTCAAAGTATCTCCGTTGAGAAATGTTGTTCGCTTTGGGTCCGTTGGGAAGTTAGCACCGAGGTTTGTTGGGCCGTTTCCTATTAAGGAAAGGATTGGACGGATGGCATATAGGGTGGAGTTGCCCGACAGACTTAGTGGTGTTCATGATGTATTCCATGTATCGCATTTGAGGAAGTGCTTACATGAGACCGCAGAGGTGGTAGAGCCGAGCTTGCTTAGAGATGTAGAGGTAGAGCGTGATGCGACGATTCGACGAGCTCCTACTCGCATCCTTGGGTCAGAAACTAGGAAGTTGATGTAACACCCCACTCCCGCTATGATCACTCACTAAGGGAATGCCATAGCATCGGTGGAGTATTTTAGTGAATATAGAACAGAAAAATTACAACAAGACAGATATAAATAGTACTTGAAATTTTAAAACATCATCTCATAACAGCGGAAGTAAAACATGTCTGGTTACATCATAAAACCACAATAAAAGTCAAGTACAATATCCATCAAAATAAAGAAGTACATAATCCCACTCTCATACAATAGCCATTACAAAAGAAAAGATAACTGGGTAACTGGAGCTTTACATCTATCCAAGCTCCTAAAGACTGGAACAGCAATCCGATCAAGCTCCACTACTGCTAGGATCCACCGTAGGACCTGAGGGTTGGGAAAAAGATAAAAACAACGGGGTCAGACATAAGTCTGAGCGAGTCCTATAACTTTAACAATACAATCGTTAAAGTAACCAGAGAAGACATAAACTGATATACGGTAACTAATGGGGATGAATGGCTACACTAAGCAGTCAACTAAACTAAGATAAAAGATAAAGACGCATCTACCCTTCCAAAGGTAAATTACTAAATTGCACCACACCAGTCGTTCCTAACTTAAAGGTTGATCCCACCCATGGATTTATAAAATTAACTTAATAGTTCTCGCGTACCCCTAGGTGACTAAGTAGACGCCACGGGGCCCTACAATCCACTAGGTGTACACACTACTCCCCATTCGATCGGCTCCCTAACGTAGATACCCGTGCTGGCCCCACCGTGGGGTGTACCATTCCCCAACGTGGCAACCTGATAAAATTAACGGTGCACGGCTTATATCTACACGATGCAACAACGTCTTATTTACCAGCCCGGGTCCACACACGCATATGAAACCCGTTGGTCATGCGTTGCCACCGCTAACCCATTTTGGCCTCTTATAGTCAAGCCCAGTATGCGTGTCCCGTCCTCGACATGGGTCGAGCCCACTAAGATACGTATGGGTTACTGGGTGAAATGGGCCCCCAGCACAAGCCATCCCCCTAAGCTTGGCCCTCTCACTAGTGTTTCCCACTTAACCCTTTAATCATGTTTAATTACATGTTCCTCTTTGGTTAAGTATTCTAATCGTATTTTCTATTGCCACCCAAGGCAACCCACTAGATTCCTCATGCCACCCAAGGCACCCACTTAACCCCTCATGTCCCTCTACATGCTAATATGGTTAAGTGTTTCTTAATTAATTAATTAAGATCATGACCTCATAAAGACCTCTCACATTAGACCGTCTTTCATGACTGCTGGATATGCCGGTTGGGTCCGGGCAGCCTTACGTCATAAAAAGGGTCTAACCTCGTGTCTTTACTTTAATCACGTATTTAATTTGTGCCTAAGACCTCTCACATTGGGCTAACATTTGTAGCAACTGGTTAAGCCGGTTGGGTCCGGGCAGTTTTACGCTACAACTGAGTCCAACCTCGTGTCTTAGTCGATTAATTACACCTAATTAATCACCCTCCTAATTTATATTAATTATCCCTAATTAATTAATCATGTTTTCCAGAATATGGGTAGACCTAACTCAATAGGTAAATTCCCAACTCCGTAGTGTGGGTACACCTAACTTAATAGGCAAATTCCCAACACATAGTATGGGTACACCTAACTTAATAGGCAAATTCCCATACTATGTTCATTTATTTTATGTTATGCATAATTATATTAATTTCACACAATCTTATTAACATATGCATTTAATTAACCCCATCGTTCCCACGTAATTTCGTTCTCATGACATAACACATATAAAAGGTGTCAACTTGCATATGTATGAACATGTTTCAAAGGTGCCATCTCGCATATTAACAAACACATAACTTGCATATGAACTTGCACAACATGTCACATAACTTGCATATAATCTTGTATAACATGTCTCATAAACTTACATATTAACAAATACATGACTTGCATATAATATGTCACATAACTTGCATATAATCTTGTATAACATGTCTCATAAACTTACATATTAACAAATACATGACTTGCATATAATATGTCACATAACTTGCATATAATCTTGTATAACATACTTGCATATAAACTCATAAACTTGCATATGAACTTGCATAACATACTTACATATAAACTCATAAACTTGCATATGAACTTGCATAACATATTTGCATATGAACTCATAAACTTGCATATGAAGAAACATACAACTTGCATAATTATCATACATGTAACTTGCATATTCTCATACATGTAACTTGCATATTAACATATGATCTCAAAGCACAAAACTTGCATTATGCATGTCATAAAAAGAGACAAACTTGCATGTCATAATGTATGCATAAAACCAAACACTTAGCATGCATAAAATCAAATACTTAGCATGCATAAAATCAAATACTTAGCATGCATAAAATCAAATACTTAGCATGCATAAAATCAAATACTTAGCATGCATAAAATCAAATACTTAGCATGCATAAAATCCACCACTTAACTTGCATAAACCCACATACTTAGCTTGCATAAACATAGGGTTAACATTAAACATAGATTAGCAAACTAACATCATATCATATGACTTAAAACCCATTAATCCACATATAAAACCATATGATCTCATCATATCTCATCTACTTAGTTTAGCAATTGATCATTAAAGTGATAGAAACTCACAACTAGCAAATTTGCACTCCAAATGAAGAAGATTAAGATGCTTAGAATGGATTAGAGGTTGATTAGAGAGTGATTAGCTTGCAACCCTCTTCATAAATTAGTTGAGGCTCCTTCTAAGATTTAATTTGGCGGCATGTAGCCCTCAATTCTATTTTTAGTATGGATTAGGGTAGGTTTAGGGTGTATTTATAGATTAGGTGAGTGTTTTAGGCCCTTAGATTAACCCTAGATTAGATTAGGACCCTTAGATTTCGGAAATCTCTAGAACACAACCCAAGACTAACCCAAAAACCAGATCTGGTGCACCCAGATCAACAGGGCCGACACCCTGTGTCGACACCCCTGTCGACAGGGCTGTCGACACCCCTGTCGACATGCCTGTCGACACCCCTGTCGACATGCCTGTCGACACGGGGCTAGGCGGGAACTTTCCCGCCCTTTCCGATTTTGGCTCCAAACTTGTTTTAGAACTGAATTTTAAATCTGTTTTTAACTTTGAATTTTCTGCAAACTTCTTTGGGCCATAACTGGGCCATACGGACTTCGATTCTCGAAAACTCGGACTCTATTTCGCGTATTTTTCCGAGACGAACGAAATGACGCAGCCCGTTTCCCCCAATTCTCACATCTGAGATTATTTATTCTGTAATTAGTGAATATTAGTATTAACTGAAATTCGGGGTGTTACATTCTCCCCTCCTTAAAGGATTTCGTCCCCGAAATCTCTAAGCTAAGGAGAACGTATCCTACCAACCAAACAACCATTTACTAAACCATCAACCACAAGCAACCATTATCCTTAGAAACTTCTAATGATGTATGAACATATGCAGAAAGTGTGTGTATATGTCCGTATACTAATGCAAAATCAGGCGGTCTACTGATTCAGTCGACCTCCTTAATGCAAACCATGATAGTGCCATGCATCCAATATGTATGCGAAACCCTATTGACACATACAATTTCTATATGCGTGCACAACCATACACAAAAATGCATCATCCACATGATAACACAGCCATGATACATCCATCAATCTAACTACCACATCCATTTATGCGATATGCAACATGAAGTGACTGAGCCGATCTAGTGCCTAATGTGTGTGTATATGCATCCACGAGCAACCACTAGCAACCAATTGCATCCATATGCATCCATCAACCATAACATGTTTCAAACACATGTTTCAACCATAGGCTTTACCCTATCTAAAGGTCATAGGTACTAGCGAGAGGATATACTAAAGATAAGATAAGTACTAGACAAGCGATAAAGGAGAAGTTAAAAGACATACTCTCAAAAAGAAATGGATACAAAGAACGCATCTTCGCTTCCGTCTCCCAAGTAGCATTGCTTTCGCCATCTCCCCATTGCACTTTAACTAGCTGAACTTCTCTGTTCCTCAACTTCCTAGTTTCTGACCCAAGGATGCGAGTAGGAGCTCGTCGAATCGTCGCATCACGCTCTACCTCTACATCTCTAAGCAAGCTCGGCTCTACCACCTCTGCGGTCTCATGTAAGCACTTCCTCAAATGTGATACATGGAATACATCATGAACACCACTAAGTCTGTCGGGCAACTCCACCCTATATGCCATCCGTCCAATCCTTTCCTTAATAGGAAACGGCCCAACAAACCTCGGTGCTAACTTCCCAACGGACCCAAAGCGAACAACATTTCTCAATGGAGATACTTTGACAAAAACCATGTCCCCAACCTCAAACTCAAGATCCGTCCTTCTCCAATCCGCATAAGATTTCTGTCTATCTTGCGCTGCCTTCATCCTTCTACGAATCAAATCAATCTTCTCTGAAGTCTCTCTAACCATATCTGGCCCAAGCAAGATCTTATCCGTAGATTCCCACCAACATGTAGGAGATCGACAAGGCCTTCCATAAAGAGCTTCGAAAGGTGCCATGCCAATACTAGACTGAAAGCTGTTATTGTATGCGAACTCCACCAAAGGAAGATGTTCTTCCCATGTACCTCCAAAATCCAAGATACAAAGCCTCAAAAGATCTTCTAAGATACGGTTCACCCTCTCGGTCTGACCGTCCGTCTGAGGATGATATGCGGTGCTCAAACACAACTGAGTCCCTACCGCCTCTTGCAAACTTCTCCAAAACTCACTAGTGAAGATAGGATCTCGATCACTCACAATGCTGGATGGTACGCCATGCAATCTAACAATCTCTCTAACATAGACTGAAGCAAGCCATGGAGCGGTCCTCTTACTCTTCACGGGTATAAAATGGGCACTCTTGGTAAGTCTGTCTACCACAACCCAAATTCCCGTATTGCCCCTCCTCGATCTCGGTAACCCATCGATGAAATCCATCGAGACACTATCCCACTTCCATTGCGGAACTTCCAATGGGTGTAGCAACCCACCGGGTTTCCTTTGCTCCGCTTTAACTTGTTGGCACACTAAGCATCTAGCCACATACTCGGCCACATCTTTCTTCATACCGGCCCAGAAGAAAACTCTCTTCATATCTTGGTACATTTTGTCTCCACCGGGATGAATAGTCATTCTTGAATGATGTGCATCATCCAAAATAGCCTTCTTCAAACCCTCATCTTGCGGTACACAAAGTCTACCGTCTCTATGCAACCATCCCCTATCATCTATGGTGTATCTACCCAAATGGCTGGACGACTCCCCCCTTATAAGCTTCTCTACCAACTCAACCAACTGTGGGTCGTCTCGCTGAGCCTCGCCAATCCATCCCAAAAGAGTAGGTCTAACCTCCAAGGATGCTAACAAACCAGGTACAAAGTCAACAGAAGGTCTGAAGTCGAACAAAGAAAGAAACTCCAAGCTTCGCCGTTCCACGAACAATGGACTCAAAGATAGCCTTTTTCTACTTAAGGCGTCCGCCACCACGTTACCCTTGCCAGGGGTATACGCTATCTCGAAATCATAGGATGCTAAGAACTCCATCCACCTTTGCTGTCTTAAGTATAAATCCTTCTGAGAGAATAAGTACTTCAATGATTTATGGTCGGTGAACAACTCGAATCTCTCACCAAGAAGATAATGGCGCCAAGACTTAAGTGCGAAAACAATCGCGGCCAACTCTAGATCATGGGTAGGGTAATTCTTCTCATGCACTCTCAATTGCCTTCCTCCATAGGCTATTACCCTTCCCTCCTGCATCAAGACTGCGCCTAATCCTGTCCCACAAGCATCGGTATAAACAACAAACGGCTTACTCCCATCTGGAAGCACTAAAACTGGAGCGGTGGTCAAAGCTCTCTTTAACCGTCGGAAAGCATCATCATAATCTACGTCCCATGAGAAAACCAGATTCTTCTTCGTCAAGCGGGTTAATGGGGCTGATATCTTCGCGAAGTCTTTGATGAACTTCCTATAATATCCTGCCAACCCCAAGAAACTTCTTACTTCGGTAGCATTTCTAGGAACTTTCCAATCCTGGATAGATACTATCTTTGCGGGATCCACAGCTATCCCTTCCTTAGAGACCACATGCCCTAAGAATCGCACTTCTCTTCTCCAAAAATGACATTTAGAGAATTTAGCTTTAAGACTATGTGCTCGAAGAGTCTCCAACACTTCTCTGAGATGTAAGGCATGCTCTTCTTCACTCTTGGAAAAGACCAAGATGTCATCCACAAAGACTACTACAAACTTATTCAGATACTCTCTGAACACTCTACTCATCAGATCAACAAAGTATGCAGGGGCGTTTGTCAACCCAAATGGCATCACAAGCCACTCATAAAAACCATCCGGAGTCCGGAAAGCAGTCTTCTCTATACTGTCCTCCGCCACTCTCAACTGATGAAACCCTGTAGTTAAGTCCATCTACGAAAACACTGAGGCGCCAACCAACTGATCAAAGAGATCATCTATCCTCGGTAATGGGTGTCTATTCTTCTTCGTGAGCTTATTAAGTTCTCTATAATCCACACAAAGTATGAGGGACCCATCCGCCTTTGTGGCAAACACTACTGGAGCTCCCCACTCCGATATACTTCGCCTTATGAACCCCTTCTCAAGCAACTCCCCTACTTGCTTATGAAGTTCTCTTCTCTCACGAGGAGCCATGTGGCGCACTGGCAAAGATACTGGTTTGGCATTATCCACCAAATAAATTCGGAAATCTATCTCCCACTTCGGAGGCAAACCCTTCACTTCTTCAAACACATCCGGATATTCCCGGACCACTCTGACAGAACGCAAACTCTCGACCGAAGCATCGAGCGATTCAAGATAACTTAGCAAAACAGATTCCATGGGATTACAAGAGATCTCGAGAGTATTACCCAAGCGGGTCATAAGCCTGACAACTCTCCTTTCACAATCAAGAACGGCACCATTACTGGATAACCAGTCCATGCCCAAAATCAACCCATAGCCCGTGAAGCCCAATACAAAAGCATCACATCCAAACTCAACGCTAAGTATAGAAATCTTCAAACCCAAACATATCATAGACAGATATATGGAGCCCCCAATTGGGTTTGAAACAACCAAGGGATCATCAACTAGACTGGTGTCTAAGTGCAGTGACTCAACTAACGATGATGAGATAAAAGAATGCGATGCGCTAGAGTCAAACAAAGTACGAACTGGATGATCAAACAGAAAAACCAGACTTTCAACGGAAATAGTTCTACCTCTCTGCTAAATCGGTGGAACTGAGAGAGCCTGAACTTGCCCCCCTGCCTGAGCTGGTGCCATAAGGGCTTGCACCTGACCTCCTGAGGTAGACCTCGTCTTCTGCCCCTTCTTTGGGCAGTCTTTCACAAGATGTCCTGCTTCACCACAATGAAAGCAACCGGTCTTCTTCTTTTTGCGACAATCCTTGCTGAGGTGGCCTGGGGTCCCACAATTGAAGCACTTCTTCTTCTTCTTCCCCTTGTCACCATTGCCTTTTCCACCCTTGCCTTGTTGTTGTTGTTGCGGTTTCTTCTGATCCCCCTTCTTCTCTGGTGCCTTAGAACTCTTATCATCCTCATGCATAAGTGCCATGTAGACAAGCTTCTCAAAGGTGGCCCCCATAGGAATGTGAGTCATAACTATTCCTTGCAATGGTTCGTTCAAGCCTCTAACGAACCTCAAAGCCTTCTTCTCCGGTGTATTCACCAACTCTATGCCAAACCTTGCAAATTGATTAAATTTGTTGACATATTCTTTCACCGTGAGATTCCCTTGCTTCAAATTCAAGAACTTCTCCATAAACAGATTCTCTTCCGCCCTTGAGAGAAACTTAGCCCCAAACCTTTGCTTGAAATCTGCCCAAGAGTCAATAGGGCGTTCTCCATTAGTGACCTCCCACCAGAATGAGGCCTCTCCCTTCATTAACCAAGCCGCCAACTTGACTTTCTTTCCCTCTTCCACTTCAAAGATATCTAGCAACTCTTCCACTTCCTTAAGCCAATCTCTAGCCTCTACGAAAGTCTCTGAACCTAGAAAAGGTTTTCCTCCTATAGCCTTGAACTCCTTGCAAATCTTAGCAAAATTATCCACTCGAGGCTGAGGAGGAGGAGCGGTTGCCTCTGGTGTAGTAGCATTGGCTGGACCCGCAGCCGCGGCCCTAGCCTCTTGTAACCTCCTATACCATAGTGGTATAACTAAACCCTCCGGGATGTTAAGATCTTCAGCCATACTGAAACGAAAGAGGAAAAATTCAAAAAGGAGATTCCGAAAGATAAAGATATGGCTATTGGGGATTATGCTTTTCTTTTTCAAAAACTCTTCTCTTAAAAGACATGTTTTTGAAAATACTTTTTCCAAAAATAATACCTTTACTATTTTCTAAAAAAAAAAATATTTTTCTCAAAAATTTATCTGTTCCGGTAACCTTAAGCTCTGATACCACGTGTAACACCCCACTCCCGCTATGATCACTCACTAAGGGAATGCCATAGCATCGGTGGAGTATTTTAGTGAATATAGAATAGAAAAATTACAACAAGACAGATATAAATAGTACTTGAAATTTTAAAACATCATCTCATAACAGCGGAAGTAAAACATGTCTGGTTACATCATAAAACCACAATAAAAGTCAAGTACAATATCCATCAAAATAAAGAAGTACATAATCCCACTCTCATACAATAGCCATTACAAAAGAAAAGATAACTGGGTAACTGGAGCTTTACATCTATCCAAGCTCCTAAAGACTGGAACAGCAATCCGATCAAGCTCCACTACTGCTAGGATCCACCGTAGGACCTGAGGGTTGGGAAAAAGATAAAAACAACGGGGTCAGACATAAGTCTGAGCGAGTCCTATAACTTTAACAATACAATCGTTAAAGTAACCAGAGAAGACATAAACTGATATACGGTAACTAATGGGGATGAATGGCTACACTAAGCAGTCAACTAAACTAAGATAAAAGATAAAGACGCATCTACCCTTCCAAAGGTAAATTACTAAATTGCACCACACCAGTCGTTCCTAACTTAAAGTTTGATCCCACCCATGGACTTATAAAATTAACTTAATAGTTCTCGCGTACCCCTAGGTGACTAAGTAGACGCCACGGGGCCCTACAATCCACTAGGTGTACACACTACTACCCATTCGATCGGCTCCCTAACGTAGATACCCGTGCTGGCCCCACCGTGGGGTGTACCATTCCCCAACGTGGCAACCTGATAAAATTAACGGTGCATGGCTTATATCTACACGATGCAACAACGTCTTATTTACCAGCCCGGGTCCACACACGCATATGAAACCCGTTGGTCATGCGTTGCCACCGCTAACCCATTTTGGCCTCTTATAGTCAAGCCCAGTATGCGTGTCCCGTCCTCGACATGGGTCGAGCCCACTAAGATACGTATGGGTTACTGGGTGAAATGGGCCCCCAGCACAAGCCATCCCCCTAAGCTTGGCCCTCTCACTATTGTTTCCCACTTAACCCTTTAATCATGTTTAATTACATGTTCCTCTTTGGTTAAGTATTCTAATCGTATTTTCTATTGCCACCCAAGGCAACCCACTAGATTCCTCATGCCACCCAAGGCACCCACTTAACCCCTCATGTCCCTCTACATGCTAATATGGTTAAGTGTTTCTTAATTAATTAATTAAGATCATGACCTCATAAAGACCTCTCACATTAGACCGTCTTTCATGACTGCTGGATATGCCGGTTGGGTCCGGGCAACCTTACGTCATAAAAAGGGTCTAACCTCGTGTCTTTACTTTAATCACGTATTTAATTTGTGCCTAAGACCTCTCACATTGGGCTAACATTTGTAGCAACTGGTTAAGCCGGTTGGGTCCGGGCAGTTTTACGCTACAACTGAGTCCAACCTCGTGTCTTAGTCGATTAATTACACCTAATTAATCACCCTCCTAATTTATATTAATTATCCCTAATTAATTAATCATGTTTTCCAGAATATGGGTAGACCTAACTCAATAGGTAAATTCCCAACTCCGTAGTGTGGGTACACCTAACTTAATAGGCAAATTCCCAACACATAGTATGGGTACACCTAACTTAATAGGCAAATTCCCATACTATGTTCATTTATTTTATGTTATGCATAATTATATTAATTTCACACAATCTTATTAACATATGCATTTAATTAACCCCATCGTTCCCACGTAATTTCGTTCTCATGACATAACACATATAAAAGGTGTCAACTTGCATATGTATGAACATGTTTCAAAGGTGCCATCTTGCTTATTAACAAACACATAACTTGCATATGAACTTGCACAACATGTCACATAACTTGCATATAATCTTGTATAACATGTCTCATAAACTTACACATTAACAAATACATGACTTGCATATAATATGTCACATAACTTGCATATAATCTTGTATAACATGTCTCATAAACTTACATATTAACAAATACATGACTTGCATATAATATGTCACATAACTTGCATATAATCTTGTATAACATACTTGCATATAAACTCATAAACTTGCATATGAACTTGCATAACATACTTGCATATAAACTCATAAACTTGCATATGAACTTGCATAACATATTTGCATATGAACTCATAAACTTGCATATGAAGAAACATACAACTTGCATAATTATCGTACATGTAACTTGCATATTCTCATACATGTAACTTGCATATTAACATATGATCTCAAAGCACAAAACTTGCATTATGCATGTCATAAAAAGAGACAAACTTGCATGTCATAATGTATGCATAAAACCAAACACTTAGCATGCATAAAATCAAATACTTAGCATGCATAAAATCAAATACTTAGCATGCATAAAATCAAATACTTAGCATGCATAAAATCAAATACTTAGCATGCATAAAATCAAATACTTAGCATGCATAAAATCCACCACTTAACTTGCATAAACCCACATACTTAGCTTGCATAAACATAGGGTTAACATTAAACATAGATTAGCAAACTAACATCATATCATATGACTTAAAACCCATTAATCCACATATAAAACCATATGATCTCATCATATCTCATCTACTTAGTTTAGCAATTGATCATTAAAGTGATAGAAACTCACAACTAGCAAATTTGCACTCCAAATGAAGAAGATTAAGATGCTTAGAATGGATTAGAGGTTGATTAGAGAGTGATTAGCTTGCAACCCTCTTCATAAATTAGTGGAGGCTCCTTCTAAGATTTAATTTGGCGGCATGTAGCCCTCAATTCTATTTTTAGTATGGATTAAGGTAGGTTTAGGGTGTATTTATAGATTAGGTGAGTGTTTTAGGCCCTTAGATTAACCCTAGATTAGATTAGGACCCTTAGATTTCGGAAATCTCTAGAACACAGCCCAAGACTAACCCAAAAACCAGATCTGGTGCACCCAGATCAACAGGGCCGACACCCTGTGTCGACACCCCTGTCGACAGGGCTGTCGACACCCCTGTCGACATGCCTGTCGACACCCCTGTCGACATGCCTGTCGACACGGGGCTAGGCGGGAACTTTCCCGCCCTTTCCGCTTTTGGCTCCAAACTTGTTTTAGAACTGAATTTTAAATCTGTTTTTAACTTTGAATTTTCTGCAAACTTCTTTGGGCCATAACTGGGCCATACAGACTCCGATTCTCGAAAACTCGGACTCTATTTCGCGTATTTTTCCGAGACGAACGAAATGACGCAGCCCGTTTCCCCCAATTCTCACATCTGAGATTATTTATTCTGTAATTAGTGAATATTAGTATTAACTGAAATTCGGGGTGTTACAGTTGAGGAACAGAGAAGTTCAGCTAGTTAAAGTGCAATGGGGAGATGACGAAAGCAATGCTACTTGGGAGACGGAAGCGAAGATGCGTTCTTTGTATCCATTTCTTTTTGAGAGTATGTCTTTTAACTTCTCCTTTATCGCTTGTCTAGTACTTATCTTATCTTTAGTATATCCTCTCGCTAGTACCTATGACCTTTAGATAGGGTAAAGCCTATGGTTGAAACATGTGTTTGAAACATGTTATGGTTGATGGATGCATGTGGATGCAATTGGTTGCTAGTGGTTGCTCGTGGATGCATATACACACACATTAGGCACTAGATCGGCTCAGTCACTTCATGTTGCATATCGCATAAATGGATGTGGTAGTTAGATTGATGGATGTATCATGGCTGTGTTATCATGTGGATGATGCATTTTTGTGTATGGTTGTGCACGCATATAGAAATTGTATGTGTCAATAGGGTTTCGCATACATATTGGATGCATGGCACTATCATGGTTTGCATTAAGGAGGTCGACTGAATCAGTAGACCGCCTGATTTTGCATTAGTATACGGACATATACACACACTTTCTGCATATGTTCATACATCATTAGAAGTTTCTAAGGATAATGGTTGCTTGTGGTTGATGGTTTAGTAGATGGTTGTTTGGTTGGTAGGATACGTTCTTCTTGACTTAGAGATTTCGAGGACGAAATCCTTTAAGTAGGGGAGAATGTAACACCCCGAATTTTAATTAACACTAATGGTTAGTAATTAAAGTATAATTAATCTCAGATGTGAGAATCAGGGGAAACGGGCTGCGTCATTGCGTTCGTCTCGGAAAAATACGCGAAATATAGTCCGAGTTTTCGAGAATCGGAGTCCGTATGGCCCAGTTATGGCCCAATGAAGTTTGCAGAAAATTCAAAGTTAAAAACAGATTTAAAAATTCAGTTCTAAAACAAGTTTGGAGCCAAAAGAGGAAAGGGCGGGAAAGTTCCCGCCTAGCCCCGTGTCGACAGGCATGTCGACAGGGGTGTCGACAGGGGTGTCGACAGCCCTGTCGACAGGGGTGTCGACACAGGGTGTCGGCCCTGTTGATTTGGGTGCACCAGATCTGGTTTTTGGGTTAGTCTTGGGCTGTGTTCTAGAGATTTCCGAAATCCAAGGGTCCTAATCTAATCTAGGGTTAATCTAAGGGCCTAAAACACTCACCTAATCTATAAATACACCCTAAACCTACCCTAATCCATACTAAAAATAGAATTGAGGGCTACATGCCGCCAAATTAAATCTTAGAAGGAGCCTCCACTAATTTATGAAGAGGGTTGCAAGCTAATCACTCTCTAATCAACCTCTAATCCATTCTAAGCTTCTTAATCTTCTTCATTTGGAGTGCAAATTTGCTAGTAGTGAGTTTCTATCACTTTAATAACCGATTGCTAAATTAAGTAGATGAGATATGATGAGATCATATGGTTTTGTTTGGGGATTAATGGATTTTAAGTCATATGATATGATGTTAGTTTGCTAATCTATGTTTAATGTTAACCCTATGTTTATGCAAGCTAAGTATGTGGGTTTATGCAAGTTAAGTGATGGGTTTTATGCATGCTAAGTATTTGATTTTATGCATGCTAAGTATTTGATTTTATGCATGCTAAGTATTTGATTTTATGCATGCTAAGTATTTGATTTTATGCATGCTAAGTATTTGATTTTATGCATGCTAAGTGTTTGGTTTTATGCATACATTATGACATGCAAGTTTGTCTCTTTTTATGACATGCATAATGAAAGTTTTGTGCTTTGTGATCATATGTTAATATGCAAGTTACATGTATGATAACTATGCAAGTTGTATGTTTCTTCATATGCAAGTTTATAAGTTCATATGCAAGTTTATGAGATCATATGCAAGTTTATAAGTTCATATGCAAGTTTATGAGTTCATATGCAAGTTATGTGACATATTATGCAAGTTCATATGCAAGTTATGTGACATATTATGCAAGTTCATATGCAAGTCATGTATTTGTTAATATGTAAGTTTATGTAACATGTTATGCAAGTTGATATGCAAGTTATGTGACATGTTATGCAAGTTAATATGCAAGTTATGTGACATGTTATACAAGATTATATGCAAGTTATGTGACATGTTGTGCAAGTTCATATGCAAGTTATGTGTTTGTTAATATGCAAGATGGCACCTTTGAAACATGTTCATACATATGCAAGTTGACACCTTTTATATGTGTTATGTCATGAGAACGAAATTACGTGGGAACGATGGGGTTAATTAAGTGCATATGTTAATAAGATTGTGTGAAATTAATATAATTATGCATAACATAAAATAAATGAACATAGTATGGGAATTTGCCTATTAAGTTAGGTGTACCCATACTATGTGGTGGGAATTTGCCTATTAAGTTAGGTGTACCCACACTACGGAGTTGGGAATTTACCTATTGAGTTAGGTCTACCCATATTCTGGAAAACATGATTAATTAATTAGGGATAATTAATATAAATTAGGAGGGTGATTAATTAGGTGTAATTAATCGACTAAGACACGAGGTTGGACTCAGTTGTAGCGTAAAACTGCCCGGACCCAACCGGCTTAACCAGTTGCTACAAATGTTAGCCCAATGTGAGAGGTCTTAGGCACAAATTAAATACGTGATTAAAGTAAAGACACGAGGTTAGACCCTTTTTATGACGTAAGGCTGCCCGGACCCAACCGACATATCCAGCAGTCATGAAAGACGGTCTAATGTGAGAGGTCTTTATGAGGTCATGATCTTAATTAATTAATTAAGAAACACTTAACCATATTAGCATGTAGAGGGACATGAGGGGTTAAGTGGGTGCCTTGGGTGGCATGAGGAATCTAGTGGGTTGCCTTGGGTGGCAATAGAAAATACGATTAGAATACTTAACCAAAGAGGAACATGTAATTAAACATGATTAAAGGGTTAAGTGGGAAACACTAGTGAGAGGGCCAAGCTTAGGGGGATGGCTTGTGCTGGGGGCCCATTTCACCCAGTAACCCATACGTATCTTAGTGGGCTCGACCCATGTCGAGGACGGGACACGCATACTGGGCTTGACTATAAGAGGCCAAAATGGGTTAGCGGTGGCAACGCATGACCAACGGGTTTCATATGCGTGTGTGGACCCGGGCTGGTAAATAAGACGTTGTTGCATCGTGTAGATATAAGCCGTGCACCGTTAATTTTATCAGGTTGCCACGTTGGGGAATGGTACACCCCACGGTGGGGCCAGCACGGGTATCTACGTTAGGGAGCCGATCGAATGGGGAGTAGTGTGTACACCTAGTGGATTGTAGGGCCCCGTGGCGTCTACTTAGTCACCTAGGGGTACGCGAGAACTATTAAGTTAATTTTATAAGTCCATGGGTGGGATCAATCTTTAAGTTAGGAACGACTGGTGTGGTGCAATTTAGTAATTTACCTTTGGAAGGGTAGATGCGTCTTTATCTTTTATCTTAGTTTAGTTGACTGCTTAGTGTAGCCATTCATCCCCATTAGTTACCGTATATCAGTTTATGTCTTCTCTGGTTACTTTAACGATTGTATTGTTAAAGTTATAGGACTCGCTCAGACTTATGTCTGACCCCGTTGTTTTTATCTTTTTCCCAACCCTCAGGTCCTACGGTGGATCCTAGCAGTAGTGGAGCTTGATCGGATTGCTGTTCCAGTCTTTAGGAGCTTGGATAGATGTAAAGCTCCAGTTACCCAGTTTCTTTTCTTTTGTCATGGCTATTGTATGAGAGTGGGATTATGTACTTCTTTATTTGGATGGATATTGTACTTGACTTTTATTGTGGTTTTATGATGTAACCAGACATGTTTTATTTCCGCTGTTATGAGATGATGTTTTAAATTTCAAGTACTATTTATATCTGTCTTGTTGTAATTTTTCTGTTCTATATTCACTAAAATACTCCACCGATGCTATGGCATTCCCTTAGTGAGTGATCATAGCGGGAGTGGGGTGTTACATGTTTGCACTAAACTTTGTCCTTTTGGCTAAGTTTTTTGCCTCTTGTCCTTTTGGCATAATTTTTTGTTCTTTTTGTCCTTCACACTATTTTCCTGTTAATATAATATATAGCCCTTAAAAATAGTCATTTTGCAAACGACCTCCGTTTTCGACAAAATCACATTTGTTGGATCTGGAATGTCAAATTATTATTAGGTTTCAAAATTCAGAATTTTCGGAATTAATATGTGAGCGCAGTGAATTTAAACATGTTTTGTAATTTCGGTTTGAATTTAATCGACTCGAAACCGGGCCATTTTTCAAACGGACTCAGAATTCGATGAATTTAGTTTTCTTAGGACCGTATCATCAAAACATAGCTAGATTTATTTTTCTGTAATTTTTGAAGTACGTGGCCCCGAAAAAAAAATGTATGTTTAAATTCAATATATATTGATTTATATTTTAATTTAAAGAAAAATTGGTCAAAACAGTCAAATTGGCTTACGAAACATATTCCATTGTGTCCGAAATGGGGGTAATTAACTAGAGGCGATAGTCACCGAGTCTCGTTTGGAGTTCGGATGGATAACATGTATTATTGGAATTAAAATAGTAAAATAAATATATAAATAGCGAAAACTAAACCCTGACCCTATCATGATTAGCCGCTGCCACTCTCTTTTCAACATCCTATATGGTTCGATTTTCTTTCTTAAATCATTTCTAATTCTAGCGATTTTAATCAAAACTCATATAACCAATATCGTAGAGCTTCTCAAGCTCTTCAGATTGGTACGGCAGTGATCTATTTTCAATCGACGTAAAGGCCGGGGCGGTGCTGCAAAGTCGCGGACTTCGGTCGAGTTTTGGAGGAGCATGGGAGGAACGAACTTCGAGTGGTGGCCGGCGGAGATAGCTCCAGCGAGGGGCGGCATCCGATTGACGTCCGACTTCAAGGATTGGCGCGCGCAGGTGGATTTGTGAGTCGACTTTAGGTTTTAACGCGCCAAGAAGAAGAAGGAAGGGTTAATAACCCTTAATGACGGGATTATCCTAATGAAGGTGGTTAGGCTAGAATAACCATTTAAATTGTTTCAAATATAAGATGAAATATTGAAATGCGAGTAACTTGACCATACAATATCAAAATTCAGAAAACCAAAGTCCGTTGGAATCGTCTTGTAGAGCACTATGCAGTGAAACCAATTTGGACAAAAATGGAGCTAGTTATAGTTTTTGGTCAAATTAAATGTCCAATTTAATTTGAATGAAATAAATCGTTATATAAATGATTTTCTATCCGATCAAGGTGAGAACTTCTCACTAAAATTTTTGTACAGTTATTTATTTTATAACTGCATATATGAACTGTAAGTATTGATTTTTATCAGTTTTTAATTATCACAAATGTTGCACGGTGCCTGTTAGCTCACCTCCCTCGTCCATAGACCATGGACGATTTAATTGACTGTATTGTGTATTGATTGTGATGTGAATAAAATATATATATGCGATGTGAATAAATTATATATATATATATGCAATGTGAAAAATATATATGCGTTGTGAAATAAAGTATACATATGCGTTGTATTAAAATAAAATGCATTGTGAAATTATATATATGCGTTGTGAAGTAAAATATACATATGCGTTTTATAAAATTACATATGCAATATATAAAATCGTCATGCTATAGAATAAATATTTATTCACTAAAAATATTTTTTTAGCTTATATATACAATATAAAAATTGTCATGTAATGAAATAAATATTCGTTCTCTAAAAATATTATTTTTAACTTATATATGCGATATATAAAATGGTCATGAAATGGAATAAATATTGGTTCATTAAAAATATAATTTTTAAAATATATATGCACTGTATAAAATTGTCATGTAATGGAATATTCAATTTTGATCTAAAATTGAAACAGAAGTTGGAATCGTTTTTAAAACAAATTTTTAAACAATTTATAAAATACCTTTTAAATGTAAATCGATGAAATATATATTACACATATTTATATGGCTTGAATAGAACGCGTCGCGCAGCGACCATTCACGAATTTCAACCATTGACTTCAAATTGATGTAATGGGAGACCCGACCGTCAGATTCTCTTAAAACAGGAACCGTTGGGTTTGTATCGAATAGAGCTTTCCAATTAATATAAGAGATTTAAATTTGAATGGTTGGATTTGGAATTAGGTCCAAATCAAATTTGGAAAAGGTCGTTATGGATGCAGTTCGGTGGCCGTTATTGGAAACCGACTTTACGAGTCTTGATAAAATTATTAAAAATATTAATAATTTTTGTAAAATCATAATAAATGATTTAGGAAGTATTTGAATGAAAAATTCCAATTTTGTAAAGATAAAAATATATTTTTATTTAATGAACTAGTTATTAACTAGATTTGAAATCCAATAATTTTTAAATAAATAAACTGGATTTATAAAGGGTTTTAATAAAACCAAAAATTTCCAATATATAAATTAGAATGGATTTGAATAGAAATCATATTTGGGAGATTTCGATATTGGATTCTGTAACCACACAGATATTATGGAGGAATTTGGAAGATATATATATATATATCATTATTCCCCATATGATATGTGTTGGTTTCAGAATTTGGTATTGAATATAAGCCAAAATAATTTATGTTTAGAGCCTTGTATTTAATATCAAAGTGGATTTTGGGTTTGTCATGAATAGTGTCTTAAATAACACTGTTCTTAAACCCCGTTGTGAAAAGAATAAATTTTTAGTTAAGATTATTAGAATTTTCAGTTATATTTAGTAATTGGAATAAAATGAAATGTGAATTGGGTTTATTGTGAACTGTATTTTTAATGACATTCGTTTTTTAACCCAATTAACAGTGGAATGTGATTTGGAATTTATAAGTCTTTTATTAAGATTTAATGGAAATTTTCCAAAGTAAAGTTTTCCAATTTAATATACTAAATTTGAATTGAATGGAATTCGATTTGGTAATAATCGAAGTGAGTTTCTGTACAGGAAGACTGTTAATATATATGGAATTTAAAAGGCTTTGTCGTTATACTATATATATTATTAGTCAAATACGAAATTTGATATCGATTATATATTGATTTGTTTTCCATGAAGATTCCATGGTTAATGGAGTATGATTTTGGGTTTATCATGAACCGTGTTTTAAATGACATTGCTTCTTTAACCTAGTCAAAGACAAGATTACATGGCTAACATTGTATTTCGAACCGTATTGTTGATCTCTGCTAAATATATATCTGTTTGGTTGGCGGAGAATTTATACTCTTGCTTAACACCCTTCTCTGAGACGTACGAGCTTGGAGTTTATCGGCAGTAATCAATGGTACGGTGTAGATTGTCGATGCTTTGATTTCCCAAATTCGAACAATCATTAGTAATGATTGTTGGAAGATTAAAACTAAGTGGTGTTTTAATGAATCTTTAATTAGATTGAAATGTGAATGTGATAATTTTTAAATTATCAAATTTGGAAAATGATCGAGAATGGAGTACCACCAATTTTTTTTCTCCCAGCAATAGTTAAATCTTTAATTAGATTTGAACATGAAATGTTAATTAAATTTACTGATAACACCGTTGTGTTAAATATGGAGTACTACCAGTTTTGCTCCATAGGATGAATAGGTTGGGATTGAGAAATTAAACAAATGATTATTTCGGCAAGGCTCGATAATCCCCAATAGTTGATAAACCTTAATTTGGTTTAGAAATGATATCCAAAGGATGATTAAAGAATAAATTTAAAGAATTTATCTTTGATAAAATTAATGGGAACCTTTCCTTAATGATGTGAATATTTGAATAAAATTATATTCTTAATTGGAATGAGGCGTATGTTGTGTTTTAATAGCACTTGATTATTGCTTATAAAATACGCGAGTTATTCGGGAAGTCCGAGTTTATACCCATTCCGAATAACTGATTCGACAATAAGTCGAGGATGAAGACGGTGGTTGAAGACAGGAGATCTTCACATCGTCTGGACGATTACTGATGTCTTGATTGGGCTGTACACCCAAGACAAGGTAATAAGTGGCGATCATCCAGACGTACTTGGAGATCGACCGGATATGCGAGGACCTCTCTCCTATATTGGACATATGGGACGAGGGATAAGGTGCCTTCGGTTTCGTTCAGACCTAGAACGAACTAGTAAATGGATGTGTGTCTGACATTGGATTTTATTCTCTGTTGATTGATTTCTAGTAAATATATACCTATTTGGTGGCGGAGAATTTATTATCTTTCTTAACCCCCTTCTCTAAAACGTGCGAGCTTAGAGGTTATATATCGATAGACATCAGTCGCATGGCGTGAATTGTCAGTGTGGCATGCTGAGATGCAAATGATCAAGGCTTTTTGTTGAATAGCAGAGTCCTGTGGTTGATGATCAAAGCACGACTTTAAATAGCATAGCTTTGTGTATAGCGTTAATTCGTGAGCCTCACACCTCGGTATGAGTCAATAACGTGATAAGAGACAGCAGGGAGTGCATGACGTTTCTTTCTAGCTATGTGTGATGTCATGGTATGGAGCCCAGACATTTATTTATTTTTACTTTTGTGGATGATGAATTGCGAGGTGCCTCGGGTATATCGGTCACTACGGGGCCAATGGATAGGTCCGATAGGACCGAGAAACGTGTGTTCAGGAATTGCCAATCTAAGAACGTAAGTGTGGACTGGTCCTGCAAGATCCAAGGGTTCACTATGGGGGATCCTGAGTCATCTTGTTAGAGGTGGCTCGAATAGGGGAGGAGTACATCCCTTGCCTCGACTCATGACAAAAATCCAATTTCCAATACGTGACTTTTTGGTTTTAGTTGTAGAACTAGTATGGCGACATAGTAGCATGGGATACTATGCCGTCAATGATTGATACATTTATATTTTAAGTGATTTTGACACAATATACTTATAGTAATATCAAAATGATTTGTTTTAAATGTACCAAGCATGTTTGGCTATTATAAGGTAAAACACTATCCTCCGGCTTGCGTTGCGTTGTGTGATGAGACCTGAGTCTTATAATAGCTTCATTTCATTGCGCTGTTTGTTTTGTGCACTCGTATTCTTGGGAGGGAAACCGATCCATGTTATACGGCGTGGTCCCTTGATTTACTTTATTTCTAAAGTAAAATTATTAATAAATGTTTTAGTTCTCACACCAGTGCCATGACTAACTCGGAGTTTATTGTTTCTACCTAAACTCTGGGTGCCCATATTTTCCATACGGGTGGTCAGTAGTTTTGGTTTTGCAGATTATTTCATTTTCCAGGATCCTGGATTTACAGAAGGATCTATATTCGGATAACTTTGTATCCATGTATATCTTTCAGTTGTGTTATGTATTATTTTCCGCTGCTATGTAATTTTAATATCTGATATTGTATTTCCAATGTGTAATATTTATTCATACTCTGTTATATTCTTGTACTCTGATGTAATTGTTGTAATAAGCAATGAAATGTTCTATTGTTTGTGTTCTGATTTGTCGTGTTCTCAACTCAATCCGGACTTTCTCTTATAGGCGAGTTTGGGTCGTTTCAGCGTGGTATTAAAGCTCTGGTTTATAGAGCTTGAGAATAAGGCACACTAGAAACAAACGAACGAATTCATCATAGATTGGATTAGTAATATCCAATAAGAACGACTCGTTAGAGATAGGATCAGCAGTATCGTAGAATGAGTTTCAAAGAGTGTTATTTTTATAATAAAATTGAGAACAATTTTTTTTTGAAAATTTAAACCTTATTATATGTATTTGAATATTTATTTTATTTTGAATTTGGGTTATCGAGTATATGAAGATTTTGCATATACGCCTAGCTAGCGTGTATACGAAGTCCCAAATATACTGGATAGATATAGAATCACACTCTAGTCGTCTAGAGAAGATTCTGATGATAGTGTACACATCATCAGTAATTGTGTTCGACTTTCGAAAGTGGGATATCTATATATTTCCAATTGACTAGTGTGAGAACCAAAACTAGATAGGGTTTATTGTTTGTGATTTGACACTAAAAATATGATGTTTGACTATATGTAAAAGATATATGTTTGAAAAGTTAATCGACTAATTGATTGCTGGTTGTGATGTTTGATTTTTAGTTTAACTAATAAAAATATTGGAATAGTAAAACCAATATGTGAATTAAAGTTAAATTTACCCAAGTCGAATCAAAATATTGAACTAAATTGAAAATTGATTGAAATTGCATACATGTACATATATACGTGTGAACAAGTCATAGCATTGAAGCCAAGAAGAGGAATAAAATTGTATGCCCGATAAACAAGTACATGTTTACTGTATTTCTTAGGGTTGGATGATTTTATGAGCCGATTGGCAAGCCGCTTAGCTTTTCTTTTTCTTTTTCTTTTTCTTTTTGGATGATGAGGGCCCCGTGAGGATAGTTGCGGTTTTAAACAACTCGGAATTTCAGAACCAATTAATTTTTTTTATTGTAGCTATTTTAATGTATTTTGAATATTTATAATTGTTTATTTTAAATAATAACGATTTAAAATTTATTTAAACCGAAGTTAGAAAGTATAAATTTAAATTTTTTATAAAACGAGCCTGAAATGGCGTGGTAGTTTGAAAATTCGATTTTAAATTTCAAACGAATGTACATGATTCAAAATAAATTAGATTTTAGTAAAACCAGAAACTGAATCTGTTTAATAATATCTTTCTAACGAATGTGTAAAACTGAGATTTCACTTTATAAATTGAAAGATATGTCCAATTTAAAGTTTAAAATGGTAGCTATGGAATTTATATATTTTTTAATATAATATATAGCCCTTAAAAATAGCCATTTTGCAAATGACCTCCATTTTCGACGAAACCACTTTTGTTGGATCCAAAATGTCAAGTTATTGTTAGGTTTCAAATTTCATAATTTTTGGAATTAATATGTGAGCGCAATGAATTTAAACGTGTTTTGTAATTTCAGTTTGAATTTAATCGACTAGAAAAGGGGCCATTTTTTAAACGGACTCAGAATTCGATGAAATTAATTTTGTTAGGACCATATCGTCAAAACATAGCTAGATTTATTTTTCTATAATTTTTGGAGTCAGTATGTGGCCCCGGAAAATAAAATGTACATTTAAATTCAATATATATTGATTTATATTTTAATTTAAATAAAAACTGATCAAAATAGTTGAATTGGCTTACAAAACATATTCCATTGTGTTTGGAATAGGGGTAATGTAATAACCCAGAAAATCAGGACCAATTTAAATTTTTTATTTTAGCTATTTTAATGAATTTTGAGTATTTAAAATGATTTATTTTAAACAATAACGACAAAAAAATTATTTAAATCAAAGTTAGAACGAACAAATTTATTTTAATAATATAACGAGCCTGAAATGGCGCGGTAGTTTGAAAATTCGATTTCAATTTTCAAATGAATGTACATGATTCAAAATAAATCGGATTTCAGTAAAACCAGAAATATTTGAATCTGTTTGAAAGTATCTTTCCAATGAATGTGAAAAATCCAGATTTCATAACGAGAATAAAAAGTTATGTCCAGTTGAAAATTCAGAATAGTCGCTATGGAATTTTATATAATATATACCCCTTAAAAATAGGCATTTTGCAAATGACCTCCGTTTTCGATGAGACCACTTTTGTTTGATCCGGAATGTCAAATTATTGATAGATTCCAATTTTCATAATTTTTGGGATCAATATGTGAGCGTGGAAGATTTAAACGTGTTTGTCAATTCATTTTGAATTTAATCGACTGGAAAATGACCGTTTTTCAAACGGTCTCCAAATTCGACAAAATTAGTTTTGTTAGGAACGTATCGTCAAAACATAGCTAGATTTATTTTTCTGGAATTTTCGGAGTCAGTATGTGGCCCCGGTAAATTAAAATGTATGTTGAAATCAATTTTGAACGTTATATTAATTTATATTTTAATTTTGATAAAAACTGACCGAAACGGTTGAACTGGCTTACGGGACATATCCCATTGTGTTCGGAAAGAGGGTAATTATCTAGGAGCGACAGTCATTGGGTCCGATTTTGTAACAACCCGGAAAATCAGAACCAATTTAAAATTTTTATTTTAGCAATTTTAATGAATTTTGAATATTTAAAATGATTTATTTTAAATACTAATGACTATAAATTTATTTTGAATAAAATTAGAACGTATAAATTTATTTAAATCGAAGTTAGAATATAAATATTTATTTTAATTATAAAAGGGATTGGAAGTAGTGCGGTAGCTTAAAAATTCGATTTCAAATTTCAAATGAATGTACATGATTCAAAACAAATTGGATTTCAGTAAAACCAGAAATATTTGAATCTGTTTGAAAATATCTTTCCAATGAATGTGAAAAATCCAGATTTCACAACGGGAATAAAAAGTTATGTCCAATCGAAAATTCTGAATAGTCGCTATGGAATTTATATAATATATAGCCCATCAAAGTAGTGATTTGCAAACGACCTCCGTTTCCGACGAGACCACTTTTGTTGGATCCAGAATGTCAAGTTATTGCTGGATTCCAATTTTCATAATTTTTGGGATTAATATGTGAATGTGGTGAATTCAAACGTGTTTGGTCAATACAGTTTGAATTTAATCGATTGGAAAATGACCGTTTTTCAAACGTTCCCCAAATTCGACGAAATTAGTTTTGTTAGGACCGTATCGTCAAAACATAGCTAGAATTAGTATGTGGCCCCAGTAAATTAAGATGTACGTTTAAATTGAATATATATTGATTTAAATTTTAATTTAAATGAAAACTGATCGAAATAGTTGAATTGGCTCACATACATATCGCATTGTGTTCAAAATGGGGGTAATTAGCTAGGGGTGACAATCATTGGGTTTGATTTGGAGTTTGCATCGTCAAACATGTATTTTCAAATCAAAGGAATTAAATTAATAAAATATTAATATAATATTAACCCCTTTCCCTTCCCGTTGACTTCAGATGAAAAAAAAGCGATCGATCCCTCCTCCAAACCCGTCGCCCATTCTCCGATCTGCCACCTCCCTCTGTCGCCCACGCCAGACCACCGCCAGCTTGCTCCGTCCCTCTACCTCGTCGGACCCCCTCCTCCCTCCTCCTCTCTTCCCTTTCACAGTTCACCCCCCCCCCCAAAACCCCCCTATGTCTGGAAAACCGCGCTACCCGCCACCTAAGGCCCACCTCCGACCTGCCGTGCCTCCCCTAGCCCCAGACCCTCCGACGCCCTCCTATGGCCACTCACCGCCGGTCAGTGGATCTTCCCTCTACCAAAATTTCAACGTTTACAAGGAAAGAGGTAAATTAAATTTATTTATATTCGTTAATGTTAATTAAAAACATGATCTATATATAGATTGATTTATAGAAAAAACATGATGTATATTTACATAAAGATAGGATTTTTATGACTATAAAAATATGATTTTTATGAATTTAAAAAATATGACTTTTATATGTAAAACTGAATTATAAAAATGTGATTTTTATTATCTAGATAGCTATATAAAAATATGATTTTTATTTATATGGTAGCGATATAAAAATATGATTTTTATTTATATGGTAGCGATATAAAAATATGATTTTTATTTATATGGTAGCGATATAAAAATATGATTTTTATGATATGAACATCGCTATAAAGATTTGATTTTTATGATATGAACATCGCTATAAAGATTTGATTTTTATGATATGATCATCTCTGTAAAGATATGATTTTTATATGAATGGTATGAATATAAAAATGTGATTTTTAAAATATAAACATCATTTTAAAATTGTGATCTTTATAATGTAAACATCGTTATAAAAAGGTGATTTTATATATATATATATATATATATGAAAATAAAAATGTGATTTTTAAAGATAAATATCATTGATTAAAAATGCGATTTTTAAATATATAATCATCATAATAAAAATGTGATTTTTACTATGAACAGCGTGAAAAAGGATTGCGTTGACATTACGGGAAAATCCAAACTGTTCAAAAATTCATAAATAAAACTAGAGGAGTGGATCCCAAAGGTGAGAACTTCTCACTCTAATTTATTTTCTAGTTAAATATATATACTAGGGTGCAGGCGGTGCTTAGTAGCACCCGACATCTTTGTTTGAAATCGTGTTTGTTTGGTTGTTTGGTTGATTGGTTTATTTGTTTGAATTTGGCTTAGAAAGTGAAATGAATTGATTAGAATTTGGTTTGTACATGGCGCGAACCAATATTAGAGGAGGGATAAGGCTAGACCTTATTCCGATTCTAGTATCACGCCGTTATGGTGCCGAAATTTTCTAAAAATGTTAGAACAATAAAAATATCAGTTTTATTGTATAAATGAACTGTATAAAATGTTCATGTGTTGAAATAAATATTTTATAGTTAAAAGTAACGTGTATATGAATAGAATAAATATTCATTTACAAATCGAACGATTTGTTTATGTACACACATTTGACTGATACTGATTGGGACGGTATATTTTACACATCGTCCAACTGCACAAATAATAATCAGTGTTTGTTGTTTGAAAACCCCACACGGGATTAGGATGATATTGGACATACACTAATCCTAATATTTCGTTGTATGTCAATCGATGGGTTGACAGACTGTTGTAAGCGTTAATTATTTATATTTAACGCTTATGCAGTTGTGTAATGCACTCTGGATGATGGTTGACTGTGTTGGTTATTGTTATGTACATGTGTGTATGAAATCCATATAAATAAAATTATATGGTAATTGACTGTGTCTGATTCCAATTCGGAAAGAACGAATATTTTAAATTAAAGAATATTTTAAAATGACGACTAATGAGTATTTTAAAGTAACTAACATTTAAAATAATATTCAGTAATGGATCAAAATATGATTTTGATGTCCGATTTGGTATGGACACGAAAATATTTAAATATATAATGCCGTTTTGATTAAATAGTCGCCATTTTGACCTGAACAATATTTATACCGATTTTATTTCATTTTTATAATGAATATCGAAAAGGAAGTGATTTCAAAATCTAATGTTTTGAAAATATAATCATTTATATATTAATGATATTGAATATTCAATTTTGATTTAAAATTGATTATGAAGTTGAAATCGTTTTGAAAATGAATTTGAAACGATTTATAAAATACGTTTTAAATGGAAATCGACGAAATATATATAATATATATGTTATATATATTTAATGGCCTGAATAGAACGCACTGCGCTGCGGAAGTTCGCGAATTTCGACCATTGACTTCAAATTGATATTACGGGAGATCAGACCGTCGGATTTGTAACAACCCGTATTTTGAATAACTTGTTATAACATAAATCAAGGCAGAATTAAATTTTAAAATCTGAATTATGGGAAACGGGTTGCGCCATTGCGTTCGTCTCGGAAAAATACGCGAAATAGAGTCCGAGTTTTCGAAAATCGGAGTCCGTATGAAGGAGATATGGACGAACGAAGTTAGGCAGAAAAACCGGAAACAGGCCAGAAATGCACTGGTGCACCTGTGAAGTGCGCCAGCACAAAAATACACTGGCGCACTTGGGAAGTGCGCCCATGTCGAGCCAGTTTGGCCTGGGTGCACTGTTTTGGCTGTTGGGCTGTGTTTTGGTGGCTTGTGACGATTTTTGATGTGCTGGACGGACCTGATGGCTTCTAGGGTTAATCTAAGGGCCTAAACTACACCATAATCCTATAAATACACCCTAATACTACCCTAATTCATACTAAAAATAAAAATGATGCCACCATGCCGCCAAAATCAAACTTGAGAGGAGCCTCCACTAGTTTATGAAGAAAGTTGCAAGCTAATCAACCTCTAATCATCATCTTCTTCTTGTATAGCAACTAGTTCTACTACATAAGTTTGTCTTGGTTTTGGTGAGTTTCTATCACTTTAATAACCAATTGCTAAATTAAGTAGATGAGATATGATGAGATCATGCGGTTTTGTATGCGGATTTGTGGGTTTTAAGTCATATGATATGATGTTGGCTTGCTAATCTATGTTTAATGTTAACCCTATGTTTATGCAAGTTAAGTAGGTGGGTTTATGCAAGTTAAGTATATGGGTTTATGCAAGTTAAGTGGTGGGTTTGATGAATGCTAAGTATTTGATTTTATGCATGCTAAGTGTTTGGTTTTATGCATGCTAAGTGTTTGCTTTTATGCATGCTAAGTATTTGATTTTATGCATGCTAAGTGTTTGGTTTTATGCATGCTAAGTATTTGATTTTATGCATGCTAAGTATTTGGTTTTATGCATGCTAAGTATTTGATTTTATGCATGCTAAGTGTTTGGTTTTATGCATGCATTATGATATGCAAGTTTACCCTTTTTAAATAAGATGCATACATATGCAAGATGACACCTTTGTATGCTATGCATACATATGCATGTTTACTCTATTATGATGCAAGTTCATATGCAAGTTTGTCTCCTTTTATGATATGCATAACATATGCAAGTTTGCCTCTATGTATGACATGTTATGCAAGTTCATATGCAAGTTTATGTGCAAGTTCATATGCAAGTTTATGTGCAAGTTCATATGCAAGTTTATGTGCAAGTTCATATGCAAGTTTGTCTCTTTTTATGACATGCATAATGCAAGTTTGGGGTTAAATGCTAGTTGGGTTTAATGTATGCTCATATATGCAAGTTGACACCTTTTGAACCCATGATAAAGTTATAAGCTATGTTGGTTAAACCCATGACATTTGTGATGAATCTTCCCTTTTATTATGTCACGTTACGAGAACGAATTACGTGGGGAACGATGGGGTTAATATGCATGTTAATAAAATGATGTGGAATGGGTATGCTTAAGAGTAACATAAATTAAAGGGACATAATTGGGAATTTACCTATTGAGTTAGGTCTACCCATATTATGGAGTTGGGAATTTACCTATTGAGTTAGGTCTACCCATACTACGGAGTTGGGAATTTACCTATTGAGTTAGGTCTACCCATATTCTGGAAAACATGATTAATTAATTAGGGATAATTAATATAAATTATGAGGGTGATTAATTAGGTGTAATTAATCGACTAAGACACGAGGTTGGACTCAGTTGTAGCGTAAAACTGCCCGGACCCAACCGGCTTAACCAGTTGCTACAAATGTTAGCCCAATGTGAGAGGTCTTAGGCACAAATTAAATACGTGATTAAAGTAAAGACACGAGGTTAGACCCTTTTTATGACGTAAGGCTGCCCGGACCCAATCGGCATATCCAGCAGTCATTAAAGGCGGTCTAATGTGAGAGGTCTTTATGAGGTCATGATCTTAATTAATTAATTAAGAAACACTTAACCATATTAGCATGTAGAGGGACATGAGGGGTTAAGTGGGTGCCTTGGGTGGCATGAGGAATCTAGTGGGTTGCCTTGGGTGGCAATAGAAAATACGATTAGAATACTTAACCAAAGTGGAACATGTAATTAAAACATGGTTAAAGGGTTAAGTCAGTGCTTTGGGTGGCATGTGGAAATCTAGTGGGTGCCTTGAATGGCAATTAAAATATGATTAATGACTTAACCAAAATTTATAACATGTAAGTGGACATGGTTAAAGGGTTAAGCGGGATTCACTAGAAATAACAAGCTTAGGTGGTAGCTTGTGGGGGCCCATTTCAACCAATATCCCAAACGTATCTTAGTGGGCTCGACTCTAGTCGAGTGACGGGACACGCATATTGGGCTTGACTATAAGAGGCCAAAATGGGTTAGCGGTGGCAACGCATGACCAACGGGTTTCATATGCGTGTGTGGACCCGGGCTGGTAAATAAGACGTTGTTGCATCGTGTAGATATAAGCCGTGCACCGTTAATTTTATCAGGTTGCCATGTTGGGGAATGGTACACCCCACGGTGGGGCCAGCACGGGTATCTACGTTAGGGAGCCGATCGAATGGGGAGTAGTGTGTACACCTAGTGGATTGTAGGGCCCCGTGGCGTCTACTTAGTCACCTAGGGGTACGCGAGAACTATTAAGTTAATTTTATAAGTCCATGGGTGGGATCAACCTTTAAGTTAGGAATGACTGGTGTGGTGCAGTTTAGTAATTTACCTTTGGAAGGGTAGATGCGTCTTTATCTTTTATCTTAGTTTAGTTGACTGCTTAGTGTAGCCATTAATCCCCATTAGTTACCGTATATCAGTTTATGTCTTCTCTGGTTACTTTAACGATTGTATTGTTAAAGTTATAGGACTCGCTCAGACTTATGTCTGACCCCGTTGTTTTTATCTTTTTCCCAACCCTCAGGTCCTACGGTGGATCCTAGCAGTAGTGGAGCTTGATCGGATTGCTGTTCCAGTCTTTAGGAGCTTGGATAGATGTAAAGCTCCAGTTACCCAGTTATCTTTTCTTTTGTCATGGTTATTGTATGAGAGTGGGATTATGTACTTCTTTATTTTGATGGATATTGTACTTGACTTTTATTGTGGTTTTATGATGTAACCAGACATGTTTTACTTTCGCTGTTATGAGATGAAGTTTTAAATTTCAAGTACTATTTATATCTGTCTTGTTGTAATTTTTCTGTTCTATATTCACTAAAATACTCCACCGATGCTATGGCATTCCCTTAGTGAGTGACCATAGCGGGAGTGGGGTGTTACACGTGGTATCAGAGCTTAAGGTTACCAGAACAGATAATTTTTTTTAGAAAAACTATTTTCTAAGAATATTTTTGAAAGGAGTATTTTCAAAAACATGTCTTTTAAGAGAAAAGTTTTTGAAAGAAAAGCATAATCCCCCATAGCCATATCTATATCTTTCGAATTCTCCATTTTGAATCTCTTCCTCTCTCGTTTTGAGTTTCCTCTCCGCGTATAAATGACCTTTCTAAGATAGATAAGAACGAAAAACCACTTCAAGGGACTTAGACATTAGTCGGATTAGAAGTTGGTTCAAGAAGGAGGAGGACTGGTAGGTATCTATTGGATAGACGATGGGAGGAAGGCTCAAATAGTTGTTTGGTTAATGAAGGATGAAACCTCATTGGTGGGAGGTTACGAGTGGAGAATGGGAAGAAGAAGGCGAGTAGTTATCCTTTTGGAGGAATGGGACACCGTATTAGGATTGTCCAAAGGGGCATGGGCAAGGTATGGAATCTCCTGGAGGGTAGTTGTATTCCCTCGCGGCTAGTGTACCAGATGGGGATAGGACCGTCTAGGTTGGAATTTGGATTTCTTTATTATCCGGTTCGAACTTTATTAGATTCTGACGCATCGAGTTCGTTTATCTCATCATTGTTAGTTGAGTCACTGCACTTAGACACCAGTTTGGTAGATGATCCCTAAGTTGTTTCAAACCCAATAGGGGCTCCATGATGTGTTTGGGTTTGAAAGTTGCTATACTTAGCGATGAATTTAGATGTGATGCTTTTTGGGCTTCACAGGCTATGGGTTAGTTTGGGCATGGACTGGTTATCCAGTAGGGGTGCCGTTCTTGATTTTGAAGGGAGAGTTGTTAGGCTTATGGCCTGCTTGGGTAACACTCTCGAGATCTCTTGTAATCCCATGGAATCTGTTATGCTAAGTTATCTAGAATCGCTTGACACGTCGGTCGAGAGTTTGCGATCTGTTAGAGTGGTCCGGGAATACTCGGATGTGTTTGAGGAGGTGAAGGGCTTACCTCCGGAGCGGGAGATTGACTTCCGAATATATCTGGTAGACAATGCTAAACCTGTATCTTTACCAGCGCGCCACATGGCTCCTCGCGAGAGGAGGGAACTCCATAAGCAAGTAGGCGATTTACTTGAGAAGGGGTTTAGAAGACGAAGTATATCGGAGTGGGGTGCTCCAGTAGTTTTTGCTATGAAGGCGGATGGGTCCCTCAGACTTTGTGTAGGCTAAAGAGAACTAAATAAACTCACAAAGAAGAATAGACACCCATTACCGAGGATAGATGATCTCTTTGATCAGTTGGTTGGCGCCTCAGTGTTTTCGCAGATGGACTTAGCTACAGGGTTTCATCAGTTGAGAGTGGCGGAGGACAGTATAGAGAAGACTGCTTTCCGGACTCCGGATGGTTTTTATGAGTGGCTTGTGATGCCATTTGGGTTGACAAACGCTCCTGCATACTTTGTTGATCTGATGAGTAGAGTGTTCAGGGAGTACCTAAATAAGTTCGTGATGATCTTGGTGGATGACATCTTGGTCTTTTCTAGGAGCGAAATAAGTTTTCGTATGTGCTTAATAGGTTGAGCAAAGCCAGTTATGGGATAAACGGTGGTTTTAGAGCGAGACTGGCGAGGACATCCAGAGTTGGACAAGGGCTTAATTATTTAGCCGTTTTTGCTAGTATCATCTCACGTAGGTCGTCTGAATTCGAAGGAGGTATCCCTTGGGTGTTTGTCTGATATTGGTTTAGGCCTTTGGGGCTTGCATTTGGGGGATGTCGAGTTCGACTAGGGTGGTCTGCGTGAGAGATGGATAGTTGTGACGATTTTGCATGGGAGAATATCCTGATTTTCTCTAGAAGTGGAGAAAAGCATGCCCTACATCTTAGGGAAGTGTTGGAGACTCTTTGAGCGCATTGTCTTAAGACAGCAAGGGTGGATGGAGTTCTTAGCATCCTATGATTTCGAGATAGCGTATACCCCTGGCAAGGGTAACGTGGTGGCGGACGCCTTGAGTAGAAAAAGGCTATCTTTGAGTCCATTGTTCGTGGAACGGCGAAGCTTGGAGTTTCTTTCTTTGTTCGACTTCAGACCTTCTGTTGACTTTGTACCTGGTTTGTTAGCATCCTTGGAGGTTAGACCTACTCTTTTGGGACGGATTGGCGAGGCTCAGCGAGACGACCCACAGTTGGTTGAGTTGGTAGAGAAGCTTATAAGGGGGGGAGTCGTCCAGCCATTTGGGTAGATACACCATAGATGATAGGGGATGGTTGCATAGAGACGGTAGACTTTGTGTACCGCAAGATGAGGGTTTGAAGAAGGCTATTTTGGATGATGCACATCGTTCAAGGATGACTATTCATCCCGGTGGAGACAAAATATACCAAGACATGAAGAGAGTTTTCTTCTGGGCCGGTATGAAGAAAGATGTGGCCGAGTATGTGGCTAGATGCTTAGTGTGCCAATAAGTTAAAGCGGAGCAAAGGAAACCCGGTGGGTTGCTACACCCATTGGAAGTTCCGCAATGGAAGTGGGACAGTGTCTCGATGGATTTCATCGATGGGTTACCGAGATCGAGGAAGGGCAATACGGGAATTTGGGTTGTGGTAGACAGACTTACCAAGAGTGCCCATTTTATACCCGTGAAGAGTAAGAGGACCGCTCCATGGCTTGCTTCAGTCTATGTTAGAGAGATTGTTAGATTGCATGGCGTACCATCCAGCATTGTGAGTGATCGAGATCCTATCTTCACTAGTGAGTTTTGGAGAAGTTTGCAAGAGGCGGTAGGGACTCAGTTGTGTTTGAGCACCGCATATCATCCTCAGACGGACGGTCAGACCGAGAGGGTGAACCGTATCTTAGAAGATCTCTTGAGGCTTTGTATCTTGGATTTTGGAGTTACATGGGAAGAACATCTTCCTTTGGTGGAGTTCGCATACAATAACAGCTTTCAGTCTAGTATTGGCATGGCACCTTTCGAAGCTCTTTATGGAAGGCCTTGTCGATCTCCTACATGTTGGTGGGAATCTACGGATAAGATCTTGCTTGGGCCAGATATGGTTAGAGAGACTTCAGAGAAGATTGATTTGATTCGAAGAAGGATGAAAGCAGCGCAAGATAGACAGAAAACTTATGCGGATCGGAGAAGGACGGATCTTGAGTTTGAGGTTGGGGACATGGTTTTTGTCAAAGTATCTCCGTTGAGAAATGTTGTTCGCTTTGGGTCCGTTGGGAAGTTAGCACCGAGGTTTGTTGGGCCGTTTCCTATTAAGGAAAGGATTGGACGGATGGCATATAGGGTGGAGTTGCCCGACAGACTTAGTGGTTTTCATGATGTATTCCATGTATCACATTTGAGGAAGTGCTTACATGAGACCGCAGAGGCGGTAGAGCCGAGCTTGCTTAGAGATGTAGAGGTAGAGCGTGATGCGACGATTCGACGAGCTCCTACTTGCATCCTTGGGTCAGAAACTAGGAAGTTGAGGAACAGAGAAGTTCAGCTAGTTAAAGTGCAATGGGGAGATGACGAAAGCAATGCTACTTGGGAGACGGAAGCGAAGACGCGTTCTTTGTATCCATTTCTTTTTGAGAGTATGTCTTTTAACGTCTCCTTTATCGTTTGTCTACTGCTTATCTTATCTTTAGTATGCCCTCTCATTAGTATCTTTGACCTTTAGATAGGGTAAACCTATGGTTGAAACATGTGTTTGAGACATGTTATGGTTGATGGATGCATGTGGATGCAAGTGTTTGCTAGTGGTTGCTCGTGGATGCATATACACACACTCTAGACACTAGATCGGCTCAGTCACTTCATATTGCATATTGCATATAATTGTGTGTAGGTAGCTATATTTATGGATGTATAATGATTGTGTTATCATATGGATGATGCATTTTGGTGAATGATTGTGCACTCATGTAGATGTTGTATGTGTCGATAGGGTTCTCTCGCATACATAATGGATGCATGGCACTATCATGGTTTGCATTAACGAGGTCAACTGAATCAGTGGACCGCCTGATTTTGCATTAAACAGGGAACATATACACACACTTTTTGCATATGTTCATAACAGCATTAGAAACTTTAAGGACAATGGATGCCAGTGTTTGGTGGTTTAGTAGATGGTTGTTTGGTTGGTAGGATACGTTCTTCTTGACTTAGAGATTTTGGGGACGAAATCCTTTAAGGAGGGGAGAATGTAACAACCCGTATTTTGAATAACTTGTTATAACATAAATCAAGGCAGAATTAAATTTTAAAATCTGAATTATGGGAAACGGGTTGCGCCATTGCGTTCGTCTCGGAAAAATACGCGAAATAGAGTCCGAGTTTTCGAAAATCGGAGTCCGTATGAAGGAGATATGGACGAACGAAGTTAGGCAGAAAAACCGGAAACAGGCCAGAAATGCACTGGTGCACCTGTGAAGTGCGCCAGCACAAAAATACACTGGCGCACTTGGGAAGTGCGCCCATGTCGAGCCAGTTTGGCCTGGGTGCACTGTTTTGGCTGTTGGGCTGTGTTTTGGTGGCTTGTGACGATTTTTGATGTGCTGGACGGACCTGATGGCTTCTAGGGTTAATCTAAGGGCCTAAACTACACCATAATCCTATAAATACACCCTAATACTACCCTAATTCATACTAAAAATAAAAATGATGCCACCATGCCGCCAAAATCAAACTTGAGAGGAGCCTCCACTAGTTTATGAAGAAAGTTGCAAGCTAATCAACCTCTAATCATCATCTTCTTCTTGTATAGCAACTAGTTCTACTACATAAGTTTGTCTTGGTTTTGGTGAGTTTCTATCACTTTAATAACCAATTGCTAAATTAAGTAGATGAGATATGATGAGATCATGCGGTTTTGTATGCGGATTTGTGGGTTTTAAGTCATATGATATGATGTTGGCTTGCTAATCTATGTTTAATGTTAACCCTATGTTTATGCAAGTTAAGTAGGTGGGTTTATGCAAGTTAAGTATATGGGTTTATGCAAGTTAAGTGGTGGGTTTGATGAATGCTAAGTATTTGATTTTATGCATGCTAAGTGTTTGGTTTTATGCATGCTAAGTATTTGATTTTATGCATGCTAAGTATTTGATTTTATGCATGCTAAGTGTTTGGTTTTATGCATGCTAAGTATTTGATTTTATGCATGCTAAGTATTTGGTTTTATGCATGCTAAGTATTTGATTTTATGCATGCTAAGTGTTTGGTTTTATGCATGCATTATGATATGCAAGTTTACCCTTTTTAAATAAGATGCATACATATGCAAGATGACACCTTTGTATGCTATGCATACATATGCATGTTTACTCTATTATGATGCAAGTTCATATGCAAGTTTGTCTCCTTTTATGATATGCATAACATATGCAAGTTTGCCTCTATGTATGACATGTTATGCAAGTTCATATGCAAGTTTATGTGCAAGTTCATATGCAAGTTTATGTGCAAGTTCATATGCAAGTTTATGTGCAAGTTCATATGCAAGTTTGTCTCTTTTTATGACATGCATAATGCAAGTTTGGGGTTAAATGCTAGTTGGGTTTAATGTATGCTCATATATGCAAGTTGACACCTTTTGAACCCATGATAAAGTTATAAGCTATGTTGGTTAAACCCATGACATTTGTGATGAATCTTCCCTTTTATTATGTCACGTTACGAGAACGAATTACGTGGGGAACGATGGGGTTAATATGCATGTTAATAAAATGATGTGGAATGGGTATGCTTAAGAGTAACATAAATTAAAGGGACATAATTGGGAATTTACCTATTGAGTTAGGTCTACCCATATTATGGAGTTGGGAATTTACCTATTGAGTTAGGTCTACCCATACTACGGAGTTGGGAATTTACCTATTGAGTTAGGTCTACCCATATTCTGGAAAACATGATTAATTAATTAGGGATAATTAATATAAATTATGAGGGTGATTAATTAGGTGTAATTAATCGACTAAGACACGAGGTTGGACTCAGTTGTAGCGTAAAACTGCCCGGACCCAACCGGCTTAACCAGTTGCTACAAATGTTAGCCCAATGTGAGAGGTCTTAGGCACAAATTAAATACGTGATTAAAGTAAAGACACGAGGTTAGACCCTTTTTATGACGTAAGGCTGCCCGGACCCAACCGGCATATCCAGCAGTCATTAAAGGCGGTCTAATGTGAGAGGTCTTTATGAGGTCATGATCTTAATTAATTAATTAAGAAACACTTAACCATATTAGCATGTAGAGGGACATGAGGGGTTAAGTGGGTGCCTTGGGTGGCATGAGGAATCTAGTGGGTTGCCTTGGGTGGCAATAGAAAATACGATTAGAATACTTAACCAAAGTGGAACATGTAATTAAAACATGGTTAAAGGGTTAAGTCAGTGCTTTGGGTGGCATGTGGAAATCTAGTGGGTGCCTTGAATGGCAATTAAAATATGATTAATGACTTAACCAAAATTTATAACATGTAAGTGGACATGGTTAAAGGGTTAAGCGGGATTCACTAGAAATAACAAGCTTAGGTGGTAGCTTGTGGGGGCCCATTTCAACCAATATCCCAAACGTATCTTAGTGGGCTCGACTCTAGTCGAGTGACGGGACACGCATATTGGGCTTGACTATAAGAGGCCAAAATGGGTTAGCGGTGGCAACGCATGACCAACGGGTTTCATATGTGTGTGTGGACCCGGGCTGGTAAATAAGACGTTGTTGCATCGTGTAGATATAAGCCGTGCACCGTTAATTTTATCAGGTTGCCATGTTGGGGAATGGTACACCCCACGGTGGGGCCAGCACGGGTATCTACGTTAGGGAGCCGATCGAATGGGGAGTAGTGTGTACACCTAGTGGATTGTAGGGCCCCGTGGCGTCTACTTAGTCACCTAGGGGTACGCGAGAACTATTAAGTTAATTTTATAAGTCCATGGGTGGGATCAACCTTTAAGTTAGGAATGACTGGTGTGGTGCAGTTTAGTAATTTACCTTTGGAAGGGTAGATGCGTCTTTATCTTTTATCTTAGTTTAGTTGACTGCTTAGTGTAGCCATTAATCCCCATTAGTTACCGTATATCAGTTTATGTCTTCTCTGGTTACTTTAACGATTGTATTGTTAAAGTTATAGGACTCGCTCAGACTTATGTCTGACCCCGTTGTTTTTATCTTTTTCCCAACCCTCAGGTCCTACGGTGGATCCTAGCAGTAGTGGAGCTTGATCGGATTGCTGTTCCAGTCTTTAGGAGCTTGGATAGATGTAAAGCTCCAGTTACCCAGTTATCTTTTCTTTTGTCATGGCTATTGTATGAGAGTGGGATTATGTACTTCTTTATTTTGATGGATATTGTACTTGACTTTTATTGTGGTTTTATGATGTAACCAGACATGTTTTACTTCCGCTGTTATGAGATGAAGTTTTAAATTTCAAGTACTATTTATATCTGTCTTGTTGTAATTTTTCTGTTCTATATTCACTAAAATACTCCACCGATGCTATGGCATTCCCTTAGTGAGTGACCATAGCGGGAGTGGGGTGTAGTGTTACAGGATTCTCCTAAAACCAGAACCATTGGGTTCGTATCGAAAAGAGCTTTCAAAGAACATAAGGGATTTGAAATCTAACAGCTGGATTTGGAATTATGTCCAAATCAAATTTGGAAAAGGTCGTTGTAAGTGCAGTTCGATGACCTTTTGCAAATCGACTGTACGGACCTTGATAAAATTATTAAAAAATACTAATAATTTGTGTAAAATCATAATAAATGATATGGAAAGAATTTGGGTGAAAAATTCCACGTTTGTAAAGATAAAAATATATTTTTATCATAATGAACTAGTTATGAACTAGAATTATAATCCAATATTTTTAAATAAATAACTTGGATTTGAAATGGTTTTAAAAATAGCCAGCATTTCCAATATATGAATTAGGATGGATTTTGGATCGAAATTATCTTTGAAACATTTCGATATTGGATTCCGTGATTATACAGATATTGTGGAGGAATTTGGAAGATATATATATCGTTATTCCCAATACGATATTTGTTGATTTCAGAATTTGATGTTGAATATAAGCCGATATAATTTCTTTTCAGAGCCTTGTATTTAATATTGAATTGGATTTTGGGTTTGTCGCGAATAGTGTCTTAAATAACACTGTTCTTAAACCCCATGTGAAAAGAAAGATTATTAGAGTTTCCAGTTACATTTGGTAATTGGAATAAAAAGGAATGTGAATCGGGTTTATCGTGAAATGTGTTTTAACAACATTCGTTCTTTAACCCGATTTATAGTGAAATGTAATTTGGAATATATAAATCTTTTATTAAGATTTAATGGAAATTTTCCAAAGTAAAGTTTTCCAATTTAATATATTAAATTGGAACTGAATGGGATTCGATTTGATAATAATAGAAATGTGCTTCTTTGGAGGAAGACTGTTAATATATATATATATATGGAATTTAAAAGGCTTTGTTGTTATTCCATTTATATTATTAGTCGGATACGGAAATTGACATCGATTATATATTGATCTGTTTTCCGTGAAGATTCCATAATTAACGGAATGTGATTTTGGGTTTATCGTGAACTGTGTTTTAAATGACATTAGTTCTTTAACCCAGTTAAAGACAGGATAACATGTCTAACATGGTATTTTGAACTGTATGGTTGATATATGCTAAATATATGTCTGTTTGGTGGTGGAGAATTTGTTGTCTTGCTTAACACCCTTCTCTAGGACGTACGAGCTTAGAGGTTGTAAATCGGCAGAAATCAATAGTACGGTGTAGATTGTCGATGCGACATGTTTGTGTTTCCAAAGTTAAATAATCATTAATATTGATTTTTGGGAAGATTAAAACTAAATGAAGTTTTAATGAATCTTTAATTAGATTGAAAAGAGAATGTGATAATTTAAATTATCAAATTCGGGAAATGATGAGAATGGAGTAGCACTAGTTTTGCCCCCAACGATACTTAAATCTTCAATTCGATTTGAACGGGAAATGGTAATTGATTTTACCAATTACACCATGGTGTTAGATATGGAGTATTACCAGTTTTGCTCCATGGGATGAATAGGTTGGGATTGGGAAATATAACAAATGATTACTTTGGTAAGGTGCGTTAATCCCTACTTGTTTGGAAAACCTTAATATGGTTTGAATTGATATCCAAAGGAAGATTAAAGAATAAATTTAAAGAATTTATCTTTGATAAATTCAATGGGAACCTTTCCCTAAAAATGTGAATATTTGAATAAAAGAAAATTATTAATTGGAATGAGGCGTATGTTGTGTTTTATAGCACTTGTTTATAATATACGCGAGTTATTCGGAAAGGCCGGGTTTATACCCATTCTGAATAACTGATTAGACGATAAGTCGATGACGAAGATGGTGGGTGAAGACCGGAGGTCTTCACATCGTTTGGATGATTACTGATGTCCTGATTGGGCTGTACACCCAAGGCAAGGTAATAAGTGGTGATCGCCTAGACGTACTTGGAGATCAACCGGGTATGCGAGGTACTCTCTCCTGTATTGGACATATGGGACGAGGAATAAGGTGCCTATGGTTTCGTTCAGATGCAGAACGAACTTGTAACACCCCACCTCCGCTAGGGTCACTCACAAGGGAATGCACTAGGTTTGGTGAAGCATTATCGAGGTAAACATGCACAGAAATATTACAAGACAGAACATATATATATATATAACAGCGGAAGTAAAACAAATTTCATTACCTCATAAAATAAGGTCTAAAGCCTTTTACATCAGAATACATCAAAACCTGTCTTGCAATAGTAAAGAAGCATAAACCATTTCATAAATTATTCCCCAAGTAAAACAGTAAAGTAGCCATAGCCAAGAAAAGTCCAAGCCATGCGTGATGACCTTCAAGTAGAAGAAGTTCGAACTAGATAACAGTGTTTCCTCCCTGAAAACCTGGGGGGGGAGGGAACGGAAGACAAGAGGCGAAAGAAAACGGGGTCAGTCATAAAGACTGGTAAGTCCTATCTACTTCCAGTATAAAAACAGGTAAAGGTAACATGACATGCATAAACTGAAAGTAAACATAAGGATGACTACAAGATAGATAAACTAAAACAGGCTGAGCTACTGTAGCAAGGTGAACTGAGATATCATGATAAACTACGGTGTCATGATAAGTCAAGGTATCACATCGTCCGGTTTCTATCAAGTACAATATCCCAAGGTATCTATCCTGTATAACGTCCCACGTATCTATCATGCATATTTCTCATGGTCCTAACATGTATATTTGCTCTGCACCTATCGTACTAGTATCCCAACCCGCGTCATGTGTTAACTATGAATGTCCCTTGCCCAACGCCATGTAATGGTCCATGTCAACCTAATATATAGCATATGTAGGTTTTCCCAACTCGTATGTATCTTTCCCTGTATAAGTTCAGTCCTTTGCCGTAGGCCATACGGGCTTTCCCATGTAACCGTTTTATCCTTGAAGTTATTTTGGACTGCTACCCTTGATCTAGTTATGTTTTCTTACCATGAACTATCGCGTGTCCACTTAGGATTTATGCCACCTAGGACCACTAGGGATTATGCTACCTAATGAACGTTTCCGTGTCTCGGTTTGGGTTCAGCCACCTAGGGCCACTAGGGATTATGCCACCCGTCAACCGCACCCTTTATCCCACGTATGTATCGTGAATCGTTTTCCATGTCTAGATGCACATGTTCCTCAATGTGCCATCCGAGTTCCGTGTCAGGGCAAATCAAGAAATACGGAACTCGGTCGGGAGCTTTAAGTCGTCTGCTGATGCAGATATCAAGGTCTGTTTTTGTACCCGTGGCTATGGTCCCACGTGACCCCTCCCTCAACTACTGAAAGGCAATCCAAGAAAAATCATGTATGAGAACTACACTAAGGCCCATCGATGCCCACTTCCAGATAGCCAACCTCACCCATAACTTGATAGCTAGTATATGGTCTTTTGGGAGTTCCCTGCCTTTCCGTACGTACACGATTGACTAAAGATGGTAGGTAGTTGGCGACATGCTATCCCGGGGCAAAATCAAGTATCGTCGACTCCACGCTAATCCATCCCAGTCTTTAGGTCGCTCGCATAGCAACCAAGGCATACTCTTGGCTCTTCTACCGCAGACCTTAACCTCTGTGAGGCCGGGTTTCATGGACCACTTGCCACCTCACAGAGGGATACCAAGAGTACCCTCACGTTCCCCGAAGCTTCCGCTTCGTCACCCAGTTCGCTGGAGCTTTTATCCAAGTCAGATAACTTGCTCCTCCTCGTATACTAAGCGATGACCTACCGTACCAGGTCACTCATCTCTTTATGAACTAGTCCCATGTCCTTAGCTAAGAATTATTACTTAGTTACCCTTAACTAAGGTTTACCACTTAGCCCCTCTTTCCACTATCCTTGTTAACTACGATTTCCAACCTAGTCCCCTGAGCTAGGGTTTTGTCAAATGGGTTAAGTGTTGTTATCCAAGTTCATGACTTAACCCGCCTACGAATCCTGTCAAAATCGGCTAAGTACTCAAGTTCAAGGCTTAGCCCTACAAGTTGGTTAAGTGTACCGAGAAGCTCATGACTTAACCCTATCAAGTCAAATTGGTTAAGTATTTATTTGTCTTAACCCTATCAGATTATCATGTTAGATTGATTAAGCATAGACTATCTTAATCGCATCAGATCATCGAGTCGGATTGGTTAAGTATGGGTTAGCTTAACCCCATCCACTAATCGTATTACAATGGTTAAGCCTAATTTTAAAAGGTCTTGTGACTTAACCTTATCAGGTCCACCTATTAGATCGGTTAAATGTAGGTTACTTAACCTCATCAAATCATCACGTATAATTGGTTAAGTATAAGTTACTTAACCCCATTAAATTATCATGTTAAATTGGTTAAGTATTGGTTACTTAACCTCATTGAATTACCAAGTTTAGATTGGTTAAGTGTTTAACTTAACCTCATCAAATTACCGTGTTTAGATTAGTTAAGTATAGGTTACTTAACCCCATCTAATTACCGTGTTTAGATTAGTTAAGTCTAAGTTACTTAACCCCATCTAATTACCGTGTTAGATTAGTTAAGTATGGATTATTTAACCTCATCGAATTTACCGTGTTTAGAATAGTTAAGTGTGGATTACTTAACCCCATCTAATTTACTGTGTTTAGATTAGTTAAGTGTAAATTACTTAACCCCATCCCCTAATTGTCTTGTATGGTTAAGTGTCATTAAGAAATCAAGCCCAATCCCACTTAACCTACCCATTCGTGTCATATCGGTTAAGTGTCATTAGTCAAACTTACTTAACCTTATCATGTGGCATTAATTTAATTAATGCACTCTCAACCTCTCACATTAGACTTTGTTGTGGTTACTAGTTAAGCCGGGCGGGTCCGGGTAGTTTTACACCACAACCTAGTCTAACCTCGGGTCTTAAGCGCGTCATGACCAACTTCTCACATTGGATCCTATTGTTTGTAGCCACTAGTTAAGCCGGGCGGGTCCTGGTAGATTTATGCTACAAACTCAGCCCAACCTCGAGTTGGCCACTTTCATGTTTGGTCTAGTGTCTTTTTACACTTACAACCCACCCATGTCTAGTTCAAGTTCCATGTTTTCCCACGTGCCATGATCATATTTAAATGTATCATGAATGTCATGTTCTCATGTGAGCCCCATGTCAAGTTTTTCCATGTCATACCCACGTTTTTCCTAAGCTACCCAAACGTATTTCCAACCCAAGTGGAAGCGAGTCACATAGTAGGGTATTATGCCAACATATTGGCCACAAACATGCATAGTATCATAATGGAATTTGGCCACAAACATGCATAGTATAATAAGGGAATTTGGCCACAAACATGCATAGTATCATAAGGGAATTTGGCCACAAGCATGCATAGTTTCGTAAGAGGATTTGGCCACAAATATGCATAGTGTCATAAGTGAATTTGGCCACAAACATGCATGATACATAAGGGGTTTGGGTTCATTTACATGCATAAGCCCCAAAGTCAAATCTTTGCCAATGTTTCACAAGTCAAAGTGGCTCTAAGTGTTCATGCTATCATACTACAAGTAAAGGTCCAATCTTGCATGGCAAACTAAGTCCGATGCAACATGTATAGCAAAGTTTAGTCGCTAAAACATTACCCAAAGTCATATGTTCATGATAAAGGAGCAAACTAGGCTCGCATAGGTTATAGCATTCATGTTTAACCACATTTTATTCCATGCCATGATTAAACTACCGTTAACATCTCGAAGTAGCTAGAACTTACATAGCGAGGCTTAGGAAAAGGATCATGCATCATCTTGATGAAGAAAGGTGGCTCCTTTGTCGAAGAACCGTCATGAAACTCGCATAGCAACGTTGATTTGGCCTTTATTTGGTGTAGCAAGCTTGCACCTCTTGATTTGAACCCGATTTGAATGCATAGGCTCTTGAAGTTGGAGATGGAGGCCATGATCAATGGAGATTTGGGCAGCACTTCGTGGCATGAGTGAATTATGAGGGGTTTAGGGTAGGCTTAGGGTCTTTTTATAGAGATGAGGAGTAGTTTAGGCCGTTAGATTAACCCTAGGATAGATCCAAGCCCTCAAAAATCGTCACAAGCCTCCAAAACCGAGCCAAACAGCAAAACAGGTGCACCAGGTTGCCTGGGTCCGACCAGGCAGGTCGACCCCCAGGTCGACCCTGGGGTCGACTCCCCAGTCGACCTGGTTGGCAGGGGGTCGACTCCCCAGTCGACCTCCCCTGGTCTGGCGGGAAATTTTCCCGCCTCTTCTGAATTCTGAAATTTGAATCTGTTTTCGTTTTTGAATTTTTCGTGAAACTTCGCGAGGTCATATCTCGGTCATACGGACTCCGATTTACGAAATTTCGGACTCTATTTCGCGTATTTTTCCGAGACGAACGCAATGGCGCAGCCCGTTTTATCTGATTCAGATTTTATAATTTAATTCTGCCTTGATTCTTGATTTAACATGTTGTTAAATTTCGGGTTGTTACATTCTCCCCTCCTTTAAGGATTTCGTCCCCGAAATCTCCAAGTTAGGAAGAACGTATCCTACCATCCATCATCCATCTACTCAAAACATCATCCACAGGCAACCATTGTCCTTAGACGATTTCTAATGCCATATGAACATATGCAGAACGTGTGTATATGCTCCTTAGCTAATGCTAATGATCAGGCCTGAATGATCTTTCTAATGCAAAATATGTTTAGTGCCATGAGTCCAACATATATGCAAATAGTCCTAGTCATATAAGTACTATATGCGTGCACAAACATTCATTCATATGCAACATCTGCATGATAACACATTCAATTTCACCCATAAACAAGTATAAATACTCGTGCATATGCAACATGAAACGTGACCGCGTCAATCTAGTATCTAATGTGTATTCGCGCATCCACGAGCAACCACTTGCAACCATTTGCAACCATATCAATCATAACATGTTTCAAATACATGTTTACATCCATAGAGTTCTATCTAAGGTTTCCAAGATAAGATTGAGGAGATAAACAAGACAAACTCCTTGTAGGGTTTGTAACAGAAACAGGACCGAGAGGATATCCTACCAAAAGATAACATGCGAGCAAGCTCTACAGGAAAAACCAGGGATCAAGGATACACTCTTTAAAACGAGGTACGATGCGCGTGTCTAGCCTTACGTCTTCTAAGTCGCGTTTCCTTGAGCTTAATTCCTCGGTGCCTTGACCATCTTTTGACTTCATGATTTCGTAGTTTCCTTGATTCCTATTTCCAAGGTATGAGTCGGAACTCTTTTCACTGTCGCCTCTCGTTCCACTTTCATTTATTCTTTCCCTAGTATACTTGGCTCAACCATATCTACGTACTCATGCAAGCTCTCCAAAATTCACTAGGGAATTCTGGATCTCGTTTGCCGATGCCAATCCGTGTTGCCAAGAGTACCTACTAGGGTGATTCCCATAACTCATGCGTAAGCGAAACGAACCATCCGCCTTAGCGGCGAATTCTGTTCGAACGGATTACCAACAACTGCATCCCGAGATTCTAGGTAACTAACCATGACAGAACCCAAAAGGTTACACGAGACTTCGAGGGCATCACCAAGGTGAGTCGAGAGTCTAACTACCCTCTTTCCAAAACCGAGAAGGGTATCCCTTACTGGATAACCACTTTACCCCTAGAATCCATCCATAGCCGAGACATGTCATTCTCAAATCCAAACAAGTCATGATGAAATGGACCAACTCTCCAATCAGATTTTTGGGACAAAAACTGGGATCCTCTATCGTGCTAGTACTAAGGTGCAGAGACTCAACTATCCAAGCAGACTTAAATGATTCGATGATCAAGACAAAGTCTGGACGGGATGATAGAACGACTAAACCTTTACCAGAAACGGTACCATTTCTTTTAGGTACCCTAGAAATGGGAGCGTACAATTTCCCTCTCCGATGATCTTGTCCTTGTCCTCCTTGATGGACTAAGCCATAGCAACAGTTGCTTATCCTTAAGCTCGCGTCCTTTATCCTTACTCTTATTATCCCTCCTTGTATCACGGCAACAGGTCTCTCGAGAACCACCTCCATCGTACGGAAAACACCTACGTGGCTAGACAAAGATTAGTCACAGTTAGAACTACTGTGACTACGGATGGAGGAAAGAAAGGAAAAGAGATTAAATCAAGGAATCAAAGGATAATGCTAATGGCCTTTGGGGAATAGCCTTTTAAAAACTTTTCTTGAAAAATGCTTCTTTGTAAAACGGTTTCTCAAATAGTTTTCAGGAGGTTTTAAAAACTTTTGCCCAGTCTGGTAACCTTCTACTCTGATACCAAATGTAACACCCCACCTCCGCTAGGGTCACTCACAAGGGAATGCACTAGGTTTGGTGAAGCATTATCGAGGTAAACATGCACAGAAATATTACAAGACAGAACATATATATATAAAACTGCGGTTGTAAAACAAATTTCATTACTTCATAAAATAAGGTCTAAAGCCTTTTACATCAGAATACATCAAAACCTGTCTTGCAATAGTAAAGAAGCATAAACCATTTCATAAATTATTCCCCAAGTAAAATAGTAAAGTAGCCATAGCCAAGAAAAGTCCAAGCCATGCGTGATGACCTTCAAGTAGAAGAAGTCCGAACTAGATAACAGTGTTTCCTCCCTGAAAACCTAGGGGGGGGGGGAACGGAAGACAAGAGGCGAAAGAAAACGGGGTCAGTCATAAAGACTGGTAAAACCTATCTACTTCCAGTATAAAAACAGGTAAAGGTAACATGACATGCATAAACTGAAAGTAAACATAAGGATGACTACAAGATAGATAAACTAAAACAGGCTGAGCTACTGTAGCAAGGTGAACTGAGATATCATGATAAACTACGGTGTCATGATAAGTCAAGGTATCACATCGTCCGGTTTCTATCAAGTACAATATCCCAAGGTATCTATCATGTATAACGTCCCACGTATCTATCATGCATATTTCTCATGGTCCTAACATGTATATTTGCTCTGCACCTATCGTACTAGTATCCCAACCCGCGTCATGTGTTAACTATGAATGTCCCTTGCCCAACGCCATGTAATGGTCCATGTCAACCTAATATATAGCATATGTAGGTTTTCCCAACTCGTATGTATCTTTCCCTGTATAAGTTCAGTCCTTTGCCGTAGGCCATACGGGCTTTCCCATGTAACCGTTTTATCCTTGAAGTTATTTTGGACTGCTACCCTTGATCTAGTTATGTTTTCTTACCATGAACTATCGCGTGTCCACTTAGGATTTATGCCACCTAGGACCACTAGGGATTATGCTACCTAATGAACATTTCCGTGTCTCGGTTTGGGTTCAGCCACCTAGGGCCACTAGGGATTATGCCACCCGTCAACCGCGCCCTTTATCCCACGTATGTATCGTGAATCGTTTTCCATGTCTAGATGCACATGTTCCTCAATGTGCCATCCGAGTTCCATGTCAGGGCAAATCAAGAAATACGGAACTCGGTCGGGAGCTTTAAGTCGTCTGCTGATGCAGATATCAAGGTCTGTTTTTGTACCCGTGGCTATGGTCCCACGTGACCCCTCCCTCAACTACTGAAAGGCAATCCAAGAAAAATCATGTATGAGAACTACACTAAGGCCCATCGATGCCCACTTCCAGATAGCCAACCTCACCCATAACTTGATAGCTAGTATATGGTCTTTTGGGAGTTCCCTGCCTTTCCGTACGTACACGATTGACTAAAGATGGTAGGTAGTTGGCGACATGCTATCCCGGGGCAAAATCAAGTATCGTCGACTCCACGCTAATCCATCCCAGTCTTTAGGTCGCTCGCATAGCAACCAAGGCATACTCTTGGCTCTTCTACCGCATACCTTAACCTCTGTGAGGCCGGGTTTCATGGACCACTTGCCACCTCACAGAGGGATACCAAGAGTACCCTCACGTTCCCCGAAGCTTCCGCTTCGTCACCCAGTTCGCTGGAGCTTTTATCCAAGTCATATAACTTGCTCCTCCTCGTATACTAAGCGATGACCTACCGTACCAGGTCACTCATCTCTTTATGAACTAGTCCCATGTCCTTAGCTAAGAATTATTACTTAGTTACCCTTAACTAAGGTTTACCACTTAGCCCCTCTTTCCACTATCCTTGTTAACTACGATTTCCAACCTAGTCCCCTGAGCTAGGGTTTTGTCAAATGGGTTAAGTGTTGTTATCCAAGTTCATGACTTAACCCGCCTACGAATCCTGTCAAAATCGGCTAAGTACTCAAGTTCAAGGCTTAGCCCTACAAGTTGGTTAAGTGTACTGAGAAGCTCATGACTTAACCCTATCAAGTCAAATTGGTTAAGTATTTATTTGTCTTAACCCTATCAGATTATCATGTTAGATTGATTAAGCATAGACTATCTTAATCGCATCAGATCATCGAGTCGGATTGGTTAAGTATGGGTTAGCTTAACCCCATCCACTAATCGTATTACAATGGTTAAGCCTAATTTTAAAAGGTCTTGTGACTTAACCTTATCAGGTCCACCTATTAGATCGGTTAAGTGTAGGTTACTTAACCTCATCAAATCATCACGTATAATTGGTTAAGTATAAGTTACTTAACCCCATTAAATTATCATGTTAAATTGGTTAAGTATTGGTTACTTAACCTCATTGAATTACCAAATTTAGATTGGTTAAGTGTTTAACTTAACCTCATCAAATTACCGTGTTTAGATTAGTTAAGTATAGGTTACTTAACCCATCTAATTACCATGTTTAGATTAGTTAAGTCTAAGTTACTTAACCCCATCTAATTACCGTGTTAGATTAGTTAAGTATGGATTACTTAACCTCATCGAATTTACCGTGTTTAGATTAGTTAAGTGTGGATTACTTAACCCCATCTAATTTACCGTGTTTAGATTAGTTAAGTGTAAATTACTTAACCCCATCCCCTAATTGTCTTGTATGGTTAAGTGTCATTATGAAATCAAGCCCGGTCCCACTTAACCTACCCATTCGTGTCATATCGGTTAAGTGTCATTAGTCAAACTTACTTAACCTTATCATGTGGCATTAATTTAATTAATGCACTCTCAACCTCTCACATTAGACTTTGTTGTGGTTACTAGTTAAGCCGGGCGGGTCCGAGTAGTTTTACACTACAACCTAGTCTAACCTCGGGTCTTAAGCGCGTCATGACCAACTTCTCACATTGGATCCTATTGTTTGTAGCCACTAGTTAAGCCGGGCGGGTCCGGGTAGATTTATGCTACAAACTCAGCCCAACCTCGAGTTGGCCACTTTCATGTTTGGTCTAGTGTCTTTTTACACTTACAACCCACCCATGTCTAGTTCAAGTTCCATGTTTTCCCACGTGCCATGATCATATTTAAATGTATCGTGAATGTCATGTTCTCATGTGAGCCCCATGTCTAGTTTTTCCATGTCATACCCACGTTTTTCCTAAGCTACCCAAACGTATTTCCAACCCAAGTGGAAGCGAGTCACATAGTAGGGTATTATGCCAACATATTGGCCACAAACATGCATAGTATCATAATGGAATTTGGCCACAAACATGCATAGTATAATAAGGGAATTTGGCCACAAACATGCATAGTATCATAAGGGAATTTGGCCACAAGCATGCATAGTTTCGTAAGAGGATTTGGCCACAAATATGCATAGTGTCATAAGTGAATTTGGCCACAAACATGCATGATACATAAGGGGTTTGGGTTCATTTACATGCATAAGCCCCAAAGTCAAATCTTTGCCAATGTTTCACAAGTCAAAGTGGCTCTAAGTGTTCATGCTATCATACTACAAGTAAAGGTCCAATCTTGCATGGCAAACTAAGTCCAATGCAACATGTATAGCAAAGTTTAGTCACTAAAACATTACCCAAAGTCATATGTTCATGATAAAGGAGCAAACTAGGCTCGCATAGGTTATAGCATTCATGTTTAACCACATTTTATTCCATGCCATGATTAAACTACCGTTAACATCTCGAAGTAGCTAGAACTTACATAGCGAGGCTTAGGAAAAGGATCATGCATCATCTTGACGAAGAAAGGTGGCTCCTTTGTCGAAGAACCGTCATGAAACTCGCATAGCAACGTTGATTTGGCCTTGATTTGGTGTAGCAAGCTTGCACCTCTTGATTTGAACCCGATTTGAATGCATAGGCTCTTGAAGTTGGAGATGGAGGCCATGATCAATGGAGATTTGGGCAGCACTTCGTGGCATGAGTGAATTATGAGGGGTTTAGGGTAGGCTTAGGGTCTTTTTATAGAGATTAGGAGTAGTTTAGGCCGTTAGATTAACCCTAGGATAGATCCAAGCCCTCAAAAATCGTCACAAGCCTTCAAAACCGAGCCAAACAGCAAAACAGGTGCACCAGGTTGCCTGGGTCCGACCAGGCAGGTCGACCCCCAGGTCGACCCTGGGGTCGACTCCCCAGTCGACCTGGTTGGCAGGGGGTCGACTCCCCAGTCGACCTCCCCTGGTCTGGCGGGAAATTTCCCCGCCTCTTCTGAATTCTGAAATTTGAATCTGTTTTCGTTTTTGAATTTTTCGTGAAACTTCGCGAGGTCATATCTCGGTCATACGGACTCCGATTTACGAAATTTCGGACTCTATTTCGCGTATTTTTCCGAGACGAACGCAATGACGCAGCCCGTTTTATCTGATTCAGATTTTATAATTTAACTCTGCCTTGATTCTTGATTTAACATGTTGTTAAATTTCGGGTTGTTACAGAACTTGTAAATGGAGGTGTGTCTGACATTGGATTTTATTCTATGTTGATTGATCTCTATTAAATATATATCTGTTTGGCAATGGAGAATTTATTCTCTTGCTTAACACCCTTCTCTGAGACGTACGAGCTTAGAGGTTATATATCTATTGTCATCAGTCGCATGGCGTGAATTACCTGTGTGGCATGCTGAGATGCAAATGATCAAGGCTTCTATTGAAAAGCAGAGTTCTGTGGTTGATGATGAAAGCACGGCCTTAATATGGCATAGCTTTATGTAGCATTAATTCGCGAGCCTCACGCCCCGGTATGAACCAGAAACAGGAGAGGACAGCAGGGAGGGCAGCGCGTTTCCTTCTAGCTAGGAGTAGTATCATGGTATGGAGCCCAGACATTTTTACTTATGTGGATGATGGAAAGCGAGGTGCCTCGGATATATCGGTTACTACGAAGCCGATGGATATTGAGTAATCTGGCTCATTTACGCCCCATAAGGCGAGAAAATGCATGTTCAGGAATTATAAATCCACCTTGCACTTGGTGTGGACCAGCCCTGCATGTTACCTAGGGTTTCCCAGGGTGTGTAGTCCTGAGACATTTGCTAGAGTGTCTCGAAGCGGAAGGACAATCCCTAGCCTTGGTTCACAAACGGAAATCCAACTTCCAATACGTGAACTTTTTCGTTTTAATTATAGAGCCTAGTATTGGCAACATGATATATGGTACCCATGCAGTATATGATTGATACATTTATATTTGAAGTTGTTTTATACACTATGCATTTATAATAGTATCAAATGGTTTGTTTTAAACGTACCAAGCATGTTTGGCTATTATAAGGGAAAACCCTATCCTTTAGCTTGCGTTGCATTATGTGATGGGACCTGGGTCTTATAATAGCTTCATTTTTCCAAAAAGTATTGCGTTGTTTGTTTTATGCACTGGTATTCTCGGGAGGAAACCCGTTCCGTGTTATACAGCGTGGTCCCCTGATTTACTTTATTTTTAAAGTAAAGATTTAATAACTGTTTTAGTTCTCACACCAGTCACGTGACTGACCTGGAGTTTATTGTTTTAACCTAAACTCTGGATTCCCCTATTTTCCACACGGGCAGCTAGTAGTTTTGGGTTTGCAGATATATTCTTATAGGATCTTGGTTTGCAACTGGAGATATATTCGAAAAGCTCTTTAGCCGTGTATTTGTTTTAATTGTGTTATATATTATTTTTCCGCTGCTTTATAATTTAATCTCTAATATTTATCAAATGTGTAATATTTATTCATACTCTGCTATATTCTTGTACTCTAATGTAAATTATTGTAATATGCAATGAAATGTTCTTATGTCTTTGTTCTGGTCTGTCGTGTTCTCAGACGTTCCGTTCTTTCTCTTCTCTTCGGAGACCTGGGAAGTTCAGGTCATCACAGATTTGGTGTTCGAATCAAAAATTATTTTTTTGGAATAAATTAAATATATTTATAATTACTCCCCTCTTCTTTCTCTTTCCCCGACCGATTTAGAAAGAAAAAAAGAAAGAAAGAGGAAATCGCAGAAAACCGCGACGCTTCCGTCCGCCACTGTACCACCGCCCTCCGCCACCATCTTCAAGCCCCAGCCGCTGCCACCGCTGTGCCATCACCCCCCTTCTCTTCTCCAATCGAATAAAGGCCCTAAACCCCCAAACCGTTAGCCCTAGCCAAAAACCCTTGACCGCAGCCACCCCAGCCCACCTCAGGTCCACCGCCTCCTCCTCCTTTTAGCCTCCAGCGACAGTGAAGATGGAGTTTGGATGGATTAAGGTTTAAATGAGGTAATTTAATTATATCATTAATTTTATAAATCATTTTGCTTAAAATAAGATGTGTTTTTATTTTATATACAACAGAATAAAAATGTGATTTTTTATATGAATAGAAATTTAAAAATTAGTTTTTTTAATATGAATATCCGTTGTTTAACAAATATAAAGGTATAATTTTTAGTAATATAAAAATATGATTTTTAATAATAAAGATATGATTTTTATGTTGAAAGAGAAGTTAGAAAAGTATGATTTTTATAATTTAGATTTGAAATAAAAATATGATTTTTATTTTATAGAAAGCGTAGTAAAATTAAGATTTTTTTTATTTATATAACCATGTAAAAAAATATAATTTCTATACATGAAGTAACGATATAAAAATATGATTATTGTCATTTGAATAGCGAATAAAAATTTGATTTATATATATATGAACAGCGAATAAAAATTTGATTTTTATATATATGAATAGCGAATAAAAATTTGATTTTTATATATATGAATAGCAAATAAAAATTTGATTTTTATATATATGAGTAGCGAATAAAAATTCGATTTTTATATATATGAATAGCGAATAAAAATTTGATTTTTATATATGAAGCAATGATATAAAAAATATAATTTTTATATATGAAGTAGCGCTATAGAAATGTGATTTTTATATATATGATTGCACAATAAAAATGTGATTTTAATTATATGAATAGCGAATTAAAAATATGATTTTTAATATAAATTTCGTGAAAAAGATTGCGTTGGAACCTGAACAGCGAATCTGAGCAGCAATAAAGCACGACGGAGTGGAAATTAAAGGTGAGAACTTCTCACTCTAATTTATTTTCTAGTTAAATATATATACTAGGATGCAGAAGGTGCTTAGTTGCAACTGACATCTTTGTTTGAAACCTAGGACGTTTGGTTGATTTTTGGATTGACTGATTTATTTGTTCGAATTTGATTTGGGATGTAAATTGAATTGATTAGAATTGATATGTGTATGGCGCGAGCAGTATTAGGCGAGGGATAAGGCTAGACCTTATTCCGGTTCTAGTATCGCGCTGTTATGCTGCCGAAATTTTCCAAAATATGTTAGAACAATAAAAATATCATTTTTATTGAATGTATGAACTAAATAAAATATTCATGTGTTGAATAAAATATTTGAACAATATAAATATCATTTTTATTGAATGTATGAACTATTAAAAATATTCATGTGTTGAATAAAATATCTGAACAATAAAAATATCATTTTTATTAAATGTATGAACTATTAAAAATATTCATGTGTTGGAATAAATATTTTATCGTTAAAAATATCATTTTTAATGGGTATATGAATGAAAATAAATATTCATTTACAAATTGGATGATTTGTATATATACACTCATTTGACTAATATTGATTGGGATGATAATTTTACACATCGCCCAACTGCACAAATAATATTCAATATTTGCTGATTGAAACCCCACACGGGTGTTGGGATGATATTTGACATACACTAATCTCAATTGTTTAGTTGTATGTCAATCGATGGGTTGACAGACTGTTGTAAGCGTTTTTTTTATATTTAACGCTTATGCAGTTATGTAATGCACTCTGGATGATGATTGACTGTGTTTGATTATTGTTGTGTACATGTGTGCATGAAATCGATATAAATAAAATTATATGGTAATTGACTGTGTCTGATTCCAATTCGGAAAGAATGAATATTTTAAATTAACGCATATTTTAAAATGAGCAATAATGAAAATTTTAAAATAACTAATATTTTAAAATAATGTTTAGAAGTGGATCAAAATATGATTTTGATGTCCGATTTGGGATGGATACGAAATTACTGAAATATATGAAGCTATGTTGAATAGATATGCGCCATTTTGATGCGAATGATATTTAAATCGAATTTATTCATTTTTGTAATGAATATCGAAAAGGAAATTATTTCAAAATCTGAAATTTTGAAAATATTATCATTTAAATAATATAATGATAAGGAGTATTCAATTTTGATTTAAAATTGAAAATGAAATTAGAATCGTTTTAAAACGAATTTATAAACGATTTATAAAATAAGTTTTAAATGAAAATCGACGAAATATATAATATATATATATATATATATTTAATGGCCAGAATAGAATGCGCCTCACCGCGACCGTTTGCGAATTTTGACCATTGACTTCGAATTGATAGTACGGGAGATCCGACTGTCGGATTGTCCTAAAACCGGAACCGTTTGGTTCGTATCGAAAAAGCTTTCTAACGAATATAAAGGATTTGAAATCTAACAGTTGGATTTGGAATTATGTCCAAATAAAATTTGGAAAAGGTTGCTGAAAGTGCAGTTCGATGACCGTTTTTGGAAAACGGCTATACGCGCCTTGATAAAATTTTTAAAAATATTAATAATTTGTGAAAAACCATAATAAATGATTTGGAAAAAATTTGGATGAAAAATTCCACATTTGTAAAGATAAAAAAATAATTTTATCAAAATGAACTAGTTATGAACTAGAATTATAATCCAATTTTTTTTAAATAAATAAATTGGATTTGAAATGGTTTTAAAAATAACCAGAATTTCCAATATATGAATTGGAATGGATTTGAATCGAACTTATCTTCGGGATATTTCGATATTGGATTCCGTGATTATACAAATATTATGGAGGAATTTGGAAGATATATATATCGTTATTCCCGATACGATATTTGTTGATTTCAGAATTTGATATTGAATATAAGCCGATATAATTTCTATTCGGAGCCTTGTATTTAATATTGAATTGGATTTTGGGTTTGTCGTGAATGGTGTCTTAATTAACACTTTTCTTAAACCCAGTTAAGAAAAGAATAAATCTTTCAATTAAGATTTAGAGAAGTTTTCCAATTTATTAATATAAATTGGAATTGAATGAAAGAATTGGATTTTTGGGTTTATCATGAATGGTGTTCTAAATAACACTTGTTCTTTACCCTGATTAACAATCAAATGAGATTTGGAATTTATGAATCTTTTTATAAAGATTTAACGGAATTTTCCAAAGTAAACTTTTCCAATTTAATATACTAAATTGGAATTGAATGGAATTCGATTTGATAATAATTGAAGTGAGCTTCTAAGGACGAAGACTGTTAATATATATGGAATTTAAAAGGCTTTGTCGTTATTCCATTTATATTATTAGTCAGATATGGAAATTGATATCGATTATATATATTGATCTATTTTTCGTGAAGGTTCCATAATTAATGGAATGTGAGTTGGGTTTATCGTGAACTGTGTGTTAAATGATATTAGTTCTTTAATCCAGTTAAAGGCAGGATTACATGTCTAACATTGTATTTCGAGTTGTATGGTTGATCTCTGATAAATATATATATATATATCTATTTGGTGGCGGAGAATTTATTCTCTTGCTTAACACCCTTCTCTAAGACGTACGAGCTTAGAGGTTATATATCGTCAGTAATCAATAGTACGGTGTAGATTGTCGATGCGGCATGTTTGTGTTTCCAAAGTAAATAATCATTAATTTTGATTTTTGGGAAGACTAAAACTAAGTGGAGTTTTAATGAATCTTTAATTAGACTAAAAAGAAAATGTGATAATTTAAATTATCAAATTCGGGAAATGATCGAGAATGGAATAGCAGCAGTTTTACTCCAAGCGCTAGTTAAATCTTTAATTAGATTTGAACGTAAAATAGTACATAATTTTACCGATAACACCGTGGTGTTAGATATGGAGTATTACCAATTTTTCTCCATGGGATGAATAAGTTGGTATTGGGATAATAAAAGAAATGATTACTTCGGTAATATGTGCTAAATCCTGACTAGTTTGGATAAACCTGAAACGACCCGCAAATCCGTGCTATCTGAGTTGACTAAATACACCACATGTCCAACCCAAATAACACAGAAATACGAACCATTAATAGAAAGAAGATAGAGGGTGAGGATAGATAAGATAGAAAACTTAGAATAGAAGAAAAACGAAGATCACAACTCACAGCGGAACGAATAAAATATATTATATAACATAAGCTTTGAAATACAAATCTGTTTGGTACATATATACATACCATCATCAGAGTACACATAACATTTGATTCAGCGGAAGTAACTCTAAATAACTAACGTTGAAGCCTCCTGCTTCAAGCTCCTCCAAGTGTATCTGTAAAAGCCTGAAACACTTGACTGCCCGTACAAATTTGGGCACCCAAGAGTTTAGGAAAAACAAAACAAAACAAACTCTGGGTCAGTCATGGGACTGGTGTGAGTAAACTCCAACCACTTGTTTAACTTTCAAAATCCTTTCAAAAAGAAAGATAATAGTAAGACCAGCCCACACATAAACACGGACGGTTTTTACCTTACTATAACCCAAAACACTTTGATACGAAAATCCAGTGATATTATAATAATGTCTACATCAAGTAAATAACCAAATAGCAGAACGCTTGCATCTCACGCTCCACATATATATTATAATCTCAAAAACCCGCATGGCGCTTATTGGAGATTGGATTTCCAACATGACAAGGTATGGAACCACCTTCCGATGATGTATCTCTAGAGGCAAATACACCTGGGTTCAACAAGAACGTCTTGTAACCCGGCCCACACATGACCGACCACTCATTTCGCTTGAGTGTATCGAATGTATATCACCAACGGTTGGACTCAAACCACCGTTCCCGAATGGGCAGAATCGATAGATTTAGAAACAAAAGGAATTTCTCTAGATAGGTGATTATACACCCTAATGGGTGCGACCCACATAGCCATGCTGCCTGCCCGATTTTTGTCCTTTCCCGGTTGTTGAGGCCTGAGGCTACGCATACTTACCATTTCTTGATAACACAATTCACTTTGAATGCCACATCATCAGATCCGTTAATCATTAGTTGAGTTCGCACAAATATTCTGGATGTTATGCTAAGGGAATAAATCCGTTGCAACCATATATATTCAGACAGACCAACCCATTTGATCATTGGAAATACTCTGTCAGACATTCGTCCATTTACGTTCGTTCTGGGATTGAACGAAACCGAAGGCACTATTTCTATTACTAGAAAAGCCCTTGCACTTTACTCCGTCTTCAATATATTCAGCATCTTGGTTCGCAACGCTTATGCCGATACGGAGTGGTTCTTCGGATAATAATCCAACCGGTCTCTCCATATTGACAACGATTTGTCAAAAACTTCGATAGTCTGTGATTTAACTATCGAATAAAAACAAGTGTTCATCCAAACATATCAAACAAATCACTGGGCTCTTTAATTAATATTCAATAATTAAACCACTTCTCTATTTTCTCTATCAATATTTGTTATTCAAATATTTCCAATAATTCTCTTGCCTCTTATGTCTTTTGGAAACGTTTCCAATATTAACTTCTTTTATTTTCTATATATTAGAAAATGTCTCTATTTGCAATTGAAAACAATTTCAATCCCTTATCTCTATCCCTTTTTGTTTACAATATTCGATTTTTATATTCACTTTATTATCGAATTCAATACGTCGATACAATGATTTCAAATTATCAAAATATCTTAAAAATATTCTAACTTCTTAAATTTCCGGAAAAATTCGCCATAACCTCCCCTGTATCGGGAGCATCGGGAAATTTCAAATAGCTTCCCGGTATCTTCTAATCTCAAAAGGAAAAAGAAAAAGCCAAGCGGCCTGCCGATACGGCGCATAAAACCTCATATATGAATTAAACATGTACCTTTTTGTCGAGCATTTCATTTATAAACTTCATATACCTCATCCCATACCTGTCTAAACCTGTTTACCTGTTTTCAATTCAATTCAATACCATCTAATCGTTTGAATTCAGTTTCGCCCATTTATTCTTTAAATCGGCCATTTTGCCTATTTCACTTCTTTGTTGAACATAACATGTTCAAATAAAATGTTTAACTTGCTCACAACCAAATTGAATTTCAATTTCAATTCTAGTTTCCTTTTTGATTTCGAATATAAATTTCAAATCAAATTTACTTATTCAAACCCCAATATTCATTCGAAATCTCTTTAACTAATTTCTATTCAGTTTAGTTAATTCTATTCAATAAATCAAAATCTGGTTTCTGTTTCAAAAATCATATTTATTTACCCAACTTGAATTCGCATATACTTTATAACTCACATCTGGATTTTTCTGAATAGAAATTTCGATTTTTATTTGCTTAAAATCCTTTAATATCATTAAATAAACCGTTATGGTTTTATAATGGTTCTGGCGCTGTTTTTCTGAAAATTTGATTTTGACATATCTCAAAATCTATGCGATGAAATTCATATTTTTCTCTTTCATTAGAAAACTATTATCAAATCGGTCCTGACGTTTCTTGTTTCAAAGAAATCCGACTTCAATTGAGTCCTGTATATTCAATTGAAGTTCGAATCGCCAATTTACGAACTGCAGCGCTGCGGCGAGTTCGTTTTAATTATATTTATATATATATAAACTTTTTAAACTTCGTTAAAATGAATTCAACTTTATTTAATTCTATTTGAATTCCTTGATTCAAATTCCAATCTCACTTTGAATTCCATGTTCAAAGTTTCAATCCCTTTTCTATTTGATATTCAAATTCAATACTTAAATTTCTATTTGAATTCCCTATATTCAAATTCAATACTTGGATTCATTTGAATTCTCTTGTTCAAACTCTATATTTAAATTCCATTGGAACTTCTATATTCCGATTTCTATATTTGAATTCTATTGAAATTCAAATATTCAAACTCCTTTTTAAATTCTATATTCAAAATTCCATAGTTTAAAACCCATTTGAATTTCATATTCAAATCCCATAGATCAAATCCTATTTGAATTCAATTTGAATCTCTTATATTCAAAGTTCAATTTCCATTTGAATTCTAATATTCAAATTCATTTCCAGCCCCATTTGAATTCTAATATTCAAAATCATTTTGAATTCTAATATTCAAACCCATTTGAATTTCTTCACTCAAACCCATTTGAATTCCCCTGAATTCAAATCCCATTTTCAAAACCATTTGGATTTTCTATTTGGAATCCTATTTTTGAAATTCCATTTCCCATTCTACTTTGAAATCCTATTTTCAAAGTTTTATTTCAAATTCTATTTTGAAATCTCATATTCAAATCTCTACTTGAATTTCTGTATTCAATTCCATGTTCAAATTCAACACTTGAATTTCTATTTCAAATCTCAATTCAAATTTCATATTTAAATTCCATTCAAATCTCTATTCACATTTCACATTTGAATTCTCCCTTGAAATACTATATTTCAAATTCTATTCAATTCCTCTTGAAATTCTATATTTCAAATTCTATTTTGAAATTCTACATTCAAATCTCTATTTGAATTTCTAATATTTCTTTTGAATTCAAATTCTATTTTCCATTCTAATTTCGTCTATTCAAAATCTATTTGAACTTCAATTTGAATTTCTAATATTCAATCCCCTTTTAAAATTCAAACATTTAAACTCCCTTTAAAATTCAAATATTATACTCAAATTTCATTTGAGTTATATATTTTAAAATTCCATTTCACATCCTATTTGAAATTTCATTTCAAATTTCAATTTCACACTGGCATTTCTATTTCTGAATTTTCAAATGATAATTCTTTTCACTTCATTTATAACTTCGTTATAAAAGGATTATTTATAAACTTCGTTTATAAAGAAACTACTTGTTTTATTTTAAAACAAGTTTATATTTTATTTCCATTTAAAATTCAAATTCTATTTAAAAAATAGAATTTTCCCTTTCTAAAATCTCCAATATTCTTTCATGATGTTTATATAAATTTTCACTTCGGCCCAGTGATAGTTTAAACAACCAAATCAATCAATTTCCAATCATTTGATTTTAACACGTCATATATGAATATATATGAAATCAAACAGAACAATCAAACAAATAGATAATATATTTTTGAGGAATCCAGTTGGATTCCTCCAACCTGTTTTTCCTGCATCCACAGATGTTAGTACATAAATAATACCCATTCTGCTTCGTGGCAGAATATCGCAGTATAGAAGGTCATCCACTAATCATAGCGTGGGGCGTATAGGGTAATCATCCGCTATGGTACCGCGGGCATCCGCTAATGAGACTGCGGGAATCCAACCAATCAATCAACCCAATATATATATATAATAGCCTAAATAACTAATATATATAAAACAACCAGAAAGCATTCAACAAGCAACAAACAATTATTTTTAATGAAATAAAAATAATTCTAAAGGTGAGTGAGATTTACTCACCAGGATTTGCATTGTTCGATCCATTCTGATCCAATTGATTTTAGAAATTTCCAATCCAACATCCAATAGTATTTTCCGCAACTATATTCTAAGGAACTGGCTTCTCGATTTAATTACCTTGTATAAATTTAAATTTTGCCTTTATCAGATATACAGATTATATCGACTAATAGGATTAAAGATAAACTAAAATTTAATTTTTAACTTACTTTAAATTAATTACTTATGGGTTAATTAAATTCCAACTAAAATCTTAACTGATTACTTTACAGATTTTATTTCTAACTAACTAATCTCTTTATATAAACTAACTTAAAAATCCTAATCACTTTATATATAAAAAAAATGTTATTAACAAATTTAACATCCGTTATTAACTTGCAAATTTAGAATTAAAATAATTTATATTACCTTAATTACTTCTTTCTCCTTGGTATTTCACCGAGCACTTCCCCTTCACTCTCGGAAATTGCTCCTCACTACTGGTATTGGCCTCCCTACCTCAGCTTCAACGTCGACTGCTAGTCACCCAGTTCGACCCCTCCGAATTCACGAACCCTGAACATCCCAGCATCCCACTGTCGAACCCAATTCCAAGTTCAACCTCCGTCTCTTCTAACCCCAGCTCAACATCTGATGCTTCGAACTTCATGTCATCCACCGTTGAACCCCTTGCTAAAGCTTCGTACTACTCCAATCCCATATCCACCCTGTCGACCTTGAGCCACTGAATCGCCCATCACGAAGCATCGCGACCCCCACCATCTCGCTATATTACTCGAACCCTAGCACATCGCTTTATCGTCGAAGCCCTAGCGTGTGCCTGAATCGAGAGCGCCTCGTTCCTGAACGCACTGCTAGTTATAACGAAGAACAGGGCTTCGATTTGATTTTTATTTGGATAGGGAAGTGGAAATCGCGGTCGGTTTGATATGATGCAAATGGAAAAAACTCTGCGTATTATATAATGGAGAGGAAGAAGTTGCGGTTTGATTTACTTATTCTGTTGAAATGAAAATGAGGAAGAGGGAAAAGTAAATCGCAGTTTTAAAGAAAGGGGATGGCCATTTGATTTCTGAAGCTTTGGTCTTCATTTCGTTTGTGAAGAATTTCAGAGGGACGTCGCGATTTTATAATTGAAGAGGGGACAGCTATTTTGGCTCGATGGAAGAAATAAGTCTGCGCCATTAATTCTTGTCTTCCTTGATTGTGAAGAGAACGAACATAAGGTACAAGAAAATCAAATAAGGCAGAAGGTAGGTCTGCGTTAGGATATCGGATAGGTCGGCTCTGTTTTTATTTTATTTTTATTTTTGATTTTTATTTTAAATAGATAAAATATCTTGCGGTCCTTTAATTTGAAACCACGAACCACTATTTCAGCAAAACAACTGATGTTCCCAACATTATTCACTATTTTGAATTCAACGAAACAGATTATACAATTTAATTTGAACGTAATATAAAATAACCATTTTAAATCAATATAATATAATTTAAATTTAAACAAATGAATTCTTCGATAATAAATTATTATTTGTTATCGTTTAAATTCAAATAAAACTTCATATAAATCAATTTGACTCCATTTCAAATTTAATTACCTAAGATCCTCATATTACGATAGTTATGTTGATAATTCAATATAAAAATTGATTATATTATCAGCTCAATATTTAAAACGATATTAAATATTCAAAATAAATCGATCAGAAAAATCTGGGTCGTTACATTCTTCCCCCCTTAAAATAATTTCGTCCTCGAAATTGCTAAGGTAGGAAAAATGGTACAAACTCATTACTTTTCAAAAATTCACTCATGTTGAAACTCAACTCCTCATATTTTAACAAATTAACTCCAACCAAAACTTTTGGTTTTCACACATTTGATTCGAATGATCTTCACCCAATTCAAATTCTATTCAATCTTATTCAAGTTGAATTTCATTAATTTATTTACCTCGATCCATTTAACTTACTTAAATTTAAACTCCAGAATTTAAATCCCTGGGTTTTTCCTTTCAAATCCTTTGAAATCACTTAAATATATACATATATATTTATTTCCATTTCAAATTCAAAACATTTGAATTTTCAATCTACTTGTTTTCTTTCAAAACTAATTTCCATCAAAAACTTTCTAAGGTAGCAATTCATCACTTAGAAACTCGGAAATGAACACTGATGACGTTGCAATCATCATCAGAATAATTTCCCAGCCACTGAAGTGAGTTCAGTGCTTTATTATTTCTAAATCCATCTAAAATGATTTTCTTTCAAATCCTTCTAAAACAAATCTATATTATTTTAATATACTCTGAAAAATATTTTTCAACTTCCCAGGATTTTGAATTCTTAACTCCGGTTTGAATTTAATTCTAATTCATCTCATTTGTATATTTAATTTCATATACAAATATTTGGTTCTATATAACCATTTAATCTTCTTATAGCCTCATTTGATTATAATATTAACATCCAACACATCCATATAATAAGAATTCTAGAAAATTATTCTTTCTATATCAAAATAGAAATTTTGGGTAAAATTATTTCATTTACCCACTTAAAAACAATATCATGTCGTACTTTCTGTTCAAGTGTTTAGAAATTCCTATCGACTTCGTGGCGTCCCACGATTCGACCAGAATTCATAAACTACTCAACAGACAAGCCAACACAATATAAAACAAATTTTATACCAACATACAAATACGTTCTCTCGTATATACACTCAACTCATTCTAGGGTACTACTGACCCTATCTCTAATGAGCAAATGCCACACAAGCCTAGGTATTCGCTCAACCTAAGCTCTGATACCAACTGAAACGACCCGCAAATCCGTGCTATCTGAGTTGACTAAATACACCACATGTCCAACCCAAATAACACAGAAATACGAACCATTAATAGAAAGAAGATAGAGGGTGAGGATAGATAAGATAGAAAACTTAGAATAGAAGAAAAACGAAGATCACAACTCACAGCGGAACGAATAAAATATATTATATAACATAAGCTTTGAAATACAAATCTGTTTGGTACATATATACATACCATCATCAGAGTACACATAACATTTGATTCAGCGGAAGTAACTCTAAATAACTAACGTTGAAGCCTCCTGCTTCAAGCTCCTCCAAGTGTATCTGTAAAAGCCTGAAACACTTGACTGCCCGTACAAATTTGGGCACCCAAGAGTTTAGGAAAAACAAAACAAAACAAACTCTGGGTCAGTCATGGGACTGGTGTGAGTAAACTCCAACCACTTGTTTAACTTTCAAAATCCTTTCAAAAAGAAAGATAATAGTAAGACCAGCCCACACATAAACACGGACGGTTTTTACCTTACTATAACCCAAAACACTTTGATACGAAAATCCAGTGATATTATAATAATGTCTACATCAAGTAAATAACCAAATAGCAGAACGCTTGCATCTCACGCTCCACATATATATTATAATCTCAAAAACCCGCATGGCGCTTATTGGAGATTGGATTTCCAACATGACAAGGTATGGAACCACCTTCCGATGATGTATCTCTAGAGGCAAATACACCTGGGTTCAACAAGAACGTCTTGTAACCCGGCCCACACATGACCGACCACTCATTTCGCTTGAGTGTATCGAATGTATATCACCAACGGTTGGACTCAAACCACCGTTCCCGAATGGGCAGAATCGATAGATTTAGAAACAAAAGGAATTTCTCTAGATAGGTGATTATACACCCTAATGGGTGCGACCCACATAGCCATGCTGCCTGCCCGATTTTTGTCCTTTCCCGGTTGTTGAGGCCTGAGGCTACGCATACTTACCATTTCTTGATAACACAATTCACTTTGAATGCCACATCATCAGATCCGTTAATCATTAGTTGAGTTTGCACAAATATTCTGGATGTTATGCTAAGGGAATAAATCCGTTGCAACCATATATATTCAGACAGACCAACCCATTTGATCATTGGAAATACTCTGTCAGACATTCGTCCATTTACGTTCGTTCTGGGATTGAACGAAACCGAAGGCACTATTTCTATTACTAGAAAAGCCCTTGCACTTTACTCCGTCTTCAATATATTCAGCATCTTGGTTCGCAACGCTTATGCCGATACGGAGTGGTTCTTCGGATAATAATCCAACCGGTCTCTCCATATTGACAACGATTTGTCAAAAACTTCGATAGTCTGTGATTTAACTATCGAATAAAAACAAGTGTTCATCCAAACATATCAAACAAATCACTGGGCTCTTTAATTAATATTCATTAATTAAACCACTTCTCTATTTTCTCTATCAATATTTGTTATTCAAATATTTCCAATAATTCTCTTGCCTCTTATGTCTTTTGGAAACGTTTCCAATATTAACTTCTTTTATTTTCTATATATTAGAAAATGTCTCTATTTGCAATTGAAAACAATTTCAATCCCTTATCTCTATCCCTTTTTGTTTACAATATTCGATTTTTATATTCACTTTATTATCGAATTCAATACGTCGATACAATGATTTCAAATTATCAAAATATCTTAAAAATATTCTAACTTCTTAAATTTCCGGAAAAATTCGCCATAACCTCCCCTGTATCGGGAGCATCGGGAAATTTCAAATAGCTTCCCGGTATCTTCTAATCTCAAAAGGAAAAAGAAAAAGCCAAGCGGCCTGCCGATACGGCGCATAAAACCTCATATATGAATTAAACATGTACCTTTTTGTCGAGCATTTCATTTATAAACTTCATATACCTCATCCCATACCTGTCTAAACCTGTTTACCTGTTTTCAATTCAATTCAATACCATCTAATCGTTTGAATTCAGTTTCGCCCATTTATTCTTTAAATCGGCCATTTTGCCTATTTCACTTCTTTGTTGAACATAACATGTTCAAATAAAATGTTTAACTTGCTCACAACCAAATTGAATTTCAATTTCAATTCTAGTTTCCTTTTTGATTTCGAATATAAATTTCAAATCGAATTTACTTATTCAAACCCCAATATTCATTCGAAATCTCTTTAACTAATTTCTATTCAGTTTAGTTAATTCTATTCAATAAATCAAAATCTGGTTTCTGTTTCAAAAATCATATTTATTTACCCAACTTGAATTCGCATATACTTTATAACTCACATCTGGATTTTTCTGAATAGAAATTTCGATTTTTATTTGCTTAAAATCCTTTAATATCATTAAATAAACCGTTATGGTTTTATAATGGTTCTGGCGCTGTTTTTCTGAAAATTTGATTTTGACATATCTCAAAATCTATGCGATGAAATTCATATTTTTCTCTTTCATTAGAAAACTATTATCAAATCGGTCCTGACGTTTCTTGTTTCAAAGAAATCCGACTTCAATTGAGTCCTGTATATTCAATTGAAGTTCGAATCGCCAATTTACGAACTGCAACGCTGCGGCGAGTTCGTTTTAATTATATTTATATATATATAAACTTTTTAAACTTCGTTAAAATGAATTCAACTTTATTTAATTCTATTTGAATTCCTTGATTCAAATTCCAATCTCACTTTGAATTCCATGTTCAAAGTTTCAATCCCTTTTCTATTTGATATTCAAATTCAATACTTAAATTTCTATTTGAATTCCCTATATTCAAATTCAATACTTGGATTCATTTGAATTCTCTTGTTCAAACTCTATATTTAAATTCCATTGGAACTTCTATATTCCGATTTCTATATTTGAATTCTATTGAAATTCAAATATTCAAACTCCTTTTTAAATTCTATATTCAAAATTCCATAGTTTAAAACCCATTTGAATTTCATATTCAAATCCCATAGATCAAATCCTATTTGAATTCAATTTGAATCTCTTATATTCAAAGTTCAATTTCCATTTGAATTCTAATATTCAAATTCATTTCCAGCCCCATTTGAATTCTAATATTCAAAATCATTTTGAATTCTAATATTCAAACCCATTTGAATTTCTTCACTCAAACCCATTTGAATTCCCCTGAATTCAAATCCCATTTTCAAAACCATTTGGATTTTCTATTTGGAATCCTATTTTTGAAATTCCATTTCCCATTCTACTTTGAAATCCTATTTTCAAAGTTTTATTTCAAATTCTATTTTGAAATCTCATATTCAAATCTCTACTTGAATTTCTGTATTCAATTCCATGTTCAAATTCAACACTTGAATTTCTATTTCAAATCTCAATTCAAATTTCATATTTAAATTCCATTCAAATCTCTATTCACATTTCACATTTGAATTCTCCCTTGAAATACTATATTTCAAATTCTATTCAATTCCTCTTGAAATTCTATATTTCAAATTCTATTTTGAAATTCTACATTCAAATCTCTATTTGAATTTCTAATATTTCTTTTGAATTCAAATTCTATTTTCCATTCTAATTTCGTCTATTCAAAATCTATTTGAACTTCAATTTGAATTTCTAATATTCAATCCCCTTTTAAAATTCAAACATTTAAACTCCCTTTAAAATTCAAATATTATACTCAAATTTCATTTGAGTTATATATTTTAAAATTCCATTTCACATCCTATTTGAAATTTCATTTCAAATTTCAATTTCACACTGGCATTTCTATTTCTGAATTTTCAAATGATAATTCTTTTCACTTCATTTATAACTTCGTTATAAAAGGATTATTTATAAACTTCGTTTATAAAGAAACTACTTGTTTTATTTTAAAACAAGTTTATATTTTATTTCCATTTAAAATTCAAATTCTATTTAAAAAATAGAATTTTCCCTTTCTAAAATCTCCAATATTCTTTCATGATGTTTATATAAATTTTCACTTCGGCCCAGTGATAGTTTAAACAACCAAATCAATCAATTTCCAATCATTTGATTTTAACACGTCATATATGAATATATATGAAATCAAACAGAACAATCAAACAAATAGATAATATATTTTTGAGGAATCCAGTTGGATTCCTCCAACCTGTTTTTCCTGCATCCACAGATGTTAGTACATAAATAATACCCATTCTGCTTCGTGGCAGAATATCGCGGTATAGAAGGTCATCCACTAATCATAGCGTGGGGCGTATAGGGTAATCATCCGCTATGGTACCGCGGGCATCCGCTAATGAGACTGCGGGAATCCAACCAATCAATCAACCCAATATATATATATAATAGCCTAAATAACTAATATATATAAAACAACCAGAAAGCATTCAACAAGCAACAAATAATTATTTTTAATGAAATAAAAATAATTCTAAAGGTGAGTGAGATTTACTCACCAGGATTTGCATTGTTCGATCCATTCTGATCCAATTGATTTTAGAAATTTCCAATCCAACATCCAATAGTATTTTCCGCAACTATATTCTAAGGAACTGGCTTCTCGATTTAATTACCTTGTATAAATTTAAATTTTGCCTTTATCAGATATACAGATTATATCGACTAATAGGATTAAAGATAAACTAAAATTTAATTTTTAACTTACTTTAAATTAATTACTTATGGGTTAATTAAATTCCAACTAAAATCTTAACTGATTACTTTACAGATTTTATTTCTAACTAACTAATCTCTTTATATAAACTAACTTAAAAATCCTAATCACTTTATATATAAAAAAAATGTTATTAACAAATTTAACATCCGTTATTAACTTGCAAATTTAGAATTAAAATAATTTATATTACCTTAATTACTTCTTTCTCCTTGGTATTTCACCGAGCACTTCCCCTTCACTCTCGGAAATTGCTCCTCACTACTGGTATTGGCCTCCCTACCTCAGCTTCAACGTCGACTGCTAGTCACCCAGTTCGACCCCTCCGAATTCACGAACCCTGAACATCCCAGCATCCCACTGTCGAACCCAATTCCAAGTTCAACCTCCGTCTCTTCTAACCCCAGCTCAACATCTGATGCTTCGAACTTCATGTCATCCACCGTTGAACCCCTTGCTAAAGCTTCGTACTACTCCAATCCCATATCCACCCTGTCGACCTTGAGCCACTGAATCGCCCATCACGAAGCATCGCGACCCCCACCATCTCGCTATATTACTCGAACCCTAGCACATTGCTTTATCGTCGAAGCCCTAGCGTGTGCCTGAATCGAGAGCGCCTCGTTCCTGAACGCACTGCTAGTTATAACGAAGAACAGGGCTTCGATTTGATTTTTATTTGGATAGGGAAGTGGAAATCGCGGTCGGTTTGATATGATGCAAATGGAAAAAAATCTGCGTATTATATAATGGAGAGGAAGAAGTTGCGGTTTGATTTACTTATTCTGTTGAAATGAAAATGAGGAAGAGGGAAAAGTAAATCGCAGTTTTAAAGAAAGGGGATGGCCATTTGATTTCTGAAGCTTTGGTCTTCATTTCGTTTGTGAAGAATTTCAGAGGGACGTCGCGATTTTATAATTGAAGAGGGGACAGCTATTTTGGCTCGATGGAAGAAATAAGTCTGCGCCATTAATTCTTGTCTTCCTTGATTGTGAAGAGAACGAACATAAGGTACAAGAAAATCAAATAAGGCAGAAGGTAGGTCTGCGTTAGGATATCGGATAGGTCGGCTCTGTTTTTATTTTATTTTTATTTTTGATTTTTATTTTAAATAGATAAAATATCTTGCGGTCCTTTAATTTGAAACCACGAACCACTATTTCAGCAAAACAACTGATGTTCCCAACATTATTCACTATTTTGAATTCAACGAAACAGATTATACAATTTAATTTGAACGTAATATAAAATAACCATTTTAAATCAATATAATATAATTTAAATTTAAACAAATGAATTCTTCGATAATAAATTATTATTTGTTATCGTTTAAATTCAAATAAAACTTCATATAAATCAATTTGACTCCATTTCAAATTTAATTACCTAAGATCCTCATATTACGATAGTTATGTTGATAATTCAATATAAAAATTGATTATATTATCAGCTCAATATTTAAAACGATATTAAATATTCAAAATAAATCGATCAGAAAAATCTGGGTCGTTACAAAACCTTAATTTGGTTTGAATTGATATCCAAAGGAAGATTAAAGAATAAATTTAAAAGAATTTATCTTTGATAAAATTAATGGGAATCTTTCCCAAAGTATAAGAATATTTGAATAAAAGAATATTCTTGATTCGAATGAGGCGTATGTTGTGTTTTTATAGCACTTGTTTATTATTTACGCGAGTTATTCGGAAAGGCCGGGTTTATACCCATTCTGAATAACTGATTCGATGGTAAGTCGATGATGAAGACGGTGGTTGAAGACCGGAGGTCTTCACATCGTTTGGATGATTACTGATTTCTTGATTGGGCTGTACACCCAAGACAAGGTAATAAGTGGCGATCGTCCAGACGTAATTGGAGATCAACCGGATACGCGAGGACCTCTCTCCTGTATTGGACATATGGGACGAGGAATAAGGTGCCTCCGGTTTCGTTCAGACCCGGAACGAACTAGTAAATGGATGTGTGTCTGACATTGGATTTTATTCTGTTAATTGATTTCTATTAAATATATATTTGTTTGGCGGCGGAGAATTTATTCTCTTGCTTAACGCCCTTCTCTGAGACGTACGAGCTTAGAGGTTATATATCGATAGACATCAATCGCATGGCGTGAATTTCCTGTGTGGCATACTGAGATGCAAATGATCAAGTCTTCTGTTGAAAAGCAGAGTCTTGTGGTTAATGATCAAAGCACGGCTTTAATATGGCATAGCTTTGTGTATAGCATTAATTCGCGAGCCTCACACCTCGGTATGAGTCAAAAACGGGATAAGGGACTGCATGGAGAACACGATGTTTCTTTCTAGCTATGGGTGGTTACATGGTATGGAGCCTAGACATTTATTATATTTTTACCTATGTGGTTGTTGGATTGCGAGGCGCCTCGGATATATCGGTTACAACGGAGCCGATGGATAGGTCTGATAGGACCGGGAAACGTGTGTTCAGGAATAACCAATCCTCAAACATAAGAGTGGACCGTCCCTGAAGCATCCAAGGGTTGCCCATAGTGTTCAGTCCTGAGACATTTGCTAGAGTGTCTCGAAGCTGTTAGGAGTACATCCCTTGCCTAGACTCATGACGGAAATCCAATTTCCAATACGTGACATTTCGGTTTTGATTGTAGAGCCTAGTATGGCGACATGATATATGGTACCCATGCCGTCTATGGTTGATACATTTATATTTGAAATTGTTTTATACACTATGCACTTAAAATAGTATCAAATGATTTGGTTTAAACGTACCAATCATGTTTGGCTATAATAAGGGAAAACCATATCCTCCAACTTGCGTTGCATTGTGTGACAGGAATTGGGTCTTATAATAGCTTCATTTTTCCATAAAGCATTGCGCTGTTTGTTTTATGCACTGGTATTCTTGGGAGGAAACCTGTTCCATGTTATACGGCATGGTCCCTTGATTTACTCCATTTTAAAGAAAAGTTTTAAATAACTGTTTTAGTTCTCACACCAATCACATAACTGGCCTGGAGTTTATTGCTTTAACCTAAACTCTGGGTGCCCCTATTTTCCACATGGGCAGCTAGTAGTTGGGTTTCTGCAGATATTATATTCACATGATCCTGGATCTAAAGCTGGAACTATACTCGAAAAGCTATATATCTGCGTATTTCTTTCAGTTGTGTTATGTATTATTTTTCCGCTGCATTGTAATTTTAAATCTCTGATATTTTTCAAATGTATATTATTTATTCATACTCTATTATATTCTTGTACTATGATGTAATTGTTGTAATAAGCAATGAAATGTTCTGATTTGTTGTGTTCTCAACTCAGTCTAGGCTTTTCCTTACGGACGAGTTTGGGTCGCTTCAGTTGGTATCAGAGCTTTGGTTTACAGAGCTCGAGAACAAGGCACATTATAACCAAATGAAGAATTCATCAGAGATTGGAGAAGTAATATCCAATGAGAATGACTTATCAGAGATGGGATCAGTAGTGTCCTTGAGCGAGTATAAAGAGTGTTATTTTTAAAATAAAAATGAAAACAAATTTTTGTTTTGAAAATTTAAATGTAATAAAATACGTATTTTACTATTTTATTTTATATTGAATTTGGATAATTGAGTATATGAAGATTTGAATATACGTGTCATTCACGTGTATTTGAAGCCTTAAATATACTGGGTAGATATAGAATCACACTCTAGACGCCCAGGAATAATTCTGGTGATGTCACGGCATCGTCAATATTTATTTTTGAGTTTCAAAAGGGGGATTTCTATATATTTCTAGTTGACTGGTGCGAGAACCAAAACATAGATAGGGTCTATTGTTGTGACCTGGCATCAAAAATATGATTTTTGTATATATAAAAAATTTGTGTTGGAAACGATAATCAACTAATTGATTGCTGATTGTGTTGTTTGATTACTAGTTTGATTAATAAAAATATTGGATTGATAATACCAATAAGAGAAATATAGACAAATCAAGTCAAATATTGAACTGAATTGAAAAATGATTGCAAATTCATACATGTACATGTATATGTGTGAACAGGTCATAACAAGGAGGCTAGAGAAGAGGAATAAAATTGTATGCCCGACAAATAGGTACATGTTTACTAATTTATTGGGTTTGGGTTTGGATGATTTTATGAGCCGCTTGGCCTTTTCTTTTTCTTTCTGGATGATGAGGGCCGTGCATGACTAGTTGTGGTTTTAAATGTCACCCCGTACAAAGGAGGTTATGGCAAAAATTTTTGAAAATTTAGGGTGTTAGCCAAAAAATTTAAAAATTAGAAATTTCTTATAAACTGAAAAGTAGAAGAATGAACGCCAGAATGAAAGTTGAGTTGATTAGTTAAACAACTTTCAGCTCCGTTCCTTTTCGAGGACGAAAAGATTTTAAGTAGGGGAGATTGTAACAACCTGGAAAATCAGAACCAATTTAAATTTTTTATTTTAGCTATTTTTATGAATTTTGAATATTTAAAATGATTTATTTTAAACAATAATGACTAAAAATTTATTTAAATCGAAGTTAGAATGAATAAATTTATTTTAATTATATAACGAGCCTGAAATGGCGCGGTAGTTTGAAAATTCGATTTCAAATTTCAAATGAATGTACAGGATTCAAAATAAAACGGATTTCAGTAAAACCATAAATATTTGAATCTGTTTGAAAATATCTTTCCAACAAATGTCACTACAACAAAACTTGCCTTTGGTTACAATATTTGGTTGCGTTTCAAACTCATATGCATCCGTTAATTTCTCCCACCAGTTATTCATCAAATTTTTGCTAAAATTTGAGATGGTCGCTCAAATTTCCTTTGACATTTCGCCTTTTCTTCCTCCTCTCAAAAGTACAATAGAAGAAAAAAGTTGCCTTCTTCCAATCCCTAGAACGCCCATTTTTGTCCCTTTAGGTCGTCTTCTTCCAATCCCTCGGAACCTTATCTTCGTCCTCGGTATCTCTCTTCTTCCTCATCCAAAATCCCCAAAAACATCTTCAATCCCTCAGAACCCTTATCTTTGTCCCTAAGATCCCTCTTCTTCCTCGTCCAAAATTCCCAATATTAGGCAGTCAGTATTGATTCTGATTCATAGAGTTCAGGTGTTCATACTTACATCAAGTGGAGAAAAAATTATAGCAAAAGCTAATTTCTTGGTGTACAGAAAAAACTAGGTCATCATGGCTTTAGCAAACTGTTTTGAATGACAATATAGACCAAAAAGGGCAACTGATGATTGACGAGAGTTTTAGAGTTAAGGGATGGAAGAATGTTTTTGCAATTGATGAAATTACTGAGTTCCTGTAAGTTTATCTTTTTGTTTCATTTCCCCAACTTTCTTATTATTTTGCCTTTATGAGAGCATTGTTCCATATATGCTAAAAAAAGTACAGAGCATTTAAAAAAAAAATCATGAAAGATTTAATTTTGCAGGTACTGTATGTTTGTATAATGGCTTAGTCTACATCATATATGAAACAAATTTGTAAGCATAATAAGAATTGATGGCATTATTAAGTTTAAGCAACAAAATTTGATGTCAAGTGGTCATTTTTTTTATTCTAATGCACCATGCTATATATTTATTTCATTTGTATTGATTTTTATTTTTCAAAATAGTAATTTTGGTTAAAAAAATTGATATTCATAAACTAACATCCTCTGTTGATCCAGTACTAATGCCTGATACTTAAATTCACAAATCATAATGGTTGACTTGCTTTTGTAAATAAAATGATGCCTTAAGGAATGATTGATATTCACTAGTCAATTATTTGATAATAAGAGTAGAGTAACCGAAGAAAAATAAATAAAGTGAAAAAAAACAAGCTATACAATATCCATATATGTCTCATTTGCAATTGATATTCACTAGAAGCTTATTACATATGTGAACCAAACTATGGCAATAACGAAGAATGTCAGAATTTGTAAATAATCATCATATTATTGTATAATGCAGGGGTTAAAAAAGGCATCCAGTTGGTGAAATGTGAAGAAAATTACTTTCCTCCTTGAAGACTTGATGTGGTTATTCCTGTTACAAAGTAAGTTGTTCTTTTTACTCTCCATTTAGTACCATATAATATATAAATTTGTAAAATTTTCCACCTAAATATGATTGTTTCGTATCATCAATATAACATATACATCTTACAAAACCAATAGAAATTTTGCTTCCTCTATGGACAGTCAATTTTTATGGCTACAGCAATGAGGTGCAAATATGTACTTCTTAACATACTAAAGAAGCTTATATCTAGTTGGTGATCTATAAAGTGGGTGCAAATGAACAGAATTGATTATATTGGTAAGGTTGTTTAACAATGGCTAGGTCATTCACTATGACAAATTTTCTTAACAATGATAGTGGTTAACAAACAAGCTTTCAATGAATTACACATTTCTATGGTAATAATACAAGAGCAAAAACGGTAGGAAGAAAAAGGAAAAGACGACGGTAATGCCGAGGATAGTAATTAACGACAACAATCTGGTGGTACATGGGAAAGCAGTAGTGACGAATGTGATGGAAAAACATAATGCTAGGATCTGGCATTGGATTTGTTGAAGGAGCGTTTATCGATGCCACTGCAGCTCATACCAAAAGCCTCCACGTCTTCACTCTTGGCAAATTTGAGGGGTTGAGATTTTTGTGTTGTTTTCGTTTCAAACTATGCTGGATGACCCAAGAATGGGGAAAAGCGGCAGAGAAGTTCCTTTGTAAACTCAATTTATGCTGGTTGAAAGCAAGGATGGTGCCGATGAAACCATTTATACTGTGATTTTGCCTTTGCTTGAGGGTTAATTTCGTGCTGTACTTCAAGGAAATGAGCAAGATGAGATCGAAATTGTGTTGAAAGTGGATGTGGAAGTGTGGAGACTAAACAAGGAAATTACTTGATGTATATGCATGTTGGAACTAATCCTTTTGTTGTCATCAATCAAGCAGTCAAGGAAGCCAAAAAACATTTGCAGACATTCAACCACAGAGAGAAGAAGTTGCCTTCTTTTCTTGACTGGTTTGGATGGTGCACGTGGGATGCCTTCTACATTGATGTTACTATTGAGGGTGTGCATGAAGACATCAAAAGCTTGTCAAAAGGTGGCACACCTCCACGTTTCGTCATCATAGATGATGGATGGTAACAAATTGGAGGTGAGGACAAAGATACATCTACATCCGACAGTGTAGTTTAGGAAGGAGCCCAATTTGCAAGTAGACTGACTGGACTGAAAGAGAGCTCCAAATTTGAGAAAAAAGTGATGTCACTACTCTGGAGATCAAACAACTAGTCCAAGAAGTAAAAACCAATCACAATGTAAAATATGTGTACGTATGGCATGTCCTAACTGGGAACTGGGGCGGAGTAAAGTCCGATGCATCAAACATGAAAGACTATGACCCATCCCTAGCCTACCTGGTCCAATCACCTGGGGTCCAAGGAATCAACCCAACATAGTAATGGACAGCCTCACCATCTGGTTATAAGGCCTGGTCCACCCCATAAAGGTCTACTCCTTCTATAATGAACTTCACCAGTATTTATACCATGTGGAGTGGATGGAGTGTAAGTGGATGTTCAGAAAATTGTAGAGACCCTTAGGTCAGGATTTGGAGGACGTGTGTCTTTGACACAGGCATATCATCAGGCTTTGGAGGAGTCAGTGGCTATGAACTTTCATGGATGCATTTCCTGCATGTGTCATAATTCGGATGGGTTGTATCGCTTGAAGCAGACAGCGGTGGTTAGGGCTTCAGATGATTTTATCCGAGTGACCTTGTTTCGCATACAATTCATGTGTCATCAGTTACGTATAATACTCTGTGTCTTGGGGAGTTTATGCAGCCTGATTGGGATATGTTTCATAGCCTGCATCCAGCTACAGAGTATCATGCAGCGACTTGAGGTATTGGTGGTTGCCCCATCTATGTTAGTGACAAGCCAGGACACCATAACTTTGACCTACTAAAAAAACTGGTCTTTCCAGATGGGTCAATTCTTTGAACCCAGCTCCCAGGCCGTCCGACCTATGATAGCCTTATCAATGACCCTGCTCGAGGTAGCACCAGCCTGTTAAAAATATGGAACATAAACAAATGCACTGGGGTGGTAGAAGTATTCAACTGTCAAGGTGTCGGCTGGTGCAAAGTGGTAAAAAAGAGTCACGTTCATAATGCTGATCCCGACACTTTAACTGGACATGTTTGTGCACAAGATGTGGATTCCATTGCAGAACTCACCGGTGATGGCTGGAATGGACAAACTATTGTTTACTGCTATCGATCTAGTGCACTCATTCGTTTGCTGAAGGGAGGCACACTTCTGGTTATGCTCAAAGTTCTTGAATATGAACTCTATCATGTCTCTTCACTCAAGGTAACTTATTCTTGCTGAAAATAAATGAAAAAAAAGAACTAAAAAAAGAATTACACATCTCAAACTGTCCATAGTCTAATGTGAGTAAGTTAAATTTAGTAGATTAACAGCAAGGTTCTAGCATTGATGGGCAATAAGTGAAAAGTGAAAAGATATAATTAATATGTATGTATTGAACAATAATGGTTTGAGGCAAATATTTTAATCATTCTATGCCAGTAACTATGTGGGATAATATAAGGTACCTGAAAGTCAACTAGTTGCAAGTTCAAACCAAAAACTTCGTGGTTTTTTAAGATAGTTGATCCCCAAACCCAAGCTATTTGGTCAATGATTGGATTGCACTTGTATCCGAGAGAAAGGCTGGAGAGGTTGGAAGACTGCTGTCATGATAGGAAAATCATACAAAAAGAGGAAAATAATAGTGATTAGTATAATCAGATGTGTAGCATGATGAGAATAATGAAAAAGTTGGAACTAGTTAGTACATTTTATTATGTTGGTGCTTGATGATGAAAGGCAGAGAATAGTGTAACTTTTTATGAAGTGTTTCATCCAGTTTATTATATAGTGGGCAACGTACATGCACCATTTTTAGCTTCTACAGTTTAATTAAAAAAGTAACTATTGTCCGGTAATTTATGTCCTCTCACATTTGTTTCAATTTCAGTATAGCAATTAATATACAAAAAATTTCTTTCAAGCAATATGTAACCATGGTAACAGCAAGAAATTGGTGCATGTGAATAATTGTTTGTGTGGGCAATACATAGAACCAGCCATGCATTTATTGGAACCTCCCATTTAAGCCATTGTAGATGGTGAGAAATATATAGCATCAGATATGTATTCATTGGAACTTTCCATTTATGTTGGACTGATTAATAGAATATTTGTTCATCTTTCAGGACTGGGGGTGACTTATGACCCCAACACGTGCAATGTTGTTGATCCGTCAATTCACGGTGAACTAGTTGATTGTAGTGCCAACACGACAGGCAGGTCCGGGCTCAATCTTGCGGACAACAAGCTAACAGGTCTGTGTTAATTAAAAATATAATGTATGGTTAGTTGAAATGGATACATAGTAGAGGAATAATAAGAGAACACATGTGCGAGCAAATATTAGAAATAGTAAGGCTGTTAGAATCAACACTTTTCTGTTAATATATGGATACTATTTCTCCTAGGAAATGAAATTACTAATTATTATGTGAATTAATATTAAAACTGATGTCGTAATAATTTTTTAAGAAAAAAATTAGAATTCTTGTTATTATTTTCAGATTGAATATTTAAGTTCCAACATGCTTGTACCACAAATATTTGAATTACATAAATCAACTGGGTTTCTTGTTTAAAATTACAAATTTCAGAATTGAATGATTGAATAAAATAGTGCAAAGAAATATCAGACACGACCCATGTTAAAATATAGTAAGAATCATTTTTTTGTCATTATCCATTCATAAAAATTGATGGGTTCCACTAATTAATTAGTTTGTTATGATGTATGGTTGTGTGATCCTTTGCGGGCATGCAATAAGGAGCCAAATTGCAGGATTTGTATTTAACTTTTCATAAGGAATCTAGAAAAATGCGTAACTAGTAGAAATATGAAAACAAACATTCTTTGATTATAACTCATGAACAGACTTGATAACTCTTTTTTTGAAAAATTATTTTATATTTTTATAAAATCCAAACGTTTGTACGTGTAAATCATTGTTTAAAAGCGGTTGAGAAACAGACTTCAGCATTAAGGGAGAAAATGTGAATGATACATTCACATACGTTTTCATTGTAATTATTTTCCATTATTATCAGTCTTTATAATAGGATGAACAAAACCTATATATACTTTCAAATATGTATATTTCATAATAAAATAGTTATATTATTAACAAGAGAAGAAATTAACATATTTTATTTGAAAATGTCTATTGAACCATAACAGTTTTAATAAACTATTAAATATTCTAGAATCATTTGATGTTGTTTCCCAATTGTCTATAGAGATACGAAAAAAGTCTGGAACGTTATATTAGAAGTGGAGAGAAAAAAGAAGATGAATGCACTATGCTTAATGGTGCCTGTTTGATTTCTAAATACTACTCTGTATGCTATTTAAAGTACACTATTCATAGCCATCTCTTTAATTTTCCAACATTGACTATAACAGCTAAACTTGATTTGATAATCTTTCAAAAATTATTTTGTTTGCCTCTTTTCCCCAATCTTGATTCCAGGCGTACCTCGACATCTTGGTTTGTGAAAATAAAATGCATAAAACAGCAAAAGACATTTTCCGTCATTATCTTGATTTTTAAGTAAATGCAACACAGGTCTGAGAAGTTTAACATGTTTAAATACGAGTAGCTGTAAGTACAAAGATCATCTTGTGATTGCGGATGAAGGAGGTGGCTAATGTTATTTACTACAACAATTGAGTAATTGTACAGGATTTGAAATAATTATCAACAGTAATAAGTGTGCAAAAATATGTTTGAAACTCTTACTTGATCGCATGTCCTATGTTTTATGTTGTAATCACAAACATTTATTTACTAAAATTTTGTAGTTCTAGTCTGACTTTGGTTTTTTTAAGAAAATTGACATTCAAAAGTAAGGCATGTGATTATTTAGCGCAGTATGTTTTAATGTCATACAGTATCATCTGGTAATCAATATTCTCTTTCCTTCTCTTTTATTTCTTTTATATTTTGAAATTTGTACTATATGGGATAAAGCCATTGTTACAATTGCAAACTTTCACATTTTTAAACCAAAGTAATAAAAAATGAAATGAGCTAACATTTGAGATGTCTAATGATAATGTTTAAATGCATGCGTGGTTTGGGTTTTTCCTTGAGGACTTCCTTTAAAGTTAAATGGCATATAATTAGAGGGTACAAAACAAGTATGAAATGCTCAGTGTTAAATGATGATTAACTGTTTGAAACAGAGTATTTTGTTTTGATAAACAAAGCAATGTATGACTTCGGGTTGTTCGGATTGTAATACAGGCTTTATGGCGGGGCCAGACGGCATTGAAGCCAGACTGTGCTGCCACTAGAGGGGAAGAAGGCGATGTAGTTTGGACTCTGTGGGAAGTAGTGGAAGTAGTTCAGGTTGTAATTCAGGCAGTTTCGACTGGTTTCAAGTTGTTCGGGGCTGAATATTTCTGAGGTAGCGGACGGGAACTCACTAGGGTTGGCCAGGTACACTAATACAATGTTTTAGGGAGAACATTTCAAAACCCATAGCACTTATAACATTAATGGAATAATGAATCCATATACTGTGCTACTTTGGTGATATTCATTCAAGAATCCGGTTTTACACGTGCAAGTTAATTAGCTGATTTGTGCTAATACAAAACTAACTTCATGAATGAATATTAGTAAAGCTGTCGTATATGGTTCATTAACTGAACTGAATTCATGAATGAATATCAACAAAGTTGTCATATAGTTCATAAGCTGATTTGTACTAACGAAAAACTGAATTCATGGATGATCATCAGCAAAGTTGTCACATGTATGTATAGGTTCACTAGCTGATATGTGCTAATGCAAAACTGAATTCATGAATGAATATAAACAAAGTTGTCACATATACATACAAACATATATACATAGTACATGCATGTATATGTATGTACGTATAAAATTCAAAATCAAGTAATCAATTTCCAAGATTTTTTTTAACATATTAAAATATATGATTTCAATCCTTTAGTAATTATCAATCAGTATACCCATTAGCAACTAAACTATCTGAATGGTTTAGGCTACCCAATAATACAATGCTTGTATGTTAGATAATGTACAAAGAGGAGATTTGTGAAGAGTTGAATGGACGTGAGTGGGTTTATATAGCATGATGATTTCGATTGTGTAGAAGGGAGTAGTGTGGGAATTTGACATGCATACGCGCCATGGGATTTTCCTCTTTGAATATTTTGGGTAGATGATTTGGGAGTGGAATTTTCCAATGTGTGTTGCTATTTATAATGTGCTTATTTTATTGTATTAGGTTTACTGCTGGGTGGTGGATTTGAGTCATACACTGGGTGTTCTATGACGGGATGAATTACTTCCTAATTGTGCTTTTTTATCAGTATTCATCAATATATTTTCTTCAATTTATGCATGCAAATAATTTTGTGCTTTGCCTTTGATGATGTTGTAGCTTTAGCTGAACTAACTATGTAGTAATATTGTGAATAACCTTATTTTGACACATCTGTGTGCCATAACCCAATGTTTCTATGCAGTAACAAAGGATGAATTACTATGCAGTAACATAGGATGAATTACTATGCAGTATCATTATTACTTGTTCAAAAAGCAAGTTTTGCTGAATATAAAGCATTTTACACATTTATGTAATTCCGACCATTGACTGTTATACTAGTATGTAATTCTTATCGTTGACCGTTATACTTATGTACAGGTAGTTAGATTTCCAAAGTGAAGAGCAGACGCATCAAAGAATCGATGGTAATTAAGCTGTGAACAAGACTTTAGCTATTATATACTATGATATTTTGTTTGTACTAGTCGTGTAGACTTGTGTGTAAGCAGTTGTGGTATGTGGATTCACTTTTTTTGTCGAACTACTACTATTGAGATGATTATGGATGTTATATTTGATATTGCGAGTAATGTGTTTTTTAAGAATTAAAATATTGTGATTATTGATTTTAGTTTGAAAATGATACTTAGATATTTTTTTTTTAATATTTCTATTATGTATAAGTGATTGATGGAAATGATACAAGCCATTAACAGTAAATAACCACAATTAAAATGTGTTGTACATCAATAAAATTTAGTAGCGTTGAAAAAGTGCTACAAATGTAATTTATAAAAGATATTGTAGCTGAATTGAAACGCAACAAGAAACATATAGTAGGATAGATTAAGTGCTACGAAAATATTATAGTAGCATTGAAAGACCGTGTGAAGACCCGCAACTTCCCCGTAAAGGAAAGCGTCGGATAGTTCGAGAACAAACCACAACAGAACGCATATAAAAGAACATTTCACTGCTTATTACAACAATGCATCAGATTACAAGAATATACAGAGTATAAATGAATATTACACAGAAATATCAGAGATTTAAATTACATTTAAATACATAGCAGCGGAAAAATAATACAATACACAACTAGAATGAGATATACGGATACAAAGCTTTCCGGATATCGTTCCAGCTGTAAACCAGGATCTTGTGAATATAAATCTGCAAAACCAAAACTACTAGCTGCCCGTGTCAAAATAAGGGCACCCAGAGTTTAGGTTAAAACAATAAACTCCAGGTCAGTCATGTGACTGGTGTGAGAACTAAAACAGTTATTAATCTTTATTTTAAATCCTTAGGTAAATCAAGGGACCACGCCGTATAACACGGAACGGGTTTCCTCCCAAGAATACCAGTGCATAAAACAAACAGCGCAATGCTAAATAAAGAAAAATGAAGCTGTTATAAGACCCAGGTCCCATCACACAATGCAACGCAGTCGAGGATAGGGTTTTCCCTTATAACAGCCAAAGAATGCTTGATACGTTTTAAAACAAATCATTTGATACTATTACAAGTGCATAGTGTATAAAACAACATCAAATCATAAGTATCAATCATAGGCGGCATAAGCGCCCCATCCCACTATGTCGCCATATATAGGATTACAATTAAAACCGCAAATGTCACGTATTTGGAAATTGGATTTCCGTCTATGAACCGAGGCTAGGGGCAAGATCCTCAACCGATTTGAGACGCTCTAGTCCGTGTCTCAGGACCCAGACACAGGTGGGCCCTTGGATCGTCAGGGCCGGTCCACCGATGTGGATTAAAATGCCTGAACACTACGTTTCCCCACCCTATGGGGTGTAAGTCTGGTCCGTCAGCCGACCAGAATGCATCGGCCGAAACCGATATAACCGAGGCGCCTCGCAACAGCAACAACCACATAAGTCAAACTCGTCAGGGCGTGTAAAACCACTGACGCCACTTCTAACTAGAAAGAAACGCATGCCCTCCCTGAGGTCCGTCTCCCGTTTTTGGTTCATACCTGGTGTGAAACACGCGAGGTATACGTTACACAAAGCTACGCCACAAAGGCCGTGCTTTGATCATCACCACAAGACTTTGCTTTTCAACAGAAGCCTTGATCATTTGCATCTTAGCATGCCACACAGGCAAACCATCCTATGCAACCGATATCAGTCACACAGAATGAAATCCGATGTCAGACACACAGTCCATTTACAAGTCCGTTCTGGGTTTGAACGAAACCGGAGGCACCTAGTACCCCGCATATCCATCGATCTCCAAGTACGTCTGGACGATCACTAACTGTTTCCATCTTCTTGGGTGTACAGCCCAATCAAGATCATCAGTTATCACCCAAACGACGTGAAGACTTCCGGTCTTCGACCATCGTCTTCATCTTCGACTTATCGTCGTATCAGTTATTCAGAATGGGATAAACCCGGTCTTTCCGAATAACTCGCGTATATTTTAAATAAGTGTTACACAAACACAACATACGCCTCATTCCAATTCATTAGTCATTAACCGTAAATTAATCAAGAGAATAATTTCCCAAATATTAACCCCGAAGGCCGAAACCAACATCAGATCAATATCCAGAAAACCATTCTGCTTGGCTAACCGACAGTTAGTTTCTAAATTTCACATTCATAGGGAAAGATTCCCATTAATTTTATCAAAGATAAATTCCTTGAATTTATTCTTTAATCCATTTTTGAATATCAATTCAAACTAGTCGGGATTAGCGAACCTTACCGAAGTAATCATTTGTTTTAATTTCCCAATCCCAACCTATTCATCCCATGAAGTAAAACTGGCTTTACATCATATCTAACACCACGGTGTTATTGGTAAATTCAATTACCATTTCACGTTCAAATCTAATTAAAGATTTAACTATCGCCTGGAGCAAAACTGGTGATACTCCATTTCGATTATTTCAATCTAATTAAAGATTCATTAAAACTCCACTTAGTTTTAATCTTTGACTGGGTTAAAGAATCAGTGTCATTTAAAAACACGGTTCACGATAAACCCAAAATCACATTCATTAATCATCGGGTTAAAGAACGAGTGTTATTTAAAACACTGTCCACGATAAACCCAAAAATCAATACCAATTCAATTCCAATTAAATATTATTTAATTGGTACACTTCATTAAATCTAAATAAAAAGATTTAATCTTTTCTCAACTGGGTTCAAGAACAGTGTTAGTGAAGACACCATTCACGACAAACCCAAATCACATTCGATATTCAATACAAGGCTCTGAATAGAAAATATATCGGCTTATATTCAATATCGAATTCTACGACTAACAAATGTCGTATTTGAAATAACGATATAAATATATATCTTTCAAATTTCCATAACAACATCTGTATAATCACGAATTCCAACTTCGAAATATTCCGAAGATAATTTCGATTCAAATCCACTCCAATGCAATCATTGGATATTCTGGTTATTTTTAAAACCCTTTCTAATTCAGTTTATTTATTTAAAAATAAATAGAATTATAATTCTAGTTCAAAACTAGTTCAATTCGATAAAAATCTATTTTTATCTTTTCAAATATGGAGTTTTTCATCCCAATTCTTTCTAAATCATTTCTTATGATTTTACATAAATTATTACTATTTTTAATAATTTTATCAAGGCCCGTACAGTCGATTTCCATCAATGGCCATCGAACTGCACTTACAGCGACCTTTTTCGAATTTGATTTGGACGTATCTCCAAATCCAACCGTTAGATTTCTAATTTCTAATATTCGTTAGAAAGCTCTTTTCGATACGAACCCAACGGTTCCGGTTTTAGGAGAATCCGACGGTCGGATCTCCCGTAATGTCCGTTTGAAATAAATGGTCGAAATTCACGAACTGCCGCGGCGCGGCGCGTTCTATTCAGGCCATTATATTATATATATAATATATATAATATATATTTCGTCGATTTCTATTTAAAACGAATTATATAAATAGTTTTAAAATTCGTTTCAAAATCTATTTCAACTTCCATCTCAATTCAATTCATTTCGAAATCACTTTCAATTCACTTTGAATTCGTTTTCAATTCAATTCATTTCGAAATCACTTTCAATTCACTTTGAATTCGTTTTCAATTCAATTCATTTCGAAATCGTTTTCAATTCACTTTGAATTCGTTTTCAATTCAATTCATTTCGAAATCGTTTTTAAAATCGATATAAATATCGTTCACGTCAAAATGGCGTCAATCTAATCAACACGGCTTCATATATTCCTTTATTTTCAAATATTCTATTTCAAATATTTCTTTTTCAAAACTGGAATGAGGCCCAATCAATTACCATATAAAATTAATTATATGGATTTTCATACAACACATGTATATAATAGCATTGAAAATAATCAACCATCAACCAAAGTGCACTACACTGTATAAGCATCAAATATAGATATTCAACGCTTATAACAGCCTGTCAATCAATCGATCGACATATTTAATCAATCAGGATGAGTGAACTTCAAATTTCATCCCAACACCCGTGTGGGGTTTCAAACAATCAAACACATATTTTATTTGTGCGGTTGGGCGATGTGTGAAATTTATCGACCCAATCAATATCAGTCAAATCAGTGTATATACAAACAAATCGGCCGATTTGTTTATAACTATTCATTTATTCACATTCACGTTAAAAATTATATTTTTAATGATAAAACATTTTATTTCAACCTATGAATTTCTATTCAATTCATTTACACAATAAAATGATATTTTTATTTTCTAACATATTTTAGAAAATTTCGGCGGCATAACGGCACGATACTAGAAACGGGACAAGGCCTAGCCTTATCCCCGGTCTAGTGAAGGCCCACGCCATTCACTCATCAATCAAATCAATTTCATTATGCAAACCACAAAATTTGGAGTAAGGGTCTAACCTAGCCTTACTCCTTCGCCTTATAACGGCGCACGTCTAATCCTAACCAATTTATCGATTCGATTTTTCACACCACAAACCACATTCAAACCAATATCACAATCAATCACCAAACAGTCAAACAAACAAGTCCATGGTCTGTGGACGGGTGTCGGGTGCTACTAAGCACCGTCTGCATCCTAGTATATATATATATAACTAGAAAAATAAATTGAAAGGTGAGAAATTCTCACTTTTAGCTATCCAACCATCTCGACTCTTCTTTTGCAGAAGTCTTCGTCGTTTCGCCTTTTTGTCACCTTCGTTGCTGCTTTCACTACATACGTAAAAATCACATTTTTACTTCGCTATTCAACATATAAAAATCGAATTTTTATTTCGATGTTCAATATATAAAAATCGAATTTTTATTTCAAAGTTCAATATATAAAAATCGAATTTTTATTTCAAAGTTCAATATATAAAAATCGAATTTTTATTTCAAAGTTCAATATATAAAAATCGAATTTTTATTTCAAAGTTCAATATATAAAAATCGAATTTTTATTTCAAAGTTCAATATATAAAAATCGAATTTTTATTTCAAAGTTCAATATATAAAAATCGAATTTTTATTTCAAAGTTCAATATATAAAAATCGAATTTTTATTTCAAAGTTCAATATATAAAAATCGAATTTTTATTTCAAAGTTCAATATATAAAAATCGAATTTTTATTTCGACTTTCAACATATAAAAAATATGATTTTTATCCCGACTTTCAATACATAAAAATATGATTTTTATCGGTTTGTACCTTTCAAAAACAAGGTACATTTTCATTTCGAAAACACATTTTTATTCATGTTATATGTTTATATAAGCCACCTTTTTAAACAGTGTTATATTCATATTAAATCAGTTTTTAAAATCATTTTAAATCAGTTTTTAAAATCATTTTAAATCAGTTTTTAAAATCATTTTAAATCAGTTTTAACATTTTTTAAAATTCAGTTTTAACATAATTAAAATTCAGTTTTAACATAATTAATAAAAAAACAGAAATAACATATTAATAAAATCAGTATTTAAACTTAATATAAAATCAGTATTTTTTTCCTAAATTCTGTTTTATAAAATAAAAATAAGACAATAAAATAAAATAAAAAGAATTGCTTACAGGGGGGGGGGGCTCATCCTCGTCGCCGGAAGTGGAGGGAGGGCGCAGGGGGTCGGGACTGGTGCGGCACTGGTGGCTCCTCCACCCTGAGGCGCGGCGCGTTGACTTCGACGAGGGGGGGGGGCTTGGATCTAGGGCGTCGCTTCTTCGTGGAGTTAGGGTTGGGGGGGGCTGTAGGGTTCGAACGGAGGGAGGGAAGAGGAGGAGGCGTCGGTGGCGATTCCGAGGGAGGCGGCGGCGATTTATAGATCGGGCCCTTCTTCTTTTTTTTTCTTTCTGATTTATGATTTTAGTCGGGGGGGGGGGGCCTGGTAGTTAAGGGGAGATATTTTTTTATTATTATTATTTTTATTTATTATTTAATTATTAAAAAGTTGACTTTTACATACGACCTCGAAACGAGGCCTACCGCCTGTCGCCCATAGCGTTTTACCCCCATTCCGAACACAATGGGATATGTATCTCCAGCTGATTCGATCGTTACAATCAGTTTCCTTTGAATTTACATTTAAATCACTATATTGAATTTTAAACGCACATTTCAAATTACCGGGGTCACATGCTAACCCTAAAAATTCTCGAAAAATATTTTCTAGCTTCGTATTGACGATACGGTCTTAACAAAACTAGTTTCGTCGAATTCTGAGACCGTTGGAAAAATGGCCAATTTCCAGTCGATTAAAATCAACTGAAACCGGTCAAACGCGTTTTCTTTTGCCACGCTCACATATTGATTCGAAAAATTATGAAATTTGGAATCTAGCAATAACTTAACATCACGGACCCAACAAAACTGGTTTCGTCGAAATCCGAGGTCATTTGCAAAATGTCCATTTTTAAGGGCCTTATATATATAAAAATATATATAAATTCCACAGCGACTATTTCTAATTTTTAACTGGACATATCTTATCATTCCTAAGATGAAATCTCAATTTGTTAACTTCGTTACAAAGATATAGTTATACAGATTCAAATATTTCTTGTTTCGTTCAATTCTGACTTATATTGAATTCTGTATATTCATTTGAAATTAGAAATCGAATTTTCGAACTACCGCGCCATTTTCAATTCCTTTTATAATTATATATAATTATTATATATTCTAACGACGACGTATATAAAGATATTCGTTCGAATTCTATTCAAAATAAATTTTTCGACGATATTATTTAAAATAATTCATTTTGAATATTCAAAATTCGCTAAAATGGCCAAAATAAAAATTTCAAACTGGCTCGCATTTTACGGGTTGTTACAATCTCCCCCACTTAAAACTTTTCGTCCCCGAAAAGGAACAAAGTCGAAAGTGGTTTGATTATTCAACTCTACGCTCGATCAGGCTTCCATTCTCCAACTCTTTAGTTTCTGAGAATTTTCAAAATTTCAAAAATTTGGCTAACACCCTAAATTTTTGAAAAATTTTGCCATAACCTCCCCTGCAATGGGAGCATCGGGGAATTTCAAATAGCTTCCCCGGTCCTTCAGATCTCAAAAAGAAAAAGAAAAAGCCAAGCGGCTAGCCAATAGGCTCACAAAATCATCATCACCCAAACAAAACAGGAAATTATGTAATAAACATGTACCTATTTGTCGGGCAAACAAATTTTATTCTCTGGCTCTAGCCTCCTTGCTATGACCTGTTCAATGATATATATGTATATGCAAGCAAATGCAACCAATTTTCAATATAATTCAATATTTGGTTCAATTAGGCATAATAGTTCAAAATTAGTAAACAAATAAACAAACAACACAAACATCAATCAATTAGTGAATTAGAGTTTCAAATTGATAATTTTGATACATATACAAAAATCATGTTTTTGATGCCAATTCACAACAATGTATTCTAGCTATATATAAGTTTTGGTTCTCACACCAGCCTAATGGAAATATATAGAAAATCACACCTTCGTCACTCGAAAATAAATGCTGATGATGTTTCGAACCACCATCAGAACATTGTCAGGCTACTAGAGTGCGGTTCTATATCTACCCGGTATATTAAAACTTCGAATATACGTTTGCAAGGCGTATATGCAAATTCTTTATATACTGAATTGTCCAAAATCAATATAAATAAATAATCAAATACGAATAGTTGATTTAAATTTTCAAAACAAAATTTGTTTTCACTTTAAAAATATACTCTTCACACTCGTTCTAGGATACTACTGATCCCATCTCTAACGAGTCATTCTAATTGGATATTACTAATCCAATATCTGATGAATTCTTTCGTATGGTTCTAATGTGTCTTGTTCTCGAGCTTTGTAAACCAAAGCTCTGATACCAACTGTGAAGACCCGCAACTTCCCCGTAAAGGAAAGCGTCGGATAGTTCGAGAACAAACCACAACAGAACGCATATAAAAGAACATTTCACTGCTTATTACAACAATGCATCAGATTACAAGAATATACAGAGTATAAATGAATATTACACAGAAATATCAGAGATTTAAATTACATTTAAATACATAGCAGCGGAAAAATAATACAATACACAACTAGAATGAGATATACGGATACAAAGCTTTCCGGATATCGTTCCAGCTGTAAACCAGGATCTTGTGAATATAAATCTGCAAAACCAAAACTACTAGCTGCCCATGTCAAAATAAGGGCACCCAGAGTTTAGGTTAAAACAATAAACTCCAGGTCAGTCATGTGACTGGTGTGAGAACTAAAACAGTTATTAATCTTTATTTTAAATCCTTAGGTAAATCAAGGGACCACGCCGTATAACACGGAACGGGTTTCCTCCCAAGAATACCAGTGCATAAAACAAACAGCGCAATGCTAAATAAAGAAAAATGAAGCTGTTATAAGACCCAGGTCCCATCACACAATGCAACGCAGTCGAGGATAGGGTTTTCCCTTATAACAGCCAAAGAATGCTTGATACGTTTTAAAACAAATCATTTGATACTATTACAAGTGCATAGTGTATAAAACAACATCAAATCATAAGTATCAATCATAGGCGGCATAAGCGCCCCATCCCACTATGTCGCCATATATAGGATTACAATTAAAACCGCAAATGTCACGTATTTGGAAATTGGATTTCCGTCTATGAACCGAGGCTAGGGGCAAGATCCTCAACCGATTTGAGACGCTCTAGTCCGTGTCTCAGGACCCAGACACAGGTGGGCCCTTGGATCGTCAGGGCCGGTCCACCGATGTGGATTAAAATGCCTGAACACTACGTTTCCCCACCCTATGGGGTGTAAGTCTGGTCCGTCAGCCGACCAGAATGCATCGGCCGAAACCGATATAACCGAGGCGCCTCGCAACAGCAACAACCACATAAGTCAAACTCGTCAGGGCGTGTAAAACCACTGACGCCACTTCTAACTAGAAAGAAACGCATGCCCTCCCTGAGGTCCGTCTCCCGTTTTTGGTTCATACCTGGTGTGAAACACGCGAGGTATACGTTACACAAAGCTACGCCACAAAGGCCGTGCTTTGATCATCACCACAAGACTTTGCTTTTCAACAGAAGCCTTGATCATTTGCATCTTAGCATGCCACACAGGCAAACCATCCTATGCAACCGATATCAGTCACACAGAATGAAATCCGATGTCAGACACACAGTCCATTTACAAGTCCGTTCTGGGTTTGAACGAAACCGGAGGCACCTAGTACCCCGCATATCCATCGATCTCCAAGTACGTCTGGACGATCACTAACTGTTTCCATCTTCTTGGGTGTACAGCCCAATCAAGATCATCAGTTATCACCCAAACGACGTGAAGACTTCCGGTCTTCGACCATCGTCTTCATCTTCGACTTATCGTCGTATCAGTTATTCAGAATGGGATAAACCCGGTCTTTCCGAATAACTCGCGTATATTTTAAATAAGTGTTACACAAACACAACATACGCCTCATTCCAATTCATTAGTCATTAACCGTAAATTAATCAAGAGAATAATTTCCCAAATATTAACCCCGAAGGCCGAAACCAACATCAGATCAATATCCAGAAAACCATTCTGCTTGGCTAACCGACAGTTAGTTTCTAAATTTCACATTCATAGGGAAAGATTCCCATTAATTTTATCAAAGATAAATTCCTTGAATTTATTCTTTAATCCATTTTTGAATATCAATTCAAACTAGTCGGGATTAGCGAACCTTACCGAAGTAATCATTTGTTTTAATTTCCCAATCCCAACCTATTCATCCCATGAAGTAAAACTGGCTTTACTTCATATCTAACACCACGGTGTTATTGGTAAATTCAATTACCATTTCACGTTCAAATCTAATTAAAGATTTAACTATCGCCTGGAGCAAAACTGGTGATACTCCATTTCATTATTTCAATCTAATTAAAGATTCATTAAAACTCCACTTAGTTTTAATCTTTGACTGGGTTAAAGAATCAGTGTCATTTAAAAACACGGTTCACGATAAACCCAAAATCACATTCATTAATCATCGGGTTAAAGAACGAGTGTTATTTAAAACACTGTCCACGATAAACCCAAAAATCAATACCAATTCAATTCCAATTAAATATTATTTAATTGGTACACTTCATTAAATCTAAATAAAAAGATTTAATCTTTTCTCAACTGGGTTCAAGAACAGTGTTAGTGAAGACACCATTCACGACAAACCCAAATCACATTCGATATTCAATACAAGGCTCTGAATAGAAAATATATCGGCTTATATTCAATATCGAATTCTACGACTAACAAATGTCGTATTTGAAATAACGATATAAATATATATCTTTCAAATTTCCATAACAACATCTGTATAATCACGAATTCCAACTTCGAAATATTCCGAAGATAATTTCGATTCAAATCCACTCCAATGCAATCATTGGATATTCTGGTTATTTTTAAAACCCTTTCTAATTCAGTTTATTTATTTAAAAATAAATAGAATTATAATTCTAGTTCAAAACTAGTTCAATTCGATAAAAATCTATTTTTATCTTTTCAAATATGGAGTTTTTCATCCCAATTCTTTCTAAATCATTTCTTATGATTTTACATAAATTATTACTATTTTTAATAATTTTATCAAGGCCCGTACAGTCGATTTCCATCAATGGCCATCGAACTGCACTTACAGCGACCTTTTTCGAATTTGATTTGGACGTATCTCCAAATCCAACCGTTAGATTTCTAATTTATAATATTCGTTAGAAAGCTCTTTTCGATACGAACCCAACGGTTCCGGTTTTAGGAGAATCCGACGGTCGGATCTCCCGTAATGTCCGTTTGAAATAAATGGTCGAAATTCACGAACTGCCGCGGCGCGGCGCGTTCTATTCAGGCCATTATATTATATATATAATATATATAATATATATTTCGTCGATTTCTATTTAAAACGAATTATATAAATAGTTTTAAAATTCGTTTCAAAATCTATTTCAACTTCCATCTCAATTCAATTCATTTCGAAATCACTTTCAATTCACTTTGAATTCGTTTTCAATTCAATTCATTTCGAAATCACTTTCAATTCACTTTGAATTCGTTTTCAATTCAATTCATTTCGAAATCGTTTTCAATTCACTTTGAATTCGTTTTCAATTCAATTCATTTCGAAATCGTTTTTAAAATCGATATAAATATCGTTCACGTCAAAATGGCGTCAATCTAATCAACACGGCTTCATATATTCCTTTATTTTCAAATATTCTATTTCAAATATTTCTTTTTCAAAACTGGAATGAGGCCCAATCAATTACCATATAAAATTAATTATATGGATTTTCATACAACACATGTATATAATAGCATTGAAAATAATCAACCATCAACCAAAGTGCACTACACTGTATAAGCATCAAATATAGATATTCAACGCTTATAACAGCCTGTCAATCAATCGATCGACATATTTAATCAATCAGGATGAGTGAACTTCAAATTTCATCCCAACACCCGTGTGGGGTTTCAAACAATCAAACACATATTTTATTTGTGCGGTTGGGCGATGTGTGAAATTTATCGACCCAATCAATATCAGTCAAATCAGTGTATATACAAACAAATCGGCCGATTTGTTTATAACTATTCATTTATTCACATTCACGTTAAAAATTATATTTTTAACGATAAAACATTTTATTTCAACCTATGAATTTCTATTCAATTCATTTACACAATAAAATGATATTTTTATTTTCTAACATATTTTAGAAAATTTCGGCGGCATAACGGCACGATACTAGAAACGGGACAAGGCCTAGCCTTATCCCCGGTCTAGTGAAGGCCCACGCCATTCACTCATCAATCAAATCAATTTCATTATGCAAACCACAAAATTTGGAGTAAGGGTCTAACCTAGCCTTACTCCTTCGCCTTATAACGGCGCACGTCTAATCCTAACCAATTTATCGATTCGATTTTTCACACCACAAACCACATTCAAACCAATATCACAATCAATCACCAAACAGTCAAACAAACAAGTCCATGGTCTGTGGACGGGTGTCGGGTGCTACTAAGCACCGTCTGCATCCTAGTATATATATATATAACTAGAAAAATAAATTGAAAGGTGAGAAATTCTCACTTTTAGCTATCCAACCATCTCGACTCTTCTTTTGCAGAAGTCTTCGTCGTTTCGCCTTTTTGTCACCTTCGTTGCTGCTTTCACTACATACGTAAAAATCACATTTTTACTTCGCTATTCAACATATAAAAATCGAATTTTTATTTCGATGTTCAATATATAAAAATCGAATTTTTATTTCAAAGTTCAATATATAAAAATCGAATTTTTATTTCAAAGTTCAATATATAAAAATCGAATTTTTATTTCAAAGTTCAATATATAAAAATCGAATTTTTATTTCAAAGTTCAATATATAAAAATCGAATTTTTATTTCAAAGTTCAATATATAAAAATCGAATTTTTATTTCAAAGTTCAATATATAAAAATCGAATTTTTATTTCAAAGTTCAATATATAAAAATCGAATTTTTATTTCAAAGTTCAATATATAAAAATCGAATTTTTATTTCGACTTTCAACATATAAAAAATATGATTTTTATCCCGACTTTCAATACATAAAAATATGATTTTTATCGGTTTGTACCTTTCAAAAACAAGGTACATTTTCATTTCGAAAACACATTTTTATTCATGTTATATGTTTATATAAGCCACCTTTTTAAACAGTGTTATATTCATATTAAATCAGTTTTTAAAATCATTTTAAATCAGTTTTTAAAATCATTTTAAATCAGTTTTTAAAATCATTTTAAATCAGTTTTAACATTTTTTAAAATTCAGTTTTAACATAATTAAAATTCAGTTTTAACATAATTAATAAAAAAACAGAAATAACATATTAATAAAATCAGTATTTAAACTTAATATAAAATCAGTATTTTTTTCCTAAATTCTGTTTTATAAAATAAAAATAAGACAATAAAATAAAATAAAAAGAATTGCTTACAGGGGGGGCTCATCCTCGTCGCCGGAAGTGGAGGGAGGGCGCAGGGGGTCGGGACTGGTGCGGCACTGGTGGCTCCTCCACCCTGAGGCGCGGCGCGTTGACTTCGACGAGGGGGGGGGGGCTTGGATCTAGGGCGTCGCTTCTTCGTGGAGTTAGGGTTGGGGGGGGCTGTAGGGTTCGAACGGAGGGAGGGAAGAGGAGGAGGCGTCGGTGGCGATTCCGAGGGAGGCGGCGGCGATTTATAGATCGGGCCCTTCTTCTTTTTTTTTCTTTCTGATTTATGATTTTAGTCGGGGGGGGGGGCCTGGTAGTTAAGGGGAGATATTTTTTTATTTATTTATTTATTATTTAATTATTAAAAAGTTGACTTTTACATACGACCTCGAAACGAGGCCTACCGCCTGTCGCCCATAGCGTTTTACCCCCATTCCGAACACAATGGGATATGTATCTCCAGCTGATTCGATCGTTACAATCAGTTTCCTTTGAATTTACATTTAAATCACTATATTGAATTTTAAACGCACATTTCAAATTACCGGGGTCACATGCTAACCCTAAAAATTCTCGAAAAATATTTTCTAGCTTCGTATTGACGATACGGTCTTAACAAAACTAGTTTCGTCGAATTCTGAGACCGTTGGAAAAATGGCCAATTTCCAGTCGATTAAAATCAACTGAAACCGGTCAAACGCGTTTTCTTTTGCCACGCTCACATATTGATTCGAAAAATTATGAAATTTGGAATCTAGCAATAACTTAACATCACGGACCCAACAAAACTGGTTTCGTCGAAATCCGAGGTCATTTGCAAAATGTCCATTTTTAAGGGCCTTATATATATAAAAATATATATAAATTCCACAGCGACTATTTCTAATTTTTAACTGGACATATCTTATCATTCCTAAGATGAAATCTCAATTTGTTAACTTCGTTACAAAGATATAGTTATACAGATTCAAATATTTCTTGTTTCGTTCAATTCTGACTTATATTGAATTCTGTATATTCATTTGAAATTAGAAATCGAATTTTCGAACTACCGCGCCATTTTCAATTCCTTTTATAATTATATATAATTATTATATATTCTAACGACGACGTATATAAAGATATTCGTTCGAATTCTATTCAAAATAAATTTTTCGACGATATTATTTAAAATAATTCATTTTGAATATTCAAAATTCGCTAAAATGGCCAAAATAAAAATTTCAAACTGGCTCGCATTTTACGGGTTGTTACAGACCGCTACAAAAAAATACAAAAATGATGCAAGTATCACTTTAGTTGCATTTTTAAGAGGCTGCCAAATTTTTTTTTTTGTAGGGTTTCTGGAACGCTACAATATGTTCATTTTTGGTTGCGTTTACTAAAACGCAACAAAAAGTTCCAGACTTTTAGTTGCATGTCGTGTAGCAGCGTTTATCGGAACGCTGCTGTAAGCTTTCGTAGCGTTTTTACAACGCTACTAAAGGCATTTTCTGGTGTAGTGTGTGAAAAATCCATATTTCATAACGGAAATAAAGTTATATCCAGTTGAAAATTCCGAATAGTCGCTATGGAATTTTATATAATATATTCCCTTTAAAAATAGCCATTTTGCAAATGACATCTGTTTTCGACAAGACCACTTTTGTTGGATCTGGAATGTCAAATTGTTGCTAGATTCCAATTTTCATATTTTTTGGAATCAATATGTGAGCGTGGTAGATTTAAACGTGTTTGGTCAATTCAGCTTGAATTTAATCAACTGGAAAATGACCGTTTTTCAAACGGTCTCAAAATTCGACGAAATTAGTTTTGTTAGGACCGTATCGTCAAAACATAGCTAGATTTATTTTTTTGGAATTTTTGGAGTCAATATGTGGCCCCGGTAAATTAAAATGTACATTGAAATCAATTTTGAACATTATATAAATTTATATTTTAATTTTGATAAAACTGATCAAAACGGTCGAATTGGCTTATGGGACATATCCCTTTGTTTTCGGAAAGGGGGTAATTAACTAGGAGCGATAGTCGTTGGGTCCAATTTGGTTTTCGAATCAAAAAGTAACTTTTTGGAATAAATTAAATTAATTAAATATATTTATGATTACTCCCCCCTTCTTTCTCTTTCCCCGACAGGTTTAGAAAAAAAAGAAAAAGAAAGAGGAAATCACAGAAAACCGCGATGCTTTTGTCCGCCACAGCACCACCGCCCTCCGCCACCATCGTCGGGGGCCCAGCCACTACCACCGCTGCGCCATCACCCCACTTCTCTTCTCCAATCGAATAAAGGCCCTAAACCCCCAAACCGTTAGCCCTAGCCAAAAACCCTTGACCGCAGCCACCCCAGCCTGCCTCGGGTCCACCGCATCCTCCTCCTTCTAGCCTCCAGTGACAGTGAAGATGGAGTTTGGAGGGATTAAGGTTTAGATGAGGTAATTTAATTATATCATTAATTTTATAAATCATTTTGCTTGAAATAAGATGTGTTTTTATTTTATAAACAACAGAATAAAAAGTGATTTTTATATGAATAGAAATTTAAAAATCAATTTTTTTAATATGAATATCCGTTGTTTAACAAATATAAAGGTATAATTTTTAATAAAATAAAAATACGATTTTTAACAATAAAGATACAATTTTTATGTTGATAGAGAAGTTAGAAAAATATGATTTTTATAATTTAGATATGAAACAAAAATGTGATTTTTATTTTATAGAAAGCACAATAAAAATATGAATTTTTGTTCATATAACCATGTATAAAAAAATAAAATTCTATATATGAAGTAGTGATATAAAAATATGATTTTTATCATTTGAATAGCGAATAAAAATTTGTTTTTTTATATATATGAATAGCGAATAAAAATTTGATTTTCATTTATATGAATAGCGAATAAAAATTTGATTTTTATATATATGAATAGCGAATAAAATTTTGATTTTTATATATATGAATAGCGAATAAAAATTTGATTTTTATATATATGAATAGCGAATAAAAATTCGATTTTTATATATGAAGCAACGATATTAAAATATAATTTTTATATATGAAGTAGCGTTACAGAAATGTGATTTATATATATATATGATAGCATAATAAAAATGTGATTTTTATTATATGAATAGCGAATTAAAAATATGATTTTTAATATAAATTTCGTGAAACATATTGCATTGGAACTAGAACAGCGAATCTGAGCAACAATAAAACACGGCAGAGTGGAAACCAAAGGTGAGAACTTCTCACTCTAATTTATTTTCTAGTTAAATATATATACTAGGATGCAGACAGTGCTTAATAGCACCCGACACCTTTGTTTGAAACTATGGACGTTTGGTTGATTTTTGGATTGAGTGATTTATTTGTTCAAATTTGATTTGGGATGTAAATTGAATTGATTAAAAATGGTATGTGTATGGCGCGAGCCAGTATTAGGCGAGGGATAAGGCTAGACCTTATTCCTGTTCCAGTATCACGCCGTTATGCTGCTGAAATTTTCCAAAATATGTTAGAACAATAAAAATATCATTTTTATTGAATGTATGAACTAAATAAAATATTCATGTGTTGAATAAAATATTTGAACAATAAAAATATCATTTTTATTGAATGTATGAACAATAAAAAATATTTATGTGTTGAATAAAATATTTGAACAATAAAAATATCATTTTTATTGAATGTCTGAACTATTAAAAATATTCTTGTGTTGAAATAAATATTTTATCGTTAAAAATATAATTTTTAATTGGTATATGAATGAAAATAAATATTCATTTACTGAAACGACCCGAACTCCCCCGTGAAGGAAAGCGCGGATAGTTCGAGAACAAGCCACAACAGAACGCAGACGGGAGAACATTTCATTGCATATTTACAACAATCCATCAGATTACAAGAATATACAGAGTATAAATGAATATTACACAGAGATATCAGAGATTACAATTACATTTAAATACATCGCAGCGGAAAATAATACAATACACAACTAGAAGAGATATACGGATACAAAGCTTTCCGGATATCATTCCAGCTGTAAACCAGGATCCTGTGAATATAAATCTGCAGAACCAAAACTGCTAGCTGCCCGTGTCAAAATAAGGGCACCCAGAGTTTAGGTCAAAACAATAAACTCCAGGTCAGTCATGGGACTGGTGTGAGAACTAAAACAGTTATTAATCTTTATTTTAAAGTTAGGTAGATCAAGGGACCACGCCGTATAACACGGAACGGGTTTCCTCCCAAGAACACCAATGCATAAAACAACAGCGCAATGCTAAATAAAGAAAAATGAAGCTATTATAAGACCCAGGTCCCATCACACAATGCAACGCAAGCCGGAGGATAGGGTTTTTACCTTATAACAGCCAAAGCATGCTTGATACGTTTAAAACAAATCATTTGATACTATTATAAGTGCATAGTGTATAAAACAACTTCAAATCATAAGTATCAATCATAGGCGACATGAGCGTCCCATGCCACTATGTCGCCATATATAGGTTTACAAATAAAACCGCAAAGTCACGTATTTGGAAATTGGATTTCCATCTATGAACCGAGGCAAAAGATAGTCCTCAACCGATTCGAGACTCTCTAGCCCGAGCCTCAGGATCAGAACGCATCAACCCTTTGGATCGTCAGGGCCGGTCCACCGATGTGGATTATTATGCCTGAACACTACGTTTCCCCGCCCTTTGGGGGCGTAAATGAGCCAACGAATGACTCCATCGGACCCGGATCGTCCGTTCAAACCGAGGCGCCTCGCAACAGCAACAACCACACAGGTGAAAAGTATATAAATGTCAGGGCTGGTAGGTCACTGACACCACCCTAGCTAGAAGGAAACGCATGCCCTCCCTGATGTCCTCTCCCGTTTCTGGTTCACAACCGGGGTGTAAGGCTCGCGAATTCACGTTACACAAAGCTGTGCCACACAGGCTGTGCTTTGATCATCACCACAAGACTTTGCTTTTCAACAGAAGCCTCGATCAATTGCCACTTAGGCATGCCACACAGGCAATTCACTCCATGCGTTTGATATCCATCAATATATAGCCCCTGAGCTTGTACGTCTCAGAGAAGGGCGTTAAGCAAGAGAATAAATTCTCCGCCGCCAAACAGATATATATTTAATAGAAATCAATCACACGAACTAAAATCCAATGTCAGACACACAGTCCATTTACAAGTCCGTTCTGGGTCTGAACGAAACCGGAGGCACCTAGTACCCCGCATATCCATCGATCTCCAAGCACGTCTGGACGATCACCAACTGTTTCCATCTTCTTGGGTGTACATCCCAATCAAGATCATCAGTAATCACCCAAACGACGGGAAGACCTCCGGTCTTCGACCATCGTCTTCATCTTCGACTTATCGTCGTATCAGTTATTCAGAATGAGATAAACCCGGTCTTCCCGAATAACTCGCGTATATTTTAAATAAGTGTTACACAAACACAGCATACGCCTCATTCCAATTCATCAGTCACTAACTGTAAATTAACCAGAGAATAATTCCCCAAATATTAACCCCGAAGGCCGAAACCAACATCAGATCAATATCCAGAAAACCATTCTGCTTAGCTAACCGACAGTTAGTTTCTAAATTTCACATTCATAGGGAAAGGTTCCCATTAATTTAATAAAAGATAAATCCTTTAAATTTATTCTTTAATCTATTTTTGAATATCAATTCAAACTAGTCGGGATTAGCGAACCTTACCGAAGTAATCATTTGTTTTAATTTCCCAATCACAACCTATTCATCCCATGAAGTAAAACTGGTAATACTTCATATCTAACACCACGGTGTTATCGGTAAATTCAATTACCATTTCACGTTCAAATCTAATTAAAGATTTAACTACCGCCTGGAGTAAAACTGGTGATACTCCATTTTCGATCTTTTCAATCTAATTAAAGATTCATTAAAACTCCACTTAGTTTTAATCTTTGACAGGGTTAAAGGATCAGTGTCATTTAAAACACGGTTCACGATAAACCCCCAAATCACATCAAAATTCAATCAGTCCCTAACCGTGAATTAGCAAGTGAGCAATTCCCTAAATATTAACCCCGAAGGCCGAAACCAACATCAGATCAATACCCAAGAAACCGTTCAACTCAACTAATCTCCAGTTAGTTTCTGATTTTCTTAACTTCGTTGGGTCTAAGAACAGTATTATTGAAGATACCGTTCACGACGACCCAAAATCACATTCTATTAATTATCGGGTTAAAGAACGAGTGTTATTTAAAACACCATTCACGATAAATCCAAGAATCAATTCGAATTCAATTCCAATTAAATATCATTTAATTGGTACACTTCATTAAATCTAAATAAAAGATTTAATCTTTTTCTCAACTGGGTTCAAGAACAGGGTTAATGAAGACACCATTCACGACAAACCCAAATCACATTTGATATTAAATACAAGGCTCAGAATAGAAAATATACCAGCTTATATTCAATATCAAATTCTACGACCAACAAATATCGTATTGGAAATAACGATATAAATATATCTTTCAAATTCCCATAACAATATCTGTATCATCACGAAATCCAACATCGAAATATTCCGAAGACAATTTCGATTCAAATCCATTCCAATATAAATATTGGAAATTCTGGTTATTTTCAAAACCATTTCAAACCCAATTTATTTATTTAGAAATAAATAGAATTATAATTCTAGTTCAAAACTAGTTCATTTCGATAAAAATCTATTTTTATCTTTTCAAATATGGAGTTTTTCATCCCAAATCTTCACAAATCCTTTCTTATGATTTTCCACAAATTATAATTATTTTTAATAATTTTATCAAGGCCCGTACAGTCGATTTCCATCAACGGTCATCGAACTGCACTTACAGCGACCTTTTCTAAATTTGATTTGGACATAATTCCAAATCCAACCATTAGATTTCTAATTTCTAATATTCGTTAGAAATCTCTTTTCGATACGAACCCAACGGTTCCGGTTTTAGGAGAATCCGACAGTCGGATCTCCCGTAATATCCGTTCGAAGTCAATGGTCGAAATTCGCGAACTGTCGCGGCGCGTTCTATTCAGGCCATTATATTATATATATAATATATATAATATATACTTCGTCGATTTCCTTTAAAACGTATTTAATAAATCGTTTTAAATTCGTTTTCAAAACGATTTCAACTTCTTTTTCAAATTTAAATCAAAATTGAATTTTCCCTTACTAATTCGTTTTAAATTCATTTAAAATTGATTTCAATTCAAATCGATTTTGAATTCAATTTCAGTTCGTTTTCAATTCAATTCAATTTCAGTTCGAATTCATTTATCTTCAATTTCAATTCGAATTCATTTATATTCAATTTTCAATTCGAATTCATTTATATTCAATTTCAATTCGAATTCATTTCTTTTCAAAATATCAGATTTTGAAATCACTTTCGATATTCATTATAAAATGAATAAAATCGATATAAATATCGTTTACGTCAAAATAGCGTCAATCTAATCAACACGGCTTCATATATTTCTATTTTCAAATATTCTATTTCAAATATTTCTTTTCAAATATTTCTATTTCAAAACTTTCTTTTTCAAAACTGGAATGAGGCCCAATCAATTACAATATAATGTTAATTATATGGATTTTCTACAACGCATGTATACAATAACAACGATGAATAATCAACCATCATCCAAAGTGCATTCTACACTATATAAGCATCAAATATAAATATTTAACGCTTATAACAGTCTGTCAATCAATCGATCGACATACAACTAATTATTGGGATTAGTGTATGTCATATATCACCCCAATACCCGTGTGGGGTTTTCAAACAATCAAACACAGATTTTATTTGTGCAGTTGGGCGATGTGTAAAATTTATCGTCCCAATCAATATCAGTCAAATGTGTGTATATAAACAAATCGTCCGATTTGTTTATTTTTATTTCATTTTATATACACGTTAAAAATTCTATTTTTAACTATAAAATATTTCTAACTATAAAAATATTTTATTTCATTTCACATCACATCACACAATCAACTACACATCAAAATTAAACAAACAAGCATACAAGCCGTCCATGGTCTGTGGACGACGGGTGTCGGGTGCTACTAAACACCGTCTGCATCCTAGTATATATTTTAACTAGAAAAACAAAATTTAAAGGTGAGAAGTTCTCACAGAATTGCTAATCCAACGCCATGACTCTTCTTAGGTAGAAATCTTCGTCGTTCTCGCCTCTTGTCACTTTCTTTGCCCGTATTATCTACATATGTAAAAATCGAATTTTTACTTTGCTATTCAATATATAAAAATCGAATTTTCACTTCTCTATTCAATATATAAAAATCGAATTTTTACTTCTCTATTCAATATATAAAAATCGAATTTTTACTATGCTATTCAATATATAAAAATCGAATTTTTACTATCGCTATTCAATATATATAAATCGAATTTTTAATTTTTACTTCGCTATTCAATATATAAAAATCGAATTTTTACTTCGCTATTCAATATATAAAAATCGAATTTTTACTTCGCTATTCAATATATAAAAATCGAATTTTTACTATGCTATTCAATATATAAAAATCGAATTTTTACTATGCTATTCAATATATAAAAATCGAATTTTTACTTCGCTATTCAATATATAAAAATCGAATTTTTACTTCGCTATTCAATATATAAAAATCGAATTTTTACTTCGTTATTTAATATATAAAAATCGAATTTTTACTATGCTATTCAATATATAAAAATCGAATTTTTTTCTGTTTTAAAAATCTAATCTTTTCTGTTTTAAAAATCTGTTCTTTCCTGTTTTAAAAATCTAATCTTTTCTGTTTTAAAAATCTAATCTTTTCTGTTTTAAAAATCTAATCTTTTCTGTTTTAAAAATCTAATCTAAAAATCCTATGTTTAACTGTATGAACGAATCAAAATCGAAATTAAAACTTACCGGAGGTGCTCGATGGTCGGTGGAGGCTGAGGCGCGCTGGTGGGGGCGTTTGAGGGGGTGTTGGGAGGGGTGCGGTCAGCGGTGGTCTTCAGCAGTGGGGCGGCGACGGTTTTTCTCCGATGGTGGAGGGCTCGAGGAATGGGGGGGCGCGGCTTCCTCAATCTGAAGGAGGGGACGGAGAAGGAGGGAGGGGCGGAGAAGAACGGCGGCGCGGTGACAGGTGGGGGCGGCGCAGCGAGGTGAAGTGGAGGGAGCGATGAGCGCCGGCCAATTTTTTTTTATTTTAATTCTGAACGGTTTGACTTTGAGGGGAGGGAGAATAAAGGTGGGGGCTTATATAAAAATATATATATTTAATTCAATTTAATTCCATAAAGTTAACTTTTTATTTCGAACTCGAAATCGAACCCACTGCCTGTCGTCCATAGCTAATTACCCCCATTCCGAACACAATGGGATATGTTTCGTGAGCCAATTCGACCGTTTCGATCAGTTTCCATTGAAATTACAATATAAATAAATAGAACGGTCAATATTGATTTTAACGTACATTTCAATTTACCGGGCCCACATACTAACTCGAAAAATTCCAGAAAAATATTTTCTAGCTTCGTATTGACGATACGGTCCTAACAAAACTAGTTTCGTCTAATTCTGAGACCGTTTGAAAAATGGCCATTTTCCAGTCGATTAAAATCAACTGAAACTGGTCAAATGCGTTTTCCATTGCCACGCTCACATATTGATTCGAAAAATTATGAAATTTGAAACCTAGCAATAATTTGACATCACGGACCCAACAAAAGTGGTTTCGTCGAAATCCGAGGTCATTTGCAAAATTCCCATTTTTAAGGGCCTGAATTTCATAGCGACTATTCAGAATTTTCAATTGAACATATCTTTTGATTCCCGCTATGAAATTTCGATTTTTCGGATTCGTTGGAAAGGTATTATCAATTAGATCCTAATGTTTTTGGTTTCACAAAAATCCGGATTGTTTTTCACCCGGTACATTCAATTGAAGTTTGAAATTGAATTATCGAACTACCGCGCCATTTTCAATTCCTTTTATAAATATAAATAAATAATTATATTCTATCGTTGATCTATATAAATATATTCGTTCGAATTATATTCAAAATAAATTTCTCGTCAATATTATTTAAAATAATTCATTTTAAATAATCAAAATTCGCTAAAATTGCCAAAATAAAAATTTTAAACTGGCCCAGATTTTCGGGTTGTTACAATCTCGCCCACTTAAAACTTTTCGTCAACGAAAAGGAACAAAGTCGAAAGTGGTTTGATTAATCAACTCTACGTTCGATCTGGCTTCCATTCTCCAACTTTTCAGTTTCTGAGAATTTTCAACTTTTCAAAAATTTGGCTAACACCCTAAATTTTCGAAAAATTTCGCCATAACCTACCCTGCACCGGGAGCCACGGGAAAATCCCGAAATTGCCATATAGGCCTTCTGATCTCAAAAAGAAAAAGAAAAAGCCAATAGGCTCATAAAATCATCATCACCCAAACAAAACAGTAAATTATGTTAAACATGTACCTATTTGTCGGGCAAACAAAATTTATTCTCTACTCTAGCCTCCTTGCTATGACCTGTTCAAAGTAAGTACATGTATATGCAAGCAAATGCGACCAATTTTCAATATAATTCAATATTTGATACAATTGGGCTATATGGTACAAATTTTAATTAATCAACCAATAATCAACAACACAACCATCAATCAATTAGTTGATTAGCTTTTCAAATTCATAACTTTGGTATATAGTCAAAAATCACATTTTTGATGCCAAATCACAAAATAAATCCTATATAGCTTTGGTTCTCACACCAGTCAATTGGAAATATATAGAATTCTCACTTTCGTTACTCGAAAATAAATACTGGCGACAGTGCCCCATCACCAGAATTATCCCCGGGCAACTAGAGTATGATTCTATAACTATCCAGTATATTAAAACTTCGAATACACGTTTGCAAGACATATATGCAAAATCTTTATATATCGGATTGTCCCGATCAATATAGAATAATTAATCAAATACGAATAGTTGATTTAAATTTTCAAAACAAAAATTGTTTTCACTTTAAAAATATACTCTTCACACTCGTTCTAGGATACTACTGATCCCATCTCTAACGAGTCAATCTAATAGGATATTACTAATCCAATATCTGATGAATTCTTTCGTATGGTTCTAATGTGTCTTGTTCTCTAGCTTTGTAAACCAAAGCTCCGATACCAAATGAAACGACCCGAACTCCCCGTGAAGGAAAGCGCAGATAGTTCGAGAACAAGCCACAACAGAATACAGATGGGAGACCATTTCATTGCATATTTACAACAACCCATCAGAATACAAGAATATACATAGTATAAATGAATATTACACAGAAATATCAGAGATTACAATTACATTTAAATACATCGCAGCGGAAAATAATACAATACACAACTAGAAGAGATATACGGATACAAAGCTTTCCGGATATCATTCCAGCTGTAAACCAGGATCCTGTGAATATAAATCTGCAGAACCAAAACTGCTAGCTGCCCGTGTCAAAATAAGGGCACCCATAGTTTAGGTCAAAACAATAAACTCCAGGTCAGTCATGGGACTGGTGTGAGAACTAAAACAGTTATTAATCTTTATTTTAAAGTTAGGTAGATCAAGGGACCACGCCGTATAACACGGAACGGGTTTCCTCCCAAGAACACCAATGCATAAAACAACAGCGCAATGCTAAATAAAGAAAAATGAAGCTATTATAAGGCCCAGGTCCCATCACACAATGCAACGCAAGCCGGAGGATAGGGTTTTTACCTTATAACAGCCAAAGCATGCTTGATACGTTTAAAACAAATCATTTGATACTATTATAAGTGCATAGTGTATAAAACAATTTCAAATCATAAGTATCAATCATAGGCGACATGAGCGTCCCATGCCACTATGTCGCCATATATAGACTTACAAATAAAACCGCAAAGTCACGTATTTGGAAATTGGATTTCCATCTACGAACCGAGGCAAAAGATAGTTTTCAACCGATTCGAGACTCTCTAGCCCGAGCCTCAGGATCACAACGCATCAACCCTTTGGATCGTCAGGGCCGGTCCACCGATGTGGATTATTATGCCTGAACACTACGTTTCCCCGCCTTTTGGGGCGTAAATGAGCCAACGAATGACTCCATCGGACCCGGATCGTCCGTTCAAACCGAGGCGCCTCGCAACAGCAACAACCACACAGGTGAAAAGTATATAAATGTCAGGGCTGGTAGGTCACTGACACCACCCTAGCTAGAAGGAAACGCATGCCCTCCCTGATGTCCTCTCCCGTTTCTGGTTCACAACCGAGGTGTGAGGCTCGCGAATTCACGTTACACAAAGCTGTGCCACACAGGCTGTGCTTTGATCATCACCACAAGGCTTTGCTTTTCAACAAAAGCATCGATCAATTGCCACTTAGGCATGCCACACAGGCAATTCACTCCATGTGTTTGATATCCATCAATATATAACCCCTGAGCTCGTACGTCTCAGAGAAGGGCGTTAAGCAAGAGAATAAATTCTCCGCCGCCAAAAGGATATATATTTAATAGAAATCAATCACACGGACTAAAATCCAATATCAGACACACAGTCCATTTACAAGTCCGTTCTGGGTCTGAACGAAACCGGAGGCACCTAGTACCCCGCATATCCATCGATCTCCAAGTACGTCTGGACGATCACCAACTGTTTCCATCTTCTTGGGTGTACATCCCAATCAAGATCATCAGTAATCACCCAAACGACGGGAAGACCTCCGGTCTTCGACCATCGTCTTCATCTTCGACTTATCGTCGTATCAGTTATTCAGAATGGGATAAACCCGGTCTTCCCGAATAACTCGCGTATATTTTAAATAAGTGTTACACAAACACAGCATACGCCTCATTCCAATTCATCAGTCACTAACCGTAAATTAACCAGAGAATAATTCCCCAAATATTAACCCCGAAGGCCGAAACCAACATCAGATCAATATCCAGAAAACCATTCTGCTTAGCTAACCGACAGTTAGTTTCTAAATTTCACATTCATAGGGAAAGGTTCCCATTAATTTTATCAAAGATAAATCCTTTAAATTTATTCTTTAATCTATTTTTGAATATCAATTCAAACTAGTCGGGATTAGCGAACCTTACCGAAGTAATCATTTGTTTTAATTTCCCAATCATAACCTATTCATCCCATGAAGTAAAACTGGTAATACTTCATATCTAACACCACGGTGTTATCGGTAAATTCAATTACCATTTCACGTCCAAATCTAATTAAAGATTTAACTACCGCCCGGAGTAAAACTGGTGATACTCCATTTTCGATCTTTTCAATCTAATTAAAGATTCATTAAAACTCCACTTAGTTTTAATCTTTGACAGGGTTAAAGTATCAGTGTCATTTAAAACACGGTTCACGATAAACCCCAAAATCACATCACAATTCAATCAGTCCCTAACCGTGAATTAGCAAGTGAGCAATTCCCTAAATATTAACCCCGAAGGCCGAAACCAACATCAGATCAATACCCAAGAAACCGTTCAACTCAACTAATCTCCAGTTAGTTTCTGATTTTCTTAACTTCGTTGGGTCTAAGAACAGTATTATTGAAGATACCGTTCACGACGACCCAAAATCACATTCTATTAATTATCGGGTTAAAGAACGAGTGTTATTTAAAACAACATTCACGATAAATCCAAGAATCAACTCGAATTCAATTCCAATTAAATATCATTTAATTGGTATACTTCATTAAATCTAAATAAAAGATTTAATCTTTTTCTCAACTGGGTTCAAGAACAGGGTTAATGAAGACACCATTCACGACAAACCCAAATCACATTTGATATTAAATACAAGGCTCTGAATAGAAAATATACCGGCTTATATTCAATATCAAATTCTACGACCAACAAATATCGTATTGGAAATAACGATATAAATATATCTTTCAAATTCCCATAACAATATCTGTATCATCAAGAAATCCAACATCGAAATATTCCGAAGACAATTTCGATTCAAATCCATTCCAATATAAATATTGGAAATTCTGGTTATTTTCAAAACCATTTCAAACCCAATTTATTTATTTAGAAATAAATAGAATTATAATTCTAGTTCAAAACTAGTTCATTTCGATAAAAATCTATTTTTATCTTTTCAAATATGGAGTTTTTCATCCCAAATCTTAACAAATCCTTTCTTATGATTTTCCACAAATTATTATTATTTTTAATAATTTTATCAAGGCCCGTACAGTCGATTTCCATCAACGGTCATCGAACTGCACTTACAGCGACCTTTTCTAAATTTGATTTGGACATAATTCCAAATCCAACCGTTAGATTTCTAATTTCTAATATTCGTTAGAAAGCTCTTTTCGATACGAACCCAACGGTTCCGGTTTTAGGAGAATCCGACGGTCGGATCTCCCGTAATATCCGTTCGAAGTCAATGGTCGAAATTCGCGAACTGCCGCGGCGCGGCGCGTTCTATTCAGGCCATTATATTATATATATAATATATACTTCGTCGATTTCCTTTAAAACGTATTTAATAAATCGTTTTAAATTCGTTTTCAAAACAATTTCAACTTCTTTTTCAAATTTAAATCAAAATTGAATTTTCCCTTACTAATTCGTTTTAAATTCATTTAAAATTGATTTCAATTCAAATCGATTTTGAATTCAATTTCAGTTCGTTTTCGATTCAATTCAATTTCAATTCGAATTCATTTATCTTCAATTTCAATTCGAATTCATTTATATTCAATTTTCAATTCGAATTCATTTATATTCAATTTCAATTCGAATTCATTTCTTTTCAAAATATCAGATTTTGAAATCACTTTCGATATTCATTATAAAATGAATAAAATCGATATAAATATCGTTTACGTCAAAATAGCGTCAATCTAATCAACACGACTTCATATATTTCTATTTTCAAATATTCTATTTCAAATATTTCTATTTCAAATATTTCTTTTCAAATATTTCTATTTCAAAACTTTCTTTTTCAAAACTGGAATGAGGCCCAATCAATTACCATATAATGTTAATTATATGGATTTTCTACAACGCATGTATACAATAACAACGATGAATAATCAACCATCATCCAAAGTGCATTCTACACTATATAAGCATCAAATATAAATATTTAACGCTTATAACAGTCTGTCAATCAATTGATCGACATACAACTAATTATTGGGATTAGTGTATGTCATATATCACCTCAATACCCGTGTGGGGTTTTCAAACAATCAAACACAGATTTTATTTGTGCAGTTGGGCGATGTGTAAAATTTATCGTCCCAATCAATATCAGTCAAATGTGTGTATATAAACAAATCGTCCGATTTGTTTATTTTTATTTCATTTTATACACACGTTAAAAATTCTATTTTTAACTACAAAATATTTCTAACTATAAAAATATTTTATTTCATTTCACATCACATCACACAATCAACTACACATCAAAATTAAACAAACAAGCATACAAGCCGTCCATGGTCTGTGGACGACGGGTGTCGGGTGCTACTAAACACCGTCTGCATCCTAGTATATATTTTCAATAGAAAAACAAAATTTAAAGGTGAGAAGTTCTCACAGAATTGCTAATCCAATGCCACGACTCTTCTTATGTAGAAATCTTCGTCGTTCTCGCCTCTTGTCACTTTCTTTGCCCGTATTATCTACATATGTAAAAATCGAATTTTTACTTTGCTATTCAATATATAAAAATCGAATTTTCACTTCTCTATTCAATATATAAAAATCGAATTTTCACTTCTCTATTCAATATATAAAAATCAAATTTTTACTATGCTATTCAATATATAAAAATCGAATTTTTACTATCGCTATTCAATATATAAAAATCGAATTTTTACTTCGCTATTCAATATATAAAAATCGAATTTTTACTTCGCTATTCAATATATAAAAATCGAATTTTTACTTCGCTATTCAATATATAAAAATCGAATTTTACTATGCTATTCAATATATAAAAATTGAATTTTTACTATGCTATTCAATATATAAAAATCGAATTTTTACTTCGCTATTCAATATATATAAATCAAATTTTTACTTCGCTATTCAATATATAAAAATCGAATTTTTACTTCGCTATTCAATATATAAAAATCGAATTTTTACTTCGCTATTCAATATATAAAAATCGAATTTTTACTATGCTATTCAATATATAAAAATCGAATTTTTTTCTGTTTTAAAAATCTAATCTTTTCTGTTTTAAAAATCTAACTTTTCTGTTTTAAAAATCTAATCTTTTCTGTTTTAAAAATCTAATCTAAAAATCCTATGTTTAACTGTATGAACGAATCATAATCGAAATTAAAACTTACCGGAGGTGCTCGATGGTCGGTGGAGGCTGAGGCGCGCTGATGGGGGCGTTTGAGAGGGTGCTGGGAGGGGTGCGGTCGGCGGTGGTCTTCAGCAGTGGTGCGGCGACGGTTTTTCTTCGATGGTGGAGGGCTCGAGGAATGGGGGCGCGGCTTCCTCAATCTGAAGGAGGGGACGGAGAAGGAGGGATGGGCGGAGAAGAACGGCGGCGCGGTGACAGGTGGGGGCGGCGCGGCGAGGTGAAGCGGAGGGAGCGATGAGCGTCGGCCATTTTTTAATTTTTTTAAATTCTGAACGGTTTGACTTTGAGGGGAGGGAGAATAAAGGTGGGAGCTTATATAAAAATATATATATTTAATTCAATTTAATTCCATAAAGTTAACTTTTTATTTCGAACTCGAAATCGAACCCACCGCCTGTCGTCCATAGCTAATTACCCCCATTCCGAACACAATGGGATATGTTTCGTGAGCCAATTCGACCGTTTCGATCAGTTTCCATTGAAATTACAATATAAATAAATAGAACGGTCAATATTGATTTTAACGTACATTTCAATTTACAGGGGCCACATACTAACTCGAAAAATTCCAGAAAAATATTTTCTAGCTTCGTATTGACGATACGGTCCTAACAAAACTAGTTTCGTCTAATTCTGAGACCGTTTGAAAAATGGCCATTTTCCAGTCGATTAAAATCAACTGAAACTGGTCAAACGCGTTTTCCTTTGCCACGCTCACATATTGATTCGAAAAATTATGAAATTTAAAACCTAGCAATAATTTGACATCACGGACCCAATAAAAGTGGTTTCGTCGAAATCCGAGGTCGTTTGCAAAATTCCCATTTTTAAGGGCCTGAATTTCATAGCGACTATTCAGAATTTTCAACTGGGCATATCTTTTGATTCCCGCTATGAAATTTCGATTTTTCGGATTCATTGGAAAGATATTATCAATTAGATCCTAATGTTTTTGGTTTCACAAAAATCCGGATTGTTTTGCACCCGGTACATTCAATTGAAGTTTGAAATTGAATTATCGAACTACCGCGCCATTTTCAATTCCTTTTATAAATATAAATAAATAATTATATTCTATCGTCGATCTATATAAATATATTCGTTCGAATTATATTCAAAATAAATTTCTCGTCAATATTATTTAAAATAATTCATTTTAAATAATCAAAATTCGCTAAAATTGCCAAAATAAAAATTTTAAACTGGCCCAGATTTTCGGGTTGTTACATTTACAAATCGAACGATTTGTATATATACACTCGTTTGACTGATATTGATCGAGACGATAATTTATATATCGCCCAACTGCACAAATAATATTCAATATTTGTTGTTTGAAACCCCATACGGGTATTGGGATGATATCTGACATATACTAATCCCAATTGTTTAGTTGTATGTCAATCGATGGGTTGATAGACTGCTGTAAGCGTTAATTATTTATGTTTAACGCTTATGCAGTTGTGTAAAGCACTCTGAATGATGGTTGACTGTGTTTGATTATTGTTGTGTACATGTGTGTATGAAATCCATATAAATAAAATTATATGGTAATTGACTGTCCAATTCGGAAAGAACGAATATTTTAAAATGACGAATAATGAATATTATAAAATAACTAATATTTTGAAATAATATTCAGAAGTGGATCAAAATATGTTTTTGATGTCCGATTTGGGATAAACAGGAAAAATTGAAATATATGAAGCCGTGTTGATTAGATATACGCCATTTTGACACGAACGATATTAAATCGATTTTATTTATTTTTATAATGAAAATCGAAAAGGAAATTATTTCAAAATCTGACATTTTGAAAATATTATCATTTAAATAGTATAATGATAAGGAGTATTCAATTTTGATTTAAAATTGAAAATGATGTTAGAACCGTTTTAAAATGAATTTATAAATGATTTAAAATTATGTTTTAAATGAAAATCGATGAAATATATATAATATATATATATATTATATATCTAATGGCCAGAATAGAAAGCGTCGCGCCGCGACCGTTCGCGAATTTCGACCATTAAATTCGAATTGATAGTACGGGAGATCCGACCATCAGATTCTCCTAAAACTGGAACCGTTGAATTCGTATCGAAAAGAGCTTTCCAACGAATATAAGAGATTTGAAATCTAACAGTTGGATTTGGAATTATGTCAAAATCAAATTTGAAAAAGGTCGCTGTAAGTGCAGTTCGATGACCATTTATGGAAATCGACCGTACGAGCCTTGATAAAATTATTAAAAATATTAATAATTTGTGTAAAATCATAATAAATGATTTGGAAAGAATTTGGATGAAAAATTTCATGTTTGTAAAGATAAAAATATATTTTTATCAAAATGAACTAGTTATGAATTAGAATTATAATCCAATATTTTTTTTAAATAAATAAATTGGATTTGAAATGATTTTAAAAATAACCAGAATTTCCAATATATGAATTGGAATGGATTTGAATCGAACTTATCTTCGGAATATTTCGATATTGGATTCCGTGAATATACTGATATTATGGAGGAATTTGGAGGATATATATATCGTTATTCCCAACACGATATTTGTTGATTTCAGAATTTGATATTGAATATAAGCCGATATAATTTCTATTTAGAGCCTTGTATTTAATATTGAATTGGATTTTGGGTTTGTCGTGAATGGTGTCTTCATTAACACTTTTTGTAACAACCCGAAAATCTGGGACAGTTTAAAATTTTTAATTTGGCAATTTTAGCGAAGTTTGAACATTTAAAATGATTATTTTAAATAATATCGACGAGAAATTTATTTTGAATAGATTAGAACGTATATATTATATACGTCGTCGTTAGAATATAAATAATTATATATAATTATAAATAGAATTGAAAATGGCGCGGTAGTTCGATAATTCGATTTCAAACTTCAATTGGATGAACCGGGTGCAAAATAAGCCGGATTTTAGCGAAACCAAAAATAATAGGATCTAATTGAGAATATCTTTCCAACGAATCCGACAAATCAAGATTTCATAGCGGGAATCAAAAGATATGTCCAGTTGAAAATTCTGAATAGTCGCTATGGAATTCAGGCCCTTAAAAATGGAAATTTTGCAAACGACCTCGGATTTCGACAAAACCACTTTTGTTGGGTCCGTAGTGTAAAGTTATTGCTAGATTCCAAATTTCATAATTTTTCGAATCAATATGTGAGCGTGGCAAAGGAAAACGCGTTTGACCAGTTTCAGTTGATTTTAATCGACTGGAAAATGGCCATTTTTCAAACGGTCTCAGAATTCGATGAAATTAGTTTTGTTAGGACCGTATCGTCAATACGAAGTTAGAAAATCAGTTTTTTTTATACATTTTTAATCGACTGGAAAACCCTCTCTTTCCTCTCGTCGGTTATCCCCCAAGACCCCTCCTCGAACTTAAAACAGCGACTGCCGCCCTTTCTTCTCACCACCTCGTCGCTGCACCACCCCATCAGCACCCTCCGACGCCGCAGTTCTCCCCCTCGCATCCAATTCAACTGTAAGCTCTTCTATTTATATATTCAATTTAGTTAATTACTTCTATTTATTTAGTCCAAGTAATTTTTGCAATAAAATCAGTTTTTTTATTATACGTGGTGTGGGAGGATTAAAAATATAATTTATATATAGTAGAAAGAATAAAAATGTAATTTTTATATGGTAGGAAGAATAAAAATGTAATTTTTATATAGTAGAAATAATAAAGATGAGATCTTAATAGAAGTAGCGAAGTAAAAATTCGATTTTTATATATTGAATAGCGAAGATCAAATTCGATTTTTATATATTGAATAGCATAGTAAAAATTCGATTTTTATATATTGAATAGCGAAGATCAAATTCGATTTTTATATATTGAATAGCATAGTAAAAATTCGATTTTTATATATTGAATAGCATAGTAAAAATTCGATTTTTATATATTGAATAGCGAAGTAAAAATGTGATTTTTACATATGTAGAAAATACGGGCAGAGAAAGTGACAAGAGGCGAGAACGGCGAAGATTTCTACCTAAGAAGAGTCGTGGCGTCGGATTAGCTATTCTGTGAGAATTTCTCACTCTTCAATCTCTTTTTCTAGTTATAATATATACTAGGATGCAGACGGTGTTTAGTAGCACCCGACACCCGTCGTCCACAGACCATGGACGGCTTGTATGCTTGTTTGTTTGATTTTGCTGTGTAGTTGATTGTGTTGTGATGTGAAATGAAATAAAATAAAGTATTTATATAGTTAAAAATATTTTATAGTTAAAAATAGAATTTTTAACGTGTATATGAAATGAAATAAAAATAAACAAATCAGACGATTTGTTTATGTACACACATTTGACTAATAACTGATTGGGACGATAAATTTTACACATCGCCCAACTGCACAAATAAAATCTGTGTTTGATTGTTTGAAACCCCACACGGGTATTGGGATGATATTTGACGTACCCTAATCCCGATTGTTTAGTTGTATGTCGATTGATTGATTGACAGACTGTTATAAGCGTTAAATATTTATATTCGATGCTTATACAGTGTAGAATGCACTTTGGATGATGGCTGATTATTCATCGTTGTTATGGTATACATGTGTTGTAGAAAATCCATATAATTAACATTATATGGTAATTGATTGGGCCTCATTCCAGTTTTGAAAAAGAAATATTTGAAATAGCAATATTTGAAATAGAAATATTTGAAATAGCAATATTTGAAAAGAAATATTTGAAATAGAAATATTTGAAATAGAAATATTTGAAAAGAAATATTTGAAATAGAAATATTTGAAATAGAAATATTTGAAAAGAAATATTTGAAATAGAAATATTTGAAATAGAAATATTTGAAACAGAAATATTTGAAATAGCAATATTTGAAAAGAAATATTTGAAATAGAAATATTTGAAATAGAAATATTTGAAATAGCAATATTTGAAAAGAAATATTTGAAATAGAAATATTTGAAATAGAATATTTGAAAATAGAAATATATGAAGCCGTGTTGATTAGATTGATCCCATTTTGACGTGAACGATATTTATATCGATTTTATTCATTTTATAATGAATATCGAAAGTGATTTCAAAATCTGATATTTTGAAAAGAAATGAATTCGAATTGAAATTGAATATAAATGAATTCAAATTGAAATTGAATTGAATTGAAACGAACTGAAATTGAATTAGAAATCAATTTGAATTGAAATCAATTTGAAATGAATTTAAATCGAATTTATAGGGAAAAATTAAACTTTGATTTGAATTTGAAATGAAGTTGAAATTGTTTTGAAAACGAATTTAAAACGATTTATAAAGTACGTTTTAAAGGAAATCGACGAAGTATATATTATATATATAATATAATGGCCTGAATGGAACGCGCCGCGCCGCGACAGTTCGCGAATTTCGACCATTGATTTCGAACGGATATTACAGAAGATCCGACCATCGGATTCTCCTAAAACCGGAACCGTTGGGTTCGTATCGAAAAGAGCTTTCTAACGAATATTAGAAATTAGAAATCTAATGGTTGGATTTGGAATTATGTCCAAATCAAATTTGGAAAAGGTCGCTGTAAGTGCAGTTCGATGACCGTTGATGGAAATCGACTGTACGGGCCTTGATAAAATTATTAAAAATAGTTATAATTTGTGTAAAATCATAAGAAATGATTTGTGAAGATTTGGGATGAAAAAATCCATATTTGAAAAGATAAAAATAGATTTTTATCGAAATGAACTAGTTTTGAACTAGAATTATAATTCTATTTATTTCTAAATAAATAAATTGGATTTTAAATGGTTTTGAAAATAACCAAAATTTCCAATAATTATATTGGAATGGGTTTGAATCGAAATTGTCTTCGGAATATTTCGATGTTGGATTTCGTGATGATACAGATATTGTTATGGGAATTTGAAAGATATATTTATATCGTTATTTCCAATACGATATTTGTTGGTCGTAGAATTTGATATTGAACATAAGCCGATATATTTTCTATTCAGAGCCTTGTATTTAATATCGAATGTGATTTGGGTTTGTCGTGAATGGTGTCTTCATTAACCCTGTTCTTGAACCCAGTTGAGAAAAAGATTAAATCTTTTATTTAGATTTAATGAAGTATACCAATTAAATAATATTTAATTGGAATTGAATTCGAATTGATTCTTGGGTTTATCGTGAACGGTGTTTTAAATAACACTCGTTCTTTAACCCGATAATTAATAGAATGTGATTTTGGGTCATCGTGAACGGTATCTTCAATAATACTGTTCTTAGACCCAACGAAGTTAAGAAAATTAGAAACTAACTGTCGGTTAGCTAAGCCGAATGGTTTTCTGGATATTGATCTGATGTTGGTTTCGGCCTTCGGGGTTAATATTTGGGGAATTATTCTCTTGTTAATTTACGGTTAGTGACTGATGAATTGGAATGAGGCGTATGTTGTGTTTGTGTAGCACTTGTATATTATATACGCGAGTTGCTCAGAAAGACCGGGTTTATCCCATTCTGAACAACTGAATCGACGATAAGAAATCGAAGATGAAGACGATGGTTGAAGACCGGAGATCTTCACCTCGTTTGGATGGTAACCGAGGTCCTGATTGGGAGGCATCCCGAAATATGGATGATGAGTGGTGATCGTCCAGACGTACGTGGTGATCGATGGGTTTGCGAGGTATATAGTGCGTCCGGTTTCGTTCAGACCCAGAACGGACTTGCAAATGGACAGTGTGTATGACATTGGAATTCATTCTGTGTGATTGATAGCCATCAGTTGCACGGCATGAATTGTCTGTGTGGCATGCTAAGATGCAATGATCAGGGCTTCTAATGAAAAGCAAAGTCTTGTGGTGATGATCAAAGCACCGCCTATGTGGCATAGCTTTGTGTATAACGTGAAATCGCGAGCCTCACACCCCGGTATGAACCAGAAACGGGAGAAAGGACCTCAGGGAGGGCCTACGTTTCCTCCTAGCTAAAAGTGGCGTCAGTGGTTTTACACGCCCTGACGAGTTTGACTTATGTGGTTGTTGCTGTTGCAAGGCGCCTCGGTTTGATCGGACGATCCGAGTCCGATGGAGTCATTTTTTGGCTCGCTTACGCCCCAAAGGGTGGCGAAACGTAGTGCTCGGGCATTTTAATCCACTCCGTGTGGACCGACCCTGTCGCTCCAAGGGTCGATGCGTTCTGATCCTGAGACTCGGGCTAGGCAGTCTCGAATTCGGTAAGGACTATCTTTTGCCTTGGTTCATGACAGAAATCCAATTTCCAAATACGTGACATTTGCGGTTTTAATTGTAGAACTAGTATGGCGACATGATATATGGTACCCATGCCGTCTATGATTGATACTTATGATTTGAAGTTGTTTTGACACTATACACTTATAATAGTATCAAATGATTTGTTTTAAACGTACTAAGCATGTTTGGCTATTATAAGGGAAAACCCTATCCCCCGGCTTGCGTTGCATTGTGTGATAGGACCTGGGTCTTATAATAGCTTCATTTTTTCAAAAAGCATTGCGCTGTTTTGTTATTTGCACTGGTATTCTTGGGAGGAAACCCGTTCCGTGTTATACGGCGTGGTCCCTTGATATATCTGATTTAAAGTAAAGTTTTAAATAACTGTTTTAGTTCTCACACCAGTCCCATGACTGACCTGGAGTTTATTGTTTTAACCTAAACTCTGGGTGCCCCTATTTTGACACGGGCAGCTAGTAGTTTTGGTTTTGCAGATTTATATTCACAGGATCCTGGTTTACAGCTGGAAGGATATCCGGAAAGCTTTGTATCCGTATATCTCCTTCAGTTGTGTATTGTATTATTTTCCGCTGCTATGTAATGTATTGTAATCTCTGATATTTATCGAATGTATATTATTTTTTTATACTCTATATATTCTTGTATTCTGATGAATTGTTGTAATATACAATGAAATGTTCTTCCGTCGGCGTTCTATTTTGTCTTGTTCTCAAAACAATCAGGCGTTTCGAACGGTCTAGATCGGTTTAGCGACTGATTCGGATCGAGCGAAATTCCTTTTCGTCACAGTTGGTATCAGAGCTTTGGTTTACAAAGCTCAGAGAACCAGACACATTAGAACCATACGAAAGAATTCATCAGAAATTGGATTAGAATATCCAATGGGAATGACTCGTTAGAGATGGGATCAGTAGTATCCTAGAGCGAGTGTGAAGAGTATATTTTTAAAAATGAAAACAATTTTTGTTTTGAAAATCTAAATCAATTATTCGTATTTGATTATTTATTATATATTGATATGGACAATCTAATATATAAAGATTTTGCATATATGTCTTGCAAACGTGTATTCGAAGTTTTAATGTATTGGATAGTTATAGAATCGCACTCTAGTGCCCGGGGATAATTCTGGTGACGGGGCACCATCGCCAGTATTTATTCTCGAGTTTCGAAAGTGAGATTTCTATATATTTCCAATTGACTGGTATGAGAACCGAAACTAGATAGGGCTTATTGTTGTGATTTGGCATCAAAAATGTGATTTTTGACTATATATCAAAGTTAAGCATTTGAAATGATAACCAACTAATTGATTGATGGTTGTGTTGTTGATTATTGGTTGATTAATTAAATTTTTTAACCATTGAGCCAAATTGACCAAAAAGTGAATTGTATTGAAATTTGGTCGCATTTTCTTGCATATACATGTACTTACATTGTACAGGTCATAGCAAAGAGGCTAGAGCAGAAGAATAAAATTTGTTTGCCCGACAAATAGGTACATGTTTATCATAATTTACTGTTTTGTTTGGGTGATGATGATTTTATGAGCCGCTTGGCTAGCCGCTTGGCTTTTTCTTTTTCTTTTTGAGATCAGAAGGCCTATATGGCAATTTTGGGATTTTCCCGTGGCTCCCGGTGCAGGGGAGGTTATGGCGAAATTTTTCGAAAATTTAGGGTGTTAGCCAAATTTTTGAAATTTTTGAAAAGTTCTTAGAAACTGAAAAGTTGAAGAACTTAAGCCGTAATCAAAATAATGGAAGTTGAGTTGATTTGTTAAACAACTTTCGACTTCGTTCCTTTTCGGGGACGAAAATTTTTAAGTGGGGGAGATTGTAACAACCCGAAAATCTGGGCCAGTTTAAAATTTTTATTTTGGCAATTTTAGCGAAGTTTGAACATTTAAAATGATTATTTTAAATAATATCGACGAGAAATTTATTTTGAATAGATTAGAACGTATATATTATATACGTCGTCGTTAGAATATAAATAATTATATATAATTATAAATAGAATTGAAAATGGCGCGGTAGTTCGATAATTCGATTTCAAACTTCAATTGGATGTACCGGGTGCAAAATAAGCCGGATTTTAGCGAAACAAAAAATAATAGGATCTAATTGAGAATATCTTTCCAACGAATCCGACAAATCAAGATTTCATAGCGGGAATCAAAAGATATGTCCAGTTGAAAATTCTGAATAGTCGCTATGGAATTCAGGCCCTTAAAAATGGAAATTTTGCAAACGACCTCGGATTTCGACGAAACCACTTTTGTTGGGTTCGTGGTGTAAAGTTATTGCTAGATTCCAAATTTCATAATTTTTCGAATCAATATGTGAGCGTGGCAAAAGAAAACGCGTTTGACCAGTTTCAGTTGATTTTAATCGACTGGAAAATGGCCATTTTTCAAACGGTCTCAGAATTCGATGAAATTAGTTTTGTTAGGACCGTATCGTCAATACGAAGTTAGAAAATATTTTTCTGCAATTTATAGAGTTAGTATGTGACCCCAGTAAATTGAAATGCGCGTTCAAATTCAATATATAGAGTTATATGTTGATTTTAACGGAAACTGATCGAAACGATTGAATCAGCTTGCGATACATATCCCATTGTGTTCGGAATGGGGGTAAAACGCTATAGACGACAGTCGGTGGACTCAATTTTGAGTTCGAAATAAAAGTCAACTGTAAGGGGATAATAAAATAAATAATTAAAATTTCAATAAAACCCCCTTTTTTATTCTCCTTCCCCCTCACGATACCTGTTCAGTTGAAAAACGAAAAAAAAGGGGAAAAGCGATGAACGGAGGCCGCCATCGCCACCGTCGGGGGGGGGGGGGGAGGGGGGGCTCGCACGCCATCCACCTCCGATCATCCACCCCCCCTTCCCATCGCGTCTCTCTCCTCTGCCCCACCGAAGCCCTAGCCACCCTCCAGTCAACGCAATCCCTCCACCGCCGCCTGCAGCCCTCCCCGCCTCCGTCGAACCCGCTCTAGCCACCCCCGATGCCTTCCCTCTCTTTCCTCTCGTCGGTTATCCCCCAAGACCCCTCCTCGAACTTAAAACAGCGACTGCCGCCCTTTCTTCTCACCACCTCGTCGCTGCACCACCCCATCAGCACCCTCCGACGCCGCAGTTCTCCCCCTCGCATCCAATTCAACTGTAAGCTCTTCTATTTATATATTCAATTTAGTTAATTACTTCTATTTATTTAGTCCAAGTAATTTTTGCAATAAAATCAGTTTTTTTATTATACGTGGTGTGGGAGGATTAAAAATATAATTTATATATAGTAGAAAGAATAAAAATGTAATTTTTATAAGGTAGGAAGAATAAAAATGTAATTTTTATATAGTAGAAATAATAAAGATTAGATCTTTATAGAAGTAGCGATGTAAAAATTCGATTTTTATATATTGAATAGCGAAGATCAAATTCGATTTTTATATATTGAATAGCATAGTAAAAATTCAATTTTTATATATTGAATAGAGAAGATCAAATTCGATTTTTATATATTGAATAGCATAGTAAAAATTCGATTTTTATATATTGAATAGCATAGTAAAAATTCAATTTTTATATATTGAATAGCGAAGTAAAAATGTGACTTTTACATATGTAGATAATACGGGCAGAGAAAGTGACAAGAGGCGAGAACGGCGAAGATTTCTACCTAAGAAGAGTCGTGGCGTCGGATTAGCTATTCCGTGAGAATTTCTCACTCTTCAATCTCTTTTTCTAGTTATAATATATACTAGGATGCAGACGGTGTTTAGTAGCACCCGACACCCGTCGTCCACAGACCATGGACGACTTGTATGCTTGTTTGTTTGATTTTGCTGTGTAGTTGATTGTGTGTTGTGATGTGAAATGAAATAAAATAAAGTATTTATATAGTTAAAAATATTTTATAGTTAAAAATAGAATTTTTAACGTGTATATGAAATGAAATAAAAATAAACAAATCAGACGATTTGTTTATGTACACACATTTGATTGATAACTGATTGGGACGATAAATTTTACACATCGCCTTACTGCACAAATAAAATCTGTGTTTGATTGTTTGAAACTCCACAAGGGTATTGGGATGATATTTGACGTACACTAATCCCAATTGTTTAGTTGCGTGTCGATCGATTGATTGACAGACTGTTATAAGCGTTAAATATTTATATTCGATGCTTATACAGTGTAGAATGCACTTTGGATGATGGCTGATTATTCATCGTTGTTATGGTATACATGTGTTGTAGAAAATCCATATAATTAACATTATATGGTAATTGATTGGGCCTCATTCCAGTTTTGAAAAAGAAATATTTGAAATAGAAATATTTGAAATAGCAATATTTGAAAAGAAATATTTGAAATAGAAATATTTGAAATAGAAATATTTGACAAGAAATATTCGAAATAGAAATATTTGAAATAGAAATATTTGAAAAGAAATATTTGAAATAGAAATATTTGAAATAGAAATATTTGAAATAGCAATATTTGAAAAGAAATATTTGAAATAGAAATATTTGAAATAGAAATATTTGAAATAGCAATATTTGAAAAGAAATATTTGAAATAGAAATATTTGAAATAGAATATTTGAAAATAGAAATATATGAAGCCGTGTTGATTAGATTGATGCCATTTTGACGTGAACGATATTTATATCGATTTTATTCATTTTATAATGAATATCGAAAGTGATTTCAAAATCTGATATTTTGAAAAGAAATGAATTCGAATTGAAATTGAATATAAATGAATTCAAATTGAAATTGAATTGAATTGAAACGAACTGAAATTGAATTAGAAATTAATTTGAATTGAAATCAATTTGAAATGAATTTAAATCAAATTTATAGGGAAAAATTCAACTTTGATTTGAATTTGAAATGAAGTTGAAATTGTTTTGAAAACGAATTTAAAAAGATTTATAAAGTACGTTTTAAAGGAAATCGACGAAGTATATATTATATATATAATATAATGGCCTGAATAGAACGCGCCGCGCCGCGGCAGTTCGCGAATTTCGACCATTGACTTCGAACGGATATTACGGGAGATCCGACCGTCGGATTCTCCTAAAACCGGAACCGTTGGGTTTGTACGAAAAGAGCTTTCTAACGAATATTAGAAATTAGAAATCTAACGGTTGGATTTGGAATTATGTCCAAATCAAATTTGGAAAAGGTCGTTGTAAGTGCAGTTCGATGACCGTTGATGGAAATCGACTGTACGGGCCTTGATAAAATTATTAAAAATAGTAATAATTTGTGTAAAATCATAAGAAATGATTTGTGAAGATTTGGGATGAAAAACTCCATATTTGAAAAGATAAAAATAGATTTTTATCGAAATGAACTAGTTTTGAACTAGAATTATAATTCTGTTTATTTCTAAATAAATAAATTGGATTTGAAATGGTTTTGAAAATAACCAAAATTTCCAATAATTATATTGGAATGGGTTTGAATCGAAATTGACTTCGGAATATTTCGATGTTGGATTTCGTGATGATACAGATATTGTTATGGGAATTTGAAAGATATATTTATATCGTTATTTCCAATACGATATTTGTTGGTCGTAGAATTTGATATTGAACATAAGCCGATATATTTTCTATTCAGAGCCTTGTATTTAATATCGAATGTGATTTGGGTTTTTCGTGAATGGTGTCTTCATTAACTCGGTTCTTGAACCCAGTTGAGAAAAAGATTAAATCTTTTATTTAGATTTAATGAAGTATACCAATTAAATAATATTTAATTGGAATTGAATTCGAATTGATTCTTGGGTTTATCGTGAACGATGTTTTAAATAACACTCGTTCTTTAACCCGATAATTAATAGAATGTGATTTTGGGTCGTCGTGAATGGTATCTTCAATAATACTGTTCTTAGACCCAACGAAGTTAAGAAAATTAGAAACTAACTGTCGGTTAGCTAAGCAGAATGGTTTTTTGGATATTGATCTGATGTTGGTTTCGGCCTTCGGGGTTAATATTTGGGGAATTATTCTCTGGTTAATTTACGGTTAGTGACTGATGAATTGGAATGAGGCGTATGTTGTGTTTGTGTAGCACTTGTATATTATATACGCGAGTTGCTCAGAAAGACCGGGTTTATCCCATTCTGAACAACTGAATCGACGATAAGAAATCGAAGATGAAGATGGTGGTTGAAGACCGGAGATCTTCACCTCGTTTGGATGGTAATCGAGGTCCTGATTGGGAGGCATCCCGAAATATGGATGATGAGTGGTGATCGTCCAGACGTACGTGGTGATCGATGGGTTTGCGAGGTATATAGTGCCTCTGGTTTCGTTCAGACCCAGAACGGACTTGCAAATGGACAGTGTGTCTGACATTGGAATTCATTCTGTGTGATTGATAGCCATCAGTTGCACGGCGTGAATTGTCTGTGTGGCATGCTAAGATGCAATGATCAGGGCTTCTGTTGAAAAGCAAAGTCTTGTGGTGATGATCAAAGCACCGCCTGTGTGGCATAGCTTTGTGTATAACGTGAAATCGCGAGCCTCACACCTCGGTATGAACCAGAAACGGGAGAAAGGACCTCAGGGAGGGCCTACGCTTCCTCCTAGCTAAAAGTGGCGTCAGTGGTTTTACATGCCCTGATGAGTTTGACTTATGTGGTTGTTGCTGTTGCGAGGCGCCTCGGTTAGATCGGACGATCCGAGTCCGATGGAGTCATTTTTTGGCTCGCTTACGCCCCAAAGGGCGGCGAAACATAGTGCTCAGGCATTTTAATCCACTCCGTGTGGACCGGCCTTGTCGCTCCAAGGGTCGATGCGTTCTGATCCTGAGACTCGGGCTAGGCAGTCTCGAATTCGGTAAGGACTATCTTTTGCCTTGGTTCATGACAGAAATCCAATTTCCAAATACGTGACATTTGCGGTTTTAATTGTAGAACTAGTATGGCTACATGATATATGGTACCCATGCCGTCTATGATTGATACTTATAATTTGAAGTTGTTTTGACACTATACACTTATAATAGTATCAAATGATTTGTTTTAAACGTACTAAGCATGTTTGGCTATTATAAGGGAAAACCCTATCCCCCGGCTTGCGTTGCATTGTGTGATAGGACCTGGGTCTTATAATAGCTTCATTTTTTCAAAAAGCATTGCGCTGTTTTGTTATTTGCACTGGTATTCTTGGGAGGAAACCCGTTCCGTGTTATACGGCGTGGTCCCTTGATATATCTGATTTAAAGTAAAGTTTTAAATAACTGTTTTAGTTCTCACACCAGTCCCATGACTGACCTGGAGTTTATTATTTTAACCTAAACTATGGGTGCCCCTATTTTGACACGGGCAGCTAGTAGTTTTGGTTTTGCAGATTTATATTCACAGGATCCTGGTTTACAGCTGGAAGGATATCCAGAAAGCTTTGTATCTGTATATCTCCTTCAGTTGTGTATTGTATTATTTTCCGCTGCTATGTAATGTATTGTATTGTAATCTCTGATATTTATCGAATGTATATTATTTTTTTATACTCTGTATATTCTTGTATTCTGATGAATTGTTGTAATATACAATGAAATGTTCTTCCGTCGGCGTTCTATTTTGTCTTGTTCTCAAAACAATCAGGCGTTTCGAACGGTCTAGATCGGTTTAGCGACTGATTCGGATCGAGCGAAATTCCTTTTCGTCACACTTTACTTAAACCCAGTTGAGAAAAGAATAAATTTTTAATTAAGATTTAGAGAAGTTTTCCAATTTATTACTATTTAATTGGAATTGAATGAAAGAATTGGATTTTCGGGTTTATCGTGAACAATGTTTTAAATAACACTTGTTCTTTCACCCGATTAACAGTGAAATGGGATTTGGAATTTATAAATCTTTTTATTAAGATTTAACGGAATTTTCCAAAGTAATGTTTTCCTATTTAATATATTAAACTGGAATTGAATGGAATTCGATTTGATAATAATCAAAGTGAGCTTCTGTGGAGGAAGACTGTTAATATATATGGAATTTAAAAGGCTTTGTTATTATTCCATTTATATTGTTAGTTGGATACGGAAATTGATATTGATTATATATATTGATCTATTTTCCGTGAAGATTCCATAATTAATGGAATGTGATTTGGATTTATCGTGAACTACGTGTTAAATGAAATTAGTTCTTTAACCCAGTTAAAGGCAGGATTACATGTCTAACATTGTATTCCGAGCTGTATGGTTGATCTCTGCTAAATATATATCTGTTTGGTGGCGGAGAATTTAATCTCTTTCTTAACACCCTTCTCTAATACGTACGAGCTTAGAGGTTATATATCGGCAGAAATCAATAGTACGGTGTAGATTGTTAATGCGGCATGTTTGTGTTTCCAAAGTTAGATAATCATTAATATTGATTTTTGGGAAGAATAAAACTAAGTGGATTTTTAATGAATCTTTAATTAGATTGAAAAGAGAATGTGATAATTTAAATTATCAAATTCGGCAAATGATCGAGAATGGAGTAGCACCGGTTTTACTCGAAGCGCTAGTTAAATATTTAATTAGACTTGAATGTAAAATGGTAATTAATTTTGCCGATAACACCGTGGTGTTAGACATGGAGTATTACCAGTTTTGCACCATGGGATGAATAGTTTGGAATTGGGATAATAAAAGAAATGATTACTTCGGTAAGGTGCGCTAAATCTCGACTAGTTTGGATAAACCTTAATTTGGTTTGAATTGATATCCAAAGGAGGATTAAAGAATAAATTTAAAAGAATTTATCTTTGATAAAATTAATGGGAATCTTTCCCAAATATAAGAATATTTGAATAAAAGAATATTCTGGATTGGAATGAGGCGTATGTTGTGTTTTTATAGCACTTGTTTATTATGTACGCGAGTCATTCGGAAAGGCCGGGTTTATATCCATTCTGAATAACTGATTCGACGATAAGTCGACGATGAAGACTATGGTTGAAGACCGGAGGTCTTCACATCGTTTGGATGATTACTGATATCTTGATTGTGTTGTACACCTAAGACCAGGTAATAAGTGGTGATCGTCTAGACGTACTTGGAGATCGACTGGATATGCGAGGACCTCTCTCCTGTATTGGACATATGGGATGAGGAATAAGGTGCCTCCAGTTTTGTTCAGACCCAGAACAAACTAGTAAATGGATGTGTGACCGACATTGGATTTTATTCTGTGTTGATTGATTTCTATTAAATATATATCTGTTTGGTGGCGGAGAATTTATTCTCTTGCTTAACGCCCTTCTCTAAGACATACGAGCTCAGAGGTTACATATCGATAGACATCAGTCGCATAGCGTGAATTGCCTGCGTGACCGGCTGAGATGCAAAAGATCAAGGCTTCTGTTGAAAAGCAGAGTCTTGTGGTTGATGATCAAAGCACGACTTTAATAGCATAGCTTTATGTATAACGTTAATTCGCGAGCCTCACACCTCGGTATGAGTCAAAAACGAGATAAGGGACTGCAGGGAGAACACGACGTTTCTTTCTAGCTATGGGTGGTGTCATGGTATGGAGCCCTGACATTTATTATATTTATACCTATGTGGTTGTTGGATTGCGAGGTGCCTCGGATACGTTGGTTACTACGGAGCCGATGGATAGGTCCGATAGGATCGGGAAACGTGTGTTCAGGAATAACCAATCCTCAAACGTAAGAGAGGACCGGCCCGGAAGCATCCAATGGTCACCCAGAGTGTGCAGTCCTAAGACATTTGCTAGAGTGTCTCGAAGCGGTTAGGAGTACATCCCTTGCCTAGACTGATGACGAAAATCCAATTTCCAATACATGACGTTTCGGTTTTTATTGTAGAGCCTAGTATGGCGGCATGATATATGGTACTCATGTCATATATGATTGATACATTTATATTTGAAACTGTTTTATACACTGTGCACTTATAATAGTATCAAATGATTTGTTTTAAACGTACCAAGCATGTTTGGGTATTATAAGGGAAAACCCTATCCTCCAACTTGCGTTGCATTGTGTGATAGGACCTGGGTCTTATAATAGCTTCATTTTTCCACAAAGCATCGCGTTGTTTGTTTTATGCACTGGTATTCTTGGGAGGAAACTCGTTCTGTGTTATACGGTGTGGTTCCTTGATTTACTCAATTTTAAAGCAAAGTTTTAAATAACTGTTTTAGTTCTCACACTAGTCACATGACTGACCTGGAGTTTATCGTTTTAACCTAAACTCAAGGTGCCCCTATTTTCCACGCGGGCAGCTAGTAGTTGGGTTTCTGCAGATATTATATTCACATGATCCTGAATTTACAACAGTAACTATACTCGGAAAGCTCTATATCCGAGTATTTCTTTCAGTTGTGTTATATATTATTTTTCCGCTGCATTGTAATTTTAAATCTCTGATATTTATCAAATGTATATTATTTATTCATACTCTGTTATATTCTTGTACTCTGATGTAATTGTTGTAATAAGCAATGAAATGTTCTTCTGTTTGTGTTCTAATTTGTCGTGTTCTCAACTCAATCTGGGCTTTCCCTTACGGGAAAGTTTGCGTCGCTTCAGGTAATTAACTAGGGCGACAGTCGTTGGGTCTAGTTTGGAGTTTGGATGTATAACATGTATTATTGGAATCAAAATAATAAAATAAATATGTATAGATAACTTAAAATAAACCCTAACCCTATCATAACTAGCCGCCGCCACTCTCTTTTCAACAGCCGATATGGTTCGATTTTATTTCTTAAATTGTTTCTAATCCTATTTATTTTAATCAAAACTCATAAAACCAATATCGTAGAGCATCTCAAGCTCTTCAGATTGGTACGATAGTGATTTATTTTCAATCGACGTAGAAGTCGGGGCGGTGCCGCAAAGTCATGAATTTCGATGGAGTTTTTGAGGAGCATGAGGGGAATGAACTTCGAGTGGTGGCCGACGGAGATAGCTCGTGCGAGGGGCAGTAGCGTGCACTCATCCGATCGATGTCCGACTTCAAGGATTGGCATGGGCATGTGGATTTGTGAGTCGACTTTAGGTTTCAATGCACCAGAACGAAGAACGAAGGGTTAATAACCCTTAACGATGGGATTAGCCTAATGAAGGTAGTTAGGCTTGAATAATCATTTAAATTGTTTTTAAATATAAGATGAAATATTGAAATGCTAATAACTTGACCATACGATATCAAAATTCGGAAAACCAAAGTCCATTGGAATCGTCTTGTAGAGCACTACGCAGTGAAACCAATTTGGGCAAAAACGGAGCGAGTTACAGTTTTTGGTCAAATTAAATGTCCAATTTAATTTGAATGAAATAAATCGTTATTTAAATGATTTTCTATCCGATCAAGGTGAGAGCTTCTCACTAAAAATTTTGTACAGCTATTTATTTCATAACTGCATATATGAACTATCAGTATTGATTTTTATCAGTTTTTAATTATCGCAAATGTTGTACGATGCCTGTTAGCCCACCTCCCTCGTCCACAGACCATGGACGATTTAATTAACTGTATTGTGTTGTGATTGTGATGTGAATAATATATATATATATGCGATGTGAGTAATATATATATATATATATATATATATATGCGATGTGAGTAATATATATATATATATATATGCAATGTGAATAAATTATATAGATGCGATGTGAAAAAAAAATATGCACAGTGAAATAAAATATACATATGTGTTGTATTAAAAATATAAATGAATTGTGAAATTATATATATACGTTGTGAAGTGAAATATACATATGCGTTGTATAAAATTATATATGTAATATATAAAATCGTCATGCTATAGAATAAATATTTGTTCGCTAAAAATATTATTTTTAGCTTATATATGCGATATATAAAATGGTCATGTAATGAATAAATATTCGCTTGCTAAAAATATTATTTTTAGCTCACATATGCAATATATAAAATGGTCATGAAATGGAACAAATATTCATTCGCTAATTTTTTTTTTAGCTTATATATGCACTGTATAAAATTGTCATGTAATGGAATATTCAATTTTGATCTAAAATTGAAATGGAAGTTAGAATCATTTTTAAAACGAATTTATAAACGATTTATAAAATTTGTTTTAAATGGAAATCGATGAAGTATATATTATATATATTTATATAGCTTGAATAGAACGTGTGACTTCAAATTGATGTAACGGGAGGTCCGACTGTCGGATTCTCCTAAAACCGGAACCGTTGGGTTCGTATCGAAAAGAGCTTTCCAATTAATATAAGAGATTTAAATTTCAACTATTGGATTTGGAATTAGGTCCAAATCAAATTTGGAAAAGGTCGCTATGGATGCAGTTCGGTGGCCGTTATTGGAAACCGACCGTACGGGCCTTGATAAAATTATTAAAAATATTGATAATTTATGTAAAATCATAATAAATGATTTGGATGAAAAATTCCAATTTTGTAAAGAAAATAAATATATTTTTATCTAAGTGAACAAGTTATTAACTTGATCTGAAATCCAATAATTTTTAAATAAATAAATTGGATTTATAAAGGGTTTTAATAAAACTAGACATTTCCAATATATAAATTGGAATGGGTTTGAATAGAAATCATCTTCGAGAGATTTCTGTATTAGATTCCGTGACCATACGGATATTGTGGGGGAATTTGGAAGATATATATATATATATATATATATATATATATATCGTTATTCCCCATACGATATGTGCTGGTTTCAGAATTTGATATTGAATATAAGCCGAAATAATTTTTGTTTAGAGCCATGTGTTTAATATCAAAGTGGATTTTGGGTTTGTCGTGAATGGTGTCTTAAATAATACTGTTCTTAAACCCTGTTGTGAAAAGAATAAATCTTTTAATTAAGATTATTAGAATTTCCAGTTAAATTTAGTAATTGGAATAAAATGAAATGGGAACTGGGTCTATTTTGAACTATGTTTTTAACGACATTCATTCTTTAACCCAATTAATAGTGAAATGTGATTTGGAAATTATAAATCTTTTATTAAGATTTAAAGGAAAATTTCCAAAGTAAAGTTTTCCAATTTAATATATTAAATTGGAATTGAATGGAATTCGATTTGGTAATAATCGAAGTGAGCTTCTGTGGAGGAAGACTGTTAATATATACGGAATTCAAAAGGCTTTGTCGTTATTCCATTTACATTATTAGTCGAATACGGAATTTGATAATGATTATATGTTGATTTTTTTCCGCGAAGATTCCATGGTTAATGGAATTTGATTTTGGGTTTATCGTGAATTTTGTTTTAAATGACATTGATTCTTTAACCCAGTTAAAGACAAGATCACATGGATAACATTTTATTTTGAACCGTATTGTTGATCTCTGCTAAATATATATCTGTTTGGTGGTGGAGAATTTATTCTCTATTTTAACACCCTTCTCTGAGATATTCGAGCTTAGAGGTTATATATCGGCAGAAATCAATGGTACGGTGTAGATTGTCGATGCGGCATGTTTGATTTCCCAAAGTTAAATAATCATTAATAATGATTGTTGGAAGATTAAAACTAAGTGGAGTTCTAATGAATCTTTAATTAGTTTGAAATATGAATGTGATAATTTAAAGTATCAAATTTGGGAAATGATCGAGAATGGAGTACCACCAGTTTTTCTCTCCAGGCGACAGTTAAATCTTTAATTAGATTTAAACGTGAAATGATAATTAAATCTACCGATAACACCGTGGTGTTAGATGTGGAGTATTACCAGTTTTTCTCCACGGGATGAATAGGTTGGGATTGGGAAATAAAACAAATGATTACTTCGGTAAGGCTCGATAATCCCGACTAGTTGACAAACCTTAATTTGTTTTAAAAATGATATCCAAAGGAAGATTAAAGAGTAAATTTAAAGAATTTATCATTGATAAAATTAATGGGAACCTTTCCCTAATGATGTGGATATTTGAATAAAAGAATATTCTGAATTGGAATGAGTCGTATGTTGTGTTTTTATAGCACTTGATTATTGTTTATAAAATACGTGAGTTATTCGGTAAGTCCGGATTTATACTCATTCTGAATAACTGATTCGACGATAAGTCGACGATGAAGACGGTGGTTGAAGAACGGAGATCTTCACATCGTATGAATGATTATTGATGTCTTGATTGGGCTGTACACCCAAGACAAGGTAATAAGTAGTGATCGTCCAGACCTACTTGGAGATCGAGCGGATATGCGAGGACCTCTCTCCTGTATTGGACATATGGAACTAGGAATAAGGTGCCTTCGGTTTCGTTCAGACCCAGAACGAACTAGTAGATGGATGTGTGTCTATTACTGGATTTTATTCTGTGTTGATTGATTTCTATTAAATATATATCTATTTGGTGTAGGATAATTTATTCTCTTGGTTAACACCCTTCTCTGAGACGTACGAGCTTAGAGGTTACATATCGACAAACATCAGTCGCATGGCGTGAATTGTCAGTGTGGCATGCTGAGATGCAAATGATCTAGGCTTTTGTTGAAAAGCAGAGTCTTGTGGTTGATGATCAAAGCACGACTTTATATAGCATAGCTTTGTGTATAGCGTTAATTCGCGAGCCTCACACCTCGGTATAAGTCAAAAATGGGATCAGGGACAGCAGGGAGTGCATGAAGTTTCTTTCTAGCTATGGGTGGTGTCATGGTATGGAGCCTAGACATTTATTTATTTTTACCTATATGGATGATGGATTGCAAGGTGCCTTGGATATCGGTCACTGTGGGGCCGATGGATAGGTTGGATAGGACCGGGAAACGTGTGTTCAGGAAATGCCAATCACCAAATGTAAGTGTGGACCGGCCCTGTAAGATCCAAGGGTTCACTGCGGGGGGATCCTGAGTCATCTTGTTAGAGGTGGATCGAATCGGCAAGGAGTACATCCCTTGCCTCGACTCATGACGGAAAACCAATTTCCAATACGTGACTTTTCGGTTTATTGTAGAACTAGTATGGAGACATAGTAACATGGGATACTATGCCGTCTATGATTGATACATTTATATTTGAAGTGATTTTGACACAATACACTTATAGTAATATCAAAATGATTTGGTTTAAACTAAACGTATCAAGCATGTTTAGCTATTATAAGGTAAAACTCTATCCTTCGGCTTGCGTTGCATTGTGTGATGAGACCTGAGTCTTATAATAGCTTCATTTTTTCAAAAAGCATTGCGCTGTTTTTTGTGCACTGGTATTCTTGGGAGGAAGCCCGTTCCGTGTTATACGGTGCGTTCCCTTGATTTACTTTATTTATAAAGTAAAAATTTTAATAACTGTTTTAGTTCTCATACCAGTCCCATGACTGACTCGGAGTTTATTATTTCTACCTAAACTCTAGGTGCCCATATTTTCCACACGGGTAGTCAGTAGTTTTGGTTTTGAAGATTATTTCATTTGGCAGTATCTGGATCGAAGCTTAAAGCTGTGTCCAGAGCATTGATAGTCTTCCGCTGTGTTAGTTTATTTGTTTCCGCTGCATTGTATTACATTTATTGTAAATTATTTTCCGCTGTATATTATCTATTTCCGATATCTAATATTCTATACTCTGATGTAACATTATTATGATGTTTATAAATGTCTTCCGTTGTTTATTCTGATGTATTGTGCGCCCAAAGTTAGCGCATCCACCTTTTTGGTTCGATTTAAGCAGTTTAACGATCGATTTGGATCAACCGAGAAGGAGGGTCATTACAAAGCGGTAAGAAGAAAAGAAAGAAATTAGATCAAAGCTAGACATTAGTATTTCAAGGAATTAAAATCCAACACTCGCCATTTTTTTTCTTTTTTATCGATGGAACATTTTTTTCGATCTGATTTGGAAGAAGAAAGGAATGACGGAAATTGCTTGGAGTTTGGTTTTTGGTTTTGAGGTATGGAAAAATTAACGAAGGCGATATTTATATAAGAGCAAATGAAGAAACATACGTACTGAAGCCATTAACTTGTGGTCTCCTTGATATCAAAAACTGGAGAAAATTTGTACATGATTTTTAAAGGAGAAGGTGACTAAATAGAGAAGTAAGTCTGCGATGTAAACTGAATAGATCATCCTGCTTTAATTTTTAAATTAATGTGATATGATTTCTGAAGTAATTTAAATTAATTAAATAATCAAAATATCCCGCGGTCCATAATTCGAAATCCTGAATCCATGTCTAGCCATAACGACCGACACTCTCAGATTATAGCGTTATTCTGAACTCCACGGAACTAATTCTGGAATTTAATTTGAACGTACAGAAGAGATAACGACATAAATTAACTATTTAAATTAAATTTGATTCAAAAAAATATAAATTGATTTTAAATAATTATATTTATTAATAACAAATTATTATTATTGTTTTTAATTCAACACAGAATTTATACTAATTGACTAAATTGTTTAGATTCATCTTTTAACTGAGAATTCAATTATTATTATTTCATATATTAAGATAATTAAATATGTTCGATATTAATTCTATAAATTTATTATAAAATCCATTTATATAACCAATTCAACATTTAAAATAATTTTTAAATGTTTAAAATAAAACAGTTAAAAATCCAGGACATTACAGAATCTTTCAGGCACGCTTTTAGACCAAGATTTCTAACCCAAAAATTTGCTTATCATTGTTTTGGTCGTATCTTCTTTAAATATTGTCAAAAATCAGTTTTTCTTTTTTATATGGAAGAGAAATGAATTTGCAATAAGTTTAAGTTCATGACTTTTCCAGATTTTTAGGTTAACGGGTCCAAAAATAGATTTCAAAATAATAAAAAAATGTTCAGTTTTTGTAAAAATATAAATCCATCTTCACTAACCAAAACCCATCTACTCTCTTCGTTTAAACTCGTTGGGGTATTGATTTGTGAATTTATTCATGCCATGGTGTTAAAGAACACGTAGTTTTGCATCTTGCTTTCTGTATTCGTGTTCATAGTGACCTGCGTCATCTTCCTTTCATTTGTCACACAAGGTGAGAATGCTTACTCACAATTAAAATTTCAATTAGTGAATTGACCCATCTTAAAATGACATTTAAAATGTTATGATTTCTCTTGAAAATCTGACTTGTTTATTATAAATTTATGAGCATGTGACACACACACTTTTGACATATATAACATGAATTATTTACAAGTGCTATTTGATTATTGTGATATATTTCGATGCATGTGTGATGTCTGTAATGTTATATTTATTTTGTTCTCACACTCAGGATCCCTATATATTTGTAAAATCATCATGGGTTCAAATGATATATACCTAAACCATTGTATATATTTAGGAATTAAAATTGAATTTATTGAGATGTGGGTTAAAATGATAAATACCTGTAAATTGAATATTAAACGAATTGAAATGATATATCTGTATCACTTGGCCTAGATAAAAAATTATATATGGGAACCGTTGGTTTATTTTGAAAGTATTTTCTGAATTTATAAAATATTCTATTTTGATAAAAGTATTTTTGAAATCTAAATTTAGAACCTTATTTAATCTTATATTTTGATAATTTAATAAAGCTTTGAATTTAGATATATTTATACAAATTTAATTTATAAGGTAATTTATGTTTTTAAAATATAAGTTTAAGAATTTGAATCATAATATTGTTCAGTTTTAAATTAAATAATTTAAATTATTTTATAAGTAAATAAATAAATATTTTAATACCGTTAATTTATTATTTATATTTTAAAATTATATATAGATATAAATTTTACAAAATATAAATATAAAGGTTATAATGAGAAGTTAATGGTAACTTGACTTGTTAAATGACATAATTGAAATGGGAATTACCAAGTTATGAAAAACAGATTTTAAGTTTTAAAGTTAAATTGATGAATGAGTTTATGAATTTGTTATGATTATGAAATTTAGTAAATTGATTAGATAGTAATTTAATAAGTAGATGTTTCGAATCTATATATAATTGAATTTAAAACATTTATACACAATTAAATTGAAACTTACATTTCGTCGATATGAAATTGTTAATATGTAACTTAAAAAAAGTGAAATTTAAAGAATTTGATCTAAGTAATGAAACCAAATCCAACTTAAATATTGTTTTGAAATAGTTGAAACCAATAATATACTGTTAACAGTTAAAACTTGATTTGAATTAACTGAGTCTGAATTAATGATGAATCGAACTTGGAAATACAGATAAGTGGTTTAGACTGGACTGCCTTAAATTATTTGAAATTTCTATTAAAACGATTTGAAATCATATTATTTAAATTTTACTATTATTTTGTAACCATTTTATATACTTAACTCATCATTATACATTATATAACTATTTTATTATATTATTTTATCTTAAATTTAACTACTATGTATCTATCATTATTTAAAATCAAATTATTTTATACAAATATAATTATTTAAAAAAATAAATACTTTATACTATATTAACTGTTTTAAATAAAAATTATTTCCACTCCAAGTTATTGAGCCCAAAATGTTAATAAAAAGATTTTTAAAATAATGACAATTGAAATATAGAAATGTGAAATCAAAATTTAATTTTGTAGATAAACCATTTTGTAAATGTGAAATCTGAGTTTTGAACTTGAATCAAATAATTAATTGATTTGAAATACAATTTATGACACAAAAATAATTTAGTGTAATTATTTGAATATAAATCTATATTTCTATCATTTGATTTGTGTTATTTTAAATAAGCTTTCAGATATAAGCGACCACAGTGTGAAATAAGCATTTGGATGTTAAAGATATCAGAGTCAATATTAACAAACTCTCTATCAATACCGATACCACTTTAACAACTATGCACGTGGTGGAGAATCCAAAATGAAGTAGGTTGGTTTGGTGAATGCTATTGTAATGAAGTAAGAGCAATAGTGGATAGCCTTGACCTTCAAGTCATAATTAAAATGACTAAAACAAGAGCCATACCTAGGCCAATTATGTTAGCTCCTCTTAGAAGACATGCTTATTCGATATCATCTATTACTTAGTGATTTGATTAGGCCCATTTGATTTTGGGAGTATTGTATGAGGTTGGCGGTAGTTGCCGTTATGCGTTACCACTAGCCTGGGTCTGTAATTCGGTAGAATACTATCATAGGATATAAGCTCGGTGCCTTGTCATATTAGATCAAGCCCACTACAATTTTGATTTATGTCGCACCTATGAAGTTCCCTCCTTTGCCATTAATTTACGGAGGGATTACGGTACTATATAGACAATGACATTATAAACGATGTAAGGATAAAAATATAATCTCGGTTATTATATTTTGAATATTATAATTAACGATAGACACTGTTATAATAGCATATTGTATTATATGATATATAGTTTAACGAATCCTTAAACAATGGATTAATAGACATTCTTTAAGTAAATTGTGCATTTTATTTGAGCATTCCATTTGAGTTGATTTACTATTGAGAATGTTAATCCTGACTGGAGTGTTTTGCTTTTGACTTTATGCTTGAGTCAGACTGAGGAGTTCATTTTTGGCGATTCATCTTTTCGGAGCTGGAGATTTATTGGAGATTCATCCTATTATATATTTATTATTGCCATCTAAGAGATTTTGTTATTCTATTTCTATCATTTGCTTATATGCTAGGTGTATTGATCTGGATTTTTGATCGTTTAAGTCGACAATAATCTGCACATGTTGACTCAAACAAATCCAAAATGCAGATAGTTATTGGGACTAATTTAAGAAAAAAAACCAATCATAATATCACACGGTGGAAGGATGAAATACAATAAGTAAATAAATAACAGTTCCTGAAGCTGTTAAAACATATATCTGATTATACTTTACAACAATTAGCAGAGTTAAATTATCACAAAACATACCAATAAATGAAGCGGAATAATACTAATAAATATACCTGTCAAGCTCCATCTTCATCTTCGTAACGAGGTCTTCGATAATTGAAAAACTCAAGCTGACCGAGAATAAATGAAAAAAAAAACACTCAGATCAGAACTAAAATATTCTTATATCAGTCAAATCAAAACCACGTAATAATACGTGTGTCAATGCTTACGGTAATTCACAACTCATATACAATGTGTTATTAAGTGCAGTAACCAAAGAGACGATACGAGAATTTCCATCTCCTAAGGATCCATTAGACTAGATATTATATAATAAAATATGCTATTATAATAGTGCCTATGGTTAAATATACTATCGAATATAGTGTATGCATGCAGTTTGCATATAATACACAGTACGTCGGTAGATAGAGATGCGTTGTGATACGCCAACATTAAATCAAAATCGTAGAGGCTCAATCAGGATAATATGACAAGGCAGACGAGGTCAAAACTTAGGGTAGAAATCTACTAGTTGCACTCCCAGACGGGTGGTAATGCATAGCCGCGACTATCGCCCACTATAACAACCCAGATATTTGTAACTAGAATATTTAATTGTTTAAATATTCAAAATGATTAATTTTGAGATATACATATTTGTATTATATTATAAATAAGATTAGGAATTCCTCAATAACCGTGACTGGGTCACTTTCGCTTTTTCTTGGTTTGCGTGCTCGTCATGGACGTTTAGGTGTGGTGGCCTAAAGAAGAAAGGGCACACGAAGAAGGCTTTGCACTAGTGGTGGTTCGATTGTCTGAAATTGAGTGTTGTCGGAGACTTTTGAGTTTAAGTATTTTCTGTTCTTCTCCTTTTTCTAACGGGGTGGTAGAGAGTTGGGGTCCGGGTTTGCTACGCAGTGCTGATGGTGGTAGGCGCTCCCCTTCTGGTGGTCAGAGGCATGGGTTACAATGGTTTTATTTGGACGGAGTTCGTGCGTGGGTTGCCTAAGAATTATATCGCGATTTTATCGAATTCAGCCGTTTATTTAAAATGTTAATTGTAACAACACAGATTTTTTTTATCCTAATTTTATTTAAAAGAATTTTAAATACAATTTGAAAGACATGATCAACTAAATTTGATATTAAGATTATGTATTGTCAAATTTATAGCGATTAAGACATTTGTTAAAAGAAGGATTTTTGTCAAAATAAGAATTTGTAGTTTGTCAAATTCATTTGATTTAATCATTTCAGAATCTAAATTAAATTTATTTTAAACTGAATTTTAAATGAGGTGTGAATAATATATAAATTGTTTAAAATGATATAATTCAATGGTAAAATACAATGACAAAATTTGTCAGCTTTTGTCAAAACCGGGTTTGATCAAATATATAATTTTTATCAAAAAGCAGATTTCACAACTTGACAAATTTAAGTTGATTTAAACATTTGAAAATTCTAATTTAATGTTGTTATGTTGGATTTTGGATTCAGTTTAATAAATAGTTGTTTAAAACTATAAAATGTAGCGGTGAAAATACGTTGATAAAAATGTATCGACTTTTGTCAAAACGGATTGTTTAAATACGTATTTACAAAACCATTTTAAGTATGATCTTTTTAATAAATATTAGTGAATAAATTAATTTCATTTTAGATCTTAAATAACATATGTTAATAAAGTTCATCGGATTTTGTCATTAAAAGCTATCGAATTTAATCGGTTTTTTTGTTAATTGATTTGAATAGACAAAAGATAGCATTGTTGTTGAAATATACAAGTGTTGCAAGGTTGAAGCACTTAAAAGTTGGACAAAAAGTGTCACAAATCCTTAGGAATATACTATTCCTTCCCAATCATATGGTTTTGTTTTATCCATCCATGGTTTTATTTTACCATCCATGGTTTTAACAAAACCATGTTCCACGCCCATGGATTTATTCTTGCATTTTTGCATTTAACCCCTCCTTTTCACCTATAAAAGGCCCTTACCTCCTTCCCTTTTCATCATTCCTCTCCTCTCTCATTTCCTTCCTTTTCTTCACCTTGGATCCATGGCTTTCGAATCCAAATTCCCTCCTCCTTTCTCTCTTCTTTTTCCTCTTCCCTCCTCCTTCTTATCCCTTCCCCTCTTCCTCTATTTTGGCAATGAGCCCCCTCGTCCTTCCCCCACCTCCTTGCGCACCACCCCACCCTCCCCTTCCACCTTACGCCTACACCTCCTCCATCTCACCGAGTTCGCCTGCATCAAATAAAAAAAGAGAAAAAAAGAAGAAGAAGAAATGATATTTGTGTCATGTGTATATATATATTATATTCGGATAGAAAGAAAAAAACAGTGCGAAACGCAGTTATGTTGACTGATGGTTCAGTCAAAGTCTCGCAATAAAGAATTAAGGAGTTATGTTGGTGAGAAACACTTTTTATATGTATTTGTTTGTAAATATATATATATATATAAACATAAATATATATAGTTATCATGTGTGCTTATGATTGGGTGATGGATGTGAAATTGTGGTTAATTAGTTAATTAACGAAGTATAAACGTTAATTATCTAACGCTTGTACACTATGTTCACACACATACACACACACACACACACACACACACATATATATATATATATATATATATATATATATATATGCATATGATATGCATGAATGGTTGCTAAAAATGTTTTATTAGCTATTAATAGTGATACTATGTTCACTACACACACAAATGTGGAAAAATATGAGTACTGATTAAGTTTCGGCCCATTTTGGTAATATAATTGAATATTATATTCAGTTAAATAATGGGTAAAAATAAAATTTGGAATTTTAGATCTGAAATATTTTGTAAATGAAATTAAAGTAATTACGAATAACTTCTGTAAAGGGTGGAAATTTATTTGAAAAAGTTTCAAGTATATATGGCGTGTTTAAATTTGAAATCAAATTTTGAATAGTAAATTCAAAAATTTAAGTTGAGTTTGATATATAAATGATGTCCAAACTCAAATTAATTGTTCCACCTATTTTATATTATATTTAATTTGAATTCAAGAAAGTTTGGGTTTGAAAGGATTAATTTTTAAAAATAATTTTATTTTAGTAATAAAATAATAATATAATAGTGGAAATTAGGCTAAGGTCCCTATTACAGTTTAAAATAGAAACGACATCCATTGATAGTTTGAAATACAAAGCAGGTCCTTCTTTTTGATGTTATGTGTTTTTCAAAACATTTTATGCTCTGTCATATATAAAAAAATATGAAAAATCGGAAATATTCCAAGAAGGATTCAGAAGAAAAAAATGCATACATGTATGCACATATTTAGAATATATGCATACATGTATGCATATATTCTGAAAGTGCTTTATATTGAAAACCTAGACCAATACTTGCATAAATGTATGCATTTATTCTAAATAACTGCATACATGTATGCAAGTAAATATGAACTAATATGCTTGCCTCTGATTAACTGCATATATGTATGCATTTATTCTGCATAACTGCATACATGTATGCAGAAATGTTAAAATATAAACAGACTAAGTAATATATGCATATATGTACGTAGTTTTTCTGCATAACTGCATACATGTATGCAGAAATGTAAAAACTATGATGGCTTAACAATATGTGCATATATCTATGCATATTTTGATTTAATGCATCAAAAGAAGCATTTATTTCCCAATTTATGCATACATGTATGCATTTATACTATAGTTTGATGCTAAAATGCAATATATGCATACATGTATGCATATATTTGCAAATATGTGCATTGTTTTATGCATTTTACTACTGTTTCGCTACTTCGTTGTTTTTTGGGTTTTTGGTGTGATTTTTGATTGTTTCAACACCTGAATTTTTTGACGTGTACATGTTTTATTTAAATATGAATTTTCGTGATTTTTCTTGTTGAATTTTTGAAAAATAGGGATGTAATTTATAATAAGTTTAAGAGCGGACCTGAGCCTAATTTCCAAACCTAATAGGGACCTGAGACAAACTGACCCAGTATAATATTCATTTAATATGAATATTTGAATTTTAACGTTAAATTTTGAAATATTGTTTTCAAATAAATTTAGATATATTTTTTAAAGATTATAATCAGATTTGAAGTAAAATGGATGAGTTTTGAATGTAAATTAAAATATGGTCTGAATAGGACCAGCCGCGCTGCGATGATTCACGAACTTCGACTATAAACTTCAAACGCTTATAACAGGAGCAATTTAAATCGGATTTCTTCAAAACAAAAAACATTTGCTTTCTAATGATGATAGTTTTCAAATGGAAAAGGATTTTTCAGAATTTAATATGTAGATTTCTAGTTATATGTAAAACTGTTTTTGAAAAGGTCGCTATGAATGTAGTTCGTTAACTATACCGGTAAACGACTATTTTTAAATAAGGAAAAATATGGATTTATTTTGTAAAATCATAAAAAATAATTTAAAAGTGATTTGAATTAATAATATGAAGATTTGAATAATATAAATGTCGTTTTGAATAAACTAGATAATATAAGCCTACTTGAAACGATTTTGTAACGCTTTTACAACACTTTCCGACAACTATTTATTTAAAAGTCTTAAAATCATTTATGTTCATTTGCAACTTAAGTATTTATTTTTAAATGATTAATAAAATATTTTGTAAGTTTTAGACATTTAAACAAGATTGGGTCTTGAGTAGATTGAGTTTACTTAAAAATTTAAAGAGTTTCCAAATAAGGATTTTATTTGGAATTAGATGGAAATAATCTCCGTATGATTGGTATCAAATTCCATCGATGAAACTTATATTACTAGTGGAATTCGAAAGGTAATTATACTATTATTCCACCAACAGTATGTGTTGAATTTGGAAATTGATATTAAATATAGGCCGATAAAATTTCTTTTTAATTCTTATGCTCAATATAAATTAGTTTTGGATTTTGAAAATTAAATGGAAATAATTTTCAGATATTTAATATTAGAACTCACAGTTCAAGTTATGTTATTTAGAGAATTTGAAAGGTATTCATATCGTTATTATACTTATAGAATTAATTGATTATGAGGATTGATATTAAATATAAGCTGATATAAATTTTATTCAAATCTTATATCTACTATCAACTGGTGTCTAGGTTTGTTGTGAATGGTGTTTCAAATGACATCATTCTTTAACCCAAGATCGAGTATGATTTGGAATTTAAAAATGGATTACGATCTTTTAAGTAGCTAGTGATGATAAAATTTAATGATCTTGATTTAGATATAAGTTTTAAAAAGAAATAATAAAAACTGATAAAGAAGGATTATTCAGATTTCTAAGGTTTAATTTCCTTTGAAAAGATAGGTTTTGAAGAGAAATTTTTGGGGAAGATTAATCTTTGTTTAAAGATATAATTTGGAATGGAAAATAATAGCAACTCTTTTGATTAAGATTTAATAAAGTTTTTCGAAGTTCAGTTTAAGGATAAATTTTTATTGAAATTCGGCGAATCTCTATTAAAGATTAAATTGAGTGAATTTATAAATTCCTAAATTTAGGAATAAACGAATTAATGGTTTATGAGGTTACTGAAAGAGTTTTAATTAAAACAATTAAAGTGGAAAGAGGCTTAACAAACCCTGTATATTCCATATGGTTTTAAATGATGCTTATTGTTCAAAAAGACCAAGACCGAATTCCCATCCAAATACCGTTATGAATAGTGATACGACGAAACGGAAAAAATGAAGATAATTAAAGAGGGTGATTGAAGACCGAGAATCGTCACATTAAAAATACTGCTTGTTGATGCCACGTTATACTTATAGTAGTAGTCCGGTTGTACTTGGATATTCTCCAGATTTGCAAGGGCTTCTTTCCTTAATTGGATGAGGAATAAAGCGCCTTCGATTTCCTTAAATCCCAGAACGAACATGTATTGATGTGTCTTTGACATTGTATTTTATAATGTATTGATTGTTTTTTCTTAAACATATTTCTATTGGTAGCTGAGTGGTTATCTCTTAGCTTAACGCTCTTCTTTGAGACGTACGAGCTCAAAATTGATATGATTAGTAATTATCAGTTGTATATTATGAAATGACAGTGTGGCATACTGAGTGATTGTGTTATTAATGATTAAAGCATAGCTTTGTGTAATGAGACTTCGACAAGCCTCATAGCCCGAAAAATGAACAAAACAAGAAAGATGCAACCAGGTTATGAGTTATCATCTCTTTCTAGATAGAAAGTGTACCATGGTATGGAGCCCAAGTATTGCTTATGTGGCAACTTCTACTCTTATGGATGTAGATGTTGCGGACGCTCGGTTTAAGGTTGGTAATTATCGGGAGTTGATATATTCAGGTGTGATCCAATTAAGGGAGATCGCAACCTTGTGTAGGTAGAGAAATTGAGTTGTTCTCCAGACATTCTTCTAGAAATGTACCCATCGGTAAGGAAGTTCCTTAGCCTGGTCAATTGTTGGAAAACCATTCTCCACTATTAGTTTGTATGGTTTTAGTTGCAAACTTGTATGTCGACATAATATATGGTACATACGCTGGCTAAGATTGATACATTAATTTGTGAAAATGATTTCCACACTATATACTAATAATAATATCAAATGATTTTCGCGTATCAAACATGTTTGGCTATCATAAGGAGAAACCTCGCCTAATTATGCGTTTGCATTGTCATGTGAAAGTATAACTTTTTCCTATAAAAAAAATTCTTTTTTCGGGAAATAAGTTCATAATTTCTGAATTTAAGCTATTTTGAAGAACGTATTTTGAAACATATATGATTGAATATATATTTTGAACAATTGGTAATTAAGATTGTTAAGTTTGGACATGGATATCTTGTGATTAGAATTTCACAGTTTAACTTAAGATGTTCATAAGAAGTTGTAATTAGTGTTTATTAGCTAATAAGAATAAATATTCTGAGTATATTTGTACGATATTATATTGAAACTTGAGAAGTTGGGAAGGACTTAAGTTAAACCGTTAAGTATTTCGGGTTGAGATAAAGGGTCAGAATTGTTGACAATCAGTAAATTTTGATTTACGTTGAATAAAAGGATAAATTTGGATAGGTAAAAGCAGTTTAAATATCATAAGAATAAGTTTCATGATCTAACTAAGGGATATTTGATAATTAATTTAAAGGTATCTAATTGAGCTATTCAGATAAGATATTTGAATCTATGTATACTATTGATGCAGCGTTGTATAATTATATATAAACTTATACTCGGTTTCGCTCAAATTTCAAGGACGAAATTTCTTTAAGGAGGGAAGAATGTAATAACCCAATTTTTTAGCCTAATTTAATTTAAATGATTTTTTAAAATGATTTTAAATATATAAGAAGCTAAATTTGATATTAAGATTAAGTTTTGTCAAATTTATAGCGATTAACAAATTTGTCAAATTAAGAATTTTGTAATTTGTCAAATTCATTTGGGAGTCTGTATTAAATTGAATTTTAAATGATGTGTGAATAATAAAATAACTTGTTTAAAATGATAAAATTCAATGGTAAAATACATTAACAAAATATGTCAGCTTTTGTCAAAACCGGATTTAATCAAATATAATTTTTTTTATCAAAAAGAAGATTTCATAACTTGACAAATTTAGGTTGATTTAAACATTTGAAAATTTTAATTTAATGATGTTAAGTTGGATTTTGAATTCAGTTTAATAAATAGTTGTTTAAAACCATAAAATATAGAGGTGAAATATGCTGATAAAGATGTATCGGCTTTTGTCAAAATGGATTGTTTAAATTTGCATATACAAAACCATTTTAAGTATGATCTTTATGATATAGATTATTGAATAAAAAAAATTTATTTAAGTTCTTAAGTAACATAAGTTAATAGAGACCATCCGATTTTGTCAACAAAATTTGTCGAATTTGACCCGTTTTGATGTTGGTTGATTTGAGTTGACAACAGATAGCATTGTTGTTGAAATATATAAGCGTTTCAAGTTCAGAAAACTTAAAAGTGTGGAAAAAAGTGTCATAAATTCTTAGGAATATATCATTCCTTCCTAAGCACATGGTTTTGTTTTTTCTACTTGTAACGACCCAAAGGTTTTGATATATTGAAAATTCGAGTTTTCAAAATTTTGGAATAACCGCGCAGGGTTTCGGATACATACACTCATTTTTAGATATGATTTCAAAAAGTATAATGATCAGATAAGTTATTTTAGTTAGTTTATCAACTTATCAGTTCAAACAACTCCGGTTAAAAATGAAAATTTTACACTATTCATCGATATCGAAAATTTTGAGATTTTCATATAGTATTTGGAAAACGACTTACAAAATAGTTAAGGTTAGATTAGCGAACTTTTAACATTAGTTTAAAATTTTAATTATATTAAAATTCGGTATTTTAATATTATTCTGATAGCCTAGAAAATAGAAATTTTGCAAATGATTTCGAAATTCGATAAACCAAATTTATCGGATCCAAAACGTCAAGATATGGTAGTGTTTAAAATTTCGCGTCAAACGAAGTTAGTATATGGCCGTACAAAATTTAAATATAAACGAATCGATAATTTGAACTCAAAATGAGCTCGAACGCACAAATTTCGAACAAACGGAATCAGAATTTGACGTAATTGGTTTCATTTGAACTATATCTGAAAACATAGTAGGATTCCAAATTTATTCGAAAACGGAATTAGTATGTGGTTACACGACTAGTTAATGTGAAGATAGACTAAACGCACCTTAAGTACGCATTCACACCTTAAACTAGTTATCTCCTAAGTGTGTTTTGTTTGATGTGTCATGCTAAGAAGGCTCCTAAGTGTGTTTTCTCCTTTAATCTCCCACCAACACCTCAGTGATCCATGAGAACATTATTTTCCTACATATACAAGCACCATTCCTTCCCTTTCTCACTTTACTTCTCATTCTCCATTTATTCTTTCCCTTCTCTGCCCAATTCTTCTCCATCCACCTTGCGCCCTACCGTCACCATGTTATCCAACCCCCAACCCTCCACCACCAGCCTCCTTCAGTGCCACCACCCCTGCGTGGGCCCTATCCTCCCTTAAAAGATCCTACATCCTCTAAAAACTCCGAAACAACCAATTTTCTCCCCATTTTCAACCAATTCAGCCCCTCCTCCACCCAAACTAGCCTACACCCTCCTCCTCCATCCCCTACCTGGCCCTACCAGCGTTCACACTAGACCCCACCTCCTCAAACCCGAACCCCGTTTATCCCAAGACCCTACCTCGTTCGCTCCAAAAACAATTTCCACTTATTCGCCCGTAATTTCCAAAACCCCATAGTGTCGAAGCTCTACTCAATTATTTACAAAAAAACCATGGTGATGTTGGAAGGTTACCGAAATCATCTAGGATCACTTAGACGTCCTAGAAACAAAGTTAGACGGAGTGGAATAATATGGTGAGTAATACATTACTCACGTTTGAATTTATATGTAGTATTTTTAGTAGTTGATATTATATGTGATTCTATGCAAGTAATTACATGCGACAAGGTTAGTGTTCAAGTATACATATGAATCGTGAAAGCGGAATAGTGATTTACACGTTAATGTATGTGATTTTGAAGTTAAAACCATAAACAAAATGATCGGTTGAATTGGATTATAACTTGGTTAAATGTTGCATGAACATTGACATAAAAAGTAAATATTTGCAAGTTAGTGTTGGGTTATTAAATAATTAAATAGTTAACAATGAGGTTTGGGATAGTTTACCATATCTTGAACAACACGTATATGTAGTACTTGTGGTAGTTGAAAATATGTACTTGAATAAACAAGTATATGGAGGAATAGTGAATCATCGTTTATATTGATGAAACTTTTGTTAATATAGACAATATATGGGTACAAACCCCATTTGGTATTTGGATGCATATGTTAGTTAATGTTTGTGTATTGCGGTTAATCTGTTGATTGACAAAAACATATAAGCGTTAAATATTTAACGCTTGCATCTTATGTACTATGCCAAGATATATGTGCAATGAATGTTAAAATGGATGTTGGAATGATTGGTAAATATAAATGGAATACCATTAACATATTGGATCCTTATAAGTTGAATTATATGGTCGCTAGTTGAGTTTTATTCCAATTTGGGAATTTAACAAATATTTTAATAATAAGATATTAGATGAAAAATAAAAAGTTTGATTTTGATGGACGCAAAATTTAAGTCATTACGATGAATATTCGTAAAAGAAAGAAATCAATTTGAAATAATTTTCATATGGTTTTAGTCTGTCGGATTTTTTATTTTGAAATTAATTTTCATATGGCATGCCAGGTGCTGAGCCGATCAAAGCTGCTGTTGAAAGGAAGAGCTTTGTGGATGATGATCAAAGCATCGCTAATATATCGTAGCTTTATGTAGAAACGTGGCCTTAGAACCGCACAACCCGTGAATGGAAGAAAACAGGATAATGGACCGTAGAGTAAGGACTAACGTTTCCTTCTAGCTAAAAGTGATGTCATGGTATAGATCCCAGGGCATGTTTATTATGTGGTTGATGGATCGAGGCATCTCGGATGGTGGTCAAATACGACCAGGTTGACGATCAGATACGATTGCAGAACATTATGTTCAAGAGAAACCCGAACTCACCGGGAATTGGTGGGCCAACTCTGTTGCTCCGAAGGATCACATGAGTGTGAGTCCTGGACATCTTGCTAGAGATGATCCGAATGGTTAGGGAAGATCCTTTATCTTGGTCATTACTGGAATCCAACTTCCAGTATGAGCTTACATTTTCATTTGTACCCTAATAACCAACATAACGGATGGGGCATTATCCCAACTAGGATTACATTTATTTTTGAAAGTGATTTCCACACCTAGACATTAATAATAATAATAACAAATGATTTGTTTTAAAGATTATCAAGCATAATTGGTTATTATAAGGTAAAACTCTATCCTCCGTTGTGTGTTGCATTGTGTAATGGGACTTGAGTCTTATAATAGCTTCATTTTTCAAAAAGCATGGGTTCCGGAACCTTTGAATCTTGGTTGATGATTTTATAATATGGTTATTACCTAGTTTTTAGTTTCTAAACTGGTTAATCCAAGCCACCTGAGTGTTGAACGCTTGGATCAAATCTGTGTGTGTGTTTCAGGTTAAACAGGTTAATGAGGAGTTTCAGTTGATCCCGAAAACATGGAGTTCTTCATCGAATGTCAAGATATATCATACTATCTATACTTGGATGTTTATGGATTCATGATATAAGAATGTGTTTAACTTAATGATAAATGCTTTTCCGTTCTAAAAGTTTCTGCCGTAAAGTTATATATTGAATATTCTATTTTGTTCTCATCTGCTGGGTTTCAATCTGATAAAATTCCGATGAATCAAGTTTGCGACATTTGATTTTGCAATACATGAACATTGTGGATGCAATAAGTATTGATTATCGAAGGTCGAAGATTTGGTTTATTGCAGGAGCTTCCGATGATGCTTGCTTTTTGAACCGGACTTGTATGGTTTATGGCCGGTTCAGATGGCGGGGATCAGCGGGTCATGTCAGAGCTTTGGTTTAGTGATAAAGCTTGGCTCTCCAGTGTGAAATACTTGTCAAAGAACGGATCGGTAGTGTCTAAGGATGAATAACTTGTCAAATATAGGATCGGTAATATTCTAGGATAAGTGACTCATTAGAGGTAGGGCTAGAGATACCCTAGAATTAGGGCTGTCAATTTCCTATACGACCCGAAACCCGCATGGAAATTAGCATGTTAACCTGACCCATTTAGTTGGCGTGTCATTTTTGGGTCAACCCGAATTTGACCTGTTTATAAGCGAGTGGGTTTAGTGTTGACCCGCTAACCCTATTTTTACCCGCCAAACCCGATTATATGTTATATCGCTTCCATACCCTTTATCTTTTATGTATGTTGTTAGTGATAGTCTTTTATGTATGCAGCAATCAGTATGCTCATATATTCTTGTGTAAGTTGTTATATTTTACAAATTTATTCTTTTATGCTGTTAGATTTATTTTACTTATAGCAAATGTATCTCTTCCATATTGTTAGTCTTTTGTATATGCAGTCTGCCCATATGTTCTTATGCACGTAAAATGATTTATGGGTATGGTGATTTCATGTTTTATATATGTGCTACGACTACCTGTTGGTGATGTTGTTTCTTGTTGCATTTTGGTAATATTGTAACTTATTGTTTGTTGGTACTATATAATAGTGCTGCCTATTAGTGATTTTGTTCTTTTGTTGTTTGTATTAGGGGCAATATTTCCCAATGGGTCAAACGGTTAAACCGAAACCGACACGACCTAACATGACACGTTTAGTTAAACAGGTCACATGGGTCGGGCTGGGTCAACCATTTTATAGATGAGTCTGGTTAGGATTGGGAAAAAATGACCCGTTAACAGGTTGACTTGACCCGTTTATAAATCAAATCGAACCCGACTTGACCCGACCCGAACCCGACCTGCCACGACCCATTGACAGCCTTACCTAGAATGAGTTGAGTGAGATTGGATACGAGAAACGTATTTGTAGTTTGGTTTTAAAAAAGTAATAAGTATTTTTATAAAGAAAAAAAGATTAAGTTTTGATAAAATATAAGTTGAAATTTAAAAGTTAATAAATTACTTGATTGCTGGGTGTAATATATAAAAACTAGTTAAGGGATGATAACGAACTTAAAATATTAGAATACGGTAAGTAAACAAAATTTTCGGTGATTTTGGACAGTCGATAAATTCTGACACAAATTAGAATTAAATTTATAAGGGAGGTTATATTCATGATTTTGGATAGTAGATATACGTTAAACTCATTTGCTACTTTGATTAGAAAAGTATAAGTTTAAAAGTGCTACTTTAAACTTGAGTACGTATTAGAAACTCTTTGTTTTATTGCAAAGAGGTAGAGGGTAGAGGTAGGATTAGAGGGGTTATCTAAATTGAGTTCTTTATATAAGATATTTTAACTATGTGTAGTTATAAACTTACACTCGTCTTCTTTCATTTTCGAGGACGAAAAGCTTTTAAGTATGAGAAATGTAACGACCTAGAATTTATGATATTTTAAAATTTTCAAGTTTTCAAGATTTTGGAATAACCATGCATGGTTCTGGATACATACACTCATTTTTAGATATGATTTCAAAAAGTATAACGATCAAATAAGTTATTTTAGTTAGTTTTATCAACTTATCAGTTCAAACAATTCTGGTCAAAAATGAAAATTTGACACTATTCACTAATAACGAAAATTTTGAGATTTTCAGATAGTATTCGAAAAACGACTTATAAAGTAGTTAGGATTAGATTAGAGAACTTTTAAAATTGGTTTAAAAAGTAAATTATGTTAAAATTCGATATTTTAATATTATTCTGATAGCCCAGAAAATAGAAATTTTGCAAACTATCTCGGAATTCGACGAAACCAATTTTATCGGTTTCGCAACTTTAATTACGGTAGGCTTTCAAATTTCGCTTCAAACGGAGTTAGTATATAGCCTTGCAAAATTTAAATATAAACCAATAGATAATTTGAACGAACTTATCTCGAACGAGCAAATGTTAAGCAAACGGATTCGGATTTCAACGAAATCTGTTTTATTGGAACTGTATTGGAAAAACATAGTAGGATTCCAAATTTTGTCGAAAAAAGAATTAGTATGTGGTCACACGAGTTGTTAACGTGAAGATAGACCAAACACACCTTAAGTACGCGTTCACACCTTAAACTTTTTGTCTACTAAGTTTTCTTTCTTTGATGTGTCATGCTTAGAAGGCTCGTAAGTGTGTTTTCTCAATTTAATCTCCCGCAGACACCTCAGTGATCCATGAGAACATTATTTTCCTATATATACAAGCATTATTCCTTCCCTTTCTCACTTTACTTCTCATTCTCCATTTGTTCTTTCCCTTCTCTCCCCATTTCTTCATTATCCGCCCTACCTCCTACAGCCATCACGTTGTATAGCCCCCAATCGGCCACCACCACGCTCTTCTATGGGCCCCCTCCTCCTCTAAAAGCTCCTACACCCTCTAGAAACCTCCAAAAAAACACTTTTCTCTCCATTTTCAACCAAATTAGCCCCTCCTCCACCCAAGCTGGCCCACACCCGCCTCCTTCAGCTCCCACCTGCGTGCGCTCCTGACCCATGGCCCCACCTCTTGAAACCTAAACCCTGTTTACCCCAAAATCCTACTTCGTTTGCTCCAAAAACAATGTCCAATTATTCGTCTGTAATTTCCGAAACCATATAGCATCAAACCTGTACCCGATTATTTTCAGAAAAACCCTGGTGATGGCGAAAGACTGTCGAAATCATCTGGGATCGCTTAAACGTCCTACAAATTAGATGGAGTGGAATAGTATGGTGAGTAATACATTACTCACATTTGAATTTATATGTAGTATTTGTAGCATTTGATATTATATGTGATTATATGCAAGTAATTACATGCCATGTGGTTAGTGTTGAAGTATACATATGCATTGTGATTTTAATGTATGTGATTTTGAAGTAGAAACCGTAAACAAAACGATTGGTTGAATTGGACTATAACTTGGTTGAATGTGGCATGAACATTGACATAGAAAATAAATATTTCCAAGTTAGCGTTTGGTTGCTAAATAATTAAAAAGTTAACAATGAGGTTTAGGATAGTTTACCATATCCTAAACAACACGTATATGTAGTGTTTGTGGTAGTTGAAAACATGTACTTGAATAAACAAGAATATGAATGAATAGTGAATCACCATTTATATTGATGCAACTTTTTTCTAAATAGACGGTATATTGGTACAAATCCCGTTTGGCATTTGGATGCATATGTTATTTGATGTTTATGTATTGCGGTTTACCTGATGATTGACAAAAACATATAAGCGTTTAATATTTAATCCTTACATGTTGTGTACTATACCAAGATATGTGTGCAATAAATGTTAAAATGGATGTTGGAATGATTGATAAATGTTAACGGAATACCATTAACATATTGGATCCATATAACTTGAATTATATGGCAGTTTGGTGAGTTTTATTTCAATTTGGGGATTTAATGAATATTTTAATAAAAAAATATTAGGTGAAAAATAAAAAGTTTGACGTCTGATTTTTGGTGGACGCAAAATTTAAGTCATTAAGATGAATATTCGTAAAAGAAAGAAATCAATTTGAAATAATTTTCATATAGTTTTGGCATGCCGAAGTTTTTATTTTGAAATGAATAGTAACCAGAAAAAGTGAAGTTCGGTTAGGGTGTCTAGAAAACGTTTTAACAAGAGTTTCTTTCCAAAACTTCTTTGTTTATTTTTACAATGGGCTTCGAGAAAGTTTGGGCCCAAACGTATAAGATTGGAAAAATAATATCATTTTAATTATAAAATAACATTATAATATCATTTTAATGGAAATATTTGAATTTGAAGTGGAATATTGAAAATATGGTTTTCAATGATTATTATATAATAAATAAACAATTTAAAATGGAATTCAATTTAATTTTAATATATAATCGAAGTTTGGTCAGAATAGAACACGTGGCGCAGCGACAGTTCGCGAATTTCGATCGTTGACTTCGAACGAACATACTGGAAGATCCGACCATCGGATTCTCCTGAAATAAAAACCATTGAATCTGAAATGAAGAGCTTTCAATTGATAGGTGGGGTCTTAAAATCCAGTGGTTATATCTTAAGATAAGTTCAAATCAAATTTGAATAAAAATAGCGTAAGTGCCGGTAATAACCCGCAAACGGTTTTTAACGAACTGAGCTAATTTTTAAATTGTTAAAAATAAAGAAGATTATGATAAATTATAATAAATGATTTCAAAGTGATTTGAAAAAGAAATACGTAGTTTCAAACTATATTTTGGGATATTTGCGTTTTCAGCTAACTGACAAAAACGGTAAAACATCGTTTTGAAAATTTAAGTTAACTAAACTTAAATTATTTGGTTTATTTAATATAACCAAGGTTTGGAGGGGGTGTTTGAATTAATCTTTTGATTTAGAAAAGATTTCCAATTTAAATAAAAATTGGACTCAGATAGAAATAATCTTTGGATATTTGGTATTGGTTACCGTTGTGTAGACGTTTACTACTTGTGGAATTTGGAAGATATTTATATCATTATTCCATTTATTGTATTCGTTGATTTTGGAAATTGGTGTTAAATATAAGTTGATATAACTCTATTTAAATTCTTATATTTATATATCAATTGGTTTGGGGTTTGTTGTGAACAATGTTTAAATAACATTTGTTCTTTTACCCGGTTAAACGAGAAGCTGATTACTCAAGTATAGTTGAAAAGAAATCTTTATTTGATTTGATTATAAATATTCGAATGAAAGATTTAAACGAAATGCTTAAAATGAATAGATCTCAAATAATATTTATGGAAGTAGTTCCCAAAAGTATAGAACAATTTGAGTAAAAGAATAATGTAAACGACCTGGCTTTTTGACCTCTCCAAGTAGGTAATTGAACAAACTCAAATCGCTAAAAAAACGGCAGATTGATATTGCTTATGAAGTCGAAATACAAATCATCACAGAATTACAGTCACAGAACATAGAATATCTCACAACAAAAGTAAAATTTGTACAATATTACAAATCTTTAAATTTACATGATATCAGAGTACAGAAATAAATATAGATACAATAGAAGAATAAATATAGAATCTTACTAATATTCGGTAATAAGCAGAGACGGGCACAACTGCATATGACAAGTAGATGGATAGATGGATCTCCAACGAATCTCAAGCTCTAACCGATATATCTCCAAGCTGAAATACTCGGTCTGACACGAACATTTTGCAAGGAACTAAACAAACAAAATACCCGAGTCAGGGCTAACATTCTTTTATAAGTGAATTAACTCAAGTGGAGTGTTTAAATGCAACGCATCAGTAACTTAAGAGATGTTTGGGATTCACATTTCATAAGGGTCCATGGAACTAATACATATAATATATTACGATATTGTAATAGTGTCTATTCAGTAAAATAAATATATCGAAGTAGCGTAAGCGGGATTACCATATTACCTGTAGATAGTTTATAAGCCTTGTAGTATATACAGTATCGTAAATTCACCGTACTGGTGTTATCAGAGGGCACTCAATAGGAAACAACACCATGTCAAAATCGTAAGGGGATTGATCAATATAATATGACAAGGCATATAAGGAATATCCAGGGTAGGATTCTACTGAATTGCGGGCCCCGGGACGGTGGTAACGCATAGTAGCACCTACCGCCCACCTCGAACAACACTTCCATAATCAAAGGGTGCACCCAAATCAATCACAATAGTAATAGAGGTGGTATCAAAGAAGCGTGTTCGATCATAGGTGCGACCTCAATTAACCTGGATATGGCTCCTGTTTTACTTATTTTAATTATGACCCGAAGATCAAGGCCAATCCATCAACGCTCTCTTTTTCCACATCCAGTATCGCCTCCATACCATCCTACTTCATTCTGGAATCTCCACCACATATGCAGTTGTTAAAGTGGTATCGATATTGGCAGAGAGTATGACATTTACCGAGTTTGGTCTCTTTAACAACCAAACGTTTACATTTTTCACACCGTGGTCAATAGATTTGAAATCATATGTTTGAGTATCGTAAATCGCTTTATTTCAAGTTCAGCCTTAGGATCGATTACTCAAATAATTCACCATTTGTTCATTTTAAGATTCCAAATATAATTATCCTTTGTTAAACCATTCGACTTTGGATCTCAATTTTTCCAAATATCATGTTACCCAAAATCTTAATTTTCCCTTTTGATTCACTTAGCTCGGATTAGAATGGATTTATTAAATTTATAAAATACCTAGAATAAAACTTGAAAAATAGTATAAGATATTAAACTAAAAAATAGTGTGTATATATATACACCTATGAGAATAGTTGTAAAATAGTGTAAATTTTTACATTGAATTGTAAACTATATTAGGAAAGTTTAATTTCCGAAATATATATTAGTAAAATAGTTATAAAACCGTTATAAAGTTCTGTAGTCAAAATGACATAGGTTTCTTTGTTAAAAGAAAGGTAGTTGGTAAACCAAGGAAAATTTGTTTTTGCAAAAATATATAGTTTAATTCCAACAAAAGATCCAACCCAAGCAAATTTAAATTCGCATTCAAAAATCGAACTTTCAACCACTCATTTCCTGATTCAACCCAATTGTTCATTTATCGAATAGAATTTTAAATGCACCTCATAACTTGAAATATTTCCAACCTATTATTTATAGGTTAATTTAATTTAGATTTTGAGTTTATACATGATAATGGTCTTCAAAATAGCTTCAGTGATTCATTAATAAGTCATTGTTTAAACTACTACTAAATAAATTCAAACTCGCTATTTTCCCTTCAAAAATCTTAGGTCGAGTTTCTTCGATATTTCCATTCACTTGAATTTAAATCAGGGCATATGACTTCAATCATTCAATTTTCTTATTAAAAACAAATTCTTAAATCTTGTTTAATTCAACCTTCATAATACAAGTCCTCTTTATTGTACTTTAACTGTAACAACCCGTATTTTTATAACATGTTAAAGTCATAAATCAAGGCAGAATTAAATTTTAAAATAAGAATCAGGGGAAACAGGTTGAGCCATTGCGTTCGTATCGGAATTCTGCATGAAATCGAGTCTTAGTTTTCGAAAATCGGAGTCTGTATGACGAAGATATGACCCTCCGAAGTTTCAGGAATTTAAATAAATTAAAACAGCTCGAAAATAAAGCCAGAAATTCGAAATTCAAACCCAGAGAAGGCTGGCGAGAAAATTCCCGCCCATGTACCCAGGTCGACTGGGGAGTCGACCCCCCCCCCCAGCCAGGTCGACTGGGGTGTCGACCCCCCATGACCAGGTCGACTGGGGAGTCGACCTGGGGGTCGACCTGCCTCCCGAACCTATTTCTTGAACCAGATGCATTCTGATGTATTTAGACTTGTTTCGTGACCAGATTTGTCTGCCTAACCCTATGTAAGCAGCCCCCCTAGCCTCATTCTCTCCACACCATTTCATTCTGTCCTTATGCTGCTTCTAAGATAATCTAAATAATAAGATAAAAAGGAAGAAAAAGGACTGCTCCTTCTCCATCAAGACTACGCTTAGAGATTTGCAAATTGGGGGATTTCAATTAGAATACGATCAATCAAATAGAGATTCAACAATCAAATTCTGCTTTCTAATTCTCGATCCACGCACTGTAAGTTCAAGTTACTTTTATATAAAAGCTGTAAACTTAATATCCATGTTGTAAATTGGAATTGGATCTATGTATGGTAATTGATTCGTATCTATTCTTATCATCTTGGATCTTGACTATCGTGAATATTGCTTTGGACCTATTCATGTTGTAAATCAAACTCTCTCGTGTATATAACCTTAACATGCCTATGACGTTGAAACTATTGTTAATGGCCAAGGACTATGACTGTGAACATAAGACTACGCCTATGCCTATGACTGAGAACATAAGATTATGCCTATTACTGTGAACATAAGACTATGCCTATGCCTATGACGGTAAACATAAGACTATTGCCTATGACTATGACAAGGACAATGGTGGCTAATCACCTATGACTCTTGACTATGAGAATTATTACTATGATCATGAACATAAGGCTATTATCTATGACCATGACTTTGAAACTATTATTGTTAATTGCCTATGACTATTGCCTAGAACTATTTTGGATAATTAACCATGACTATTGTGATTAATCGCTTATGGTTCTTAATTATGAGATTTCTACCTATGACCATGACCATGACTATTGGGGTTAATTACCTGAAACTATTATAGTTGATTGTTCATATTTGAAACCCATGTTGTACGCCGAATTTGCAGGGTGTGACTTGCTTAGTTTATTCGCTATTATGTACACCAAAACCATTGGATCCATTATCCTTGTATTTGGATTGCTTTCGCATACCTATTCTTTTATGTCAAGTTTTTATCAGGACTATCGCCTTATTTTGCTAGATTTGAAAACCCTGTTAATTTCTATATGCCAGTGATGTTGTAACCGATTATCTCAAGTCATATCATGCCAGTCTTGTAATCTCTTTTATCGCTTTATGCTTGTCCCTTCTGCCTATCATAGTTTTTATGTTATTCCCTTTATCTCTAGAATTAGATTTGCTTGTAATTTAGGTCGATTAATGCTTACATGCGATGGGAATACGATTTGGGTAGATTAGGCAAAACATGAATTGGTTATGAACATGAATTATGAACTTGATAATAGGCAAAACTTGAAACATGAACATTGTTATAAGTTGAATCTGGATGTGGGCATGAAACTTATCCTTGAAACTTGACACGAACTTGACATGAAACTTGAACATGGTCATGACACTAGAATGAACTTGAAAATGGCCAACTCGAGGTTGGGTTGAGTTTGCAGTGTAAATCTGCCCGGAACCGCCCGAAAAATCCAGTTACTGCAAACAATAGGATCCAATGTGAGTAGTTGGTCATATCGCACTTGAAACCCAAGGTTAGACTGAGTTGTGGTGTAAATCTGCCCCGAACCGCCCAGCATATCTAGTGACCACAACAACAGGTCTAATGTGAGAGGTTGGGGTGCATTAATGAATTAATGCCACATGATAGGGTTAAGTCATGAACATGAAAGACAACACTTAACTAACTTGAAATATGATTGGTAGGGTTAGGTCATGAACTTGAACGACAACACCTAACCAACTTAACACGTGAATGGTAGGGCTAAGTCACGAACTTAAATGACAACACTTAGCCAACTTGATATGGTAGACTGATGGGGTTAAGTCTCGAAATTAACTAACAACACTTAACCTACTAGACGGAAACCCTAGTTACGTGGTCCGTTTCAGCAGTAACCCACTAGATGTATCACGGTACCCTGGAACTAGGCAGGGTGGGGCACGATTACTGGGCTGATTGTAAGCGACCAGAACAACGGCTGTGTGGGTGCGCCAGTGTATGTTCTAACGGAGTGCGGGCGTGCACACACTCCGGAGCTGAAAAAGCAGGCATTGGGCATCAGTAGGTTTATCTGTGCATTCTTGATTCGTGTCGGTGGTTGGCACCATAGGGCTTGATACACTCTATGGTGGACCTAGCACAGGTGACTACATTCGTGATTGGGCCGTATGACATCGAAACACAATGAGCTAGAATTTGTAGGGAGCCGATCGATTAGTGGATCATTTTGTTGGACCTAGCAATAGGTCATTCACGATTTTGGGCCAAGGGATCATTTCATGATTTATACTTGACATGGGTTGGGCTACTAGTACAGTTGGTGCAGTGAACCTTGAACATGTGATGCTATACTTGACCTATACTTGATTCATCATGTTATCTTAGTCTATCTTATCCATCTTGACATCATACTTATGTTTACTTTCAGTTTATACATGTCATGTTACCTTTACCTGTTTTTATGCTGAAAGTCACTTGGACTTACCAGTCTTTATGACTGACCCGTTTTCTTTCGCCTCTTTTTCTTTCGTTCCCCCCCCCCCCAGGATCTCAGGGAGGAAACTCTAGCACTTAGCTTGGATTCTGCTTTCTTTCCGTCAGCTCATGTACGGTTTGGTCTTGAGCTATGCTATGGCTGCACGTCTGCTATTTTTGGGGAATAATTTACTTTGGTTATTTTAAGTTTATGCTTCTTTATTTAGAACTTGATGTAATGGAATAATGGCAACTTGTACTTTGGATATATGAGGTTTTGACTCTTTTCTTGAAAACAATAAGATTTGGTTTTTAATTTCTACCGCTGCTTTATTTATGTTCTGTCTTGTGATATCTCTGTGTATGTTTACCTAGATAATGCTCCACCAAAACTAGTGCATTGCCTTTGTGAGTGACCCTAGCGGAGGTGGGGTGTTACATTAACTACCTTTATTAAAACGGGATCATTACTCAACTTTGTCAAGTTAAATCAATTCAAGGAAAATTCTTCCAAACTTTCTTTATACGACATTTAAATTACATTTAGTTCCTTTCTAACGAGTGCACTTTTTAAAAACCAAATTCTTTAACAAAAATATTTTACATCGAACAAAATAAATTACATAAGAAAACCGTTAAATTTACAAAATCAATTTTATTGTAACTCTTATTTAAACAAACATGAATGCTTAAATTTACAGATCACCTATATTAAAATAAGTTAAGATTTAGTTCGAGAATTTCCTCAACATTTTCTTTCTTTAAAAATTCCATTCCAAATCTATTTATCAAGATCAATACGTTCTTGTAACCTTTTAATAGATTTTATTAACCACGGCGTCCGTATAAAATTTTCTATCCTATGGTCAAGTGATATGGACATATATCAATTCAATCCATCTTAAAATAAAATTCGAACCCCAGGTATATATCGCTTCAACCTGCATCTCAAATCGATTCGAAATTTTTATTTTCAAATTCATGCAATTATTTGGGTATGTATCATTTCAACCCATGGTGATTTTTCTCTAAATCTATAGGGAACTTGCAAGGTGAGAGCTACATAAACATAGCATATCATACATCACATTCACATGCGTCATATAATGGGGTAGTGTATGTGTCACATGTGCACAAATCACACAACAAACATTTCTAGAGCAACCTAACATTTCATTCAATATCTCAAATATATAATTTACTTAATCAAAAGTTATTCTATGAGTGAGGGAAACCCACTTTTCGAAGCTTGGAAATGAATGCAAAATTTTAACAGAAAATACGAGGATGAGACGTGATAGCCAAACAATGAGTATACTTCCAAAAATCCACATACCCATATACATATGTATACAAGTACACGAAAAAAATATTGGAAGCATACATACCCTATTCAAAACCTGACTCTAGACATCCATGACTAGCGAGCTCAAGATGCTTTATTTAGTTATGTCAACACACAGCTACAGATAACAGCGAACCAAATATCGATGTTTTAAACGATATGCATTCAATATTTCGAAAATCAAATAAAAACTTACCGTAGATCGGGTATAGATGAGCATAGCAGCAATAAAATGAAGCTCAGAATGAACCAAACATTTTTCCGAACCCAACAATATGCCTTAGACTAAGCAGCGGCCTTTCAGGCATTTATTCGAACAGTTGGGTTGCATAATACAGAGTTAATGGAAAGCAGTGCTCACCAGTGTAGCCATTAGTGATGCGGTTAGCGCGCCTTGCGGTGGAACGTCGGTGGTTGCCAATTATCATAGATCTGGTCATAACTTCTAACCCCCTTTTTTGTCACGGTTCCAGGTTTGGATTTTTCGCTGATGGGCTAGAACCACGACCAACAACTGGAGGAGATTTCTGTTTCCTGCGACGTTGGTGGAAGCCAGAGGCCGATGATGGTAAAGGGAGTGATACCATGCTATGACGACCTCAAACCCCCGTTCCACGGTGGCAAGGGTAAACTTTGGAATATAACACATAAACAATTAACAACAGAACAGAAATATTTAAATACACCAGATAATGTACATAAAATTACACTGGAAATAATAATCATCAGAGTTACACAGTATAACAGGATCATACTTAGTACAAAAATACAGTTTCAGCTTTGTATAATATGTCTACACCGGAATCAAACATAATATACAGAACAGGAGCTGAACAACATAAAAAGAAAGAAGTGATGGAATCCATCTTCAGCTCCATAGCTATTCAGAGAGAGCCTGCTAAAACCTAAATACAAGACTGACCGTGTAGAAAATAGGGCATCCGAGTTTGCAAGTGAAACAAACTACGAGTCAGTCCTAGGACTGGTATGAGAAATCTACTTAGCTTATTTTATAATAAGGCCAATCATAGGACCACGCCGCTAACGCGGATCGAGTTTACTCCATTGGATTTCCAGTGCCCAAAACAAGTAAATCATTTAAACATCGCAATGCTTTTTATAAAAATGAAGCCATTATAAAACTCAGTTCCCATCACACAATGCAACGCAAACCGGAGGATAGAGTTTTACCTTATAATGGCCAAAATATGCTTGATACAAAAAAACAAAAGCATTTGATATTATTACTAGTGTTTATATGTTTCAGAAACAATTTCAATCATAAGTATCAATCATAGACGGCATAAATTGCCCCATACCACTATGTCGCCATATATAGGTTTACAATCAAAACCGCACGATGTCGTATTTGGAAATTGGATTTCCGTCATGAACCAAGGCAAGAGATCGTCCTTACCGCTTCGAGACGCTCTAGCTCGTGTCTCAGGAAAGTACTCAGTCAAGCCTTGCATCGTCAGGGCCGGTCCACACGGAGTGGATTAAAATGCCAAAACACTGCGTTTCCCCGCCCTATAGGGCATCAAACTGGTCATATCCTGACCAAACCATCGGCTTTGAAGAGACCGAAATAACCGAGGCGTCTCGCAATCCATCATCCACATAAGTAAAACGTCAGGGCTTGCAAAACGCTGACACTGCTCCTAGCTAGAAGGAAACGCATGTTCTCCCTGATGTCCTCTCCCGTTTTTGGCTCATACCGGGGTGTGAGGCCCGCAAATCAACGCTATACACAAAGTTATGCTATTTAAAGCCGTGCTTTGATCACCAACCACAAGGCTCTGCTTTCCAACAAAGGCATTGATCACTGCATCTCAGCATGCCACATAGGCAATTCACGCCATGCAACTGACGTTTATCAATCACACAGGATGAAATCCAATGTCGAATACACAGTCCATTTGCAAGTCCTTCTGGGTCTGAACGAAACAAGAGGCACCTTATTCCTCATCCCATATGTCCAATATAGGAGAGAGGTCCCCGCACATTTGAACGATCAACAAGTATGCTCGGACAACCACCATTGTAACCCCTTCAGGGCAGCAACTCCCATCAAAGGCATCAGTAGCCATCCATTCGATGTGAAGATCATCGGTCTTGCACCGTCTTCATATCTTCGACTTCTAATCGTCGACCAATTATTTGAAATGAGATTTAACTCGGCCTTTTCAAATAATTCACAAAAAAATAGAATTCAAATCAATTCATTTCCATGGTTAAATTATTTGACATCCATAATTTAGTTCATTAATGCAATTTTCATGTCAAACACATTCAACCATCAAATATCCAATAAATCGAGTAAATTTGGTTTATTTCCATTCCATACCATTCATAATATTTTATAATGATTTATCGCTATTTTTATTTATTTAAAAATAACCAATTTATTCAAACGACGCTTCAGGCCATAACGCGGCCATGGCGCAGTTTTTCTCCAGATTTGATTTTATATATCTGAAAATCTAACCGTTGGATCCTTACAAATTTTATATCATTGGAAAGATCTTTTCAAAACGGTCCCATCGGTTCCAGTTTTGGGAAAATCCAACGGTCGGATCTCCCGGTAAAATCATTTAAAGTTACGATTTCAAAATACGAACTACAACGTCATTATTCGTTTTAATTATATATATATAATCCATTATGGCGTTGCTTTCATTCAAATTTGAATTAAACATTTCACACAATCTCACCGTTGGATCTTTACAAATTTGGTATCGTTGGAAAGATATTTTCAAAGAGGACCCAACGGTTCCAGTTTTGAGAAAATCCGATGGTGGGATCTCCCGTAATAATTGTTTAAAATCATGATTTTAAAACACGAACTGCAGCGTCGTTATTCGTTCTAATTTAATTATATATATAATCCATTCTTCGATTTCCAAATCATTTTCCTTTCATATAGTTGATAAAAATAATATTTTTACCCAATAAATATTTATCTCAACACATGACTATTTTTAACACTTCATATATATAATAAAAATGTGATTTTTATTGTCAAAATAATTTATTTCAAAACATGAATATTTTTATTCATTCATATATATAATAAAAATGTGATTTTTACTGTTAAAACAATTATTTCAAACATGGATATTTTATATACTTCATATACATGATAAAAATGTGATTTTTATCTTTCAAACAAATTATTCGTCATATGAATATTTTTCCAACACATGAATATATTTCGACACATGAATGTAAATCAAACACATGAATATTTCAAAAAAAATCGGCAGCATAACGGCAGGGGGTTTGAAATCGGCACCGTCCCGAGTACGGCTCCTCGCACTACCTTACACCTCGCAGCGTTCCCTAAGGGGCTTATCCTTATAATCCAAATATTTTGATCATTTTCATATCACAATGGATTTTTCCACAAACAATTCTAGTTTTTTTTCCAACCACAAACAATCATTATCAACCATTCGCATTTATCAACCAAATTTCACGTCAACCACAATCCAAACAATCACAATCAATATATATCGTCCATGGTCTGGGGACGAGGGGAGTGTGTGTATATATATATGTATGTATGTATAGAAATATATTTCAATTTCATTTCAACTCACATATGATTTTTACAACGTATATATAACTTATACATCGCACATATAATTTATACAACGCTTATACATGAGGTATACAACACTTATATAACTTATACATCGATTATATAATATATACATTGCCATTCCATATCGTTTTGAATTTAGAAATCTCACATTGGATTTCACTCCTCCGAAAATTATAGGAAGCTCCAAAAATTCTCAGGTCTCTTCTAGAATGTATAAGGCATCCACACGAGTCCAGTGTCTCTTGTTTCATTGGATTTCGACAACATAGCAAAAAGATATGATTTTTATTATAAAATCATGTTTCGTAGAGCTTTAAAGTGCTATAATCTATTTTAAATTATAAAGGTCGTACCTTTCCAGAATGATTCAAAACTAGATTTGAATCTTTCATTCAAACAGCTTCACGAGGGAACGATCGGCCTCTTCCCCGTCGTAGAGCTTCGAAAGGGCTTTCCGGCGAGGTGCACCACTCCCAACTCGACGGCAGATCGAAGCGGCGGCGGGTCTTCAAACGTGATGACTTCAACGAAGTGATTCGGCCAAAATACAAGACGAGAAACAATGAGGTAGGTATGGATTTGAAGCTCATACGATTCTCTACAAAAACCCCAACTAGAGCTCTTGATTTTATTGAGTGGATTAGAAGAAAAAAGGAGAGAAGGGGTCAAGCCATTTCCGTCGTTCGTGACCTGGGGTGTCGGGTTTGGGCGATGTGGGAGATGAAATATGATTGGCCCATTTATTTTATTTATATATTTAATTCTTTAATTTCCAAAAATACCCATCCGTTCATACGAACACCAATTCAAACCCAACGCTATCGTCCCTAGCTAAATACCCCCATTCCGGACACAATGGAATATGTTTTGTAGGCCCATTTGACTGTTTTAGTCAATTATTCTTCAAATTAAAATATAAAACATTCAAATATGGATTTGAAAGGACATTTCAATTTGCCAGGGCCACATACTGATTCCAAAAATTCCAGAAAAATAAATTTGGCTATGTTTGGACTATACGGTCCCAACAAAACTAGTTTCGTCGAATTTGGAGACTGTTTGAAAAATGGCCATTTTCTGGTCGATCCAAATTGACTGCAATTAACCAAACACATTTTCATTTGCCATGCTCACATATTAACTCGAAAAATTATGGAATTTGAAACCTAGCAATAATTTGACATATCGAATCCAACAAAAGTGGTTTCGTCGAAAATGTAGGTCGTTTGCAAAATGTCTATTTTCAAGGGCTATATAAATTCCGTAGCGATCTTTCTGAAAATTCATTTGGCCATAACTTTTGATTCCTGATATGAAATTTCATTTTTTTTAGATTCATTAGAAATATATTCATAAACAGATTTAAATATTTTTGGTTTCACTAAAATCCGTTTTATTTTGCATTATGTACAGTCAGTCAAAGTTCGAATTCAAATTTTCAAACGACCGCGCTATTTCGGGTTTTGTTTTATAATTAAAATAAATATATTCGCTATAACTTCAATCCAAATAGATTTTTGGTAATTGTTATTTAAAATAATTTATTTTAAATATTCAAAATTCCTTAAAATAGCCAAATTAATTTTTTTACATTGGTTTTGATTTTCCGGGTTGTTACAGAGGCGTGCGGTGGCTTGAGCATCGCCGAAGGAGGAAATGGCTTCTGCCATTACGGTGGACGCTTGATTTTAATAAGAGAGAGGGGAAGAACTGATTTCAGTGATAGTGAAGTAACGTTTTAGCTGGGTGGAAAAATGATAGTGGAAAAGGGAATGAAGTTTGGTCTACCCCTTTTATTTTCGTATGATAAAGAACGAAATCCCTCTAGTAGAAATAGAACAAACAGATCAGGAGAAGCGAAAAGGAACGTGGAGGTGAAACAGAAAAGTAAAGCACGTGGTTTAATTTCTTTGATTGTTCAGATATGTGGTAATTTATTCAGTAGAGAAGATATCAACACAAAATTTGTTTTCAACGAAGTAAGGACAAGTGGCAATTATTTACAGTACAGAATATTCAGATGTTCCGACAAAATTTTAGAGTATATTATATCAGATATGGTGTTTAAGTAAACATTGGTTTGGACTAGGTAAGTGGTTTGAACATTGCTGAATAAAAGGATATGCATGAACGAAGTAACGAGTTGAACAATAACACAAAATGTTTGTTTTTATTAACCGTACTTCGACTATTGCTGTTTTGAAATAAATTTATACTTAACATTTTATTTGAAATAAACTAATTAACTGTTTTAAATAACAATTCAAACTTTACATTTGAAGTTAAGCCTTTAAAATAAATTTTATTTCAAATTTTCAAATTATGATGGATTATATTTTTACATATTCAATGAAATTTAATTAATTAATAATGATAATAACACTCGTTTCTATAACATTCATATTAAAACCCCAAAAAAATTCCAATGTTAAATATTTAGTTTAAACTACCTGTTCATGTTAGAAATAAATTTACGAAAAGAATTTTACTTAAAATAAATTCAAATGAGGTAAAAAGTTGATAAAACCCCAAATTTTATGTTGAAATCCAAATATAAATATTTGTTTTAACGTCAAATCTTAATTTAACTTATATTAAATACGTCGAAATTACCGATTCGTTACATTCTCTCACACACTTTTTGTCCTCGAAACGGAACGTTATATAAATTTAAATCTACATATATAACTTTACAATTACCTTTAATTAGTTTAAAACTTTGTTAAAAAGAAAAAATAATTTATAGATTTTTAAAACTCAAAATTTTTCTAACATTGGAATTTACGGAAAATTTTGGCAGCATCTCCTTTGTATGGCTTGCCCGGAAAAATTTACAAATACGATATATAACAATATACATATCATCTACACGATGAGGCATCTCATTTTAGGGGAAACATAAAAAAATAACCCAAAAGCAATATTTAAGCCAATATACGTACCTTATTTAGCGTTTTAGCGCAAAAGCGAGCTCCATAAGCAAGGCGTGCCATTGCAACCTACTAAGATACTCAAAACACAATGAGAATCTATATATATATATATATATATATATATATATATAATTGCAAAACTTAATATGGACATGAAATAAAAGTAGCATTTTGATAAATATGTGAATGCATTAACAATGTACATAATTTTATTACTATGCAACATATGTTTCATTTTTATTAACATACCTTTTTTTCATTCATGACAATACTCTTTTTTTTTACTAATTTACCCCTTGTTTTCATGGAATTGGTTTATCTTCAAACCATCGATTTCATTTGAAAAGGAGTGAGAACTAAGCAATAATATATATAAGCATATGTAACAAAAATGTGAATGCAACAAAGTAATGTACAAAATTTTACAATATGCAAATACATGTTTTTTTCATCATACCATTTATTTACATCTTCATTTATGGAATCATTTACTTCCATATTATTTATTTCATTCGAACATGAAATGAACAATCATACGTGATGTAACAATATTATGCAAACATATGCAATAAAATGTAAGTGGCTTCAAACAGTGTTTAGATAACATGACGTTTCAACACAAGTTTTATTTTATTGAGTACAATCCATTTACCATTCAAACCGTATTGAGTTTGATAAATTTTATTCTCGTTTTAAATTTCCGTACATACATCATGCATATATGTTTTTTATTCGCTTTCGATTTTTAAATTTACTTATGTCAAAATTCTTTACTCAATCTATTCATTTTTATTTATTGCGTTCGATAATAAAACATGTAATTCAAACGTTTCTTACACATTTATGCTATATGTTGCATTTTACGTACATGTTTATTTTACTCACATTCATTTACTTTCAAAATTTTGTTTGTTCTACGTTATTCCTTATACATTATCGCCACTCCATAACTCATCAGAATTACTTTTGTTCATACCCAATTCGTGACGAGTTTATTTAGGCTTACTCAATCATGGATTGCTTGTAAATACTTTTCTTATTTTATTTTCATTGTCATCCTCCGTCCTTTTAGTTTGATTTATTCAAGCTTCCATTCAGTACAGTTCATGTCAAAAATTCTTTTCACTGTTTAGTTACAAGTGACAACTTATTTAAGTTATAACGAATTCATATTCAGTCCATTCTATAATGTTTCAAGTGGTGAAAATAGTCCTCTACCCACTTAGAACTGGGGATTTTTGTCACAAGGACAAACTCACCAAAAAAATTGCCCAAAAGGACAAGAGACAAAAACTTGCCCAAAAGGACAACTTTTAGTGCAAACGGCGAAATTCACGGGGGTCCCATGTTTTTCCACTTTGCACTACAAATTGTCCTTTTGGGCAAGTTTTTTCCCTCTTGTCCTTTTGGGCAATTTTTTTGGTTTTTTTGTCCTTCACACTATATTCGTGCTTAGAACTTTAGTTCCAATTAAAGATTCAAATCTATATTATTCTAAAATTTAGGAATATATAATGATACACAGAACTTCTTAGCAAATCGGCTTTTCATTAATGTTAAAAATTCTTAATTCTCTTAAATTTCATAGGTTTGCGTACACCAGTGCTTTTCTAAAAAAACTATGTTCAAATGGGAAAATTTATAACTTCATAAACACTTTTATGGGTATCCCATTCGTATTTAAACTTGTTGATCACAAACAAATTTTCCAGTTCTAATGCAATTCTTATTCTTTCAAAATAAGGTTTTAAATTCGATGTCTCAATTAGAATTATATATCTTCCTCACTTTTGAAACTTGAAAATAAATACTGGTGATATTGCAACAATCACCAGATTAATTTCCAAGTGACTACAGTGTGAATCTATACTTACCTAGTACACGTAGGATTTAGTACATATGTTGGCTAGGTGTATGTCCAAAATCCTTTACGTACTCGATAGTCCAACTTTGACAACGACCAAATATTCAAAACTCTTCTTTTTAAAATAAAGCTATACACAAAATTTTCAGATATATGCCGAAATAGCATATTTCAAAACATATCTAGTTGTAAAATTTTCAAGCAGGGAAATTATACCTCCCCCACTATTAATTTTGTCATATTTGATTATGATTGTTTATATATTATCTTAAAATTTTCAATTTAAATCAAACAAATAATTATTCTCAAAATATATATTATATAAGGTTTTCTATTTAGCATTTTAGGCTTCAACACGTATTATTTCCATAATCTTCAGCTTATTGTTTTCTTATCTTACGGTAATTAAATTCCACTATATATATGAATATTTGACACAAGTCACTAATATAAATTCTATGTTTTCATCAACAAATTTTGTTTCAAGAATATACTTTAAGTGTTAAGTTATTAATTTAACACATTTACTCAAAACAATTTATATTCCCACTTTGAACTCAGGTTATTCTTGTTTATGAAGTTTTAATATCTTCTGGTCATTTTTTTTTTCTTTTCCAACATTTCAATCTTACAAGTTCTGTTTACATACAATTTTCTTTAATATGGTTTATTAGTTCATAAATGTTATAATCAATGAAATTTTCTCGAAATATAAGATTATAAATTCACACATAACCCACTATCTTTTGGTTTTCACTAAGTACTCAACACTTAGTTATTTATTCAAGTTTCATTTTATATTCTCAGGCCTTAAATTAATTCGATTCGAGCTAAGTCTGAATATATGTTAGGAGCTGATCTAATGGACGAACCAAATCGATAGGATTTATCAAAGATAGGTTAAACAAACCAAGGAGAATTCAGGGTGTAAAAGCAAAGATTTTTAAATTTCCTAAGACATAATAAAGTAAGATCGAAACTTACATTCAGATAACTTAACCTAAGAGGAATCTATCTAAAGGGATGAGTTCGAAGGAATGATATTTAAAACTAGGATATATTTTTAAAACAAGGCTAAAAATTTCAAATTGTTTTCATATATATTGAAAATCCCTTTTTAAAATCCCATAAAATCATTTAAAATATTTTTATTTTTCAAAATACGCTCTCTCGGGTATGATTCTAAGATTATTTCACTCATTCTAGAGTATTTCTACTCTATCTCTAATGAGTGTTTCAACCTCATAAGCTAAGCTTTGTTTAACCTAGCTCTGATACCAACTGTATTGACCTGGCTTTTTGACCGCTTCAAGTTGGTAATTAAACCAACTCGAATTGTTAAAAAACGACATATTGTTATTGTTTATGGAGTTGAAATACAAATCATCACAGGATCACAGACACACAGAACATAGAATATCTCACAGCAGAAGAATAAATATAGAATCATACTAGTAATCCGTAATAAGCAGAGATGGGCACAACAGCATATGACAAGTAGATGGATAGCTGGAGATTGGATTAGTAATATCCAATGAGAATGACTCGTTAGAGATGGGATCAGTAGTATCCTAGAATTCACGCAGTTTATGATAAAAATCACATTTTTAAACAATGATCTTTATAAATAAAAATCACATTTCTAATTGTGCTGTATATATAAACATGTATGTATTAAAAATCATGCTTTTAATCTAAAACTATTTTTATAAAAACATATTTTTTTTATTTAAATTATTTCATAATAAAATTTACATTTTTAAAACAATGTTTTCTATATAAAAATATCATTTTTATTTCAGTGCTCTTTGCATAAAAATCTCATTTTTAAAACAATGCTATTTAAATTAAAAAAATTCACATTTTTAATTCAACTTTATATATGTATAAAAATCATATTTTATATTTTAAAAACCATGCTATTTCTATATTTTTTAAAACAATGTATATAATTTAAAAATCATATTTTTCTCTAATTCTTAATTATATAAAAAAACAATCCTAATTTCTATTTCAAAAAAATTGCTATTTTTATTTTCAATACATTACTACTTTCATTTTTCAAAACAATACTATTTTTATTTTCAAAATAATACTATTTTTATTTTCAAAACAATAGTACTTTTATTTTCAAAACAATACTATTTTTGTTATTCAAAACAATACTATTTTTATTTTTCAAAACAACACTCTTTACACTCGTTCTAGGATACTACTGATCCCAACTCTAACGAGTCTTTCTCATTGGATATTACTAATCCAAAATGTGACGGCCTGCCCCGCACCAGCCGACATTTCCAATGAAATGCGTTGTACCAACGTCCAACCAGCACGGGAAGGTCGTCAAAAGAAAGGAAAAGAAGACGATGGATCATCAAAGAACCAGTAGTATATCTCACAGCACACAGAACAAAATATAATAATAACATAACTTGATATAAAACAGGAAAGACAGTGCATAAGCTGAAAACTAAACCATCATAGCAGCGGAAAATTCAAAATACAACTTATGATCCAAACCATCTTTATTACAACTTTTAAAACTGTCTCTAAAGCGAAATAGGAAGGTACACTACTAATGCCCAAAGTAAGCAGCAAAAACAGAACAATAACAGGTATACATAACCATACCTGAACCTGGACCTACAACCAAAGAGTTAGCACAAAAGGAGGTACAATACTCTTAGGTGACACTAACACATGATGTGAAAATAATGGGGAGGGGGTGTGCTTGTCATGGTGATAGCAAACATCAAATATAGCAATCATCCGCACATCTCTCACTCAGTGCGTAAAGTATATGATATCCACCACTTTGATCACCCAATTCTTTGTTACGATCAATCTGCCCCATGGAGTCATGACGGCTCCACTGCACTGATCCGTAACCACTAATACTTTGTTATGTCCACTCTGCCCCATGGAGTCATGACAACACCACTACACTGGCTCATAGCATTGCTACGATCACTTTGCCCCATAAAGCCATAACAACTCCATTGCGCTGATCCATAGCCGCTAATCCGTCTCTCAATAGTGAGTCAAAGCTATAGACATCGATAACACCATTGCACAAGTCCCGTAGCAGAGTCAAACTCATGAAGTCAACTCGTTGGTTCCCATCTGGATCCTGAGTAATCACTTCCCATTTGGACTACCTTTTCCTCTCGGGTTTTGATCATCATCCCATTCATGACTCTTCAGTTTGACTTGTAATCATCGGAGTGTGACTCGTGGTCCTCAAAACGTGGTTCGTGACTTCCTGCTTCAGCTCGTGGGATCATGGTTAGCTCGTGATCTCCTGATGGTGACCCGGCTTGTGACACTTTGGTTCGTGGTTCCACCTGACCCTCAGCTCGTGATACATCGGTTAGGGAGGAACAAGGTGGCTCGTGAAGGGGTGGTTTGGTGATGCCGGTTCGTGGTCTGTTGGAGCAGCTCGTGGGGAGTAGGTGCTCCACGATCGGGAGTATACGTCTCGTGATGATGCTCCGGCTCGCAGTGGTGCCTCACGAACGGGTATGTCCAATTTCCTACAACTTTTCCAGCGAGCAATTTATGCCAAACGATGCGTTTTCGACCAATCTAACGTCACTAAGCAAGCACAAAATATTCCAAACAGACATAGCAATATGTATAATCGACCATAAACACCAAAACAACAATTTGACATGTCAATATGGATCAAACATACCCAAAACCCATGTTTTCCCCTTAATCATGACTTAACCATACGATTAGCAAAACATGTCCGAATTAACCCAAATTTTTATCAGAGCCCTAAAATAATATTTAAGAATTTCTACGTTTTTTCCAGAATTTTATCATGCATAATTTTGCTAATTATCACTAATCACCCTAATTAGCCGTGATTAGTAAAAAACAATGCAAACCACTCACCTTAGCCATAAATAAAACTTTAGATATGAAACTCTACTGTTTTGACGTGGTTTCCAATGCAACACAGCAGCTTCAACCTTGATTTGACACCTATCTTCCTTGATTTGGTGTAGATTAAGCTAATACGAGATTAGAAAGCGATTTGGGATGAATTTAGAAGGTGAAGACCATTGCTCGGGTTGAAGAAAGGTAAGCGGCGGTTGTAAAAATGACAAAGAAAGGTTTCTCTAACACTTTTTAGCCCTTATGTAGCCCTAATCCCAAAATCCCCCAATGGGCCTAGCTGCTAATCACCTTATTTGGCCCGGTTAAGTTGTTTTTCACCTTCCAAACCTTATTTCAGCCATATCTCCCAAACGGTAAGTTCGTTTGACAAATATGACCACTTTACAGAAAGGTGAACCATCATCTGAATCCAATGGAAGTGATTTCAGGTCAAAACTTCTTACCAATCAAAATTTATAGATAAAATAAGATTCGCCAGGAGAAAAACGGTTATTTTAAAATCGGCAAAAATCGGGAACATGGGAAATGACCCCAATAGTCGTTCCCCAGAGTTACACGACTATACGACCTCATATGAAAATGAAATAAATATTCTACGATCCTCCGTTGTGTAGAATGCGAGTCATTACATTCTCCCCCCTTAAGAAATTTCGCCCCCGAAATTCCCTAATCAAAACAAACTATGGTGTCCTGCGTGCCTATCAACCATTTACAAACAATCAAACACACATCATAATGCAACAAGTATATCCTAGCCTGCGGTTTACTAACAAGGGAATAACTATCGCTATTAAAACCTTATCAGGCAAAGAGTTCTGGATGCAACTTCCTTATGCTCTCCTCAGTTTCTCAAGTACAGTCATTCTCATTCTCGCCCTACCGAACCTTGACCAGTTTCACCGCCTTCCCTCGAAGTTGCTTCGTATCATACTCGATAATACGTATCGACTTGCGGTTCCTAACCTCCTTGGGTTCTACTTCGATGTCATCCAACTGATCTGGTGAAATAGTCATATCGGGGTCATGTACGAAGTTCCTTAATTGGGAAACATGAAATACATTGTGAACTCCTGCCATCTTGTTAGGCAACTTAACTTTATACGCTAAATTCCTAACTTGCTCGAGAACTGGGAATGAACTAACAAATCTTGGTGCTGACTTGCTCTCCTGCCATATCGAATCACGCTCTTTAACGGAGAAATCTTGACAAACACCAAGTCGTCAACGGAGAATTTCAATTCCCTTTGTCTCTTATCAACATAACTCTTCTGCCTATCTTGGGCATCCTTCATTCTCTGTTGGATAACCTTAATCTTATCTGAGATCTCTCTTATCACATCCAGTCCAAGCATAAATTTCTCACCGGTTTCTAACCAACATGATGGTGAGTTGCACGGTCTTCCGTATAAAGCTCTGGACTAATAACTATTATTATGTGAGAACTCGACCAAATGCAAATGTTCATCCCATGATCCACCAAAATCCAATATACAAGATCTCAAGAGATCCTCTAATACGCATCGTCGCGAAGTGGAGTGTGCTGATCGCAGGACTTAAACCTAATTTTGAACAAACCAGAAAAACACGCGACCTCGTTTACTGAAGGTAGAAGAAGGTGAAGTTTTTATTTAAATTATTAATTAATAAAATTTAAAATATTATTAATGCGATAAAAATCATAACTCGTTCATACGATATCGAAATCACATGAAACAGGGACCGCTGGGATCGTGGCAGTGTCTACTACATTTTTACGGTGACCAGGGAAATTTAGAGCAAGCTACAATTTTTGAAGAATTCCAAAGCATTGTGAGATCTCTAATTTAAAATTAAAATTAATTGTTATTGCACCGAGAAATTTTTATATAGACGCTGTTAAAATTCAGTTGTGTGTTGTACGAGATTTGAATTGATTGATTTTGATTGTGGTGATCCGTTGGATTGAATTGAAATTGTCAAAATGGTTTATACAAATTTTTTTATTGTATATGTGAATTAGAGAAAATTTTTCATACAATAAAATTCTTTTTTATTGTATGCATAAGTCATAGAATTTGTTAACATTGTTAATACAATAAAATTTCATTTTTTTTATTGTATATGTGAATTAGAGAAAATTGTTCATACAATAAAATTCCTTTTTATTGTATGCATAAATCATAGAGTTTGTTAACATTATTAATACAATAAAATTTCTTTTTTTATTATATATGTGAATTAGAGAAAATTGTTTATATAATAAAATTTCTTTTTATTGTATGCGTAAATCATAGAATTTGTTAACATTGTTAATACAGTAAAATTTCTTTTTTTTAATTGTATATGTGAATTAGAGAAAATTGTTCATAAAATAAAATTCCTTTTTATTGTATAGAATTTGTTAACATTGTTAATATAATAAAATTTCTTTATTTTATTGTATATGTGAATTAGAGAAAATTGTTCATACAATAAAATTCCTTTTTATTGTATGCATAAATCATAGAATTTGTTAACATTGTCAATACAATAAAATTTCTTTTTTTTATTGTATATGTGAACTAGAGTAAATTGTTCATACAATAAAATTTCTTTTTATTGTATGCATAAATCATATAATTTGTTAACATTGTTAATACAATAATTTTTTTATTATTGTATATGTGAATTAGAGAAAATTGTTCATGCAATAAAATTCATTTTTATTGTATACATAAATCATAGAATTTGTTAACATTGTTAATACAATAAAATTTCTTTTTTTTATTGTATATGTGAATTAGAGAAAATTGTTTATACAATAAAATTCCTTCTTATTGTATACAAGAATCATAGAATTTGTCATTATTGTTTCTTTTACAATAAAATTACTTTTTATTGTATATATATGAATAAAAAATTTATCATGTTTAGAGAAAATTGTTGAAACATTAAAAATGAAAATTTTAATGTATGTTATAATTCATTATAAAAAACTGACATGTTCATTAGAAATGGTTTAGATATTAAAAATGACAGTTTTAATGTATGATTAGTTCCATTAAAAATGACATGTTCATTAGAAATTGTTTAGATATTAAAAAGGACATTTTTAATGTATGATTAATTTCATTAAAAATTATTCATTATAAAAAATGACATGTTCATTAGAAATTGTTTAGATATTAAAAAGGACATTTTTAATGTATGATTAGTTTCATTAAAAATGATTCATTGTAAAAAAATGACATGTTCATTATAAATTGTTTAGATATTAAAAAGACATTTTTAATGTATAATTAGTTTCATTAAAAATGATTCATTGTAGAAAAATGATATGTTCATTAGGAATTGTTTAGGTATTAAAAAGGACAGTTTTAATGTATGATTAGTTTCATTAAAAATGATTCATTATTAAAAAATGACATATTCATTAGAAATTTTTTAAACATTAAAAATGACATTTTTAGTGTATGTTTTGATTAAATAGAAAAAAAGGATCACATGTTAAAGTAGGATTTGTTATCAAAAATGTTACATTTAACATGTTCATTTAGATTAAAAAGAATGACATATTAAAATGGAATGTGTCATTAACATGTTACATTTTACATGTTAATTTAGATTAAAAAGAATGGCATATTAAAATAGAATTTGCCATAAAAATGTTACTTTTAACATGGTTGTCTAGATAAAAAGAATTACATGTTTTGTTTCATTAAAATGTAATCACTTACATGTTAGCAAAGTAGGAAAATGTTTATATGTTGATATACGTTTTGTTTGTTGAAAACATCACTTTTAAATGTTAGTGAAATCATCGAACAATATATATATATATATATATATATTAAAATAAAATGAATCGCGCGCGGTAGTTCGCGTTTCAACATCATAACTTTAAACGATTATACCGAAAGATCTGAACGTCGGACTTTCCCAAAACTGGAACCTTTAGGTTCGCTTTGGAAAGATCTTTCCAACAATATTAAATTTGTTAAGATTCAACGGTTAGAGGTTGAGAAATGTGTAATTCAAATTTGGATAAAAATAGCGCTAGGCCCGCGTAAAGACCTGAAACGTCCTTCAAATTAAATGGGCTATTTTTATATAAATAAAGAATGCGATAAATCGTTATAAAATAATATTAACGATATGAAACGATTTGAATTATATATATTCGAGAATTTTTTGAAAAGACCAAGTTCAATCGCATTTCAAATAATTATACGACGATTTAAAGTCAAAAACATTGAAGATGGTGGTTGAAGACCGACGATCTTCACATCGAATGGACGACTACTGATGCCCTGCATTGGTTAGCTCCCAGTAAAGGGTTAAAAGTGGTAGTTGCCCGGACGTACTTGTTGATTGTCCGGATATGCGAGAACCTCTCTTCCATATTGGACATACGGGACGAGGAATAAGGTGTCTCCGGTTTCGTTCAGACCCAGAACGGACTTGTAAATGGATGTGTGTCTGACATTGGATTTCATTCTGTGTTAATTGATTTCTATTAAATATATATCTGTTTGGTGGTGGAGAATTTATTCTCTTGCTTAACACCCTTTTTTGAGACGTACGAGCTTAGAGGTTATATAGTGATATACATCGGTTATATGGTGTGAATTGCCAAAGTGGCATGCTAAGATGCAAATGATCAAGGCTTTTGTTGAAAAGCAAAGCATTGTGGTTAATGATCAAAGCATAGCTTTAATTGGCATAGCTTTGTGTATAGCTTAACATCGCGAGCCTCACACCCCGGTAAGGGTCAGAAACGGGATAGGGGAATGCAGGGAGTGCACGACGTTTCTTTTTAGCTAGAAGTGGTGTCATGGTATGGAGCCCAGACATTTTTACTTATGTGGATGATATTTTGCGAGGCCTCGATATATTGGTCGCTACTAGCCAAGTGATAGGTCCGATAGGACCGGGAAACGTGTGCTCAGAAATTGCCAATCCACTAAAGTATTTGTGGACCGGCCCTGCAGGATCCATGGGTTGTCCGTAGGTGTGATCCTAAGACATTTCCTAGAGTGTCTCAAATCGGTAAGGAGACCATCCCTAGCCTTGACTCATGATGGAAACCCAATTTCCAATACGGCATTACGGATTTGATTGTAAACCTATGTATGGCGACATAGTATATGGTAGCTATGCCGTCTAGGATTGATACATTTATTTTGAAAATATTTTTAAACTGACTAGACACTAATAATAATATCAAGTTTAACACGTATCAATCATGTTTGATCATTATAAGGTAAAACTCTATCCTCCGATTTGCGTTGCATTGTGTGATGGGACTTGATCTTATAATGGTTTCATTTTTCTAAAAAGCATTGCGTTGTTTTAAAAAGATTTACTTATTTTATGCACTAGCAATCCTATGGAGTAAACCCGTTCCGCGTTAGCGCGTGGTCCTATGATTTGCCTTATTATTGGAAGTTAAGTAAGATTTCTCATACCAGTCCCATGACTGACTCGTAGTTTATTTTACTTGCAAACTCGGGTGCCCTTATTTTCCACACGTGCAGTCGAGTGGCTCATTTTTGCAGATATTTATTTATTGAGTAGGGTTCTGGATCGAAGCTTAAAGTGGTGTCCAAGCATTGATAGTCTTCTGTTGTGTTAGTTTATTGGTTCCGCTACATTGCAAATTAATCTTCCGCTGTATTATTATTTATAGATGTACTTTGATATATTCTGTACTCTGATGTAACATTATTATGATGTTTATAAAAGTCTTCTGTCACTTGTTCTGATGTGCTGTATGCCCAAAGTTAGTGAACCGACGATTTTCGACTTTCGGATCGGCCTTGCGGTCGATTCAGAGGATAGGGATTTTCAAGTCATTACATGTGGTATCAGACCTTAAACCTAATTTTATTTTCGTACGACCCGCATTCTACGCATCGGAGGATCGTAGAATATTTATTTCATTTTCGTACGAGGTCGTATAGTCTTGTAACTCTGGGGAACGACTATCGGGGTCATTCCCCATGTTCACGATTTTTGTCGATTTTTAAATGATCGTTTTGCCCTTGGCGAATCTTATTTCATCCATAACTTTTGATTGGTAAGGAGTTTTGACTTGACACCACTTCCACTGTATTTGGATGATGGTTTACCTTTCCGTAGAGTGGTCATATTTGTCAAACGAACTTACCGTTTGAGAGATATGGCTGAAATAAGGTTTGGAATGAGAAACAACTTAACCGAGCAAACTAGGGTGATTAGCAGCTAGGCCCATTGGGGGATTTCGGGATTAGGGTTACATAAGGGCTGAAAAAGGTTAGAGGAACCTTTATTTGCCATTTTTACAGCCGCCACTTACCTCTCTTCAACCCTAGCAATGACCTCCACCTTTTAAATTCATCCCAAATCGCGTATTAGCTTAATCTACACCAAATCAAGAAAGATTAGTGTAAAATCAAGGTTGGAGCTACTGTGTTGCATTGGAAACTACGTCAGTAGAGTTTCAGATCTAAAGTTTTGTTTGTGGCTAAGGTGAGTGATTTGCATTGTATTTCACTAATTACGGCTAATTAGAGCGATTAGTGATAATTAGCGAACTTATGCATGATAAAATTCTGGAAAAATACGTAGAAATTCTTAAATATTATTTTTAGAGCTCTGATAAAAATTTGGGTTAATTCAGACATGTTTTGCTAATCGTATGGTTAAGTCATGATTAAGGGGAAAACATGGGTTTTGGGTATGTTTGATCCATATTGACATGTCAAATTGCTGTTTTGGTGTTTATGGTCGATTATACATGTTGCTATGACAGTTTGGAAGGTTTTGTGATTGCTTAGTGAAGTTAGATTGGTCGAAAACGCCGTCGTATGGCGTAAATTGCTCACTAGAAAAGTTGCAAGAAATTGGACATACCCCGTTCATGAGGCACCCCTGTGACTCAGAGTATCATCACGAGCCGTATACTCCCGATCGTGGAGCACCTTCTCCCCACGAGCCACTCCAGCAGACCACGAACTGGCATCACCAAACCACCCCTTCACGAGCTGCCTTGTTCCTCCCTAAATGATGTGTCACGAGCCGAGGGTCAGGTGGGACCACGAACCGAAGTTTCACGAGACGGGCCACCATCAAGAGATCACGAGCTAACCATGATCCCACGAGCCAGAGCAGGAAAACACGAACCACACTTTGAGGACCACAAGTCGCACTCCGATGATTACGAGTCCAACTGAAGAGTCACAAACGGGATGATGACCAAATCCCGAGATGCAAAGGTAGTTCAAATAGGAAGTGAGTACTCAAGATCCAGATGGGAACCAATGAGTTGACTTCATGAGTTGGACTTTGTTGCGGGACGTGTGCAAAGGGGTTATCGATGTCTATAGCTTTAACTCACCACTGAGAGACGAATTAGTGACTACGGATCAGTGCAGTGGAGTTGTTATGGCTCCATAGGGCAAAGTGGTTGTAACAAGGCTATGAGCCAGTGCAGTGGAGTTATCATGACTCCATGGGGCAGAGTGGACATAACAAAGTTTTAGTGGTTACGGATCCGTGCAGTGGGACCGTCATGACTCCATGGGGCAGAGTGATCGTAACAAAAAATTGGGTGATCAAAGTGATGGATATCGTATACTTTACGCACTGAGTGAGATATGTGAGGATGATTGCTATGTTTGATGTTTTCTATCACCATAACATGCACACTCCCTCCCCATTATTTTCACATCATGTGTTAGTGTCACCTAAGAGTGTTGTATCTCCTGTTGTGCTAACTCTTTGGTTGCAGGTCCAGGTTCAGGTATGGTTATGTATACCTGTTATTGTTTTGTTTTTGCTACTTATCGCTCACACCAGACTTTTTCTGACCCAGAGTTTTATGTCTCTTCTTATTACTCTGGGTGCTCCTAAACGAGCATACTAGAGACAGGTTAGCTGGTTATGCACGAGTAGCTGTCCGGAGACAAGCAGGAGGGTTACACGTATCATTCCCATAAGTTCTCCCTGTGTTGTTGTTGGTCGCAACTTTGGGCATTAGTAGTGTACCTTCCCATTTCGCTTTGGAGATAGTTTTAAAAGTTGTAATAAAGATGGTTTGGATCATAAGCTGTATTTTGAATTTTCCGCTGCTATGATGGTTTAGTTTTCAGCTTAAGTACTGTCTCGCCTGTTTTATATCAAGTTATGTTATCATTATATTTTATTCCATGCGCTGTGAGATATACTACAGGTTGTTTGATGATTCATCGTCTTCTTTTCCTTTCTTTTGACGACCGTCCCATGCTGGTTGGACGTCAGTATAGCGCATTTCATTGGAAATGTCGGTTGGTGTAGGGCGGACCATCACATTTGGTATCATAGCTTTAGGTTGCGTAGTTAACCTAGGGAGAGATAGTATACGTATATGAGAGCCTGTATTTGTGATATTTCGGTTTACAAAAGCTATAGATATACTATTAGCATATCTAAGGATGAAATCGCACTGCACTGGCACCACTGAAGAGATGGTTACTCATTTTCTCTTTACAGGTTGAACGTTGAGCCCATATACGAGGAATACTGGTTCAGGAGCCAATAATAGGAATGCTCCTTACATGAGGACGATGTTTACCACCTTCATGCGATAGATGATGAGAGATGTTCAGGGAGCAGCACCTAATGCTGTAAACGGTGGTGGTGCAGCGGTGCAGGCGGTTAGGGCCGATTTCTCCAAGCTCTGTAAGGACTACACTAGTCTTGGTGGGAAGCCGTTCCATGGAACAGAATCGACTACAGATGTTCAGGATTGGCGGGATAGCTGTGAGCACATCTTCGAGGATCTGGGAATCGAAGACGCGATGAAGAGGAAGCTAGCATCCCGTTAGCTGCAAGGACGGGCTATGAATTGGTGGGATGCTATTAAAGTAGCTACCCCTGAGGATTATGTTACTTGGGATCAGCTTAAGACCCGCTTCCATGAAAAGTTTATTCTAGCTGCTAAGAAATCAGAACTGTTTTGGAAATTTCTAGAACTTAAGCAGAATGGTAGGGCAGTCTTGGAGTATATTACTGAATTCGATACTTTATCGAAATATGGATTATCTCTTATCGATACTGCCGAGAAGAGGAACGAGAAGTTCATAACTGGTTTAGATCAGTACTTGGGAGAAAGGCTTATAATCCATATTGATGAGACTTTCGAATCGATTGTTGGGAAAGCGGTGAGATCAGAGAGCCTTTATCCTAAGCCCAAGACTGAAGTCGCTGTTGCATCTGCAGAGGGGCCAAAACAGCAGGCAAGCGGTGGAGGCAAGAATAATTCTCAGAATAAAAGGAAGCAGAATCAGATCAAGGAAGGTCAGAAAAAGAAAGACAGGAAAGATGTGGAGTGCTTTAGCTGTGGCAAGAAGGACCACTATGCTAAAGAATGTCGAGTAAAGCCAGCGGACATGAAGTGCTTCAATTGTGCCTAAGTGGGACATCATAAGGATAAATGTCCACAACCGCCTAAAGAGAAGCAGATTGTGAAAGCATATGTTGTTAATGTTGTTCCTGCTTTGTCGAATTCCCCAACTGCGGCGGAGAAAGGAAAGAATGTCGTCATTCAAGGTATGCTTTCTGTTTATGATGTTCCTGTTGGAGTGTTGTTTGATACCGGTGCTTTCAATTCCTTTATATCTAGTGACCTGGTAGACAGGTTAGGATTGGAACCTGAGATAGTCGATAGACCTTTAGTGGCGACGAACTCGATTGGTGGTTCGACTAGCCTTAGGATGATTTGTCGAAATTTGGTCTTATCAAGTCATGGATGTATGTTTGCTTGTGATTGCTTTATTTTGGGCTTTACTGGGTTTGGCATTATTTTGGGAGTCGATTGGCTCCAAAGGTATGGGGTGGTGGTAGACTGTGAGGGATTTTCAGTGACTATTTGGGCAAATGATGGGCGAAGGGAAGTGTTTGGTGGCCTACCTAGTGATGAGGTGATGTCTACTTTTCTAAATTCTCTCAACATTCCGCACGATGAGTTATTAGGGGTTCCCATTATTGGCCGGTATCCGGACATCTTCGAGGAAGTGACCGGGCTTCCACCACGCCGAGAGATTGAGTTCCGTATTGATTTAGTGAAAGATGCCCGACCTATAGTGATGCCACTTCATCGTATAACACCAAGGGAGCAGCGATAGCTCGGGGTGCAAGTAAGCGATCTTTTGAAGAAGGGATTTATCCGAAGAAGTGTCTCCGAGTGGGGAGCACCAGTTGTATTTGCCACTAAGGCAGATGGTTCCCTTCGTTTATGTGTGGAATATCGCAAGTTGAATAAAGTGACTAGGAAGAATAAGTATCCTCTTCCATGGATAGACGATTTGTTTGATCAACTGGAAGGAGCAAGAGTGTTCTCCCAGTTGGACCTCGCAACAGGATTTCATCAGCTCCGAGTGGCAGTTGAGAGTATTCCTAAAACGACATTTCGGACGCCGTCTGGATTCTATGAGTGTTTGGTCATGCCATTCGGGTTGACCAATGCACCAACATATTTTGTAGATCTTTTGAATAGGGTATTCAGGGATCAATTGAATAAGTTTGTTCTTGTGTTCGTGGACGATATCTTGGTTTACTCGAGGATAGAGGAAGAACACAAGGAACATTTGAGGATAGTAATGGAGGTGTTGAGAAACACCAATTGAAAGCAAAATTTTCTAAATGTCACTTCTGGAGGAGGGAAGTGAGATTCTTGGGCCATGTTGTTTCAGAGAATGGTATTGTCATGGATCCTGCGAAGGTGGCTACGTACAAGATTGGTCTACGCCAAGTAACGCAACAGACATAAGAAATTTCTTAGGGTTAGCTGGATATTATCGTAAGTTCATCCATGACTTCTCTAAGATAGAGGCACCTTTAACTCAATTGACCAAGAAGAATCAAGCATTCGTCTGGGACGAAAGGTGTAAAAATGCATTCAAGAATCTAAAGGAAAAGTTGACGCATGCGCCAGTGTTAGTCATTCCTAAAGGGAATGAAGAGATGACAGTATACATGGATGCATGTGGTACCGGACTAGGTGTTGTACTAATGCAAGGAGGTAGGGTCGTAGCTTACGCTAGTCGGCAACTGAAACCGCATGAGAAAAGACACCCTACCCATGATTTGGAATTGGCAGCGATCATATTCACGCTGAAGATGAGGAGACATTATCTCTTGGGAGAAAGATTCGAGTTGTTTACCGATCATAAATCATTAAAGTATCATTTCTCTCAGAAGGATTTTAAATCTCCGTCAGCAGAGGTGGTTAGAATTCTTGGCTTCGTATGATTTCGATGTCGCGTATACACCAGGAAAGGGTAATGTGGTAGCTGATGCATTAAGTAGGAGACATGCCAGTTTAGGGGCTACGTTTCTTGAATGGAAGCAACTGAAGTATATCGCAGGGTACGATTTCAGACCAAAGTGTGAATTGGATCCAGAAATGTTAGCAAGTTTGACGATCAGACCCACTTTGATTGAGCGGATTGGTTACAGTAAGAGGGACGATCCTAACCTATTGGAAATCATCTCCAAATTAGAGATGGGTATTGACAGTAAGGAAATGAACAAGTATGGGCTTGATCTAGAAGGATGGCTTAGAAAGAATAGGAGACTAGTTGTACCTAATGTCAATGGATTGAGAGATGAAGTGCTTGGAGAATGCCATCACTCAAAACCAACTATACATCCCGGTGGTAACAAGATGTATCGAGACATGAAGCAGACCTACTACTAGGATGGAATAAAGAGAGACGTTGGGAAGTTTATATCCAAATGCGTGAATTGCCAGCTAGTTAAAGCTGAGCAAAAGAAGCCTAGTGGTTTGCTGCAACCGTTGGAAATTCCCAAATGGAAATATGAACAAGTCTCAATGGATTCCATTGATGGTTTGCTAAGGACTAGATCTAGTCAGGATAGCATTTGGGTGATTGTGGATCGACTGACCAAAAGTGCAAGGTTTATACCGATTAAGTCAAACAGAATGACAGCTAAGTTAGCAGAACTGTATATGAAGTGGGTAGTGAGATTTCATGGAGTACCCAAAAGCATCGTGAGTGACCAAGATCCATTGTTTACTAGTGGATTTTAGAAGAGCTTACAAGAGGCTTTAGGATCAGATTTACAGCTCAGTACCGCGTACCATCCTCAAACCGACAGTCAAATAGAGAGGGTGAATCGCGTATTAGAGGATCTATTGAGAGCTTGTATATTGGATTTTTTGGATCATGGGATGATCATTTGCATTTGGTTGGGTTCTCATATGATAATAATTATCAGTCCAGTATTGGTATGGCTCCATTTGAAGCTTTATACGGAAGACCGTGCAACTCACCATCATGTTGGTTAGAAACCGGTGAGAAATTTATGCTTGGATCGGATGTGATAAGAGAAACCTCATATAAGATCAAGGTTATCCAACAACAAATGAAGGTTGCCCACGATAGGAAGAAGAGTTATGCTGATAAGAGACGAAGAGAATTGAAATTCTCCATTGGCGACTTGGTGTTTGTCAAGATTTCTCCGTTAAAGAGCTTGATTCGATTTGGCAGGAGAGGCAAGTTAGCACCAAGATTTGTTGGTCCATTCCCAATTCTCGGGCAAGTTGGGAATTTAACGTATAAAGTTGAGTTACCTGACAAAATGGCAGGAGTTCACAACGTATTTCATGTTTCCCAGTTAAGGAAGTTCGTACACGACCCCGATATGACTATTCCACCGGATCAGTTGGATGACATTGGAGTAGAACCCAAAGCGGTTGGGAACCGCAAGCCGATCCATATTGTCTAGTACGATACGAAGCAACTTCGAAGGAAGGCATTGAAACTGGTCAAGGTTCAGTGGGGCGAGAATGAGAATGACTGTACTTGGGAAATAGAGGAGAGCATAAGGAAGTTACATCCAGAACTCTTTGCCTGGTAAGGTTTTAATAGCGATAGTTATTCCCTTGTTAGTAAACCGCATGTTAGGATAAACTTGTTGTGTTATGATGTGTGTTTGATTGTTTGTAAATGGTTGATAGGCATGCGGGACACCATTGTATGTTTTGATTAGGGAATTTCAGGGGCGAAATTTCTTAAAGGGGGGGGGGGGGGGGAGAATGTAACGACCCGCATTCTTCGCGTCGGAGGATTGTAGAATATTTATTTCATTTTCGTACGAGGTCAGATAGTCATGTAACTTTGGGGAACGACAATTGGGGTCATTTTCCATGTTCACGATTTTTGCCGATTTTTAAATTACTGTTTTTCCCTTGGCGAATCTTGTTTCGTCTATAGCTTTTGATTGGTATGGATTTTTGACCTGAAACTGCTTCCATTGGATTTGGATGATGGTTTACCTTTCCGTAGAGTGGTCATATTTGTCAAACAGACTTACCGTTTGGGAGATATGGCTAAAATAAGGTTTGGAAGGTGAAAAACAGCTTAACCGGGCCAAATAGGTTGATTAGCAGCTAGGCCCATTGGGGGATTTCGGGATTAGGGTTACACAAGGGCTTAATAGGGTTAGAGAAACCTTTCTTGTCATTTTTACAGCCGCCACTTACCTCTCTTCAACCCGAGCAATGGCCTCCACCTCCTAAATTCATCCCAAATCGCTTTCTAATCGCATATTAGCTTAATCTACACCAAATGAAGGAAGATTAGTGTCAAATCAAGGTTGGAGCTGCTGTGTTGCATTGAAAACCACGTCAAAACAATAAAGTTTCAGATCTAAAGTTTTATTTGTGGCTAAGGTGAGTAATTTGCATTGTTTTTCACTAATTACGGCTAACTAGGGTGATTAGTGATAATTAGCGAAATTATGCATGATAAAATTCTGGAAAAATATGTAGAAATTCTTAAATATTATTTTATGGCTCTGATAAAAATTTGGGTTAATTCGAACATGTTTTGCTAATCGTATGGTTAAGTCATGATTAAGGGAAAAACAAGTGTTTTGGGTATGTTTGATTCATATTGACATGTTAAATTGTTGTTTTGGTGTTTATGGTCGATTATACATATTGCTATGACTGTTTGGAATGTTTTGCGATTTCTTAGTGAAATTAGATTGGTCGAAAACGTCATCGTATGGCGTAAATTGCTCGTTGGAACAGTTGCAGGAAATTGGACATACCCCGTTCGTGAGGCACCCCTGTGAGCCGGAGTATCATCACGAGCCGTATACTCCCGATCGTGGAGCACCTACTCCCCACAAGCCTCTCTAGCAGACCACGAACCGGCATCACCAAACCACCCCTTCATGAGCCGCCTTGTTCCTCCCTAACCGATGTATCACGAGCCAAGGGTCAAGTGGAACCACGAACCAAAGCGTCACGAGCCGGGTCACCATCAGGAGATCATGAGCTGACCATGATCCCACGAGCCAGAGCAGGAAGTCACGAACCACACTTTGAGGACCACGAATCGCACTCCGATGATTACGAGTCAAAATGTAGAGTCACGAATGGGATGATGACCAAAACCCGAGATGCAAAGGTAGTCCAAATAGGAAGTGATTACTCAGGATCCAGATGGGAAACAAAGAGTTGACTTCATGAGTTGGACTTTGTTGTGGGACGTGTGCGAAGGGGTTATCGATGTCTATAGCTTTGACTCACCATTGAGAGACGGATTAGCGGCTATGGATCTGTGTAGTGGAGTTGTTATGGCTTCATAGGGCAAAGTGATCGTAGCTAGGCTATGAGCCAGGGCAGTGGAGTTGTCATGACTCCATGAGGCAGAGTGGACATAACAAAGTATTAGTGGTTACGGATTAGTGCCGTGTAGCCGTCATGGCTCTATGGGGCAGAGTGATCGTAACAAAGAATTGGGTGATCAAAGTGGTGGATATTGTATACTTGACGCACTGAGTGAGAGATGTGAGGATGATTTCTATGTCTGATGTTTGCTATCACCATGACATGCACACCCCCTCCCCATTATTTTCACATCATGTGTTAGTGTCACCTAAGAGTATTGTACCTCCTGTTGTGCTAACTCTTTGTTTGCAGGTCCAGGTTTAGGTATGGTTATGTATACCTGTTATTGTTCTGTTTTTGCTGCTTATCGCTCATACCAGACTTTTGTCTGACCCAGAGTTTTATGTCTCTTCTTATTACTCTAGGTTCTCCTAAACGAGCAGACTAGAGACATGTTAGCTAGTTATGCATGAGTAGCTGTTCGGAGATGAGCAGGAGGATTACACGTATCATTCCCATATGTTCTCCCTGTGTTGTTGTTGGTTGCTGCTTTGGGTATTAGTAGTGTACCTTCCTATTTCACTTTAGAGACAGATTTAAAAGATGTAATAAAGATGGTTTAGATCATAAGCTGTATTTTGAATTTTTCACTGCTATGATGGTTTAGTTTTCATCTTATGCACTGTCTCGCCTGTTTTATATCAAGTTATGTTATTATTATATTTTGTTCTATGCGCTGTGAGATATACTGTAGGTTCTTTGATGGTCCATCGTCTTCTTTTCCTTTCTTTTGATGACCATCCTGTGCTAGTTGGACGTCGGTATAGAGCATTTCATTGGAAATGTTGGCTGGTGTGGGGCGGACCATCACAGATGGATCTCTAACGAATCTCAAGCTCTAACAGATATATCTCCAAGCTAAAATACTAAGTCCGACACGTGCGTTTTACAAGGAACAAAACAGACAAAATACCCGAGTTAGGACTAACATTCTCATATAAGTGAATTAACTCAAGCGGAATGTTTAAATGGAATGCACCAGTAACTTAAGAGATGCTTGGGATTCACATCCCTTAAGGATTCGTGGAACTAATACATATAATACAATACGCTATTATAATAGTGCTTATTTAGTAAAATAAATATATCAAAGTAGCGCAAGCGGGATTACCATATTACCCTTACACCGTTTATGAGCCTTGTAGTATATACAACACCGTGAATTCACCGTGCGGGGCAGGCCATCACAAATGGATGTCTAACGAATCTCAAGCTCTAACAGATATATCTCCAAGCTAAAATACTAAGTCTGACACGTGCGTTTTGCAAGGAACAAAACAGACAAAATACCCGAGTTAGGACTAACATTCTCATATAAGTGAATTAACTCAAGCGGAATGTTTAAATGGAATGCATCAGTAACTTAAGAGATGCTTGGGATTCACATCCCTTAAGGATTCGTGGAACTAATACATATAATACAATACGCTATTATAATAGTGCTTATTTAGTAAAATAAATATATCAAAGGAGCGCAAGAGGGATTACCACATTACCCTTACACCGTTTATGAGCCTTGTAGTATATACAGCACCGTGAATTCACCGTACTAGTGTTATCAGAGGGCACTCCATAGAAAACAACGCCAAATCAAAATCTTAGGGGCTCGATCAGGATAATATGACAAGGCAAATGAGGAATACCCATGGTAGGATTCTCCGGATTGCGGCCTTCGGGCTGGTGGTAACGCATTGTAGCAACTACTACCCACCTCGAACAACACTCCCATAATCAAACGGTGCACCCAAATCAATCACAACAGTAATAGAGATGGTACCAAAGTAGCGTATTCGATTAGAGGTGTGACCTCCATTAACCAGGGTATAGCTCGGTTTTAGTCATTTTAATTGTGAGCCGAAGGTCAAGGCTAATCCATCAGCGTTCTCTTTCTTCAAATCCAGCAGTCACCTCTACACCATCTAACTTCGTTCTGGAATCTCCACCGCGTACATAGTTGTTAAAGTGCTATCGATATTGGCAGAGAGTATGATATCTATCGACTCCGGTCTCTTTAACAACCAAATGTTTACATTTTCACACCGTGCTCATTAGGTTCGAAATCATATTTTCGAGTACCGTAAATCGCTTTATTTCAAGTTTAGCCTTAGAATCGATTGCTCAAATAATTCACCATTGGTTCAGTTTAAGGTTCCGAATATAATTATCCCTTATTAAACCATTTGACTTTGTATTTCAATTTTTCTAGATATCATTTTACCTGAAACCTTAATTTTCACTTTTGATTCATTTAGCTCGGATTGGACATGGATTTATTAAATTTATAAAATACTTAGAACAAAACTTGAAAAATAGTATAAGATATTAAACTTGAAAATAGTGTGTGTATATATATATACCTATGAGAATAGTTGTAAAATAGTGTAAAATTTTACATTGAATTGTAAACTATGTTAGGAAAGTTAAATTTCCAAAATATATATTCGTAAAATAGTTATAAAACCGTTATAAAGTTATATAGTCAAAATGACATAGGTTTCTTTGTTAAGAGAATGGTAGTTAGTAAACCAAGTAATATGGAAAGTTTGTCTTTATAAAAATATATTGTTTAATTCCAACAACAAGATCCAACCCAAGCAAATTCAAATCCGCATTCCAAAATCGAACTTTCAATAACTCATTTCCTGATTCAACCCAATTGTTCATTTATCGATTAGAACTTTAAATTCACCTCATAACGTGAAATATTTCCAACCCATTATTTCTAGGTTAAATTTAACTTAGATTTCGAGTTTATACATGATAATGGTCTTTAAAATAGTGTCGTTGATTCGTTAATAAGTCATTGCTTAAACCACTACTGAAAAAAAATTCAAACTTGCTATTTTCCCTTCAAAAATCTTTGGTCGAGTTTCTTCGATATTTCCATTTGCTTGAATTTAAATCAGGACATATCACTTCAATCATTCAATTTTTTCATAAAAATCAAATTCGTAAATCTTGTTTAATTTAACCTTCATAATACAAATCCTCCCTATTATACTTCAACCACCTTTGTTAAAACGAGATCATTACATAACTTTGTCAAATTAAATTAATTCAACAAAAATTCTTTCAAACTTTCTTTATACGACATTTAAATTACATTTAGTTCCTTTCTAACCAGACTTAAAAAATTTGTCTAATCAATCTTTATATTAATGGAAATATGGTACACTTTCTAAAAAACCAAGTTCTTTAACAAAAGCATTTTACATCGAATGAAAAAAATTACATAAGAAAACTGTTAATTCAAAATCTTAAATTTACAAAATCAGTTTTATTGTAAGTCTTATTTAAACAAACATGAATGCTTAAATTTACAGATCACCTATATTAAAACAAGTTAAGATTTAGTTCGAGAATTTTCTCAACATTTTCGTTCTTTAAAAATTCCATTCCAAATCTATTTATCAAGATTGATACGTTCTTGTAACCTTTTAAATAGATTTTATTGACTACGGCGTCCGTATAAAATTTTCTATCCTATGATCAAGTGATACGGATATATATCATTTCAATTCGTGTTAAAAAAATTGAACCCCAGGTACATATCATTTCAACCCGCATCCCAAATCGATTCGAATTTTTTATTTTCATCCATGCAATTATTTGGGTATGTATCATTTCAACCCATAGTGATTTTTTTCTAAATCTGTAAGGAACTTTCAAGGTGAGAGAAATATAAACATAGCATATCATACATCACATCTATATGTGTCATATAATGGGGTAGTGTATGTGTCACATGTGCATAAACCACACAGCAAACATTTCTAGAGCAACCTAACATTTCATTCAACATCTCAAATATTTAATTTACTCAATCAAAAGTTAGTCCATGAGTGAGGGAAACTCACCTTTCGAGGTTTGGAGATGAATGCAAAATTTTGACAGAAAATATGAGGATGAGATATAATAGCCAAATGATGAGCAGACTTCCAAAAATCCACATACACATATACATATGTATACATGTACACGAAAAAAATTGGAAGTGTACATACCCCATTCCAAACTCGACTCTCGACATCCATGAATAGCGAGTTCAAACTGCGTTGTTTAGTTATGTCAACACTCAGCTACAGATAACAACGAATCAAAATCGATGTTTTAAACGACATGTATTCAATATTTCGAAAATCAAGTTAAAACTTACCTTAGATCGGGTATAGATGAGCAAAGTAGAGACAAGACGAAGCTCAGAACTGAACCAAACAATTTTCCGAACCCAACAATATGCCTTAGACCAAACAGCGGCCTTTCAGGCATTTATTCGAACAGTTGGGTTGCGTAATATAGAGTTAATGGAAAGTAGTGCTCACCAGTGCAGGCATTAGTGATGCGATTAGCGCGCCTTGCGGTAGAACGTCGGTGGTTGCCAATGATCTCATATCTGGTCACGGCTTCTTACCCCCCTTTTTTCAGTCATGGTTCCAGGTTCGAATTTTTCGCTGAGGGGCTAGAACCACGACCAATAGGTGGAGGAGATTTCAGTTGCGCACAACGTTGGTGGAAGTTGGAGGCCAATGATGGCAGGGGAGGCATGTGGTAGTGAAAGGGGAGAACTGATGAGTGAAACAGAAAAGTAGAGATGCGTGGTTTAATTTCTCTGATTGTTTAGATACGTGGTGATTTATTCGGCAAAGAAGATATCAATGCAAAATTTGTTTTCAGATAAGTAATACAGGTGGCAATTATTTCCAGTACAAAATATTCAGATCTTCCCACCAAATCCTAGAGTATATTATATCAGATATGGTGTTTGAGTAAACATTGGGTTGGACTAGGTAAGTGGTTTGAACGTTGCTGAATAAAAGGATATGCGTGAGTGAAGTACCGTATTGAACGATAACACACAATGTTGTTTGTTTTTAATGAATTTACATTTCAACAACTATGCTATGAAAATAAATATATTAACGTAAACGAAAATACATATGCATACTCAATACGTAATTCATTTCTTTGTTTTTATCACACCAACCATGTTTCGACTATTGCCATTTTGAAATAAATTTATACTTAACATTTTATTCGAAATAAACCAATTAATTTTTTTAAATAAAAATTCAAACTTTACATTTGAAGTCAAGCTTTTAAAATAAATTTGATTTCAAATTCTTAAATTATGATGGATTATATTTTTACATATTCAAAGAAATTAAATTAGTTAATAATGGTAATAACACTCATTTCTATAACGTTCATATTAAAACCCCAAAAGAATTCCAATGTTAAATATTTAGTTTAAACTACACTATTTATGTTTAAAATAAATTTACGAAAGAATTCTACTTAAAGTAAATTCAAACTGGGTTCAAAGTAGATAAAATCCCAAATTCTATGTCGAAATCCAAATATAAATATTTATCTTAACATCAAATCTTAATTTAACTTATATTTAAATATGTCAAAATTACCGATTCATTACAAATAATCCCAAAATGGAATAAGGCTTATGACATCTTGTGTATATTAATTGATTTGAACGATGTGATAGTTATTCGGAATGATCGGGTTTCGACCCGTTGTTAATAACTAAACGATGTAATAAAAGCGACGTTGACTATGTTAAAGACCGGAGACCTTCACATGGAAGGATTGCACGTCGATGCCTGGGGTTGATCCCCCATTATGAGGTTACGTTATAATGGTGATCCAACCGTACTTGAGGCGATTCAGGTTGCAAGTGCTTTCGCACCAGATGGGGTCATGGAATAAGCACCTTAGGTTTCATTCAAAATCAAGAACTGACTTGTAAATGGATGTGTCTGATGTTGTATTTTACAACATAACTGATTCGTTTCTATTTATATTTTATCAGTTGATGGCTATGAATTTATTCTTTTGCTTAACACATTCCTTTGTTACTTATGTACTCAGAGTATTATATTTTAATAGACACTGATTATATTATATAAATTGACAATGTGGCATGCTAATTGCTGAGCCGATCAAAGTCCTTGTTGAAAAGCAGAGCTTTGTGGATGATGATCATAGCACGACTGATATAACATAGCTTTGTGTATAAACGTGGTCTTAGAACCTCACAACCCGTGAATGGCTGAAAACAGGATGATGAACCGTAGAGTAAGGACTAATGATTCCTTCTAGATAAAAATGATGCCATGGTATGGAGCCTAGGCAGTTTTACTTATGTGGTTGGTGGATTGAGGCACCTCAGATGATGGTCAAATATGACCAGAATGATGGTCAGATACGACTGGGGAACGTTATGTTCAAGAGAAACCCGAACTCACCGGGAATTGGTGGGCCCGCTCTGCTTCTTCAAATGATGACTTGCGTTGAGTCCTGGATAACTAGCTAGAGATGATCCGAATGGTTAAGGAAGATCCTTTATCTTGGTCATTATTGGAATCCAATTTCCAATACGAGCTTACGTCTTCATTTGTACCCTAACAGCCAACATAATGAGGGGGCATTATATGTGCTAAGGTTGATACATTTATTTTCGTAAGTGAGTTCTGCACCAAGACATTAATAAAAATGTCAAATTATTTGTTTTAAAAGATTATCATGCATATTTGGTTATTATAAGGTAAAAATCTATCCTCCATTATGCGTTTCATTGTGTGATGGGACTTGAGTCTTGTAATAGCTTCATTTTTCATGGCATGAATTCCGAAACCTTTGAATCTTGTTTGATGATTTTATGATATGGGTTAAGGTTTGCTTCTAGTTTTTTAACTTCTTAATCCAAGCCTTACCTGACTGTTTGATGCTCGGGTCAGATCTGAGTGTGTGTTTTAGGTTAAAAAAGTTGATGAGGAGTTCCAGTTGATCTCGAAAAGATGGAGTTCTACATCGGATGTCAAGACGTACTATACTATCTGTACTTGGATGTATATGGATTGGCGATGTAAGAATTTGTTTAAATTAATGATAAATATTTTTCCATTGTAAAAGTTTCCACTGTAAAGTTATACATTGAATAATATATTTTGTTCTATTCTGTTTTGTTTTGCCCAGATAAAATTTCGATGAATCGAATTTGCAATATTTGATTTTGTGATACACGAGCACCGTGGATGTGTTAAGTATCGATTATTGAAGGTCAGAGATTTGGTTTATCGTAGGACCTTCCGAGGATGCTTGCCTTTCGAATCAGACCTGTGTTGTTTATGGTCGGGTTTAGAGGGTGGGGATCTGCGGATCATCTCACCATCCATGGTTTTACTTTACCATCCATGGTTTTGAGAAAACCATGTTCTATGCCCAAAGTATTATACCTGAATTTTTACACTTACCCCCTTCTTTCCACCTATAAAAGGCCCTTACCTCCTCCCATTTTCATCGGTCCTCTCCTCTTTCATTTCCTTCTTCTTCGCCTTGGTATCCTTGGCTTCCTAAGCTAAATTAACTCCCCCTTCCTCTCTTGTTTTTCCTTTTCCCTCATCCTTCCTCTTCCTTTTCCTTTTCCTCCATTTTGGGCGTGACCTACCTCCATTTCCTCCATCTTCCTTGTGCACCACCCTACCCTCGCCCCTCCTTGCGCACCGCCTACCCTCCACCTTGCTCCTCCCTAAGTTCGGCCACCTTAAATAAATAAAAAGAGAAAAAAGGCAAGATATGTATATATGTATATATTTGGGTAGAAAGAGAAATACAGTGCGCGACGAGGTTACGATGCCCGACTGTTCAGTCAAAGTCCTACGATAAAAAATTAAGGAACTATTTAAACACTGTTTATATTTATTTGGTTGTAATATATATACATATATATATATATAATATTATCGTACATGCTTGTGATCAGTTGATGGATGTGAAATTGTGGTTAATTAGTTAATTACCGAAGTACAAGCATTAATTATCTAACGTTCGTACACTATGTTCATATAGACACACACACACACATACACCGTATATATATATATATATATATATATATATATATATATATGACATGTTAGAATGATTGCAAAGTTGTTATTTTAGCTGTTAATAGTGATATTTTGTTCATTACACACATATGTGGAATTATATGGTATTGGTTAAGTTTCGGTACATTTTGATAATATAATTGAATATTATTTTCAATTAAATAATGGGTAAAAATAAAATTTGGAATTTTATACTCAAAATATTTAGGAAATGAAATTAAAGTAACCATGAATAACTTTTGTAAAGGTGGAAATTTGTTTGAAAAAGTTTCAAGTATATATGGCGTGTTTAGATTTGAAATCAAATCTTAAATAGTAAATTCAAAAATTAAAGTTGAGTTTGATATATAAATGATGTCGAAAACTCAAGTTGATTGTTCCAACTAACTTATATTATATTTAATTTGATTTCAATTTTTTTTGAAAGGATTAATTTTGAAAAATAATATGATTTTAGTAATAAAATAATAATATAATATTCATTTAACATGAATATTTGAATTCTAATGTAAAATTTTGAAATATTGTTCTCAAATAAGTTTAAATATGTTTTATAAAAATTATAATCAAATTTGAAGTAAATTGGATGAGTTTTGAATCCAAATTAAAATATGTTCTGAATAGGACTAGTCGCATTGCAGTTTTTCACAAATTTCGACTATAAACTTCAAACGCTTATAACAGGAGAAATTTAAATCAGATTTCCTCGAAACGAAAAAATTTGCTTTCTAATGATAATGATTTTCAAATATAAAAGAGATTTTCAAAACTCATAATTTAGATTTCAAGTTATGTGTAAAACTACTTTTAAAAAAGTCGCTATCAGTGAAGTTCTTCAACCATAACGGTAAACGACTATTTTTAAATAGAGAAAAATATGGTAAAATTTTGTAAAATCATTATAAATAATTTATAAGTGATTTAATTGATAATATGAAGTTTTGGATAATATAAAAATACTTTTTATTAAACTAGATAATATAAGCCTATTTGAAACGCTTTTTGTAACGTTTTTACAGCATTTTCTGATATTGGTTTATTTAAAAGTTTTAAACTCATTTACGTTCATCTACAACTTAAGTAATCATTTTTAAATGATTAAAAAATGTTTTGGAAGTTTTAGACATTTAAATAAGGTTTGGTCTTGAGCAGATTCAAAGATTTAAAGAGTTTTCAAATAAAGGTTTTATTTGGAATTTGATGGAAAAATCTCCATACAGTCGGTATTAATTTCCATAGACAAAACTTATACTATTCATGGAATTTGAAAAGTAATTATACCATTATTCCACTTATAGTATGTGTTGAATACCAAAATTGATATTGAATATAGGCTAATACAATTCCTATTTAATTCTTATGCTCAATACAAATTAGTTTTGGATTTGAAATTTGAATATAAATAATTTCAAATATTCAATATTAGAACTTGCAGTTCAAATAATACTATTCGGGGAATTTGAATGATATTCATACCATTATTCCACTTATAGTACTAGCTTATTATAAGGATCGGTATTGAATATAAAATGGAATTTTTTATTCAAATCTTTATTTAATATCAACTGGTGTTTGGGTCTGTTGTGAATGGTGTTTTAAATGACATCATTCTTTAACCCAAGATCGAGTATGATTTGGAATTCAAAAATGGATTAAAATCTTTTAAGAGGCTAGTGAAGATAATGCTTAATGATCTTGATGTACAAATAAGTTTTAAAAAGAAATAATAAAAATTAATAAAGAAGGAATATTCAGATATTTTAGGCTTAATTTCCATTGAAAATATAGGTTTAGAAGAGAAATTTATGAAATGATTTTTTGGAATATGGATATTTAAAGAAACCTTGGGGAAGATAAATTTTTGTTTAAAGATATAATTTGTATTGGAAAATAGTAACAAAACTTTTTATTAAGATTTAATGAAGTTTTCCAAAGTTAATTTTAAAGTTAAATCTTTATTAAAATTTGGTGAATCTTTGTTGTATATTAATTGAAATGAATTTATAAATTCCTTAATTTAGGAATAAATGAATTAAGGGTTTTAGGAGGTTAATGAAAGGGTTTTAATTAAACTAATTAAAGTGGAAAGAGACTTAACAAATCCTCTGTATTCCATATGGTTTTAAAATGACGCTTATTTTTCAGAAATACTAAGATCGGATTTCTATCCAAATACCATTCTGAATAATGATATGACGAAATGGCGCAAATGAAAATAATTGAAGACGGTGATTGAAGACTAGGAATCTTCACATGGAAAGGACTACTTGTTGATGCCTTGGGTAGCTCCCATTATGAAGTTACACTTATAGCAGTAGTACAGACGTACTTGGAGATTCTTTGGATTTGTAAGGTATTCTCTCCTTAATTTGACGAGGAATAAAGTGCATTCGGTTTCGTTCGGTCCTAGAATGAACTTGTATTGATGTGTGTCTGACATTGTATTTTATAATCTACTGATTGTTCTTTGCTGAATATATTTGAGTTGGTGGCAGAGAGGTTATCTCTAAGCATAACACACTTCTTTGAGATGTACGAGTAATTCAAAGATGATATGGTTAGTAATTACCAGTCGAATATTAAGAAAAGATAATATGGCATACTAAGTGATAGTGCTATTAATGATCAAAGCATAGCTTTATTTAAATCAAATATTTGTTTAACCCTTGATGTTTTGCATGTCTGTTTTATGGTTGGTAACAACTGGGAGTTGTAGATATATTCACGTGTGATCCAATTAAGGGAGATCCTGGTTTTTTGTTGGTAGAGAACTTGAGTTGTTCTCAAGACATTCCTTTAGAAATGTACCCATCGGTAAGGAAGTTCCTTAGCCTAGTCATTTGTTGGAAAACCATTCTCTGCTACGAGTTTGTATTGTTTTAGTTGTAAACCTATTTGTCAACATAATATATGGTACCTCTTCCAACTAAGACTGATATATTTATTTGTGAAAGTGATTTTCACAATATGTACTAATAATACTATCAAATAATTTTTGCGTATCAAGCATGTTCGGCTATCATAAGGAGAAAGCTCGCCCAAGTCTGCATTTTCAGTGTGTGTTTGCCACGAGACATTATGGTATATTCATTTTCCAAAACGTATTGCGAGTTTTTATGGATAGATATTCATAAGGGAAAACCCCGTTTCATGTTTATACGGCTTGTTCTTATGAATTACCCTAATTTATAAGGTATATCTATTTTAGTTTCTCATGCCAGTCCTATGGCTGACTCAGAGCTTATTGTTTCTTTCATCTAAACTTTGGATGCCCATATTTTCCACACGGGTAGCCTAGTAGTTAAGGTTTTGCAGGTTTAGTTTTGGAGTCATTTTAGAGAAGGTTCTGGATTAGAGCTTGAGCTGTGTCTAGAGCATTTTATTTCTTCTGCAAAGTTTAGATGTTTCCACTTTATATGTATTTTACCCTATACTCTGATATCTGTTCTATTCTAATGTTAAAATTATTGTTATGACAAAGAAAATTTTCTTTTGTTTCGTTCCAATGTGTAAGTACCCCTAACAATCCTTTTTGAGGACATTGTCTAGAAGGGCTGAAAAGCAGGTTGTTACAATAATCAAGGTAATTAAATAGTCAATTACGTCATTATTTAATATAAACTATTTTAATTTTTGTGTAATTCTTTAACACGAATATCTCTTTCATACGAGGTCGGATTTGTGCAAATAAAGTTGCGTCGAGTTTGTATTCATGAATCCTAAGCGTATGAGTTGGATTGGAGTGCTTGGGGCAATTTGGATTTTTATGTAATTTCAAACGCTCGTTTAGAATTATATAAATCGATGCGAACTCGTCAAATTGGAATGAATGGTGAGTTTGCTCTCACACTTTCTGGAGTACAATATTATCATATCATATATCATAAATATCTATTGTTGAATCGATATTTATTTGGGTGATATGTTGTATTTGTTTGTTTATTTGATTTGGTTGATTTACTACTTTGTTGGTGCATATTGATATATATTCCCGTCTATGAACAGATGACCTTTGATATAACGTGCTTTTAAGCGCAAAAGATTCATCGTAAATGAGTTGTATTGTATTATCTGTTCTATATGCACATAAATAACCATTTTATTGCAAGGGGCTATAAAAGTGAAAGCGGAGTGTACATAGCGAATTAGGTCGCGACGGAACACTCCGAAATCTACACATTTGTGTGTAGGTATTACGGGATTAATATATACATTTGATTATTCGTATTTATTCCCATTCATCCATTCCTCCACATTTATATTTTCTTGCATATATTGCTATGTTCGTTTATCGCCCAAAATTTACTTGTAAGTGTTCCCTAAAAGATTATTGAAGTAAATTAAACGTTATGTTTAATTTAACCTTGGGTTTTCACAAAATCGATATTTGAATAAAATTATCATTTTAACTAATGATATTCAATAACTTATTTATTATTTAAGTTAATAATAATGTGATTCAATTATCTATTTTAACAAATGATAATTCAGTTTAATTTGGCATGAGTAACAAACTGAGAATTTATTCTTCATTCTAATCAATGATATTAGAATTGAATTAACTATTATTGTTATTGAAATTTTGTTTTTATTGATTATTGTAATTTACGATTAATTAAAACTTGATAATTGTTTTAATAAATGATGCTTTAGTTCCAATAACTTACTTTAACGAGTATCTCTTTTGATTGGATCAGTCTGTTTTTACTAAGTTGTCGTTTAAGTGTTGAGTTGATTTAAAGGGTTTGAGAATAGTTAACTAGTTTATAAAAGGTTTTAAAAATTAATGAATTAATTTAATAAAACTTTGTAAACAATCGATTTATTGATTACAAAAGACCTTAGTGTGATTAACTATCTTTTGGGATATTTATAGTTATGTTAAGATTTATAAACAAATTTTGTTCTAGTTTGTCTCCTTTTAAATGTAAAAAGGGGTTCTTAAAGTTGTAAAAAGGTGTTTTTGTAAAATTATCTTTCATGATGAGTCATATTTGTTTTAAGTATATTAAAGTAATTAAATTTAATAAATTATCCTTTTGGATAAATAATATCATTTTGATCTTATAAATGATAGTTTTAATAAGAATGTCCTTTCTAAATAGTAAAGGTTTGAATCTTAATCTAAGTGTAAAGTGTGCTGGGTTTTATCGAAATCGATGTTTGATTTAACGTTGGTTTCGTCTTTTCTTTTTAAAATACTCTTAGAATTATTGTACCTGTAACAGCTCGAATTTCGATAGACCAATTTTTTTTTCTTCCAAAATCCCAATCTTTCAAAGCTCAAGTTTGCTTATCTAGTATGCTGCAAAAAAGACGGAGATAATAAATAGATTAGAGCTTGATAAAACATCTGACAGTGGAACGGATAAAAAATAATAATCAAATATAGAGTTATTGAAATAATGATACTGCCTAACAAGTGGCTACCAAATCTGTACTATAAATCTTACCTGCGAGTATGTTGTTAGGAGGGAGTCAGAACACAAGTTCAGGTGTGAGGACTAATTATAATTCTGAAATAACCGTACATATACTGTTCATTTACATTTTCTTAATTATTAGGTTATTCGGGTTGATAGTGCTCTAGTTTCTACACACACGTCGCGCCCATCTACTCCCAAGTAGATTAAACCTAATATAATATATATAGCTATACCCAACATCCCAAGGTACTCATCATAGTATCCTCCTCCTACGGTCTCTGCCATCACACCATAGAAGTTTGCTCAACCTTCATCCTATGCCAAACCGCATACAGAAATCTACATCGTTATGCCACGTAATCACACAGAACCACCATTTCTATGTGTAGTGGCCTGCAAATCCGTACAATCTAAGTTGACTAATAACACCACACGTCCAACCCAAATTGCACAGAAATACGAATCATTATTAGAAAGAAGTTAGAGGATGAGGAATAGAAAGAAAGAAAATATTAGAATAGAAGAAAACAAGGAAGACAAATCTCACAGCAGAACGAATAAAATATATTAAATAACATAACTTTTGAAATACAAATCAGTAACTGTATGTACATACCATCATCCGAGCACAACAGTTATTCCTGGAACAGTTATAAACACCTGTTTCTAGATATCACATAGTACACAGCGGAAATATAATAGTCTATAGCTAACTGGTGAAGCCTCCTGCTTCCATCTCTTCCAAGTGAATCTAAAAAATCCCGACTACTTGATTGCCCATACAAATTTGGGCACCCAAAAGTTTAGGGAAAACAAATAAAATAAACTCTGGGTCAGTCATGGGACTGGTGTGAGTAAACTCCAACCATTTGTTTAATTTTCAAAATCCTTTCGAAAGAAAGGATAATAGTAAGACCAGCCCACACATAAACATGGATGGTTTTTACCTTACTATAACCCAAAATGCTTTGATACGAAAATCCAGTGATATTATAATAGTTTCTAAATCAAATAAATAACAATCTAGCGGAACGCTTGCATCTCACGCTCCATATATAATATTAAATTAAAAAGCGCGGGGCACTTATTGGAGATTGGATTCCGACTATGACAAGGTATGGAACCACATTCTGATAGTGTATATCTAGAGACGAATACATTAGGTTCAACAAGAACATCTTGCAACCTGGCCCACACATGACCGACCACTCATTTCGCTTGAGTGTACCAAATGTATATCACAACCGGTTGGGATCGGCAACCGTTCCCCGAATGGGACAGCATCGATAGGTTAAAGAAGTAAACAGAATTTCTCTAGATAAGTGATTATACACCCTAATGGGAGCGACCCACATAGCCATGCTACCTGCCCGATTTTTGTCATTTCCCGGTTGTTGAGGCCTGAGGCCACGATTACTTTCCATTTATTGATAGCACAATCACTTTGAATGCCACGTTGTCAGATCCGTTAATCACTAATTGATTTGCATAAATATATTTTGGATATTATGCAAAGAGAATAAATTCTCCGCCACCACATACATTTATACAGGCTAACATATATGATCATTAGAAATACTCTGTCAGACATTCGTCCATATACGTTCGTTCTGGGATTGAACGAAACCAAAGGCACAATTTCTATTAATAGAAAAAGTCCTTGCACTTTACTCCGCCTTTGATTATCTCCATATAATCTGATTCACAACGCTACAGCCAATACGGAGTGGTTCTCGGATAATAATCCAGCCGGTCTCTCAATATTGACAACGGTATTGGCAAACACTTCAATAGTCGGTTATTTAACTATTGAAGAAAAACAAACATCCATTCAAAGCATCAAACAATCACTAGGCCCTTAATTAATATTTCATTAATTAAATCACTTCTCCATTTCCTTGTCAATATTTGTTAACACAATAGTTTCAATAATCATCTCGGCCTCTTACGCTATTGAGAGAACATTTCCAAATATCAACTTCTTTTATTTTCTATATTTAGAAAATATCTTTTATTTATGATTGGCTAACATTCCAATTACTTATCTCTTTCACGATCGTTCATTTCTACACTCAGGAAATATTTATTTATTATATTTCCAAAATTCCACTTCCTTGGGTTAAATCGACTATTATGTAAAACATCGCTACAAACAACCCAAAATACTGCATTCAACTAACTCTTATTCGAACATTTCTCTTCGAGACTGGATCTTGCAATTTATCGATTAAAAATGAAATCAATCAAGTTAGGGTATAACTACCTCTCAGACCTTGACTGAAAACATCCTTAACTTCAAAACGGACAAGACCACTTGCCTCGAATAATCAACATCATATAAAACCAATTATCCATTTTTAAAACACGTATATACATTTCTCTTTCTATTACCAGATTTAATTATAGATTTCCTTTTTGTTGATAATATTCTATTTTAAGTTCATTTCCTTATCGAATTCTGTATATATCGATACATCGATTTCTAACTATCAAATTTTCTTAAAAATATTCTAACTCCTTAAATTTCCGGAAAAAATCACCATAACCTCCTTTGTACCGGGAGCATCGAGAAAATCCCCAAACTGCCACACAGGCCTCTCCAATAAAAAAGAAAAAGAAAAAGCCAAGCGGCTAGCCGATTCAGCTCATAAAATCTCATATGGAATTTAAGCGTGTACCTTTTGGTCGGCCAATTCAATTTATCTCTCTTCATATACTTCATTCCAAACCTGCTTAACACATATCCAAATATTCTCATTTGGTTTCAAATCAATCCATTCGTCTTAACCCAGTTCGCTAATTTACTTTCCAATTAGCTTTTTTTTTAATCTTTTTCACTTTTTGTTTGAACATAAAATGTTCAAATAAAATATTACTTGCTTAAAAACAAATTGAATTCCATTTTCAATTCAAGTTTCCTTTTCGATTTCGAATATAAATTTCCAAATCGAATTCATTATTCAAAGCCCGATTTCACTACAAAATCTCGTTAACTTATTATTTCACAAATTAGTTAATTCTATTCAATAATTAAAATCTGATTTTTTTTTGTAAAAAAAATCAATCCGTTACTCCACTTGAGTTCAGATATATTTTACATCTCAACTCTGGATTTTTCTAATGAAGATTCGGATTTTTATTTGCTTAAAATCCTTTTATTTATTTAAATAAACCGTTATAGTTTTTAAACGATTATGGCGCTGCTTTTCTGAAAATTTGATTTTTACATAACTCAAAATCTATCAGACGAAATCCAGTTTTTTCTCTTCCATTAGAAAACTATTATTCAACCGGTCTTGACGATTCTTATTTCAAAGAATTACGACTTAAATTGAGCCCTGTATACTCAATTGAAGTTCGAAACGCCAATTTACGAACTACCGCGCTGCGGCGAGTTCGTTTTAATTATATTTATATATATAAACGTTTAAACTTCGTTTATAATAAATTTCAACTCCATTTTAATATATTTTTAATATATATCAAATCAATTTTCCCAGTTCAACATAATATTTTCGATTATCTATAATTGTCAATTTTTCCTTGCTCGGTAATATATTTATTTATAATTCGATCTTCTTTATTTAATTCCAATTCCTTTGAAAAACTATAAATCCTTTGGATTTATTTCTATTCTGTTTTAAAAAAAAAATCCGCATTCTGAAATATATTTCGTCGTTCCCATTTCGAAATGATTTCAACTTTCTATTTTCAAATTCTATTTTCAATTCTCTTTGAATTTCCTATATTCAAATTCCATTTGAATTTTCTATATTCAAATTCTATTTTCAATTCTCTTTGAATTTTCTATGATCAAATTCCATTTGAATTTTCTACATTCAAATTCCATTTGAATTTTCTATATTCAAATTCTATTTTCAATTCTATTTATAATAACTTATTACACCCAATTTATTTTCATATTCAATTTAACTTCTATTTAAATAAATTCGAATTAATCGAATTCAAATCATAAATGCTTACGGATTTATTCTAGTTCAATTTATATTCTGAACATCAGAATAAATTCCATCGTTTATTTCTTTAAAATGATTTCCCCATTTCTATTTTTAAATTCATATTTGAATTTAAATATTCAAATTATCAATTGATAATTTTTCCACTTTATTTGTAAACACTATTTATAAATTTACTTCAATTTCCTATAGTATTTAATTTATAAACATCGTTTGTAAATTCAACACTTGTTTTATTTATTCAAAACAAGTTTATATCTTTAGCCCCTTCGAAATTCGAATTCTATTTTTAGAAAAACAGATTTTCCAATTAAAATCTGAAATATCCTTTTCATGATATTTTATATATCAACATTTTGGGGCCAGTGACATTTAACAATTCAAAATACCCAATTTATCAACCATAGGTTTCAAACACATCATATATAACAATATATGTGATAACAAACAAACAATAATATTTTTGAGTAATCCAGTCGGATTCCTCCAACCTGTTTTCCTGCATCCACAGACGTCAGCCAACATAAATAATACCCATCCTGCTTCGAGGCAGGATATCGCGGTATGAAGGTCATCCACTATCATAGCGTGGGGTGCATAGGGTAATCATCCGCTAATGGTACCGCGGGCATCCGCTAATGATACTGCGGGAAATTCAACCACCAATTTATATATAATAGCAACCACCAAGCCTAAATAACTAACATATTTTTAAGAAGCACAAAAATATTAAATGCAACCAAACAAGCAACAAACAATTATTTTTAACTGATAAAAATAATTCTAAATAAAAGGTGAGTGAGATTTACTCACCATGGTTTATTTGACGAAATAGCGATTTGGTTTCTGATTAAATTAAACAGTGTTTAATTTAACAAATGCTCCAACTGACTCCAAATCAGTTCCTAACCATAGTAACCTCCCATATGATTCAACGTAATTGATTTCGCCTAAATCTGATACCCTACGAGATATATATATGCGTTTATAAATCTCAAATGAATTAATTGATCATTGCTAGTAAATTAAAGATTTATTATACCTTAATCCTTTCTCCTACTCAAAAGATCACGCTCCAGTAACACCACCAAAGTCGACTTCTTTTTTGTATTATCGCTTTTCTTTATAGTCGTTGCAACTTCTTATTCCTTCCTCTCAATCATTTATTCATTAAAGGTGTACAGTCTTCACCGCAACTCCCCATAACCAACAACATCTACCCATTCCTGAAAGTAGCGACTTCCTCCAGACCTCACTACAACTCCCCATAACCAATTCAACCACCCAGTTCTCATTCATCACCATCATACGTATTCAAAACTAAATCTTTTACCTTACTGTAAATCACAAACAAATCTCACTTCTTCAAATTTGCGAGTTCAAAACAATGCCTTTATCCCAGTATCGCATCCATTTGTCTTCAAATCTTGAATCAGAATTGCTAAAACTAATATCTTATTCCTGAAAGATTTAGAGAAGAAAAAAGGGCAGCCTTGACGTTGTCTTAGAGAATATGAGTTGGAGGCTAGGCTCTACTAGTTTATTTATAGGTGCACAGAAGATTCTTATTCGTCGGATTGAATATAATAAAACCCGAGTCGTTTAAATCGAAAATTGACGTCAGTTTACCCAGCGTTTGGTCAATTACGTTGATTTTGCCTTTTATTAATTTATGGTTTAATGTTGCTGTAACATTCATTTTCTTACTAAATATTGTTATGTCAATTAATTTCATCCATTTATAGGGTACGTTCAACGTTTCAAATTCAAATTTGTGCATATATTCGTGTATAATTTCACAAACTTTTATCCGTTAATAGTTGCACAATAAATGTCATTATTTACGTTATTCTCTTGCCAAATTTCTTTCTAATCTATTCAATATTCCCAATCTTTTAACACGCGTTCACATGCGTAAATAAACGTGCACATTCATTCCATTTTTATCTTTCACCCTTAATTTATACTTTAATTTCAATTGCTAAATTTACGTGTATATATTTACGTGCTTCATTTCTTTTCAAAATTCAAAGGCGTTATGCTGACATTTATTTCTTACTTATTTCGGTTGACTGCATGTTACTTTTGAATTTTATATATATATACACACAAACACACACACACACACATACATATATATATGCACATATATTTACACATACACATAAATATACATATACATGTGTATATATATACTGACTATATTTTTCTTATATGTACATTCACATATATTTTTCTCTTATAAAATGCATCCTTTTAGTTGGCCCTCTTAAAATTAAAAATATAATGTTAGTAGGTCTCAAACTTCTAACCTCTACTTTGGGAAGTGCATGTTCTACCAACTAAACTAATTTTGCTTTTGTTCACAAGACTAAAAACATTGATAGTTATTGTTTATATTTGTGTTTCTCTTATATCTTCTTTTTTACATTTGTTCTAAAACTTCATTTAAAGATATCTTCTTCATTTTAAATTCGTTTTCTACAAACTGAGACGACCCGAACTTCCCCCTGAGGGAAATCACGGATTGTACTGAGAACAAGCCACATCGGGACACAAACAGAAGAACATTTCATCGCTTATTACAACAATTCCATCAGAATACAAGAATATACAGAGTATGAATAAATATTACACATTTACTAGTACCAGAGATTGACAAGTTACAACGCAGCGGAAAATAATACAAAACACAACTGAAGAGAGTATACGGATATAGAGCTTTCCGAATATCATTCGAGGTGTAAACCAGTATCCTGTGAATATAAATCTGCAAAACCAAAACCACTAGCTGCCCATATGGAAAATAGGGGCACCCAGAGTTTAGGTTAAAACAATAAACTCCAGGTCGGTCATGTGACTGGTGTGAGAACTAAAACAGTTATTTAAAACTTTACCTTAAATCAGATATATCAAGGGACCACGCCGTATAACATGGAACGGGTTTCCTCCCAAGAATACCAGTGCATACAATAAAACAGCGCAATGCTTTTTGGAAAAATGAAGCTATTATAAGACCCAGGTCCTATCACACAATGCAACGCAAGCCGGGGGATAGGGTTTTCCCTTATAATAGCCAAACATGCTTGGTACGTTAAAACAAATCATTTGATGCTATTATAAGTGCATAGTGTATAAAACAACTTCAAATATAAATGTATCAATCCTAGACGGCATGGGTACCATATATCATGTCGCCAATGCTAGGCTCTACAATCAAAACCGCAAATGTCACGTATTGGAAGTTGGATTTCCATCTGTGAACCAAGGCAAGGGATCGTCCTTACCGCTTCGAGACAATCTAGCCTACCATGTCTCAGGAAAGTACTCAGTCAAGCCTTTGGATCGTCAGGGCCGGTCCACACGATGTGGATTAAAATGCCTGAACACTACGTTTCCCCGCCCTATGGGGCGTAAATGAGCCAAATGAATCCACCGGCCCCGGATTGATCGATATAACAGAGGCGCCTCACAATCCATCATCCACATAAGTAAAATGTCCGGGCGTGTAAAACACAAAACACCACTCCTAGCTAGAAAGAAATGAAAGCCCTCCCTGATGTCCTCTCCCGTTTCTGGTTCACACCCGGGTGTGAGGCTCGCCAATTAACGCTACACAAAGTTGTGCTATATTAAAGCCGTGCTTTGATCATCAACCATAAGACCCTGCTTTTCAACAGAAGCCTTGATCATTTGCATCTCAGCGTGCCACACAGGCAATTCACGCTATGCAACCAATGTCTATCAGTCACACAGAATGAAATCCGATGCCAGACGCACATCCATTTACAAGTTCGTTTTGGGTCTGAACGAAACCAGAGGCACCTTATTCCTCCCCCATATGTCCAATAAAAGGGAGAGGCCCTCGCATATCCGTCGATCTCCAAGTACGTCTGAACGATCACCACTTATTACCTTATCCTAGGTGTACATCCCAATCAAGACATCAGTAATCATCCAAACGATGTGAAGACCTCCGGTCTTCAACCACCGTCTTCATCCTCGACACATCGTCGAATCAATTATTCAGAATGGGATAAACCCGGCCTTTCTGAACAACTCGCGTATATAATAAATAAGTGCTATAAAAACACAACATATGCCTCATTCCAATTCAGAATATTTCTTTATCCAAATATTCTTATACTTTGGGAAAGATTCCCATTAATTTTATCAAAGATAATTTCTTTAAATTTATTCTGTAATCTTCCTTTGGATATCATTTCAATCTAATTGAAGATTCATTAAAACTCCACTTGGTTTTAATCTTCCTAATAATCAATATTAACGATTGTTTAACTTGGGAAATCATATCCTGTCTTTAACTGGGTTAAAGAACCAATGTCATTTAAAACACAATTCACGACAAACCCAAAATCACATTCCATTCCATCAGCCTTTAACCGTAAATTAGCAAGTGAACAATTCCATAAGTGTTAACCCCGAAGGCCGAAACCAACATCAGATCAATACCCAAGAAACCATTCAACTTGGCTAATCTCTAGTTAGTTTTTGATTTTCTTAACTCCGTTGGGTCTAGGAACAGTATTATTAAAGATACCATTCACAAACCCAAATCACATTCCATTAATTATGGAATCTTCACGGAAGAACAAATCAATATATAATTGATATCAATTTCCGTATCCGACCAATAATATAAATGGAATACCGGCAATGCCTTTTAAATTCCATTTGTATTATCAGTCTCCCTCCACAGAATTTCATTTCGATTATTATCAAATCGAATTCCATTCAACTCCAATTTAATATACATTAAATTGGAAAACTTTACTTTGGAAAACTCCTGTTAAATCCTAATAAAAAGATTTATAAATTCCAAATCACATTTCACTGTAAATCGGGTTAAAGAACGAATGTCGTTAAAAACACAGTTAACAATAAACCCAATTCACATTCCATTAGTCTCTAACCGTAACGTAGTAAGAGAACAATTCCCTAAGTATTAACCCCGAAGGCTGAAACCAACATCAGATCAATACCCCGGAAACCATTCAACTTAACTAATCTCCAGTCAGTTTCTAATTTTCTTAACTCCATTGGGTTTAAGAACAGTATTATTAAAGATACCATTCACGACAAACCCAAAATCCAATTTGATATTAAATACAAGGGTCTGAATAGAACATTTATCGGCTTATATTCAATATCAAATTCTGAAATCAACAAATATCGTATTGGAAATAACAATATATATATCTTTCAAATTTCTGTAACAATATCTGTATAATCACAAAATCCAACATCGAAATATTCTGAAGACAATTTCAGTTCAAATCCATTTTCAATTTATATATTGGAAATTCTGGTTATTTTTAAAACCATTCCAAATCCAATTTTTTTTAAAATAATTAAATTATAATTCTAGTTCAAAACTAGTTCATTTCGATGAATATCTATTTTTATCTTTTCAAATATGGAATTTTTCATCCCAATTCTTTCCAAATCATTTATTATGATTTTGCACAAATTATCAATATTTTTAATAATTTTATCAAGGCTCATACAGCCGATTTCCATAAACGGCCATCGAACTGAACTTACAGCGACCTTTTCCAAATTTGATTTGGACATAATTCCAAATCCAACCGTTAGATTTCAAATCTATAATATTCGTTAGAAATCTCTTTTCGATACGAAGCCAACTGTTCCATTTTTAGGAGAATCCGAAGGTCGGATCTTCCGTAATGTCCATTCAAAGTCATTGGTCGAAATTTGCAAACTGCCGCAACGCGGAGCGTTCTATTCAGGCCATTATACTATATATATAATATATATATTTCATCGATTTCCATTTAAAACGTATTTTATAAATCGTTTTAAATTCATTTTCAAAACAATTTCAACTTCATATTCAATTTCAAATCGAAATTGAATATTCCATATCATTAATATATAAATGATAATATTTTCAAAATATTATATTTCGAAATCATTTCATTTTTTATATTCATTATAAAAATGAATAAAATTGATATAAATATCATTCACGTCAAAATGGCGTTAATCTAATCAACACGGCTTTATACATTTCAATATTTTTGTGTCCATCCCAAATCGGACATCAAAATCATATTTTGATTTTTTTTTACTGAACATTATTTTAAAATATTCATTATTTTAAAATAATTGTTATTTTAAAATATTCATTCTTTCTGAACTGGAATCAGACACAGTTAATTACCATATAGTGTGATTTATATGGATTTCACACACACATGTGTATAACAATAATGATAAACAATCAACCAACATCCAGAGTGCATTCTACACTGCATAAGCATCAAATATAAATATCTAATGCTTACACAGCCTGTCAATCAATTGATCGACATACAGCTAATTTCTGGGACTAATGTATGTCATATATCATCCCAATACCCGTATGGGGTTTCAAACAATCAAACACATGTTTTATTTGTGTAGTTGGGCGATGTATAAAGTTTATCGTCCCAATCAATATCAGTCAAATGTGTGTACATAAACAAATAGTCCAATTTGTTTATAAATATTTATTAATGTACCCGTTAAAAATTATGTTTTTAACTACAAAATATTTTATTCCATTCCAACACACAATCAATTATGCACAACACAATCAATCAAACAAACAAGTCGTCCATGGTCTGTGGACGACGGGTGTCGGGTGCTGCTAAACACCGTCTGCATCCTAGTATATATTTCAACTAGAAAATAAATTTAAAGTGAGGAGTTCTCACCGAGGGTTCCACTCCTCCATTCTTTATTTCTAAACGGTTCAAATTTGCCCAAAATTCCAATGCGATCTTTTCCCACTGTTCATAGTAAAAATTACAATTTTAATATAATGTTTGTATTAAAAGAAATCACGTTTTCATATCGCTACTTCCTATGTAAAAATCATATTTTTATAACGACGTCTATATAAAAATTATATTTTTACAATGCTACTTCCGATATAAAAATTATATTTTTATATCTCCATATATACATATAAAAGATCACATTTTTATTTAACCATTCAAACAATAAAAATCGTATTTTTACTTGCCTTTCATACATATAAAAATCACGTATTTCTAGTTTTTTTTAAATCTGATCTTCCTACTTTTAAAAATACAATCTTTTCGCTATAAAAAAAGCAAATCTTTTTCGATATAAAAATCTCAACTTTTTCTATTTAAAAATATGATCTTTTCCTATAAACAAAATCAAATTTTATATTTTAAAACGAATCTAATTTTATTTTTCAAACATAATGCTATTTTTATATTTTCAAAAAATCGACCTTTCATACAAATAATGTAACACCCCACCTCCGTTAAGGTCACTCACAAAGGGAATGCCTTAACTTTAATGGAGCGTTTTAGTAGACAGAACAACAATTTACAAGACAGATAAAACAGTACTTGTAAAATTTATAACTTTATTACAACAGAAACCGAAATAAGTTTAGTTACATTTTTTCAAATCACAATATCAGAATTCAAGTACAAAATAACGGTCTTGTACAAAAGCCTTCAGAATGCATAGTTTTTAAAGTCATAATCCCCAACATAAACTGCCATGGAAAGATAGAGCCAAAGGCAAGCGATACTTCAAGCAGAGAAAATCCGAATCAAGCTCCTATATTTCCACCCTAAAACCTACGGGGAAACGAAAGAAAAGGGGCGAAAACAAGCAAGGTCAGACATAAAGTTTGGCAAGTCCAGTGACTTTCAGCATATGAACAGATAATAATATCATGACATGAAAATAAAGCTGGATAAGAGACAACAGCAACAGGAGTAACTGGTATACATAAGCTAAACAGAAGAAACATAATGATATAGCCCAAGTTATGCTTCTTACTTATATTATACTTCTCCGTGCTAATACTAGTATAACAGGATTAGGCGTTACCCTAATGTCTAAACTGAAACAGAAATGGAACAGAATAATCTATATAGAAACAGAATGCCAGTAATGGGCCTTTACCACCCCAACAGACAGAAAGTACATAAATGGAAACAGAGACGGAAACAGAATGTTAGAATTAGGTGTACACTAGTAAATGGGCCTTTACCACCCCAACAGACGGTACCACGCAGAAACAGACAGGTGTTACCACCCAACAGAAGCAGACGGTACCCCAACGGAAACAGACAGAACTAAGTGTACCCTAAATCTACCACAAGCGATCGGCTCCCTAATACACAAATACCCTGTGCCAGCCCCACAGAAGGGTTTATCACTCCCTAAAGTGGCAACCTTTGAATGACACAGACCTATTTACAGATGTCACGGCGTCTTACATCCTCAGAGGCAGACCGGGATCCATGCACGCACATGACCCGGTTTGAACGCACCATCAACACCCCTCGCCATTATCAGAATGAACCGCTTATAATTAGTTCAGTAAGCGTGCCCGGACCCTACCTACTGTTGGGTCATAGTTTTGATACCAGAAAGGGTTACTGACTAATGTGGGTCCCAAACAATAGATGACACAATTATTTTCCCTTCTAACCTTGTGTCCCCAGACTAACAGATTTCAGATTAACTTGTTTACAAGTTTTAGACCTACAGAGTTCAGAATCAACTAGTTCACATACCAGAAAATCTAGTCAACAGGTTTTTAGACTAACGGATCAGATGTATAGTTTAACAGACTTACAGATTGTCTAACTTTGTATTTGGCCTACAGATTCATGAAATAGGTTTATTAATTCATCAGTCCGGTTGGTTTAGCCCAACACGTTTTAGACATTATATTTATCTCAGATTTGCATTAATTAAATATTAATGCGCAAACCTCTCACATTAGGTCGGTAGCTTGTGGCCGCTGGATAAGCCGGGCGGTTCCGGGCATACTTCTACCCCAAGCCAGACCTAACCTTGTGTCTAAGCATATTTTAGTTATGCCTACGATCTCTCACATTAGACTAGCAGTTTGCGGTTGCTGGTTAAGCCGGTTGGGTCCTGGCAGGCTTCTACCGAAAACATGAGTCTAACCTCGTGTCTCAGCATTTTTATTTTAACCAGTTTATTCCATTACAAATTATACAAATATCAGACTAATTATGTCAATTTAACAGATTTTACTTCCTTTCAAGTCGTAGCAGATTAAACAAATTAACATGTTTTACACAAATTACAATCATTCAGCTTTTCAACAGATTTAACAGATTTAGCAGCTCAGGCGGTTCAACAGTTTTGGCAGATTTGGCAACTAAATAGATTTAGCAGATTGGGCATAATTAGCATATTAGGCAATTCAACATATTTAATAGTTTAGGCAATTCATTATATTAAACAGGTAACAGATTTAGCAGATTAGGCAAATTTAACATATTAAGCAGATAACAGTTTTAACCGATTTAAACATTCCTTAAAGTCCTATTCACATATCTTGCCTAATTCATAAAGTAAGCCTAAACTTATATGCCCAAATTATGGTCATAATCCACCATATAACATATGTCTCAAATTCTAGTTAAACTTGCATAGATCAGAATATTCTCCAAAAACTCTAATCGTGATTTACATATAAATTATGCCAAACATAGCCATTGATTACAATGCATGTCACATATCCAAAAAAACCCATTTAGGTGTATTCACACTTAATAATCATCAAATCTTAACATGGATTTTTACACCTAAGTTATATGCAAATTAATTCTTCTTTTTCCAAATTATAGACTATAATATATAGTATGTCCAGATCTAGATCTTGAATTACAACTTGTACTATGCATCCAAATCAGTTACATGTTCACAGTTAAATTTTACGCCCCAAATCCCAAGTTATATGTCCAATATTCTTTATGCCTCAAAACTCAAGACATACGTTAAATACACCTTATGTTTTAATAACAACATGCCCTATTTATATGCTTCAGATTTATGTTCTACGTTACAACCTACGTTCTTTTAGTCACAATACTCCTTTCCTTCCAAGTCATAGATCATCTTATGCAATATGCCTCAAATTTATGTCCAGAATTACAACATGCGTTGTATCCTCAAATTAATTACAAATCGATTTTGCCCAAATATGCCCCATTCAATATTCTTCCCAAATTTAGCGTTTATTCGTTTATCTCTTATGAGACTTTGCTCAGGCTCGTGGTAGCCTGGCTATCAAACAAAAAGAAAGGAGGAAGAAATACAGAACAAACAGAATAATAAAACAGAGGAACAGATCTGATAAATAGAAAAAGGGCATAATCTCAGATTCAGTTTTATAATTATGTCAAGATCATGATTAAAATTCATATCGGAAAATAACTGCACTTGCCTTGGTTGGATTATAGAAGAAGAGTTGTAATAGTTCTCTTTTAATCTTATTCAGAATTGGAAGAAGATGCACTAGTTCTATTTTTGATCCCAGCAGAATAGCGATGCCATTATTTTATTTTATTTATTTATTTCTAATATTTCAGAGGCAGCATAAGGGAAGAAGAATGATGTAAAGAGAATGGGGCTAGGGGCTGTTTATATAGAATTTCAAACTAATTAGAGTCGTCGATGAAGCTAGAGTTAATCAAGGCCATCCGTCTCAAGAGAAGCCAATCAGAAAGTGACAAATCAGCCCTAGTGACATAGCCAAGCCCCAGAAACCGAGCCAGGACCAGACCAAGCAGGTCAGGTCGACCAAGCAGGTCGCCAGCTCGACTACGTGGTCGACCTGGGTACCCAGGTCGACCCCCTGGTCGACCTGGGTCCTGGGCGGGAAAATTCCCGCCCAGCCCAGTTCTAGTCCAGTTTTGAAATTTGAACTTGTTTTCGGGCTGTTTGAATTTTAAATCGAATTCAGAAACTTCTGGAGGTCATAACTCCTTCATACGGAGTCTGATTTACGCAAACTCGGACTCTACCTCAAGCAGAATTTTGAGACGAACGCAATGGCGTAACCCGTTTTCCCTGATTCTTATTTTAAAATTTAATTCTGCCTGATTTACTGTTTTAACATGTTATAAAAATACGGGTTGTTACATTCTCCCCTCCTTAAAGGATTTTGTCCCCGAAATCTTCAAGTTAAAAAGAATGCATCATATCATCCAATCATCCATCTACTCAACCATCATCCACAAGCAACCATTGTCCTTAAAAGATATCTAATGTTGTAAGAACTTATGCAAGAGTGTGTGTATATGTACTTACCTGATGTAAAGATCAGGCGGTCCACTGATTCAGTTGACCTCATTAATGCGAATTATGTCAGTTCCATGAGTCCAACATGTATGCAATTTTCCTATTTGATACATATCATCTCTATATGAGTGCACAACCGTTCATTCATATGCAACATCCATGTGTTGAGCCAACCATTTTGCATCCATAAAAAAATGTACACACATCCATATGCAGTATGAGAGTGTTTTTGAGCCGATCTAGTGCCTAGTGTGTGTATATGCATCCACGAGCAATCACTAGCAACCACTTGCATCCACTTGCAACCATCAAACATAACATGTCTCAAACACATGTTTACACCCATTAGTTTCTACCTAAAGGTCGAAGGATAAAGTCGAGTGATAGAAGAAAGTATAATTAAAACTAAAGCTAGGTTCCCATTAGACATCGGTTTAAGAGAATAACTTCTAAGTATCAACCCCGAAGACCGAAATCAACATCAGATTAATACTCAGAGAATCACTCCCATTAAATAAATGCACAACTGGAAACCTATTTCACATTTTGAGTAAAAACTCCTATCCTTTTCAGAAACCTACAGACTACTGATACAGATCAGATTACCAAATGATTCTTAGGAAACTAAGCATGATAAAAACTCAGAATGTATGCATCACGCCCAACACAGATGCCCTCAAACCCCAACTTATCAGAAACAGATGAGTCGTAACCCTCATGGGGTCTGAGACTATAACGGAAACAGAAACAAGACTAGTATTAAAGTGCAGAGTTTCAATTACAGAAGCAAAATGCCAAAATCAGAAAGAGTTTTTAACTTCTCAATCAGATAAGGAAATTAAACCTTTTACGTAAATTTTCTTATTTTGTAATGACCCAAAATTCCGGTCCAATTTGAGCTGACCAAAAACACAAGTCCAACCCCAAATTAAACTGAAAATCAGGAAATTAATAGAAAGAAAACAGAGGGTGAGGATAGATAAGATAGAAACTTAGAATAGAAGAAGAAGAAGAACACAACATCAGAGTAACACGAACCTCACAGCGGAACGAATAACATATAATATATGTAACATTACTTTGAAATATACATTTGTAATTGAATATACATATCATTTCAAAGTACAGCACTTACAACACAGCGGAAATACACTATAGCTATATGATCCTGAAGCCTCCTGCTCCAAGCTCTTCCAGTATATCTGTAAATCCCGACTACTAGACTACCCGTACAAATTTAGCCACCCAAGAGTTTAGGGAAACAAACAAATAAACTCCGGGTCAGTCATAGGACTGGTATGAGTAAACAGTTTAAAACAGTTCAAGCAGGAAAACGATATCTCATAAGACCACGCCGTATAACGGAACGGGTTTTTCCCTTATGAGAATCCAAATTATCTTTATATCAAAAACCTTTTGATATTATAATAATGTCCATCAACCACAATATAATAATCATCTAGCAGAAACACTTTCATCTCACGTTCTACATATATAGTATACAATCAAAACCGCAAGCACATATTGGGTAATGGATTTCCAACTATGACAAGGTATGGAACCACCTTTTGCTAGTGTACCTCTAGAAAGGAATACACTGGGTTCAACAAGAACATCTTGCAACCCGGCCACACATGACCGACCACTCATTTCGCTTGAGTGTATCGAATGTATATCACCAACGGTTGGGATCAGCAACTATTTCCCAAATGGGACAACATCAACAATAGATTTTTAGAAGTAAATGAAACTCTAGATCAGGTGATTATACACCCTACTTCGGTGCGACCGACTTAGCCATGTTGCCTGCCCGATTTCTGTCACTTACCGGATGTGAGGCTAGAAGCTACGCTTTATCATCACACCAGATTCACTTTGAATGCCACATCGTCAAATCCATCAAATCACCGATTGACGTCCTCAACCATACATTATGTGTTAGCTAAAAGAAGTTTCCTTCTCTGCTTCCACTCTTGGTACGGTTGGGGAAATCAATATACGTGATCGTCTGGAAATATTCTGTCAGACATCCGTCCATACAAGCCATCCAGGAACAGGATGAACCAAAGACACTATTTTGTAAATAGGATAGCCCTTGCATAACTCCGTCTTCAATTTCCTTCGGCACATATGATTCGCAACGCTTATGCCAATACAGAGTGGTTCTTTGGATAATAATCCAACCGGTCTCTCCATATTAACAACGTTAAAATGGTCAAAACTTCGATAGTCTGTGGTTTAACAATCAAAGAAAAACAGGTGTGCAAACAATGATATTATTTCCAAATGGAAATTTATATCGATCAAACATCATTCAACATTTATCTCTTTATTTCATTAATTTACTTATCTCTTGTTTCCCTATATTCAATATTTCTTATTTTCTAAATTTGGAAAATATACGTTATTAACAATGGAAAACATTTCCATTTCTTGTTTTCTTTATTAGAAAACATTTCTGGTTTCTTATTTGGAAATCATTTCCAAAGCTTCTTCATTGGACTTAGACAGATGTTTAAACAAACCATCGCGATGCCAACTCAAACCATTTCCTTTAATTACTAAATTCACTTAACCATCCTTTACTATCGAACCTTAACCATTCCTTAGTTAAAAATGAAGTCAATCAAGTTGGGGTAAAACTACCTCTCAGACCTTAACTGAACAACGTTTCTAACCTTGAAATAGACAAAGTTCACCCTTCTAATTCTTTAACAAACTTCCTTACGTAACTCTCTTTCAAATCTTTTCTATTCGATAATTCTTTCCTTCAATAAGGTATATTCGATAACTTTATTCAATTTATTCTATTCACTTAATTCTTTTGATTTAACTTTAACTCTATTCACTTAACTCCTATCGAATAAACTATATTCGATTACTCTTTTAATTCTATTTGAATAAACTATATATTCGATTAACTCCTTTATTCTATTATTATATTCGATGAACTCCTTTTACTATTCGAATAAACTATATTCGATTAACTCCTTTTACTTTCTATTCGAATAAACTATATATTCGATTAACTCATTTCCTTTAACTCTAATCAATTAAACTAACATCGATTAACTCCTTTCGATTAAACTAACATCGATTAACTCCTTTTAACTCGATTAAACTATTCATTTATAAAGATTTACTTTTAGTAACGGTTCTTCACTTTACAAATGATTTCCCTTTTTTAATTCTATTCATAAATGGTTTTACAAATATCCCCTATTCAATCTCATTTGTAAATGGTTTACAAACATTTCTCTTTCTGATTGATTTGTAAATGGTTTACAAACCTTCCTCGTTCTAATCTATTTGCTAATGGTTTTACACTATTTCCTTTTCAATCCTATTTGTAAATGGTTTACAAATATTTCCTTGTATATCTTTATTTATTCTACTCTAGTTATTTCCTCTGTTCTATTCTATTCGTTTTATCAACATTTTTCCCTTTTATAAAACTCTATTCGTTTTATAAACATTTCCCCTTTTATTTACTTTCGAAATATTTCCTTTTAGAAAATTTATTGATTTTATAAAATCCCTTTATTTCAATATACATTGAAATAATTCTTTTTACATCCCAGGGTCTTGTATGATATTTAAAATATCGAATAACAAGGATCAATATCATTCCAACACACATAATCCATAACAAGTTATATAACATATCATATATCTCAATATATGAAAAACAGTAAAATAAATGTTGAGGAATCCAGTCGGATTCCTCCAACCTGTTTCCCTGCATCCACAGATGTTACACAATAAAATCAACTTCACTTCCAGTTCCATATGATATATTCTGTTAAACAAAATCAATATAGAAATTCAACTAACTGACTAGCAGTTCAATCAAACAGTCAACACACAGTCAATCAACCAACATTAAATAGTTCTAAAAATACAACATGAAATTATAACTGTTCAGAGTTAGTGAGATTTACTCACTTTGGCAGTTCATCGTTAAAGAACGATAAACTGTTGTTTGATTTGAATCAAACAGTTTATTTCTCCATAAATTCATACGAGCCCCAATCCACTTCCAGTCAGCTCCATTGGGTAGTGTCCGTCCATACGATCCCAACGGATCTTGTTTCACTGAATTTCGATACTGTATGACAAAGTTATTCAGTTTTGAAGTCTATACATTATTTTAAATAAATAAAACTAAATTAAAATCTCACTGGGCTCAACCTTTAAAATCTCGGGCCATTAAACCCTGGCCCAATTTCCCTCCGTGAAAACCCATGCCCGAATACACCCTTCTTCCTCATTCTAATTTACGGTTCCAGGAAACAACTCCACCGAATTTGAACTGCCTCTTCACTTCATTTCTCCACAAGCCTGCAAATCCGACAACACCTCTTCAACCCTAATCAAATTCTCTTCTAACTCAGCACCACAACCTGACACTCGATTTGTCCCAAAGCCAACTCGATCTGACGCTCGGCGTTGCTGCTCAGTCATCCCAGCAACAAGTTTGAGCATCGAACCCCTCAAAGATTTGCAAATCGGTCACAATCCCATCCACAAACCCGCTACTGATCTCCATTTTGCAAAACAACCATCCAAGATTCAGAAAAACCCAACCCTAGAAGCTCGGCATTAATATTCCAGCGTGAAAAGGGCAGTCGAACCCAACAATGGTTAGGCCAAATTGAAGAGTTTTGAGGACTGATTCCATAAATACATGAACCAGGATTTTACAGATTTTATTTGAATTGCTATGAATTTTTTGGAGATGAAGATTGTTTACTGGAGAAACAAAAATGGAAGCGACGCATTTTTACTGAGTGTTGACTTCTGAGGAATTTTGTTTTGGGTTTAGGAAAGTTTTGAAGTGTATTTACAGGCTAGATATTTTCGAAGATATTTTCCTAGGATATTATCCATTTTTATATTCATTTATATTTATTCTCTGCACTCTAAAAATCCGTGTGATCACACACAATGCCTAAAAATCATGAAAATTGACATGCGGCTAGAGTTTGACATTACGGTCCCAACGAAACTGGTTTCATCGAATTCCGACTCCGTTTGCTCACCCAGCGTATTTTTAACTGTTGAAATACTGACTATTTCTCACTTTAAAAATTGGTACGGCCACACAGTGACTCTAAAAATCACGAAACTTGATATCTAACAATAATTTGATGTTACGGATCCAACGAAATTAGTTTCGTCGAATTTCGACTTCGTTTGCAAAACTGGCTATTTTTAAAGCTCTGGATGACCCATTTAAATATATAAATATATTTAAATATAATTAAATTAAATATAAATAAATTTATATTATCGTGTATATATTCACAGTGGAATACCATACAGCTTTGCTGGGATTTATAACTTGACATTTCAAATCCTGATTAAATCGATATTCGATTTAAAATGAAATTCCTTTTTTAAAATATAAATAATTCCTTTATAAATTATAAAGGAATTCCACAGCGACTTTTCTAAAATTTGATTTGGACATATCTCAAAATCTATACGACGAAATCCTGATTTTTCTCTTCCACTAGAAAGTTATACTCCACCAGCTCCACACGTTTCTTGTTTCACTGAAATCTGGCTTAAAACGAATCCTGTACATTCAGTTGAAGTTCAAATTGCCAAATCGCGAACTACAGCGCCATTTCAAGCTCGATTTTAATTATATTATAATTCTATGTTCAAACTGTCGTTTATATAATATATTCGTTATTCAAATTCAATTACAAGCTGAATTAAATATAACAGATGATCCAGTTCACACCATATCGCCATTTTAGCCAATTCTGATTATTTTCGAATTAAATATATTATTTAATTTATTATTTTAATTAAATATTCACCATTATTTAATTCCACGACCATTAAATTCTCTAAACCACCATTGCAATAATTAAATAAATTAATTATAATACCTCTGCCAATGTGGATCATTACAATCTTCCCCACTTAAAAAAAATTTCGTCCTCGAAATTGCTAAGGTAGAGAATGACCCTATCGACTGGTTAGAACATATTTGTTCACTTCTTAACTTCCGTTTCAACTGAACCAATTTAATTTCAATTAAATTATTAATTAATTCTTATCAACGAAAATTTTCAAAAATCTTGAAAATTTTCTAACACCTTAACTTTTCGAAAAATTTCGCCAACACCTCCTTTGTACTGGTCAATAGGTCAAACTCCAACTCGCCTCTCTGGGCCATCTCCAACCAAAAGAAAATCAAACAGCCAAGCGGCTTGCCAATTCGGCTCATAAATCTTGTATCCAATAGGAATATAAACTTGTACCTTTTGTCGGCATATCAACTCTATCACTTCCTGTAACACCACACGTCCATTAATGTCACTCACAAAGGGAATGCATTAACTTCCATGGAGGTTATAAGTGAATATAGAACAAAAAAATTACAACAAGACAGATAATAAATAGTACTTGAAAATCTAAAACTTCATTTTATTGCAGCGGAAATTAAACATGTTTGTTACATCATAAAACCATAGATCATAACCAAGTACAATATCCATCTTCATAAAAACAAAATACATAATCCCATTACATAAATAACCATTAAAAAGATAACAAGCTGGACTTTACTTCAATGGTCCAAGCTTTCCAAAGAGAGATGAAGCAATTCAATCAAACTCCACTAGAGCCGGGCCCAAGCTGAGGACTTGGAGGGGGAAAAAGGATAGAAATAGAGGGGGTCAGACCTAAAGTCTGGCGAGTATGATAATTCTAACAATACTATTATCAAAATAACTAGACTAAGGCATAAGCTGGAAGACAAGTAAATGTCTATGAACTCTTAGGAAGATAAATATAGCGTTTAAGATAACGTTGAAGATAACGGTAAAGGCACACCTAATTACTAACGAATGATTACTACACTGCACCGCACATTACTACATTGCACCACACCAGTCACCCTATTGTTTGATCCCACTTGCTTCACACAGAAAGTTTATAAATAGCCTTACGTACCCCTAGCTGACTACTTAGGTGTCATCTGCCCCTATCTCCACTAGGTGTACCCCACTACCCACTTTCGATCGACTCCCTACTCGTAGATACCCGTGCTGGCGCCACAGTGGGGTGTATTACTCCCCTAAAGTGGCAACCCGATACAACTCGAGAATGCACGGCTTATACCTACACGATGCAACAACGTCTTACCTACCAGCCCGGGTCCACACACGCATATGAAGCCCGTTGGACTTGCGTTGCCACCGCTCCCCGTTTTGGCCTCTTACAGTCAAACCCAGCATGCGTGTCCCGTCCTCGACTTGGGTCGAGTCCACAAAGATACGTTTGGGATACTGGTTGAAATGGGCCCCCACAAACTACCCACCTAAGCTTGTCATTAATATATCCCACTTAACCCCCTTAGTCATGTTCATTTACATGTGTGTTTGGTTAAGTCTTACTAATCGTATTTCACCTGCCACTAAGGGCACCCCCTAGATTCCTCATGCCACCCAAGGCACCTACTTAACCCCCATGTCCCACCTTACATGTTTATCTGGTTAAGTATTTCTTAATTCATTCAGGCCATAACCTCATAAAGACCTCTCACATTAGACTGGCATTTATGGCAGCTGGATTTGTCGGGCGGGTCCGGGCAGTCTTACACCATAAAAGAGTCTAACCTCGTGTCTTTACAACCGTTATGCTTTAGTTTAGGCCTAGGACCTCTCACATTGGGCTGACATTTGTGACCACTGGATTTGCCGGGCGGGTCCGGGCAGGTTTACGTCACAAACGAGTCCAACCTCGTGTCCTAAGCATTGATTAACACTTAAAATCTTTTACCCCAGTGTTAATAATTCCCTATTCAAATTATTAATTAAGTCAACTTTTAATGATGTCCATAATTGACTCAATTATGGCCATCCACTTATGGCATGCAAAATCATATCAATTGCACCCCAACTTTTTAATATTAAATCCTTAATATTACCCCTACCCCATGTTTATACGTTCGCTTATTCAACGCATAATATAGGCTAGACTTGTATAGTCTAACACCTAGCACAAAGATAAATTATCACAACATATAGACAATTAAAATAAATCTAATCATAATAGGGGTGAAACTTGCATAAACTACACATGTTAAGGATCAAAAGGTGTCAACTTGTTAAATGTCTCAATTTACATGATATGATCATAGCCCAAATCTATACATAAACTTGCATATGGGGTTTTTAGGCAACATAATGATGGTGTGAACTAGCATAGGATATCACATATGTCGTAGCATAATTCTAGATGTCATAATAGATGTCTTGGCATATGTTCACAACTTTTCTAATCAATCTAACATGCATATGTGACTTGTCATATAGATCAACATAACCCAAACATGATGATTTAATTAATATGAACTAACTAGCATAGATGGTAACATCATGGCCTTTTTAACATGTATGATTCATCACAACTTAGCATAAAAACTTTCAACATACATAACATCATCATAGCATGATTTACAACCTGTAAGATATCATCATCACATAACATTGGATTTACAATATACATGATAGCAAAAGGGGTTTACAACAACATATATGATAATTCACATCATCTACTCATAATCCATTCATAACTCAACCTAATTAAAATGATAATAATCTTGTTAAGATCATCATACTCACAATTTAGAGAAGAAAAGAGAGAGTTTTGCTTTGCTTTAAGTTTGAGAGAATTATATTTGAATTTGCTTTTCTACTTTCTTAGTTGGTGGCGGCTCCATTGATTTCCATGGCGATGGTATGACGGTAACTATTCTATTTTAATTAGGATTAGGGTTAGCATTAGGATGTATTTATAGGTGTAGGAAGTTATTTAGGACCATTAGATTAACTCTGAACCATGAGAACCAATCAAATGCAAAATCTGCATTTGAGTGAATCGGCCCACGGGTTGACAGTCAAACACCCTGGATTAACCCCTAGTCGACCCAGCGGGGCTTGGGTCGACCTCAAAAATGGGCCGGTTCGGTTATTCCCCCTCCCAATTCGCTGTTTTGAACTTTTTCGCATATTTGTTTATTTAATTTTTAATATATATATATATATATATATCAATATATATATATTTCTCTGCGCAACCCATTTCACTTAATTATTTTCTAAAAATTAAGTATACTTTAATTTGTGAATTTTAATGTTATAAAATTACGGGGTGTTACATTCTCCCCTCCTTAAAGGATTTCGTCCCCGAAATCTCCAAATCAAGAAGAATGTATATCCTACCATCTAATCGTCCATCTACTCAACCATCAAACACCAGCATCCATTGTCCTTAAAAGACTAATGTTTATATGCACAGTGTGTGTATATGTCCATATCTAATGCAAAATTAGGCGGTCTACTGATTCAGTCGACCTCCTTAGTGCAATTCATGATAGTGTCATGCATCCAATATGTATGCAAAAGATTCCTAATGATACATATTAATTCTATATGCGTGCACAACCATCCACCCGAATGCAGCAACTATATGATAATACAACCATTATACATCCATTTTACTAAATACATCCATATATATGCAATATGCAATATGAAGTGACTGAGCCGATCTGGTTTCTAATAGTGTGTGTATATGCATCCACGAGCAACCACTAGCAAACACTTGCATCCACTTTGCATCCACCATACATAACATGTCTCAAACACATGTTTCAACCATAGGATTATCCTAACTAAAGGTCAAAGGTACTAGCGAGAGGATATACTAAAGATAAGATAAGTACAAGCTAAGCGATAAAGGAGAAATTAAAAGACATACCCTCAAAAAGAAAAGGGTATCGTGAACGCATCTTCTCTTCTGTCTCCCAAGTAGCGTTGCTCTCATCATCTCCCCATTGCACTTTGACTAGTCTGACCTCTCGATTCCTCAACCTCTTGATCTCCGACCCAAGAATGCGCGTAGGAGCTCGTCGAATTGTCGCATCACGCTCTATCTCCACCTCTCTAAGCAAGCTCGGCTCTACCACTTCCGCGGTCTTGTGCAAGCACTTCCTCAAATGTGACACATGGAATACGTCATGTACACCACTAAGTCTCTCGGGCAACTCCACTCTATACGCTATCCGTCCAATCCTCTCCTTAATAGGAAACAGCCCTACAAACCTTGGTGCTAATTTCCCAACGGACCCAAAGCGAACAACGTTTCGTAATGGAGACACTTTGACAAAGACCATGTCCCCAACTTCAAACTCGAGATCTGTCCTCCTCTTATCCGCATAAGATTTCTGCCTATCTTGCGCTGCTTTCATCCTCCTTCGAATCAAGTCGATCTTCTCCGAAGTCTCCCTAATCATATCGGGCCCAAGTAAGATCTTATCCGTAGATTCCCACCAACATGTAGGTGAGCGACAAGGTCGTCCATAAAGAGCTTCGAATGGTGCCATACCAATGCTGGACTGAAAGCTGTTATTATATACGAACTCCACCAATGGAAGATGCTCTTCCCACGTACCCCCAAAGTCTAGGATACATAGCCTCAACAGATCCTCTAGAATGTGATTCACCCTCTCGGTCTGGCCGTCCGTCTGAGGATGATATGCGGTGCTCAAACATAACTGATTCCCTACCGCCTCTTGTAAGCTTCTCCAAAATTCGCTAGTGAAAATAGGATCGCAGTCGCTTACTATGCTAGAAGGAACACCGTGCAAACGAACTATCTCTCGAACGTATACAGAAGCTAACCATGGAGTAGTCCTCTTACTCTTCACGGGAATAAAATGGGCGCTCTTAGTAAGTCTATCTACTATAACCCAAATTCCCGTATTACCCTTCCTCGATCGCGGTAATCCATCCACAAAATCCATCGAGATGCTTTCCCATTTCCATAGTGGAACCTCCAATGGGTGAAGCAACCCACCGGGTTTATTTTGCTCCGCTTTTACTTGTTGGAACACCAAGCATCTAGCGACATACTTGGCCACATCTTTCTTCATGCCGGCCCAAAAGTAAACTCTCTTCATGTCTTTGTACATCTTGTCCCCGCCGGGATGAATGGTCATCTTCGAATGATGTGCTTCGTCAAGAATAGTCTTCCTTAGGTCATCGTCTTTTGGTACACAAAGTCTACCGTCCCTACGTAACCAACCCTTATCGTCTAGGGTATACCTACGGAGATGGCTTGATGACTCCCCTCCTTTGAGTTTTTCTACTAACTCAACCAACTGCGGGTCGTCTCGCTGTGCCTCGCCAATCCGTCCCAAAAGCGTAGGTCTGACCTCCAAGGATGCTAGCAAACCGGGTACGAAGTCAACGGAAGGTCTAAAGTCAAACATCGAAATGAATTCTAAACTTCGCCGCTCAACAAACAAAGGACCTAAGGATAATCTTTTTCTACTTAAGGCGTCTGCCACCACGTTACCCTTGCCAGGGGTATAGGCTATTTCGAAGTCGTAGGACGCTAAGAACTCCATCCACCTTTGCTGCCTTAAGTTCAAGTCCTTTTGAGAGAATAGGTATTTTAAAGACTTGTGGTCAGTGAATAATTCGAATTTCTCTCCAAGAAGATAATGACGCCAAAACTTAAGCGCGAAAACAATAGCGGCCAATTCTAGGTCATGTGTAGGATAATTTTTCACATGCACTCTCAACTGCCTTCCACCATAGGCTATTACCCTACCCTCTTGCATTAAGACTGCGCCTAGTCCTGTCCCACAAGCATCAGTATAAACGGTAAACGGCTTACTCCCATCTGGCAATACTAAGACTGGGGCTGAAGTCAAAGCTCTCTTCAAACGTTGGAACGCATCATCACAATCTACGTCCCATGTGAAAACTAGGTTCTTCTTCGTCAAGCGTGTCAATGGAGCTGATATCTTTGCGAAGTCTTTGATAAACTTCCTATAGTAGCCAGCCAACCCCAAGAAACTTCTCACTTCGGTAGCATTTTTAGGGACCTTCCCATCTTGGATGGCCACCACCTTCGCAGGATCTACAACTATCCCTTCTTTGGAAACCACGTGTCCTAAGAACCGTACTTCCTTCCTCCAAAAGTGACATTTAGAAAATTTAGCTTTAAGCTTATGCGCTCGAAGAGTCTCCAACACTTCCCTAAGATGTAGGGCATGCTCTTCTTCATCCTTAGAAAAGATCAAGATGTCATCTACAAAGACTACCACGAATTTGTTGAGGTACTCCCTAAACACCCTACTCATCAAATCAACATAATATGCTGGGGCGTTTGTCAAATCGAAGGGCATCACTAGCCATTCATAGAAATCGTCCGGAGTCCTAAAGGAAGTCTTGTCAATGCTATCCTTAGCCACTCTCAACTGATGGAAACCAGTGGCTAAGTCCAACTGCGAAAACACTGAGGCGCCAACTAACTGATCGAAGAGATCGTCAATCCTCGGCAGTGGGTGTCTGTTCTTCTTAGTAAGCTTATTAAGTTCTCTATAGTCCACATAAAGTCTAAGGGACCCATCCGCCTTCGTGGCAAATACTACTGGAGCACCCCACTCCGATATACTTCGTCTTATGAACCCCTTCTCAAGTAACTCCTTCACTTGCTTATCGAGTTCCCTCCTCTCACGAGGAGCCATGTGGCGTACTGGCAAAGATACTGGTTTCGCATTATCCACAAGATATATTCGAAAATCTATCTCCTGCTTCGGAGGCAAGCCCTTCACCTCCTCAAACACATTCGAATATTCTCGGACCACTCTAACAGATCGTAGATTTTCCTCAGACGCATCAAGCGATTCTAGATAACTTAGCATAACCGAATTTATGGGATTACAGAAGATTTCGAGAGTGTTGCCAAGGCGAGTCACGAGCCTAACTACTCTCCTTTCACAATCAAGAACGGCCCCATTTCTGGATAACCAATCCATTCCTAAAATTAGCCCATAGCCGGTGAAGCCCAACACATAAGCATCACATCTAAATTCAACGCTAAGTATGGAAATTTTCAAATCCAAACACATCTTAGACAAATAAGCTGAGCCCCCTATTGGATTCGAAACAACTAAGGGATCCTCTACTAAACTGGTGTTTAAGTGCAGTGATTCAACTAATGATGTAGAGATAAACGAATGTGATGCGCCCGAATCGAATAAGGTACGGACAGGATGATTAAACAGAAAAACTAAGCTTTCAACAGAAATGGTTCTACCTCGTTCTTGCAGCGGTGGGACCGCGAGAGCCTGAACTTGTCCCCTAGCCTGCCCTGGTGCCATAAGAGCCTGCACCTGTCCTCCTGAGGTAGCTCCTGTCCTCTGCCCCTTCTTTGGGCAGTCCTTCACTAAATGTCCCGCATCGCCACAATGAAAACAGCCTGTCTTCTTTTTCTTTCGGTAATCCTTGTTGAGATGGCCTGGGGTTCCACAGTTAAAGCACTTCTTCTTTCCCTTGCCATTATTGTCTTTTCCACCCTTCTTGTTTTGCTGTTGTGGTTTCTTCTGATCCCCCTTCTTCTCGGGTGCCTTATCAGCTTTAGCGCTTTTGTCCTCATGCATGAGCGCCATTTCTACTAACTTCTCAAAGGTGGCCCCCATCGGGATGTGGGTCATAGCCAACCCTTGCAATGGTTCATTCAAGCCATTCACGAACCTTTGAGCCTTCTTCTTCGGCGTGTTCACTAAGTCCAAGCCAAACCTTGCTAACTGATTAAATTTATTGACATATTCTTTCACTGATGAGCTTCCTTGCTTCAATGTCAAGAACCTTTCCATATATAGATTTTCTTCTGCCCTTGAGAGAAACTTCGCCTCGAACCTACGTCTGAAATCCGCCCAAGAGTCAACAGGACGCTCCCCATTAGTGACCTCCCACCAAAACGAGGCCTCTCCCTTCATCAACCAAGCTGCTAATCTAACTCTCCTCCCTTCTTCCACTTTAAAGATTTCTAGTAATTCTTCCACCTCCTTAAGCCAATCTCTAGCTTCCACAAACGTTTCTGACCCTTGAAAGGGTTTTCCACCCATAGCTTTGAATTCCTTGCACGTCTTTGCAAAAGTATCTACGCGGGGAGGAGGAGGAGGAACGGGTGCAACTGGTGGTGGAGGAACATTGGCTGGACCTGCAGTGGCCCTAGCCTCAAATAGCCTCCTATACCATCCTGGTATCATTACACCATCGGGTAGATTAAGATCTTCAGCCATGCTGAAACGAAAAAGGAAAGATTCAAAATGGAGAATTCGAAAGATAAAGATATGTGGCTATTGGGGATTATGTTTTTCTTAAAAACTTTTCTCTTTAAATTTCTCATTAAAACATGTTTTTGAAAACACTTCTTCCAAAAATAACTATTTTTCTAAAGTATTTTTATCTGTTTTGGTAACCTTAAGCTCTGATACCACGTGTAGCACCCCACGTCCATTAATGTCACTCACAAAGGGAATGCAATAACTTCCATGGAGGTTATAAGTGAATATAGAACAGAAAAATTACAACAAGACAGATAATAAATAGTACTTGGAAATCTAAAACTTCATTTTATTACAGCGGAAATTAAACATGTTTGTTACGTCATAAAACCATAGATCATAACCAAGTACAATATCCATCTTCATAAAAACAAAATACATAATCCCATTACATAAATAGCCATTAAAAAGATAACAAGCTGGACTTTACTTCAACGGTCCAAGCTTTCCAAAGAGAGATGAAGCAATTCAATCAAACTCCACTAGAGCTGGGCCCAACCTGAGGACCTGGAGGGGGGAAAAGGATAGAAATAGAGGGGGTCAGACATAAAGTCTGGCATGTATGATAATTCTAACAATATTATTATCAAAATAACTAGACTAAGGCATAAGCTGGAAGACAAGTAAATGTCTATGAACTCTTAGGAAGATAAAGATAGCGTTTAAGATAACGTTAAAGATAACGGTAATGGCACACTTAATTACTAACGAATGATTACTACACTGCACCGCACATTACTACACTGCACCACACCAGTCACCCTATTGTTTGATCCCACTTGCTTCACACAGAAACTTTATAAATAGCCTTACGTACCCCTAGCTGACTACATAGGTGTCGTCTGCCCCTATCTCCACTAGGTGTACCCCACTACCCACTTTCGATCGGCTCCCTACTCGTAGATACCCGTGCTGGCCCCACAGTGGGGTGTATCACTCCCCTAAAGTGGCAACCCGATACAACTTGAGAATGCACGGCTTATACCTACACGATGAAACAACGTCTTACCTACCAGCCCGGGTCCACACACGAATATGAAGCCCGTTGGACTTGCGTTGCCACCGCTCCTCGTTTTGGCCTCTTACAGTCAAACCCAGCATGCGTGTCCCGTCCTCGACTTGGGTCGAGCCCACAAAGATACGTTTGGGATACTGGTTGAAATGGGCCCCCACAAGCTACCCACCTAAGCTTGTCATTAATATATCCTACTTAACCCCCTTAGTCATGTTCATTAACATGTGTGTTTGGTTAAGTCTTACTAATCGTATTTCACCTGCCACTAAGGGCACCCCCTAGATTCCTCATGCCACCCAAGGCACCTACTTAACCCCCATGTCCCACCTTACATGTTTATCTGGTTAAGTATTTCTTAATTCATTCAGGCCATAACCTCATAAAGACCTCTCACATTAGACTGGCATTTTATGGCAGCTGGATTTGCCGGGCGGGTCCGGGCAGTCTTACACCATAAAAGAGTCTAACCTCGTGTCTTTTCAACCGTTATGCTTTAGTTTAGGCCTAGGACCTCTCACATTGGGCTGACATGTGTGACCACTGGATTTGCCGAGCGGGTCCGGGCAGGTTTACGTCATAAACGAGTCCAACCTCGTGTCCTAAGCAATGATTAACACTTAAAATCTTTTACCCCAGTTTTAATAATTCCCTATTCAAATTATTAATCAAGTCAACTTTTAATGATGTCCATAATTGACTCAATTATGGCCATCCACTTATGGCATGCAAAATCATATCAATTGCACCCCAACTTTTTAATATTAAATCCTTAATATTACCCCTACCCCACGTTTATACGTTCGCTTATTCAACGCATAATATAGGCTAGACTTGTATAGTCTAACACCTAGCACAAAGATAAATTATCACAACATATAGACAATTAAAATAAATCTAATCATAATAGGGGTGAAACTTGCATAAACTACACATGTTAAGGATCAAAAGGTGTCAACTTGTTAAATGTCTCAATTTACATGATATGATCATAGCCCAAATCTATACATAAACTTGCATATGGGGTTTTTAGGCAACATAATGATGGTGTGAACTAGCATAGGATATCACATATGTCATAGCATAATTCTAGATGTCATAATAGATGTCTTGGCATATGTTCACAACTTTTCTAATCAATCTAACTTGTATATGTGACTTGTCATATAGATCAACATAACCCAAACATGATGATTTAATTAATATGAACTAACTAGCATAGATGGTAACATCATGGCCTTTTTAACATGTATGATTCATCACAACTTAGCATAAAAACTTTCAACATACATAACATCATCATAGCATGATTTACAACCTGTAAGATATCATCATCACATAACATTGGATTTACAATATACATGATAGCAAAAGGGGTTTACAACAACATATATGATAATTCACATCATCTACTCATAATCCATTCATAACTCAACCTAATTAAAATGATAATAATCTTGTTAAGATCATCATACTCACAATTTAGAGAAGAAAAGAGAGAGTTTTGCTTTGCTTTAGGGTTGAGAGAATTAGAATTGAATTTGCTTTTCTACTTTCTTAGTTGGCGGCGGCTCCATTGATTTCCATGGCGATGGTATGACGGTAACTATTCTATTTTAATTAGGTTTAGGGTTAGCATTAGGATGTATTTATAGGTGTAGGAAGTTATTTTGGACCATTAGATTAACCCTGAACTATGAGAACCAATCAAATGCAAAATCTGCATTTGAGCGAATCGGCCCACGGGTTGACAGTCAAACACCCTGGATTAACCCCTAGTCGACCCAGCGGGGCTTGGGTCGACCTCAAAAATGGGCCGGTTCGGTTATTCCCCCTCCCAATTCGCTGTTTTGAACTTTTTCGCATATTTATTTATTTAATTTTTAATTTTTATATATATATATATCAATATGTATATATTTCTCTGCGCAACCCATTTCACTTAATTCTTTTCTAAAAATTAAGTATACTTTAATTTGTGAATTTTAATGTTATAAAATTACGGGGTGTTACACTTCCATATGTTATCAATTCAGCGGATACAAGGATCATCCCAATCAAATTCCAATCTGCTTTTATCCACAACACAACCATTCGCTTATATCTGAGCCAAATATCATTTCAACTCGAGTTTCTTCTCGATTCCCAACTCTTAACTTGATTATCCCATTACACTTCAAATTTGAATCTCACAATCCAATTTGTCTTGATATCATTCTAATTCAACCTCAGTTACCACTTTACTGACTTTACTTTAATTCAAATTTTCTTTTACAAATTTCTGTTAAATTTGTTTTTAATTCAAACAGTCTTCCCTGGGAGTTTTTAAACAGTTTACTCTTTTCAAAATCAAATTTTCCTTTTGAACATGTCACTGAGCCCTTAATTAATATTCCATTAGTTAAATCACTTCTCTATTTCTTTATCAAATTTGTTAACCAAATATTTTCAATAACCATATTGGCCTTTTATGTTATTAGGAAAACATTTCTGAATATCGCCTTCCTTTATTTTCTAAACTTTAGAAAATATATGCTATTTATAATTGGAAAATATTCCAATTACTTATCTCTTTTCCGATCTCGTTTATTTCTATACTTAGGAAATATTCTTTATTATATTTCCAAGCTTACACTTATTTGGGTTAAAACGGATGTTGTGTAAAACATCATTACGACAACCCAAATACTATATTCAACTAACTCTTATTCAACATTGATCTTCGAGCCTGAAATCTTACTATTTATTTGTTAATAATGAAATCAATCAAGTTGGGGTATAACTACCTCTCAGACCTTGACTGAATAACATTTATAACGTCAAAACAGATATGACTACTTACTCAAATAATCAATACCATACAACTACTTATTCACTTTTAAACACGTATACGCTTCCTCTTTCTATTATTACTAGATTTTATTCTTAGTCTTCCTTTTTGATTTTACTATTCTATTTCTAAGTTTGTTTCCTTATCGACTTCTATATATATATATCGATACGTTGATTTCTAACTATCAAATTATCTTAAAAATATTCTAACTCCTTAAATTCCTGGAAAAATTCGCCATAACCTCCTTTGTACTAGGAGCATCGGGATATTTCAAATAGCCTCCCATGGCCCTCACCAATCCAAAAGAAAAAGAAAAAGCCAAGCGGCTAGCCGATACGGCGCATAAAATCTCATATATGAATTAAATACATACCTTTTCGTCGAGCATTCTATTTATATACCTTCATACCTTATCCATACCTATCTCATGTATATTCATACCTACCCAATCTATTTTTACTATACCTGATTGTTTTAATTCAATTCGTTAATTAATTTGTTAATTAACTCTTTAGTCTATTTCACTTTTATATTTGAACATGACATGTTCAAATATATTTTAACTTGCTTATTAACTAATTTGAATCCAAATTTCAAATTTAAGTTCTATATTCGATTTCGAATATCCATTTACAAATCCAATTCACCTTTCAAAGTTCAACTTCAAATTCAAAACTCGATTAACTAATTCCTCTTCGACTTAGTTAATTCTATTCAATTTCTATTCAAATTTTATTCAAATCTATATATCAAATTCTATAGTTTAAATCCCATTTGAATTCTATATTCAAATTCTATATATTCAAATCCTATATTTGAATTCCATTTGAATTCTATATTCAAATTCCATTTGAATTTCTATATTCAAACTCTATTTCAATTCTCTTTATTCAAATTCTATATTCAATTCTATATTATAAATCCCATTTTGAAATTCAACACAGCTTGTCTTTCCCAAAACAAATTCAAAACAGTATCTCTGGTAGTAATTCGTCACTTGCAACTCGAAAATGAATACTGATGATGCAGCTATCATCATCGGAATCTATTTTCCAGCGATCGAAGTGAGTTCAATACTATAAAACCATTTCTAAACATTTCCACTTTGAAATTCATTTCAAAATATAATTCACGCTGCTTGTAAAACAATTTAAAATCTCCTAGGATCTTAAATTTTCCTTACTTTTAATCCAAATCCATTTACAAACACCTATCCAATTCTCCAGAGTTTTAATTCAATTCTGGTTTAAAATTTCAGGTTCAACTCATCTGATTTCACGTATTTCACTTATATGAATTCTGATTGGTTATTCACATAACCATTTTACTTATAATCTTACTCGATTATAATAACAACCAATATATCCATTATATTATAATCTTGATATTTATATCTTATTTATATCAAGATATACCTTGGGTAAACTTATTTTAATTTACCATCTTTTCAAAACATACCATGACGGTTTATCGTATTCAAGTGTTTATCAACTCCTATCGATACAGTGGATCAAAACTGATCGACAAGAACTCATAAACAACTCAACCAATGAATCTCCACAATATAAAACAATTTTTTATATCCATAACAAATACGTTCACTCGTATATATAAACTCAACTCAATCTAGGGTATTACTAACCCTATCTCTACTGAGTCACGCCACAGAGCCAAGGTAAATCACTTAACTTAAGCTCTGATACCAATTGTAATGACCTAAAATTTTGGTCCAATTTTAGCTGACCAAAAACACAAGTCCAACCCCAAATTAAACTGAAAATCAGGAAATTAATAGAAAGAAAACAGAGGGTGAGGATAGATAAGATAGAAACTTAGAATAGAAGAAGAAGAACACAACATCAGAGTAACACGAACCTCACAGCGGAACGAATAACATATAATATATGTAACATAACTTTGAAATATACATCTGTAATTGAATATACATATCATTTCAAAGTACAGCACTTACAACACAGCGGAAATACACTATAGCTATATGATTCTGAAGCCTCCTGCTCCAAGCTCTTCCAGTATATCTGTAAATCCCGACTACTTGACTACCCGTACAAATTTAGGCACCCAAGAGTTTAGGGAAACAAACAAATAAAATCCGGGTCAGTCATGGGACTGGTATGAGTAAACAGTTTAAAACGGTTCAAGCAGGTAAACGATATCTCATAAGACTACGCCGTATAACGGAACGGGTTTTTCCCTTATAAGAATCCAAATTATCTTTATATCAAAAACCTTTTGATATTATAATAATGTCTATCAACCACAATATAATAATCATCTAGCAGAAACGCTTTCATCTCACGTTCTACATATATAGTATACAATCAAAACCGCAAGCACGTATTGGGTAATGGATTTCCAACTATGACAAGGTATGGAACCACCTATCGCTAGTGTACCTCTAGAAAGGAATACACTGGGTTCAACAAGAACATCTTGCAACCCGGCCACACATGACCGACCACTCATTTCGCTCGAGTGTATCGAATGTATATCACCAACGGTTGGGATCAGCAACCATTTCCCGAATGGGACAGCATCAACAATAGATTTTTAGAAGTAAATGAAACTCTAGATCAGGTGATTATACACCCTACTTCGGTGCGACCGACTTAGCCATGCTGCCTGCCCGATTTCTGTCATTTACCAGATGTGAGGCTAGAGCTACGCTTTATCATCACACTAGATTCACTTTGAATGCCACATCGTCAAATCCATCAAATCACCGATTGACGTCCTCAACCATACATTATGTGTTAGCTAAAAGAAGTTTCCTTCTCCGCTTCCACTCTTGGTACGGTTAGGGAAATCAATATAAGTGATCGTCTGGAAATACTCTTTCAGACATCCGTCCATACAAGCCATCCAGGAACAGGATGAACCGAAGACACTATTCTGTAAACAGGATAGCCCTTGCATAACTCCGTCATCAATTTCCTTTGGCATATAAGATTCGCAACGCTTATGCCAATACAGAGTGGTTCTTTGGATAATAATCCAACCGGTATCTCCATATTAACAACATTAAAATGGTCAAAATTTCGATAGACTGTGATTTAACTATCGAAGAAAAACATGTGTGCAAACAACGATATTATTTCCAAATGGAAATTAATATCGATCAAACATCATTCAACATTTATCTCTTTATTTCATTAATTTACTTATCTCCTGTTTCCCTATATTCAATATTTCTTATTTTCTAAATTTGGAAAATATACGTTATTAACAATGGAAAACATTTCCATTTCTTGTTTTCTTTATTAGAAAACATTTCTGGTTTCTTATTTGGAAAACATTTCCAAAGCTTCTTCATTGGACTTAGACAGATGTTTAAACAAACCATCGCGATGCCAACTCAAACCATTTCCTTTAATTACTAAATTCACTTAACCATCCTTTACTATCGAACCTTAACCATTCCTTAGTTAAAAATGAAGTCAATCAAGTTGGGATAAAACTACCTCTCAGACCTTAACTGAACAACGTTTCTAACCTCGAAATAGACAAAGTTCACCCTTCTAATTCTTTAACAAACTTCCTTACGTAACTCTCTTTCAAATCTTTTCTATTCGATAATTCTTTCCTTCGATAAGGTATATTCGATAACTCTATTCAATTTATTCTATTCACTTAATTCTTTTGATTTAACTTTAACTCTATTCACTTAAGTCCTATCGAATAAACTATAATCGATAACTCTTTTAATTCTATTTGAATAAACTATATATTCGATTAACTCCTTTATTCTATTTGAATAAACTATATTCGATTAACTCCTTTTACTATTCGAATAAACTATATTCGATTAACTCCTTTTACTTTCTATTCGAATAAACTATATATTCGATTAACTCATTTGCTTTAACTCTAATCGATTAAACTAACATCGATTAACTCCTTTCGATTAAACTAACATCGATTAACTCCTTTTAACTCGATTAAACTATTCATTTATAAAGATTTACTTTTAGTAACAGTTCTTCACTTTACAAATGATTTCCCTTTTTTAATTCTCTTCGTAAATGGTTTTACAAATATCCCCTATTCAATCTCATTTGTAAATGGTTTACAAACTTTTCTCTTTCTGATTGATTTGTAAATGGTTTACAAACCTTCCTCGTTCTAATCTATTTGCTATTGGTTTTACACTATTTCCTTTTCAATCCTATTTGTAAATGGTTTACAAATATTTCCTTGTATATCTTTATTTATTCTACTCTAGTTATTTCCTTTTTTCTATTCTATTCGTTTTATCAACATTTTTCCCTTTTATAAAACTCTATTCGTTTTATAAAAATTTCCTATTTTATTTACTTTTGAAATATTTCCTTTTATGAAATCTATTGATTTTATAAAATCCCTTTATTTCAATATACATTGAAATAATTCTTTTTACATCCCAGGGTCTTTTATGATATTTAAAATATCGAATAACAAGGATCAATATCATTCCAACACACATAATCCATAAGAGATTATATAACACATCATATATCACAATATAAGAAAAACAGTAAAATAAATGTTGAGGAATCCAGTCAGATTCCTCCAACCTGTTTCCCTGCATCCACAGATGTTACACAATAAAATCAACATCACTTCCAGTTCCATATGATATATTATGTTAAACAGAATCAATATAGAAATTCAACTTACTGACTAGCAGTTCAATCAAGCAGTCAACACACAATCAATCAACCAACATTTAACAGTTCTAAAAATACAACTTGAAATTATAACAGTTCAGAGTTAGTGAGATTTACTCACTTTGGCAGTTCATCGTTAAAGAACGATAAAATGTTGTTTGATTTGAATCAAACAGTTTATTTCGCCATAAATTCATACGAGCCCCAATCCACTTCTAGTCAGCTCCATTGGGTAGTGTCCGTCCATACGATCCCAACGGATCTTGTTTCACTGAATTTCGATACCGTATGATAACGTTATTCAGTTTCGAAGTCTATACATTATTTTAAATAAATAAAACTAAATTAAAATCTCACTGGCTCAACCTTTAAAATCTCAGCCCAGAAAACCCTGGCCCAATTTCCCTCCGTGAAAACCCATGCCCGAATACACCCTTCTTCCTCATTCTAATTTACGGTTCCAGGAAACAACTCCACCGAATTTGAACTGCCTCTTCACTTCATTTCTCTACAAGCCTGCAAATCCGACAACACCTCTTCAACCCTCATCAAATTCTCTTCTAACTCGGCACCACAACTGTAACGGCCGTGAAATTTCGCTCGATTCGAATCAGTCGTTAAACCGATCTAGACCGTTCGAAACCCCTGATCGTTTTGAGAACAGGACAAATCAGAACACAAACAGAAGAACATTTCATTGTTATTACAACAATTCCATCAGATACAAGAATATACAGAGTATAAATGAATAAATTACATTCGATAAATATCAGAGATTACAATAAATTACATAGCATCGGAAAAACAATATAAAACACAACCGAAAGTAATGCACGGATACAGAGCTTTCCGAGCATCGTTCCAGCTGTAAATCAGGATCCTGTGAATATAAATCTGCAAAACCAAAACTACTAGCTGCCCGTGTAGAAAATAAGGGCACCCAGAGTTTAGGTTAAAACAATAAACTCCAAGTCAGTCATGTGACTGGTGTGAGAACTAAAACAGGTATTTAAAACTTTACTTTAGAAGAGAGTAATTCAAGGGACCACGCCGTATAACACAGAACGGGTTTCCTCCCAAGAATACCAGTGCATAGAATAAACAGCGCAATGCTTTTTCGAAAAATGAAGCTATTATAAGACCCAGGTCCCATCACACAATGCAACGCAAGCCGGAGGATAGGGTTTTCCCTTATAATTGCCAAACATGCTTGGTACGTTTTAAAAACAAATCATTTGATACTATAATAAGTGTATAGTGTCAAAACAATTTCAATCATAAATATCAATCCTAGGCGGCATGGGTACCATCTATCATGTCGCCATACTAGGCTCTACAAATAAAACCGAGATACACGTATTCGAAATTGGATTTCCGTCATGAGTCGAGGCAAGGGGCAAGCTCCTCTCCGCTTCGAGACACTCTAGCAAATGCCTCAGGACTACACACTCTGGGTAACCCCTGGGATCCTCCAAGACCGGTCCTCTCTTACGTTTGAGGATTAGTTATTCCTGAACACACGTTTCCCGGCCCTATAGGACCTATAATTGAGGCGCCTCGCATCCAAACCACAAAGGTGAAAAGTATATAAATGTCAGGGCTGGTAGGTCACTGACACCACCCATAGCTAGAAAGAAACGTTGTGAACTCCTTGGGTCCTCATCCCGTTTTTGACTCATACCGAGGTGTGAGGCTCGCGAATCCACGCTATACACAAAGCTGCCACGTAAGCTGTGCTTTGATCATCAACCACAAGACTTTTCTTTTCAACAGAAGCCTTGATCCTTGCAACTCAGCGTGCCACACAGGCAGTTCATGTCATGCGATTGATATCTATCGATATATAACCTCTAAGCTCGTATGTCTCAGAGAAGGGCGTTAAGCAAGAGAATAAATTCTCCGCCGCCAAACAGATATATATTTAACAGAAATCAATCAACACAGAATAAAATCCAATGTCAGACACACAATCCATTTACAAGTTCGTTCTGGGTCTGAACGAAACCGGAGGCACTTTCCTCGCATATCCATCGATCTCCAAGTACGTCTGGACGACCACCAACTGATTCCCTCTTCTTGGGTGTACAGCCCAATCAAGATCATCAGTAATCACCCAAACGATGTGAAGACTTCCGGTCTTCAACCACCGTCTTCATCTTCGATATATCGTCGAATCGGTTATTCAGAATGGGTATAAACCCGGCCTTTCCGAACAACCCGCATATATTAAAAACAAATGTTACACAAACACAACATACGCCTCATTCCAATTCATCAGTCACTAACCGTAAATCAGTAAGAGAGCAATTCCCCAAATATTAACCCCGAAGGCCGAAACCAACATCAGATCAATACCCAGGAAACCATTCTTCTTAACTAACCTACAGCTAGTTTCTACATTTCAATTCTTAGGGAAAGGTTCCCATTAATTTTATCCAAGATAAATTCTTTAAATTTATTCTTTAATCTTCCTTTGGATGTCATTTCAAACCAAATTATGGTTTTCCTAACTAGTCGGGATTAGCGAACCATACCGAAGTAATTATTTATTTTATTTCCCAATCCCAACCTATTTACCCCATGAAGCAAAACTGGTAATACTCCATATCTAACACCACGGTGTTATCGGTAAAATTAATTACCATTTCACATTCAAATCTAATTAAAGATTTGACTATCGTTTTGGAGCAAAACTGGTGATACTCCGTTCTCGCTCACTTTCTATATTTGATAATTTAAATTATCAATTCACATTTCAATCTAATTGCAGATTCATTAAAACTCCTTTTACTGGGTTAAAGAACTACTGTCATTTAAAACATAGTTCACGACAAACTCAAATCACATTCTATTTATTATCGGGTTAAAGAACAAGTGTCATTTAAAACACCCTTCACGATAAACCCACAAATCAATTCTATTTACAACCCATTTCAAATCCAATTTATTTATTTAAAAATAAATGGGTTTTAATTTTAGTTCAAAACTAGTTAATTTCGATAAAAATCTATTTTTATCTTTTCAAATATGGAGTTTTTCATCCCAATTTGTCCCAAATCATTACTTACGATTTTACACAAATTATTACTATTTTTAATAATTTTATCAAGGCCCGTACAGTCGATTTCCATCAATGGCCACCGAGCTGCACTTACAACGACCTTTTCCAAATTTGATTTAGACGTATATCCAAATCCAACCGTTAGATTTCAAATTTCTAATATTCGTTAGAAATCTCTTTACGATACGAACCCAACGGTTCCGGTTTTAGGAGAATCCGACGGTCGGATCTCCCGTAATGTCCGTTCGAAGTCAATGGTCGAAATTTACGAACTGCCGCAGCGCGGCGCGTTCTATTCAGGCCATTATATTATATATATAATATATATTTCATCGATTGCTATTTAAAACGAATTTTATAAATAGTTTCAAATTTGTTTCTAAAACAATTTCAACCTTCATTTTCAATTCAAATCAAAATTGAATTTTTCCGTATAGATTCGTTTTAAAATTCATTTAAATTCAATTCAAATTTCAATTCAATTTGAATTCATTTTCTATTCAATTCAAATTCGTTTTCTATTCAATTCAATTCAAATTCGTTTTCTATTCAATTCAATTCAAATTCGTTTTCTATTCAATTCAATTCAAATTCGTTTTCTATTCAATTCAATTCAAATTCGTTTTCTATTCAATTCAATTCAAATTCGTTTTCTATTCAAATCAATTCAAATTCGTTTTCTATTCAATTCAATTCAAATTCGTTTTCTATTCAATTCAATTCAAATTCGTTTTCTATTCAATTCAATTCAAATTCGTTTTCTATTCAATTCAATTCAAATTCGTTTTCTATTCAATTCAATTCAAATTTGTTTTCTATTCAATTCAATTCAAAAACGAATATAATTGATATAAATATCGTTTGCGTCAAAATAGCGCATCTCTAATCAACACGGCTTTATATATTTCAATAATTCCGTTATTCTATTCAACAAATGAATATTTGTTCTATTCAATACATGAATCTATATTTTTGTCAACACATGACTAATCTCAACGAATGAGTATTGTCCACGTGTGACTATTTTTGTTATTCAATATATTTTATAAAAATTATGGTATCTATCGTTTGATTTCAAATCAGACTCCAACCGTAAATTAGTAAGAGAACGATTTCCTAAATATTAACCCCGAAGGCCGAAACCAACATCAGATCAATATCCAGGAGACCACTCATCTTATCTATTTTCCAATTAGTTTCTAATTTTATATATGATAAAGATGTAAATTTTATTGTTAAAATATTTCGTTCAACACATGACTAATCTCAACGAATGAGTACTGTCAACACATGAACCTTTATTTTTTTTAAGATAAAGATGTAAATTTGATTGTTAAAATATTTCGTTCAACACATGACTAATCTCAACGAATGAGTACTGTCAACACATGAACCTTTATTTTATAATATTCTTTATCTTCTAAATTGGAATGAGGCTCAATCAATTACCATATAAAGTTAATTATATGGATTCCATACAACACATGTATATAATAGCAACGATAAACAATCAACCATCATCCAAAGTGCACTACACTGTATAAGCATCAAATATAGATATCCAACGCTTATAACAGCCTGTCGATCAATCGATCGACATACTACTAATTATTGGGATTAGTGTATGCCGTATTTCGTCCCAATACCCGTGTGGGGTTTCAGACAATCAAACACAGATTTTATTTGTGCAGTTGGGCGATGTGTAAAATTTATCGTCCCAATCAATGTCCTTCAAATAGGAGTACATAAACAAACCGTCCGGTTTGTAAATGAATATTTATTTATTCACGTTCACTATATTCATATTCACGTTAAAAATTATATTTTTAACGATAAAATATTTTTATTTTAACACATGAATTTCTATTCAGTCCATTTACAAAGTAAAAATGATATTTTTATTTTTCTAACTTATTTTAGAAAATTTCGGCGGCATAACGGCACGATACTAGAAACGGGACAAGGCCTAGCCTTATCCCCGGTCTAGTGATGGCCCATGCCATACACATATCAATCAAATCATTCCATTTCACCAAACAATCAAGTTCAAATCAAATAATCTAACCAACTACACAACCAAACAAACAAGTCCGTGGTCTGTGGACAGTGGTGTCGGGTGCTACTAAACACCGTCTGCATCCTAGTATATATTTATAACTAGAAAAGAAAATTTAAAGTGAGAAGTTCTCACCAGCTAGCTAATCCAAACGTCTCGACTCTTCTTATGTAGAAATCTTCGTCGTTCTCGCCTTTTGTCACTTTCGTTGCCCGTAGCCACTACATATATAAAAATCACATTTTTATATTCTTGCTATATATATAAAAATCATATTTTTAATATCTACATTATATAAAAATCTTATCTTTATATCTTCTATAAGTTAAAAATCGGATTTTTATTCTCTCTATAATATAAAATCCATATTTTTATTTACTTCATATGTATAAAACTGTAGAAGCTTTAAAACGAAGAAAACTCACATTTTTTTTCCTAACGCCCGGATTAGCTGTTCTGGTTCCAAAATTTGCAAACGAGCTTCAATCTTCACACCATCTTTTTTTATAGCTTAAACTCGCCATTCCGGACAACTTTCGCCTAAGAGACTTTTTGCCAAAAATGCTCCAATTCGCCAGAATTCGCAAAAGTACACGATTTTTTCAGCTTTTGAACAGCAGACTTCGCACGCGTTTTCCGAGCGGCTCCGGACTCCAAAACATGACTTACATATAGCCAAATCGAAGAGAATTTCGTGCTCTACAACTTTATTCTTGAGGGACTTTGGCCAAAAACGCACCGTTTGGGAGTTATTGGCGAAATACGGTCAGTGGCTTATTTGCAAAACGGGCGATTAGTGTAAAATGGGTTTTTGGTGACCGGAGGGCCCACGGCCGGAGTTGGGTGGCTAGGGTTGGGCGCCGGACCTGATTGGGCGTGGGGAGGCGGCTAAGGGGCGGCGGCGGTGGTGGTGGGGCCCATGGTGGTGGCGGTAGTGTTGTGAGGCTTAGGGTTCTTGAAAAGAGGAGAGAGAAGAAGGAGGAGGAAGAGGAGAAGGAGGGGAGGAGGAAGAGGGGGTGCGGCCGGCGGTGGAGGGGCTGAGGAGGCCGGTGGAGGTGGGGGCAGGGCACCTAGGAGGAGGAGACCATTTTTGAGTTTTTGTGAAGAAAGAGGAAGAGGAAGAAAGTGAAGAAGAAAAGGAAGTAAAAGTGTTTATATGCTAGTTTCTCGCGTGTCGCCTGAACGCTAACAATTTGCAATCGCCGCGGATTTCGGACACGAGATAGTAGACGTGAAGACGAGTCCAACGAAACAAGTTTCATCGAATTCCGAGTTCGTTTGACCATTCAAAAAAAATCACGAAAATGCTCAGATAAGCTCTAAAAATGTTATTTTGGCGCACCTTTTCTTCTCGCACGCTCACATGCTAACTCAAAAAATCAAGCCCTCTTGGATTTAACCATTATTAGACGATACGAATCCAAAAAAAAAACGAAATCGAATTCTGAGGTCGTATCAATAATGTTCCTTTGTAAAATGACTGCTCGCTTTACCCTGAACTGTTTCAGCTCGCACGGCCACATACTAACTCCGTTCGATGCGCCATTTGAAACTCAACAATGATTTGTCATTTTTAATCCATAAAAATTTATCTCGTCAAATTCTGAGCTCATATGCAAAATTTCACTTTTTAAGGGCTATGTTTTGTTAACCGAAAAGCTCCTGTCAATTGCCACTATTCCGGATATCGGAATATATCAAAGCTTATACTTTTCGGAGGTCGAAACGGCATTTTGAACTCAATGGAAGAGGTTTCGAGTCCAAATTCATCCGTATGCAAAATTTGACTTTTTGAGCCATGTATAATTTACATAGCGACTATTCTGAATTTTCAACTGGGCATAACTTTTGATTCCCGCTATGAAATTTCGATTTTTCGGATTCGTTGGAAAGATATTTTCAACTAGATTCTAATGTTTTCAGTTTCACTAAAATCCGGTATATTTTGCACTCGGTATGTTCAATTGAAATTTGAAATCGAATTATCGAACTACCGCGCCATTTTCAATTCCTTTTATAATTTAAAATAAATATTTATATTCCAACGACGATCTATATAAATATACGCGTTCTAATTCTATTCAAAATAAATTTCTCGTCGTTATTATTTAAAATAATTCATTTTAAATATTCAAAATTCGCTAAAATTGCCAAAATAAAAATTTTAAACAGGCTCAGATTTTCCGGGTTATTACAATCTCCCCCACTTAAAACTTTTCGTCCCCGAAAAGGAACAAAGTCGAAAGTGGTTTGATTAATCAGCTCTACGTTCGATCTGGCTTCCATTATCCAACTTTTCAGTTTCTGAGAATTTTCAAATTCTTCAAAAATTTGGCTAACACCCTAAATTTTCGAAAAATTTCGCCATAACCTCCCCTGCACCGGGAGCCACGGGAAAATCCCGAAATTGCCATACAGGCCTTCTGATCTCAAAAAGAAAAAGCCAAGCGGCTAGCCAATAGGCTCATAAAATCATCATCACCCAAACAAAACAGTAAATTATAGTAAACATGTACCTATTTGTCGGGCAAACAAATTTTATTCTCTGCTCTAGCCTCCTTGCTATGACCTGTTCAATGTAAGTACATGTATATGCAAGCAAATGCTACCAATTTTCAATACAGTTCAATATTTGATACAATTAGGCTAAATGTTTAAAAATTATCAAACAAATAAACAAACAACACAACCATCAATCTATTAGTGAATTAACGTTTCAAATTCATAATTTTTGATATATATACAGAAAATCATGTTTTGATGCCAAATCACAACAATGTATTCTAGCTATATTTTGGTTCTCACACCAGTCTAATGGAAATATATAGATATCACACCTTCGTCACTCGAATATAAATACTGGTGATGGCGCGCCATCATCAGAATCATGTCCGGGCGACTAGAGTGTGATTCTATATCTATCCAATATATTAAAACTTCGAATATACGTTCATGACGCGTATATGCAAAACCCTTATATACTCGATTGTCAAAATTCAAAATAAATAAATATTCAAATACGTATAAAACGATTTAAATTTTCAAAACAAAATTTGTTTTCATTTGAAAAATATACTCTTCACACTCGTTCTAGGATACTACTGATCCTATCTCTAACGAGTCATTCTAATTGGATGTTACTAATCCAATATCTGATGAATTCTTTCGTATGGTTCTAATGTGTCTTGTTCTCGAGCTCTGTAAACCAAAGCTCTGATACCACTGTAACGGCCGTGAAATTTCGCTCGATTCGAATCAGTCGTTAAACCGATCTAGACCGTTCGAAACCCCTGATCGTTTTGAGAACAGGACAAATCAGAACACAAACAGAAGAACATTTCATTGTTATTACAACAATTCCATCAGATACAAGAATATACAAAGTATAAATGAATAAATTACATTCGATAAATATCAGAGATTACAATAAATTACGTAGCATCGGAAAAACAATATAAAACACAACCGAAAGTAATGCACGGATACAGAGCTTTCCGAGCATCGTTCCAGCTGTAAATCAGGATCCTGTGAATATAAATCTGCAAAACCAAAACTACTAGCTGCCCGTGTAGAAAATAAGGGCACCCAGAGTTTAGGTTAAAACAATAAACTCCAAGTCAGTCATGTGACTGGTGTGAGAACTAAAACAGGTATTTAAAACTTTACTTTAGAAGAGAGTAATTCAAGGGACCACGCCGTATAACACAGAACGGGTTTCCTCCCAAGAATACCAGTGCATAGAATAAACAGCGCAATGCTTTTTCGAAAAATGAAGCTATTATAAGACCCAGGTCCCATCACACAATGCAACGCAAGCCGGAGGATAGGGTTTTCCCTTATAATAGCCAAACATGCTTGGTACGTTTTAAAAACAAATCATTTGATACTATAATAAGTGTATAGTGTCAAAACAATTTCAATCATAAATATCAATCCTAGGCGGCATAGGTACCATCTATCATGTCGCCATACTAGGCTCTACAAATAAAACCGAGATACACGTATTGGAAATTGGATTTCCGTCATGAGTCGAGGCAAGGGGCAAGCTCCTCTCCGCTTCAAGACACTCTAACAAATGCCTCAGGACTACACACTCTGGGTAACCCCTGGGATCCTCCAAGACCGGTCCTCTCTTACGTTTGAGGATTAGTTAGTCCTGAACACACGTTTCCCGGCCCTATAGGACCTATAATCGAGGCGCCTCGCATCCAAACCACAAAGGTGAAAAGTATATAAATGTCAGGGCTGGTAGGTCACTGACACCACCCATAGCTAGAAAAAAACATCGTGAACTCCTTGGGTCCTCATCCCGTTTTTGACTCATACCGAGGTGTGAGGCTCGCAAATCCACGCTATACACAAAGCTGCCACGTAAGTTGTGCTTTGATCATCAACCACAAGACTTTGCTTTTCAACAGAAGCCTTGATCCTTGCAACTCAGCGTGCCACACAGGTAGTTCATGCCATGCGATTGATATCTTTCGATATATAACCTCTAAGCTCGTATGTTTCAGAGAAGGGCGTTAAGCAAGAGAATAAATTCTCCGCCGCCAAACAAATATATATTTAACAGAAATCAATCAACACTGAATAAAATCCAATGTCAGACACACAATCCATTTAAAAGTTCGTTCTGGGTCTGAACGAAACCGGAGGCACTTTCCTCGCATATCCATCGATCTCCAAGTACGTCTGGAAGACCACCAACTGATTCCCTCATCTTGGGTGTACAGCCCAATCAAGATCATCAGTAATCACCCTAACGATGTGAAGACTTCCGGTCTTCAACCACCGTCTTCATCTTCGATATATCGTCGAATCGGTTATTCAGAATGGGTATAAACCCGGCCTTTCCGAACAACCCGCATATATTAAAAACAAATGTTACACAAACACAACATACGCCTCATTCCAATTCATCAGTCACTAACCGTAAATCAGTAAGAGAGCAATTCCCCAAATATTAACCCCGAAGGCCGAAACCAACATCAGATCAATACCGAGGAAACCATTCTTCTTAACTAACCTACAGCTAGTTTCTACATTTCAATTCTTAGGGAAAGATTCCCATTAATTTTATCCACGATAAATTCTTTAAATTTATTCTTTAATCTTCCTTTGGATGTCATTTCAAACCAAATTATGGTTTTCCAAACTAGTCGGGATTAGCGAACCATACCGAAGTAATTATTTATTTTATTTCCCAATCCCAACCTATTCACCCCATGAAGCAAAACTGGTAATACTCCATATCTAACACCACGGTGTTATCGGTAAAATTAATTACCATTTCACGTTCAAATCTAATTAAAGATTTGACTATCGTTTTGGAGCAAAACTGGTGATACTCCGTTCTCGCTCACTTTCTATATTTGATAATTTAAATTATCAATTCACATTTCAATCTAATTGCAGATTCATTAAAACTCCTTTTACTGGGTTAAAGAACTAATGTCATTTAAAACATAGTTCACGACAAACTCAAATCACATTCTATTTATTATCGGGTTAAAGAACAAGTGTCATTTAAAACACCCTTCACGATAAACCCACAAATCAATTCTATTTACAACCCATTTCAAATCCAATTTATTTATTTAAAAATAAATGGGTTTTAATTTTAGTTCAAAACTAGTTCATTTCGATAAAAATCTATTTTTATCTTTTCAAATATGGAGTTTTTCATCCCAATTTTTCCCAAATCATTACTTACGATTTTACACAAATTATTACTATTTTTAATAATTTTATCAAGGCCCGTACAGTCGATTACCATCAACGGCCACCGAGCTGCACTTACAACGACCTTTTCCAAATTTGATTTAGACGTATATCCAAATCCAACCGTTAGATTTCAAATTTCTAATATTCGTTAGAAAGCTCTTTACGATACGAACCCAACGGTTCCGGTTTTAGGAGAATCCGACGGTCAGATCTCCCGTAATGTCCGTTCGAAGTCAATGGTTGAAATTTACGAACTGCCGCAGCGCGGCGCGTTCTATTCAGGCCATTATATTATATATATAATATATATAATATATATTTTGTAATAACCCGGAAAATGTGAACCAATTTAAATTTTTTAAAATTAGGTTATTACCAAAGAATTTGAATAATTGAAATAGCCTATTTCAATAAAATATAGAATTGGGTATGGTATGGCAGTTTGAAATTTTGAATACAAACTTGGTCCGACTGTACCCGGTGGAAAATATAACGGATTTTAGGGAAACTGAAAATATTTAAATCTGTTTATGAATACCTTTCTAACGAATCTGAAAAATCGAAATTTCATAACGGAAATCAAAAGTTATGGCCAAATGAATTTTCAGAAAGGTCGCTATATAGCATATATAGCCCTTGAAAATTGATATTTTGCATACGACCTCGGAATTCGAGGAAACCACTTTTGTTGGGTCCGGAATGTCAAATTATTGCTAAGTTTTAAATTTCATAATTTTTGAAGCTAGTATGTGAGCGGGGCAAAAGAAAATGTGATTGGTCAATTTCTGTTAAAATGGGTCGACCTAAAAATGGCCGTTTTTCAAACGAGCTCAGAATTCGACGAAACTGGTTTTGTTATAACCGTATCGTCAAAACAAAGCTAGATTTATTTTTCTGGAATTTTTCGATTCAGTTTGTGGCCCTGGCAAATTGAAATGTACGTTTAAATTAAATATCGAATGTTTTATATTTTAATTTGAAAATTAACTGACTGTAACAGTCGAATTGGCCAACGAAACATATCCCATTGTGTCCGGAATGGGGGTATTTAGCTAGGGGCGACAGTCGTTGGGTTTGATTTCGAGTTCGTATGTGAAGGGGGGGTATTTTTGGAATTAAATAAATTAAAAAATTAAAATAAAAAGGAGCGGCCGATCAGAATCCTTCTCCTTCATCGTAACCTCCAGACGCAAGGCGGAAAAAGGCTCCGAACTTCTCTCTTCAATTTCTCCACAACCACACAACGAAATCAAGCAAACTAAGATCCATTTTGAAGAGCGTTCAGAGATCTTCAAATCCATAGCAACTTCAAGATTTATCGTTAAGTATTGAGGGAGATACAGAGCCGAGAAGGCTCGAACTTTGCGCCGCCGCCGTGGTCGCTAGGGACCATCGATCCGACCATCTCGGGTAGCGCCGGGAAGCTCTTCCCTTCCTCTTCGACGCAGCACTGGCTGTTCATCCCATCGCTTCACGGTTTAGCCGAAAAGTGGAAACCTAGTTTCGAGCGCTCGAAGGAGGTATACGGCTTAATCAATTTTCAACTGATTTTTACACTATAAAGTGTTGCAAACTTGTAAAAATCGTATCTTTTTGCTATGTGATCGAAATTTGATGAAACCGGAGACACCGTGACCGCAAGGAGGCTCTCTACATCCTAGAAGAAGCCGCAGATTTTTCTGACCTTCCTACGATTTTTAGCACTGCAATAACCAATGTGAGGAATCTAAACTAATTGTGTGAATGAAATCGTGTTGTATAAATTATATAAGCGAAGTGTAAATTATATACGCATTGTATACCTCATGTACATGTGTTGTATAAGTTATATTAGCGATGTATAAATTATACAAGCGTTGAATGAAACATATATGCTTTGAATTGTGACGAAATGCAAGTGAATTATTATATTATATATATATATATACTCCCCTCGTCCACAGACCATGGACGATATTTATTGCTTGTGATTGACGTGATATTATATGGTATGACGAATGGTTGGAAATAATTGTTTGTGGTTGATATTATGGTTGAAAAATACCTTTGTGGTTGAAAAATACCTTTGTGGTTGAAAAATACCCTCTTGTGGTTGAAACAAATTAGAATAGGATTGTGGAATTGAAAATAAAACATGTCGCCTGCGTGCGAACTAGATGCATGATCCCCATTGTCAAAAACCGCGATGTTTTAAGGTAGAGCGAGGAGCCGTACTAGGGACGGTCCCGGTTTTAACTACCCTGCCGTTATGCTGCCGAAATTTTCTGAAATATTCATGTGTTAGAATAATTTTCATTCGTTGATATAAATTACATATGCTATATAAAATATTCATGTGTTGAATTGCAATTCATTCGTTGAGTTGAAATTCATGTGTTGAATATTATTTGAATTTAAACAAATAGCTTTTGCGATAAAAATCACATTTTTATATATATATAAACTATATAGAATATTCATGTGTTGAATTGCAATTCATTCGTTGAGTTGAAATTCATGTGTTGAATATTATTTGAATTTAAACAAATGGCTTTTGCGATAAAAATCACATTTATATATATATATATACAAACTATATCAAATATTCATGTGTTGAGTTGCAATTCATTCGTTGAGTTGAAATTCATGTGTTGAATATTATTTGAATTCAAACAAATAGCTTTTGCGATAAAAATCACATTTTTATATATATACAAACTATATAGAATATTCATGTGTTGAATTGCAATTCGTTCGTCGAGTTGAAATTCATGTGTTGAATGTTATCATCTTTTAAAATAAAATGAACCGACAATAAAAACTACACCTTTATTGTGAACATGAAGTGTTGAAAACATTCACGTGTTGAATAAATATTTTTGATGATAAAAATATTTCTTTTATCATGTATACGCTTAGATAAAAATACACACATGTTGAAATAAATAATAGTTTGCTAGAAATATTATTATTAGCTTGTTCTGCATATATATACATGTGTTGAACAGGAAAAATGGATTAGCTGTAGAGTAAAGAAATTATTTGCATGCCCGACAAATAGGTAAACCTTGATGAGTTGGCTGCGCAATTTTATTTATATATCAACTCCTGTGAATGCCATTGGATGCGGAGTGCTGGTTATTCTGTGTGAAATAATAAACATCGCCATAGGATAGTAACAATTAATTTTGAACTACACTACATGGCATACTTCTTGATGATAGACATACTTCATCATATTCCACATAAGCAACTGAAGCTTGTGTGACGAGGTGGAAGATTTACCATACAAGCAAGAGGCTTGTATGGCGATGACTATATACTACAGGTTGAACTGATGACTGATATGGACTATATAAATTATAACGATAAATTGCCAGATTAATAAAAACCCCACACGGGTCTGGAGTTGACAATAATCACGTCGCTCTAGTTATTAGATACGGCACATGGACTATTTATTTCCACACGGAAACGGGGTGACGAGAATTTATTCTCTGGAGTGATTATCTATACATGCTCCCCCGTAAACACCAGAATATATCACTATAAATATGTGAATGCTTTTTAGGATTTATTGGGTACCTAATACGGCCCAATAAATTTCCAAACCCCTCCCCGTACAAAGGAGGTTATGGCGAAATTTTTCGAAATATTAAGGCATTAGTGAAATATTTGAAGTGAAAACGAAGTCGAAAATGTAGAATGAACTATAGTTGAAATTATAGAATGAACTATATTTATATATATAAATATAAATATAATTAAAAGGAATAGAAGCCGTGCAGTTCGTGTTTCGGAATCGTAATTTGAAACGATTAGTGCGAGAAATCCGACCATCGGATTTTCCCGAAACCGCAACCGCTGGGTTCACCTTGGAAATATCTTTCGAGCGGCACCAACCTTGTAAAATTCCAACGGTTGGATTGTCCGGAATGTTTAATTCAAATCTGAAGAAAAACAGCGCCAGAGTCGTTTATATTTATATATAAATATAAATATAATTAAATTAAATCGAATAACGACGCTGCAGTTCGAATTTTGAAACCGTAACTTCAAACAACTAGTGTGGAAGATCCGACCGTCAGATTTTCACGAAACTGGAACCGTTGGGTTCGCTTTGGGAATATCTTCCCACTGATATAGACTTTGTAGAAATCCAACGGTTAGATTTTCCGATATGTGTAAAACAAATTAGGGGAAAAACAGTGCCACGGCACGACCTGAAACGTCGTTTAATTAAATATGGCCATTTTTAAATAAATAAAAATGGCGAAAAATCGTTATAAAATATTATAAGCAACATTGATTGAAAATAAACCAATTAGGCTTGAATTGTTTGATATTTGATGGTTGTATGTGTTTGGCGCGAAAATAACACTAAAGAACTGAAAGATGGATGTCGAATAATATAACCATAAAAAGAATCGATTTAAATTCTAACGACGTGAATTATTTGAAAAGGCCGAGCTAACCCTCATTTCAAATAATTTATCGAGCGATTCGAATTGGAAAATGCAAAGACGATTCAAGACCGACGATCTTCGTATCGGTTGGATGGGCGCTACTGAGGTTCCTGACCGGAGTAGCTACCGGAAAGGGACGGAAGTAGTAGCCGTCTGAACGTATGTGTTGATTGGACGGATATACGAGGAATTTGACGCCTCCAGTTTCGTTCAGACCCAGAACGGACTTGTAAATGGACTGTGTGTCTGACATTGGATTTTGTTCTATACTGATTGATCTCTGTTAAATATATATCTGTTTGGCGGCGGAGAATTTATTCTTTTACTTTACGCCCTTCTCTGAGACGTACGAGCTCAGGGGTTATATATCGATGGAAATCAATCGTATGGAGTGGACTGCCTATGTGGCATGCCAAGATGCTGTGATCAAGGCTTCTGTTGTAAAGCAAAGTCTTGTGGATGATGATCAAAGCACGGTCTACGTGGCCTAGCTTTGTGTATTTCGTAGATTCGCGAGCCTCACACCCAGGTATGAGTTAAAAACAGGATACGGACTGCAGGGAGAGCACGACGTTTCTTTCTAGCTATGGTGGTGTCAGTGACTTACCAGCCCTGACATATATATCTACTTTTCACCTTTGTGGTTGTTGGAATGCGAGTCGCCTCGATTATAGGTCTGTAAGGACCGGGAAACGTGTGTTCAGGAATAAATAATCCTCAAACGTAAGAGAGGACCGGCCCTGAAGATCCAAGGGTTGCCCAGAGTGCGTAGTCCTGAGGCATTTGCTAGAGTGTCTCGAAGCGGAGAGGAGCTTGCCCCTTGCCTCGACTCATGACGGAAATCCAATTTCCAATACGAAATAACGGACTTGATTGTAGAACTAGTATGGCGACATAGTAGATGGTAGCTATGCCGCCTATGATTGATATTTATGATGCTATTCATTTTTGAAACATATATGCACTAGTAATAATATCAAATGATTTTGCTTTATACGTATCAAGCATATTTGGCCCTTATAAGGTAAAACTCTATCCTCCGGCTTGCGTTGCATTGTGTGATGGGACCTGAGTCTTATAATGGCTTCATTCTTTCTAAAAGCATTGCCTTATTTTAAAAGAATTTACTTTGTTTTAAATGCACTAGCAATCATTGGAGTAAACCCGTTCCGCGAAAGTGGCGTGGTCCTATGATTTGCTTATTACTGTTGTTTAAACTATTAAATAGATTCCTCATACCAGTCCCCATGACTGACTCGTTGTTTGTTTCACTTTGCAAACGCGGGTGCCCTTATTTTCACACGGGCAGCCTAGTACACAGGTGACAGGTTGTTTTTGGCTCTGCACTGCTGCATAGAGTGCATTTTTGGCCCATGGCGAGGCTGACTTCACAGAGACGACTTTGACATTTTCCGCCAAAACTGTACTTATCTTATGATTCCGCCACGGGCGATGCAGACTGATTTACTTTCCGTATTTCTTATTGTATGTATATGAACCGCCTTCGGCGATGTAGACTGATACCCTTATTATGTCTCAGTGCATGTATGTATTCCGCCTCTGGCGATGATGACTGATCACTTTCCTTTTTATTTTACTAAGTTATATCCCACGCTATGCTATTCTGATGTTATTACATGTTGTGATTCCGCTGTCATATCTATGTAAAATTATTCTATTTATTGTTTTTGCTATTATCTGTTCTCTGCTATGATGATTAATGTGTTATATTCCAATGATTATCCTTAATACCGCCCCTCGGATTTTGGGATCGTCACAGTTGGTATCAGAGCTTTGGTTAACCTTAGTTCCGGGATCTAACACATTAAACACCTCGTCAGAATAGAATCAGTAGTGTTCTAATGCGAGTAGCTCATTAGAGATAGGATTAGCATTGTCCTAGAATGAGCTAAGCAGATTAGCAAAACAATTTGATCAGTACATCATCATTATCTTTCCTTGTATTCCCCTGCTTTATCATTTATGAAAATTATCAAATCTGTGAGCTTGACTCTTTTCTTTCTTATACAGTATTCTCTTAGATGGCTACATGAGCAGCAACAGCTAGAGGAGGCCGTGGAGGCCGAGGAGAAGCAGCAGGAGGACGGGGGAATATCCCCGTTGTTGTGGAAGGCCCTATTGTTCAGCCACCAGCACCTGAGGACTTTGAGCTAGACAAAGTAGCGAAGAGGTATAGGAACCTTGGGGGAAAACCCTTTACTGGCACTGGTACAGTGACCGAGGCTATAGCTTGGTTGAAGACCTGTGAGAAAATCTTTGAAGGCATGGGTATGGGAACCAACAACAAAGCACGACTTGGTATTTGGCTCCTCCAGGAGGAAGCAGAGCTGTGGTGGGATGCCATTACCTCAGAGGATGCAGGTGGTACTGTCAGGACCTGGGAGCAATTCAAAACTATGTTCAATGAGAAGTTTGTACCTGAACAGGCTCTAGAGAGGATGCGAGAGCAGTTTGCTAATCTCCAGCAAGGAGATCTTTCTATCCAGGATTACCTCAATAAGTTCACCCAGTTGTCGCGCTATGCTCCAGAGCTGATTATGACTAACAAAGCAAAGAACAAGTGATTCATATTTGGGCTAAAGCGCAAGTACCATGACAGAGCTATGAGCAACATCAAACTCTCCTTTTCAGAATTAGTAGAAATGGCTTGCAATTATGAAGATATGGATGAAAGGCACGCTAGCCAAGACCGCGCCAAAAGCCAAGCTGGGAATAAGCGCAAGGCCTCAGCAGATCAACCCGAGTCTAGCATTACCGCGGCCACTACTCAGAAACCTGCAAAGATCCCCAAAGGAAATTGCTACAACTGCGGGAAGCCAGGTCATTTTTCTAATGTATGCAAAGCCCCGAGTAAACCAAAGGCAAATGATTCAGCCGAATGCTACAACTGCCATAAGAAGGGGCACTATAGCAGGAACTGTCCTCTGAAGCAGAATGCACAAGTGGCTCATGTGTATGACGGGAAGACCCCGCCAGCTACCACCGATGGATCAGGTAAACCCGACGTCTTGGGAGGTACCCTTACCATTAAAAATATTCCTGTTTCTGTACTTTTTGATACTGGTGCATCACGTAGCTTCATTTCTGGTAACATTGTTCACAAGTTAAAATTGAAACAAGGAAAACTTAAAGAACCAATTAAAGTTCAAAACCCGATAGGAGGTTCTGTTAGTCTCAGTTCATACTGTAGAGTGCCTGTCTCTTATTCTTGCTATAAGTTCTCTTTTAAAGTGATTGTCATGGACCTTTCCGAATTTGATATTATTCTGGGACATGATTGGTTGGCAAAATATGAGGCCGAAGTTAGATGTGCCGAAAGAATAGTGAAAGTTAAAACAAAATTTGGGCATATCACTATACCATGCCATGGCTCCGAAATTAATAGAACGGAATTTTGGTCTTCTTTAGAAGTTACTCCCCATTCATTAGAAAAGATACCGGTCGTGAAAAACTATGTGGATGTGTTTGAAGAAGTGGAAAACTTACCGCCGCAAAGAGAAATTGAATTTAGAATATATCTAATTCCGAATGCCCGACCAGTAGTACATCCAATTAGAAGAATGGCCCCGAAAGAAAAAGAGGAGTTGGGTAGTCAAACCCGAGAATTGCTTTGGAAAGGTCTGATCAGACCGAGCTTTTCAGCTTGGGGAGCAGCAGTAGTATTTGTCCCGAAATCAGACGGTACTCTAAGACTTTGTGTTGATTACCGAGATCTCAATAAACAAACACTGAAGAACAAATATCCCTTGCCCCGAATAGACGATCTGTTAGATCAATTAAATGGAGCAACAGTATTCTCCAGAATGGACCTAGCTACAGGTTTCCACCAATTATGTATAGCCGAAGACTGTGTTCCTCTGACAGCCTTCAAGGGTCCCGATTTATTCTACGAATGGTTAGTAATGCCGTTCGGCTTGTGTAACGCTCCGGCATACTTCGTCGATCTCATGAACAGAGTGTTCCGTGGTGTATTGAATAAATTTGTGCTAGTCTTCATCGATGATATTTTAATCTACTCAAAGTCGGAAGATGAGCATGCAAAACATTTAGAACAAGTGTTGAAAATTCTAAGGAGAAATGTCTTGAAAGCTAAATTTTCTAAGTGTGTCTTCTGGCAGAATGAAGTTAAATTCCTAGGCCATGTCGTATCAAAAGAAGGAATTGCTGTAGACCCAAGCAAAATTACAGCGATTCAGAACTGGAAACAACCTACTACCCCCACTGAAGTTCGAAGTTTCTTTGGATTAGCTAGTTACTATCGGAAATTCGTTCAGGATTTTTCAAAGATATCTGGTGTATTGACAAAGCTTACAAAGAAGCATGAGAAATTCAAATGGACTCCCGAATGTGAAGAAGCTTTCCAGGAGCTGAAACTGAAGTTGACAACTGCTCCAGTATTGACAATTATAGAAGGCAACCAAGACTTGACTGTATGGATAGATGCTTCTATTAGAGGGCTAGGAGCAGTACTAATGCAAAAAGGCCAAGTGATCGCTTATGCCAGCCGTCAGCTAAAGCCGCATGAAAGGAACTATGCTACTCATGATCTTGAGTTATTAGCTATCGTGTTTGCTTTAAGAATCTGGAGGCATTATCTACTGGGCGAGAAATTCGAATTATACACTGATCATCAATCCTTGAAATATCTATTCACTCAGAAAGATCTAAACTTGAGACAACAGCATTGGTTAGAATTCCTTGCAGCATATGATTTTGAAATTCTATACACTTCAGGGAAAGCCAATGTTGTAGCAGATGCGCTCAGCAGAAAGAATGAAATCATCGCCAGTTTTGTCATCACGTCTTCATTAATAGACAGGATCTAGACCCTGCAGAAAGACGATGAATTTATTCAAAGAGTCAGTCAGAGAGTCAAAGGAGGTGAATCCACAAGTTTCCGACTCGATGACAAAGGAGTTCTAAGATTAAAGGGCAGAATTTGCATCCCAAACCTTCCAGAGCTTCGAAGAGAAATACTTGATGAGTGCCACAAGTCCAAATTAAGCATCCATCCCGGAGTGAGCAAAATGTATAACGATATCAAGCGCACATTTTGGTGGAGAGCTTTGAAAAGAGATATCTCATTATATGTTAGCAGATGCCCCACTTGTCAACTGGTTAAGAGTGATCAGCAGAAATTGGCTGGATTATTACAACCATTGGAAATTCCAAGATGGAAGTGGGAGCAAATCTCGATGGACTTCATTGATGGCTTGCCTCGAACTAGAAAAGGAAACGACAGTATATGGGTAATCGTAGATCGCTTCACGAAGACTGCTAATTTCATACCTGTCCGATCCAATAGAACGGCTCAAAGTCTAGCACAGATTTACTTCAAAGAAATAGTTAAACTTCATGGAGTGCCGCTCAATATAGTCAGTGATAGAGATCCCCTGTTTACTAGCAAATTCTGGGAAGCATTCCAAACAGAATTGGGAACCAAATTGAATCTAAGCACCGCTTATCACCCTCAGACAGACGGCCAAACTGAGCGGGTGAATAGAATTTTAGAAGATTTACTGCGGGCTTGCGTTATCGATTTTGGAGGCTCATGGGAAGATCACTTACATTTAGCCGAATTCTCTTACAACAATAACTATCAAGCAAGTTTGGGAATGTCTCCATTTGAAGCATTATACGGTAGACCGTGCAGATCTCCCACATGTTGGGTAGAATCTGGAAACAGACTTGTGTTAGGGCCCGATATGATTCAAGAAGCATCGGATAAAGTCGATTTCATTAAGAAACGATTAAAAACCGCGCAGAGCCGACAGAAAAGTTATGCTGATGCGAGAAGAAGGGATATATCGTTTGCCGTTGGCGATTATGTTTATTTCAGAGTTTCTCCAATGCGAGGAGTAATCAGATTTGGCAAGACTGGGAAGTTGGCACCGAGATTTATTGGTCCCTTTCCTATACTTGAACGGATTGGAACTCTTGCATATAGGGTTTCATTACCTGATTGGTTGCCTGGTGTACATGATGTGTTCCACGTGTCACAACTCAGAAAACATGTTCATAATCCAGATCTTGTTGTGGAGGAAGCAGCGCAACATGATATTGACATAACTCCAGAATTAGCACTCAGAAGAGAGCCATTAAAGATAGTTGGCAAAGAAACTAGAGAGCTAAGGAGGAAAAAGATTCATTTAGTCAAAGTGCAGTGGAGTAGTGATCCTAGAGACTGTACTTGGGAGACTGAGGAAAGCATTAAACAAGCCTATCCCAAATGCAGAGTGGACATCTCTGACTAACTCCGGTGCAAGGTACCTTAACAATACTTTGCATTTACATTTTATTTCCTGCTTAGCTGTTATTTCCTTTTCGAGGACGAAAAGTTTTAAGTGGGGGAGATTGTAATAACCCGGAAAATGTGAACCAATTTAAAATTTTTAAAATTAGGTTATTACCAAAGAATTTGAATAATTGAAATAGCCTATTTCAATAAAATATAGAATTGGGTATGGTATGGCAGTTTGAAATTTTGAATACAAACTTGGTCCGACTGTACCGGGTGGAAAATATAATGGATTTTAGCGAAACTGAAAATATTTAAATCTGTTTATGAATACCTTTCTAACGAACCTGAAAAATCGAAATTTCATTACGGAAATCAAAAGTTATGGCCAAATGAATTTTCAAAAAGGTCGCTATATAGCATATATAGCCCTTGAAAATTGATATTTTGCATACGACCTCGGAATTCGACGAAACCACTTTTGTTGGGTCCGGAATGTCAAATTATTTCTAAGTTTTAAATTTCATAATTTTTGAAGCTAGTATGTGAGCGGGGCAAAAGAAAATGTGATTGGTCAATTTCTGTTAAAATGGGTCGACCTAAAAATGGCCGTTTTTCAAACCAGCTCAGAATTCGACGAAACTGGTTTTGTTAGAACCGTATCGTCAAAAAAAAGCTAGATTTATTTTTCTGGAATTTTTCGATTCAGTTTGTGGCCCTAGCAAATTGAAATGTACGTTTAAATTAAATATCGAATGTTTTATATTTTAATTTGAAAACTAACTGACTGTAATAGTCGAATTGGCCAACGAAACATATCCCATTGTGTCCGGAATGGGGGTATTTAGCTAGGGGCGACAGTCGTTGGGTTTGATTTCGAGTTCGTATGTGAAGGGGGGTATTTTTGGAATTAAATAAATTAAAAAATTAAAATAAAAAGGAGCGGCCAATCAGAATCCTTCTCCTTCATCGTAACCTCCAGACGCAAGGCGGAAAAAGGCTCCGAACTTCTCTCTTCAATTTCTCCACAACCACACAACGAAATCAAGCAAACTAAGATCCATTTTGAAGAGCGTTCAGAGATCTTCAAATCCATAGCAACTTCAAGATTTATCGTCAAGTATTGAGGGAGATACAGAGCCGAGAAGGCTCGAACTTTGCACCGCCGCCGTGGTCGCTAGGGACCATCGATCCGACCATCTCGGGTAGCGCCGGGAAGCTCTTCCCTTCCTCTTCGACGCAGCACTGGCCGTTCGTCCCATCGCTTCACGGTTTAGCCGAAAAGTGGAAACCTAGTTTCGAGCGCTCGAAGGAGGTATACGGCTTAATCAATTTTCAACTGATTTTTACACTATAAAGTGTTGCAAACTTGTAAAAATCGTATCTTTTTGCTATGTGATCGAAATTTGATGAAACAGGAGACACCGAGACCGCAAGGAGGCTCTCTACATCCTAGAAGAAGCCGCGGATTTTTCTGACCTTCCTACGATTTTTAGCACTGCAATAACCAATGTGAGGAATCTAAACTAATTGTGTGAATGAAATCGTGTTGTATAAATTATATAAGCGAAGTGTAAATTATATACGCATTGTATACCTCATGTACATGTGTTGTATAAGTTATATTAGCGATGTATAAATTATACAAGCGTTGAATGAAACATATATGCTTTGAATTGTGACGAAATGCAAGTGAATTATTATATTATATATATATATATACTCCCCTCGTCCACAGACCATGGACGATATTTATTGCTTGTGATTGACGTGATATTATATGGTATGACGAATGGTTGGAAATAATTGTTTGTGGTTGATATTATGGTTGAAAAATACCTTTGTGGTTGAAAAATACCCTCTTGTAGTTGAAACAAATTAGAATAGGATTGTGGAATTGAAAATAAAACATGTCGCCTGCATGCGAACTAGATGCATGATCCCCATTGTCAAAAACCGTGAGGTTTTAAGGTAGAGCGAGGAGCCGTACTGGGGACGGTCCCGGTTTTAACTACCCTGCCGTTATGATGCCGAAATTTTCTGAAATATTCATGTGTTAGAATAATTTTCATTCATCGATATAAATTACATATGCTATATAAAATATTCATGTGTTGAATTGCAATTCATTCGTTGAGTTGAAATTCATGTGTTGAATATTATTTGAATTTAAACAAATAGCTTTTGCGATAAAAATCACATTTTTATATATATACAAACTATATAGAATATTCATGTGTTGAATTGCAATTCATTCGTTGAGTTGAAATTCATGTGTTGAATATTATTTGAATTTAAACAAATGGCTTTTGCGATAAAAATCACATTTTTATATAATATATACAAACTATATCAAATATTCATGTGTTGAGTTGCAATTCATTCGTTGAGTTGAAATTCATGTGTTGAATATTATTTGAATTCAAACAAATAGCTTTTGCGATAAAAATCACATTTTTATATATATACAAACTATATAGAATATTCATGTGTTGAATTGCAATTCGTTCGTCGAGTTGAAATTCATGTGTTGAATGTTATCATCTTTTAAAATAAAATGAACCGACAATAAAAACTACACCTTTATTGTGAACATGAAGTGTTGAAAACATTCACGTGTTGAATAAATATTTTTGATGATAAAAATATTTCTTTTATCATCTATACGCTTAGATAAAAATACACACGTGTTGAAATAAATAATAGTTTGCTAGAAATATTATTATTAGCTTGTTCTGCATATATATACATGTGTTGAACAGGAAAAATGGATTAGCTGTAGAGTAAAGAAATTATTTGCGTGCCCGACAAATAGGTAAACCTTGATGAGTTGGCTGCGCAATTTTATTTATATATCAACTCCTGTGAATGCCATTGGATGCGGAGTGCTGGTTATTCTGTGTGAAATAATAAACATCGCCATAGGATAGTAACAATTAATTTTGAACTACACTACATGGCATACTTCTTGATGATAGGCATACTTCATCATATTCCACATAAGCAACTGAAGCTTGTGTGACGAGGTGGAAGATTTACCATACAAGCAAGAGGCTTGTATGGCGATGACTATATACTACAGGTTGAACTGATGACTGATATGGACAATATAAATTATAACGATAAATTGCCAGATTAATAAAAAAAACCACACGGGTCTGGAGTTGACAATAATCACGTCGCTCTAGTTATTAGATACGGCACATGGACTATTTATTTCCACACGGAAACGGGGTGACGAGAATTTATTCTCTGGAGTGATTATCTATACATGCTCCCCCGTAAACACCAGAATATATCACTATAAATATGTGAATGCTTTTTAGGATTTATTGGGTACCTAATACGGCCCAATAAATTTCCAAACCCCTCCCCGTACAAAGGAGGTTATGGCGAAATTTTTCGAAATATTAAGGCATTAGTGAAATATTTGAAGTGAAAACGAAGTCGAAAATGTAGAATGAACTATATTTATATATATAAATATAAATATAATTAAAAGGAATAGAGGTCGTGCAGTTCGTGTTTCGGAATCGTAATTTGAAATGATTAGTGCGAGAAATCCGACCATCGGATTTTCCCGAAACCGCAACCGCTGGGTTCGCCTTGGAAATATCTTTCCAGCGGCACCAACCTTGTAAAAATCCAACGGTTGGATTGTCCGGAATGTTTAATTCAAATCTGAAGAAAAACAGCGCCAGAGTCATTTATATTTATATATAAATATAAATATAATTAAATTAAATCGAATAACGACGCTGCAGTTCGAATTTTGAAACCATAACTTCAAACGACTAGTGTGGAAGATCCGACCGTCGGATTTTCACGAAACTGGAACCGTTGGGTTCGCTTTGGGAATATCTTCCCACTGATATAGACTTTGTAGAAATCCAACGGTTAGATTTTTCGATATGTGTAAAACAAATTAGGGGAAAAACAGCGCCAGTGCCACGGCATGACCTGAAACGTCGTTTAATTAAATATGGCCATTTTTAAATAAATAAAAATGGCGAAAAATCGTTATAAAATATTATAAGCAACATTGATTGAAAATAAACCAATTGGGCTTGAATTGTTTGATATTTGATGGTTGTATGTGTTTGGCGCGAAAATAACACTAAAGAACTGAAAGATGGATGTCGAATAATATAACCATAAAAAGAATCGATTTAAATTCTAATGACGTGAATTATTTGAAAAGGTCGAGCTAACCCTCATTTCAAATAATTTATCGAGCGATCTGAATTGGAAAATGCAAAGACGATTCAAGACCGACGATCTTCGTATCGGTTGGATGGGCGCTACTGAGGTTCCTGACCGGAGTAGCTACCGGAAAGGGACGGAAGTAGTAGCCGTCTGAACGTATGTGTTGATTGGACGGATATACGAGGAATTTGACGCCTCCGGTTTCGTTCAGACCCAGAACGGACTTGTAAATGGACTGTGTGTCTGACATTGGATTTTGTTCTATACTGGTTGATCTCTGTTAAATATATATCTGTTTGGCGGCGGAGAATTTATTCTTTTGCTTAACGCCCTTCTCTGAGACGTACGAGCTCAGGGGTTATATATCGATGGAAATCAATCGTATGGAGTGGACTGCCTATGTGGCATGCCAAGATGATGTGATCAAGGCTTCTGCTGCAAAGCAAAGTCTTGTGGATGATGATCAAAGCACGGTCTACGTGGCCTAGCTTTGTGTATTTCGTAGATTCGCGAGCCTCACACCCAGGTATGAGTTAAAAACGGGATACGGACTGCAGGGAGAGCACGACGTTTCTTTCTAGCTATGGTGGTGTCAGTGACTTACCAGCCCTGACATATATATCTATTTTTCACCTTTGTGGTTGTTGGAATGCGAGGCGCCTCGATTATAGGTCTGTAAGGACCGGGAAACGTGTGTTCAGGAATAAATAATCCTCAAACGTAAGAGAGGACCGGCCCTGAAGATCCAAGGGTTGCCCAGAGTGCGTAGTCCTGAGGCATTTGCTAGAGTGTCTCGAAGCGGAGAGGAGCTTGCCCCTTGCCTCGACTCATGACGGAAATCCAATTTCCAATACGAAATAACGGACTTGATTGTAGAACTAGTATGGCGACATAGTAGATGGTAGCTATGCCGCCTATGATTGATATTTATGATGCTATTCGTTTTTGAAACATATATGCACTAGTAATAATATCAAATGATTTTGCTTTATACGTATCAAGCATATTTGGCCCTTATAAGGTAAAACTCTATCCTCCGGCTTGCGTTGCATTGTGTGATGGGACCTGAGTCTTATAATGGCTTCATTCTTTCTAAAAGCATTGCGTTGTTTTAAAAGAATTTACTTTGTTTTAAATGCACTAGCAATCACTGGAGTAAACCCGTTCCGCAAAAGTGGCGTGGTCCTATGATTTGCTTATTACTGTTGTTTAAACTATTAAATAGATTCCTCAAACCAGTCCCCATGACTGACTCGTTGTTTGTTTCACTTTGCAAACGCGGGTGCCCTTATTTTCACACGGGCAGCCTAGTACACAGGTGATAGATTGTTTTTGGCTCTGCACTGCTGCATAGAGTGCATTTTTGGCTCATGGCGAGGCTGACTTCACAGAGACGACTTTGACATTTTCCGCCATTACTGTACTTATCTTATGATTCCGCCACGGGCGATGCAGACTGATTTACTTTCCGTATTTCTTATTGTATGTATATGTACCGCCTTCGGCGATGTAGACTGATACCCTTATTATGTCTCACTGCATGTATGTATTCCGCCTCTGGCGATGATGACTGATCACTTTCCTTTTTATTTTACTAAGTTATATCCCACGCTATGCTATTCTGATGTTATTACATGTTGTGATTCCGCTGTCATATCCATGTAAAATTATTCTATTTATTGTTTTTGCTATTATCTGTTCTCTGCTATGATGATTAATGTGTTATATTCCAATGATTATCCTTAATACCGCCCCTCAGATTTTGGGATCGTCACATATTTCGTCGATTGCTATTTAAAACGAATTTTATAAATAGTTTCAAATTTGTTTCTAAAACAATTTCAACCTTCATTTTCAATTCAAATCAAAATTGAATTTTTCCTTATAGATTCGTTTTAAAATTCGTTTAAATTCAATTCAAATTTCATTTCAATTTGAATTCATTTTCTATTCAATTCAAATTCGTTTTCTATTCAATTCAATTCAAATTCGTTTTCTATTCAATTCAATTCAAATTCGTTTTCTATTCAATTCAATTCAAATTCGTTTTCTATTCAATTCAATTCAAATTCGTTTTCTATTCAATTCAATTCAAATTCGTTTTCTATTCAATTCAATTCAAATTCCTTTTCTATTCAATTCAATTCAAATTCGTTTTCTATTCAATTCAATTCAAATTCATTTTCTATTCAATTCAATTCAAATTCGTTTTCTATTCGATTCAAATTCGTTTTCTATTCAATTCAATTCAAATTCGTTTTCTATTCAATTCAATTCAAATTCGTTTTCTATTCAATTCAATTCAAATTCATTTTCTATTCAATTCAATTCAAATTCGTTTTCTATTCAATTCAATTCAAATTCGTTTTCTATTCAATTCAATTCAAATTCGTTTTCTATTCAATTCAATTCAAATTCGTTTTCTATTCAATTCAATTCAAAATCGTTTTCTATTCAATTCAATTCAAATTCATTTTCTATTCAATTCAATTCAAATGTGCTTTCTATTCAATTCAATTCAAATTCATTTTCTATTCAATTCAAATTCGTTTTCTATTCAATTCAAATTCGTTTTCTATTCAATTCAATTCAAATTCGTTTTCTATTCAATTCAATTCAAATTCGTTTTCTATTCAATTCAATTCAAATTCGTTTTCTATTCAATTCAATTCAAAAACGAATATAATCGATATAAATATCATTCGCGTCAAAATAGCGCATCTCTAATCAACACGGCTTTATATATTTCAATAATTCCATTATTCTATTCAACAAATGAATATTTATTCTATTCAATACATGAATCTATATTTTTGTCAACACATGACTAATCTCAACGAATGAGTACTGTCCACGTGTGACTATTTTTGTTATTCAATATATTTTATAAAAATTATGGTATCTATCGTTTGATTTCAAATCAGACTCCAACCATAAATTAGTAAGAGAACGATTTCCTAAATATTAACCCCGAAGGCCGAAACCAACATCAGATCAATATCCAGGAGACCACTCATCTTATCTATTTTCCAATTAGTTTCTAATTTTATATATGATAAAGATGTAAATTTTATTGTTAAAATATTTCGTTCAACACATGACTAATCTCAACGAATGAGTACTGTCAACACATGAACCTTTATTTTTTTTAAGATAAAGATGTAAATTTGATTGTTAAAATATTTCGTTCAACACATGACTAATCTCAACGAATGAGTACTGTCAACACATGAACCTTTATTTTATAATATTCTTTATCTTCTAAATTGGAATGAGGCCCAATCAATTACCATATAAAGTTAATTATATGGATTCCATACAACACATGTATATAATAGCAACGATAAACAATCAACCATCATCCAAAGTGCACTACACTGTATAAGCATCAAATATAGATATCCAACGCTTATAACAGCCTGTCGATCAATCGATCGAATACTACTAATTATTGGGATTAGTGTATGTCGTATTTCGTCCCAATACCCGTGTGGGGTTTCAAACAATCAAACACAGATTTTATTTGTGCAGTTGGGCGATGTGTAAAATTTATCGTCCCAATCAATGTCCTTCAAATAGGTGTACATAAACAAACCGTCCGGTTTGTAAATGAATATTTATTTATTCACGTTCACTATATTCATATTCACGTTAAAAATTATATTTTTAACGATAAAATATTTTTATTTTAACACATGAATTTCTATTCAGTCCATTTACAATGTAAAAAAGATATTTTTATTTTTCTAACTTATTTTAGAAAATTTCGGCGGCATAACGGCACGATACTGGAAACGGGACAAGACCTAGCCTTATCCCCGGTCTAGTGATGGCCCACGCCATACACATATCAATCAAATCATTCCATTTCACCAAACAATCAAGTTCAAATCAAATAATCTAACCAACTACACAACCAAACAAACAAGTCCATGGTCTGTGGACAGTGGTGTCGGGTGTTACTAAACACTGTCTGCATCCTAGTATATATTTATAACTAGAAAAGAAAATTTAAAGTGAGAAGTTCTCACCAGCTAGCTAATCCAAACGTCTCGACTCTTCTTATGTAGAAATCTTCGTCGTTCTCGCCTATTGTTACTTTCGTTGCCCGTAGCCACTACATATATAAAAATCACATTTTTATATTCTTGCTATGTATATAAAAATCAAATTTTTAATATCTACATTATATAAAAATCTTATCTTTATATCTTCTATAAGTTAAAAATCGGATTTTTATTCTCTCTATAATATAAAAATCATATTTTTATTTACTTCATATGTCTAAAACTGTAGAAGCTTTAAAACGAAGAAAACTCACATTTTTTTCTAATGCCCGGATTCGCTGTTCTGGTTCCAGAATTTGCAAACGAGCTTCAATCTTCACACCATCTTTTTTTATAGCTTAAACTCGCCATTCCGGATAACTTTTGCCTAAGAGACTTTTTGCCAAAAATGCTCCAATTCGCCAGAATTCGCAAAAGTAAACGATTTTTTCAGCTTTTGAACAGCAGACTTCGCACGCGTTTTCCGAGCAACTCCGAACTCCAAAACATGACTTCCGTAAAGCCAAATCGAAGATAATTTCGTGCTCTACAACTTTGGTCTTGAGGGACTTTGGCCAAAAACGCACTGTTTGTGAGTTATTGGCGAAATACGGTCAGGGACTTATTTGCAAAACGGGCGATTAGTTTAAAATGGGTTTTTGGTGACCGGGGGGCCCACGGCCGGAGTTGGGTGGCTAGGGTTGGGCGCCGGACCTGATTGGGCGTGGGGAGGTGGCTAAGGGGCGGCGGAGGTGGTGGTGGGGCCCGTGGTGGTGGCGGTAGTGTTGTGAGGCTTAGGGTTCTTGAAAAGAGGAGAGAGAAGAAGGAGGAGGAAGAGGAGGAGGATGGGAGGAGGAAGAGGGGGTGCGGCCGGCGGTGGAGGGGCTGGGGAGGCCGGTGGAGGTGGGGGCAGCGGCACCTAGGAGGAGGAGACCATTTTTGAGTTTTTGTGAAGAAAGAGGAAGAGGAAGAAAGTGAAGAAGAAAAGGAAGTAAAAGTGTTTATATGCTAGTTTCTCGCGTGTCGACTGAACGCTAACGATTTCCAATCGCCGCGGATTTCGGACATGAGATAGTAGACGTGAAGACGAGTCCAACGAAACAAGTTTCGCCGAATTCCGAGTTCGTTTGACCGTTCAAAAAAAATCACGAAAATGCTCAGATAAGCTCTAAAAATGCTATTTTGGCGCACCTTTTCTTCTCGCACGCTCACATGCTAACTCAAAAAATCAAGCCCTCTTGGATTTAACCATTATTAGACGATACGAATCCAGAAAAAAAAACAAAATCGAATTCTGAGGTCGTATCAATAATGTTCCTTTGTAAAATGACTGCTCACTTTACCCTGAACTGTTTCAGCTCGCACGGCCACATACTAACTCCGTTCGACGCGCCATTTGGAACTCAACAATGATTTGTCATTGTGAATCTATAAAAATTTATCTCGTCGAATTCTGAGCTCATATGCAAAATTTCACTTTTTAAGGGCTATGTTTTGTTAACCGAAAAGCTCCTGTCAATTGCCACTATTCCGGATATCGGAATATATCGAAGCTTATACTTTTCGGAGTTCTAAACGGCATTTTGAACTCAATGGAAGAGGTTTCGAGTCCAAATTCATCCGTATGCAAAATATGTCTTTTTGAGCCATGTATAATTTACATAGCGACTATTCTGAATTTTCAACTGGGCATAACTTTTGATTCCCGCCATGAAATTTCGATTTTTCGGATTCGTTGGAAAGATATTTTCAAATAGATTCTAATATTTTCAGTTTCACTAAAATCCGGTATATTTTGCACTCGGTATGTTCAATTGAAATTTGAAATCGAATTATCGAACTACCGCGCCATTTTCAATTCCTTTTATAATTTAAAATAAATATTTATATTCTAACGACGATCTATACAAATATACGCGTTCTAATTCTATTCAAAATAAATTTCTCGTCGTTATTATTTAAAATAATTCATTTTAAATATTCAAAATTCGCTAAAATTGCAAAATAAAAATTTTAAACAGGCTCAGATTTTCCGGGTTATTACAACAACCTGACACTCGATTTGTCCCAAAGCCAACTTGATCTGACGCTCGGCATCGCTGCTCAGTCATCCCAACGACAAGTTTGAGCATCGAACCCCTCAAAGATTTGCAAATCGGTCACAATCCCATCCACAAACCCGCTACTGATCTCTATTTTACAAAACAACCATCCAAGATTCAGAAAAACCCAACCCTACAAGCTCGGCATCAATATTCCAGCGTGAAAAGGGTCGTCGAACCCAACAATGGTTAGGCCAAATCGAAGAGTTTTGAGGACTGATTCCATAAATACATGAAACAGGATTTTACATATTTTATTTGAATTGCTATGAATTTTTTGGAGATGAAGATTGTTTACTGGAGAAACAAAAATGGAAGCAGCGCATTTTTACTGAGTGTTGACTTCTGAGGAATTTTTTTAGGGTTTAGGAAAGTTTTGAAGTGTATTTATAGGCTAGATATTTTCGAAGATATTTTCCTAGGATATTTTCCATTTTTATATTCATTTATATTTATTCTCTGCACTCTAAAAATCCATGTGATCACACACAATGCCTAAAAATCATGAAAATTGACATGCGGCTAGAGTTCGACATTACGGTCCCAACGAAACTGGATTCGTCGAATTCCGACTCCGTTTGCTCACCCAACGTATTTTTAACTGTCGAAATACTGACTATTTCTCACTTTAAAAATTGGTACGGCCACACAGTGACTCTAAAAATCACGAAACTTGATATCTAACAATAATTTGATGTTACGGATCCAACGAAATTAGTTTCGTCGAATTTCGACTTCGTTTGCAAAACTGGCTATTTTTAAAGCTCTGGATGACCCATTTAAATATATAAATATATTTAAATATAATTAAATTAAATATAAATAAATTTATATTATCGTGTATATATTCACAGTGGAATACCATACAGCTTTACTGGGATTTATAACTTGACATTTCAAATCCTGATTAAATCGATATTCGATTTAAAATGAAATTCCTTTTTTAAAATATAAATAATTCCTTTATAAATTATAAAGGAATTCCACAGCGACTTTTCTAAAATTTGATTTGGACATATCTCAAAATCTATATGACGAAATCCTGATTTTTCTCTTCCACTAGAAAGATATACTCCACCAGCTCCACACGTTTCTTGTTTCACTGAAATCCGGCTTAAAACGAATCATGTACATTCAGTTGAAGTTCAAATCGCCAAATCGCGAACTGCAGCGCCATTTCAAGCTCGATTTTAATTATATTATAATTCTATATTCAAACTGTCGTTTATATAATATATTCGTTATTCAAATTCAATTTCAAGCCGAATTAAATATCACAGATGATCCAGTTCACACCATATCGCCATTTCAGCCAATTCTGATTATTTCCGAATTAAATATATTATTTAATTTATTATTTTAATTAAATATTCACCATTATTTAATTCCACGACCATTAAATTCTCTAAACCACCATTGCAATAATTAAATAAATTAATTATAATACCTCTGCCAATGCGGGTCATTACATATTTCTACCCTATCTACCAGTCACTTGAGCATTCGCCTGTCCGCTAGAAGTGGGTTCTGCCCTCTGCCCTTGCCCCCGTTTCTTTGGGAAGTCCCTTGTGAAGTGCCCCATTTCTCCATAGTTGAAGCAAGTGCCCTTCCTTTTTCTGTAATCCTTGTTCAGATGGGTCGAGCTTCCACAAGTAAATCACTTCTTCTCCTTCTTGTCTTCAGTCTTCTCATCCTTCTTTTGTGTTTCCTTTTTAGGCCCTGCCTTCTTGTTTTGTGGTCCTTCAAGCTTTACCTCTTTCTTTTTATTTTCGGCTTCCTCTTCATGCATTAACGCCATGTCCACCAATTTTTCGAAGGTTGCCCCCATAGGAATGTGGGACATCGCCAATCCGTGTAGCGGCTCATTCAAACCTTTAGCAAACCTTAGTGCCTTCTTATGTGGTGTATTTACCAATTCAAAGCCGAATCTTGCCAATTGATTAAACTTGTTGACGTACTCTCTTACTGATAAATTCCCTTGCTTCAACGCCAAGAACCTTTCAACGTACAGACTCTCTTCCGCTCGTGAGAGAAATTTCATCTCGAACCTATGCCTGAAATCCATCCATCTCTCTACCGGACGCTTTCCATTTGTGATCTCCCACCAAAAAGAAGATTTGTCCTTAAGAAACCATACCGCCAACTGTATCTTCTGCCTATCGTCCACCTCGAAGATTACGAACAAATCCCCAGTCTCTTTGCGCCAGTTCCTTGCTTCCATGAAGGGTTCAGTTCCATTAAAGTTCTTCCCACCCATGGCTTTAAAGTCTCTACATATCTTCGGGAAAGTATTCACGCGCGGAGGAGGAGGAGGAACCGCTGCAGCTGGGGGAGGAGGGACGTTTGTTGGGCCTGCATCATTAGCCCTAGCTTCTAGGTACCTCCTGAACCAGCCAGGTATCGGTACACCCTCCGGAAGGTTAAGATCCCCAGACATGCTGAAACGAAAGAAAAAGAAAAGATTCAAAACAAAGGATAGAAAGATAGGCTACGGCTTTGGGGATTATGTTTTTCAAAATAAACTCTACTTTTGAAAATACTTCCTTTTTAAAAACCTTTTTGAAAATAGTTTTCCAAAACTTTTTATCAAATCTGGTAACCTTCAGCTCTGATACCAAGTGTAACACCCCACCTCCGTTAAGGTCACTCAAAAAGGGAATGCCTTAACTTTGATGGAGCGTTTTAGTAGACAAAACAGAAATTTACAAGACAGATAAAACAGTACTTGAAAATTTTATAACTTTATTACAACAGAAACCGAAATAATTTTAGTTACATCTTTTCAAATCACAATATCAGAATTCAAGTACAAAATATCGGTCTTGTACAAAAGCCTTCAGAATGCATAGTTTTTAAAGTCATAATCCCCAACATAAACTGCCATGGAAAGATAGAGCCAAAGCCAAGCGATACTTCAAGCAGAGAAAATCCGAATCAAGCTCCTATATTTCCACCATAAAACCTGGGGGGGGAACGAAAGAAAAGGGGCGAAAACAAGCAAGGTTAGACATAAAGCTTGGTAAGTCCAGTGGCTTTCAGCATATGAACAGATAATAATCTCCTGACATGAAAATAAAGCTGGATAAGAGACAACAGCAACAGGAGTAACTGGTATACTTAAGCTAAATAGAAGAAACAGAATGATATAGCCCAAGTTATGCTTCTTACTTATATTTTACTTCTCTGCACTAATACTAGTATAACAGGATTAGGCGTTACCCTAATGTCTAAACTGAAACAGAAACGGAACAGAATAATCTATACAGAAACATAATGCCAGTAATGGGCCTTTGCCACCCCAACAGACAGAAGGTACATAAACAGAATCAGAGACGGAAACAGAATAATCCCTACAGAAACAGAATGTTAGAATTAGGTGTACACTAGTAAATGGGTCTTTACCACCCCAACAGACGGTACCACGCAGAAACAGACAGGTGTTACCACCCAACAAAAATAGACGGTACCCCAATGGAAACAGACAGAACTAAGTGTACCCTAAATCTACTCCAAGCGATCGGCTCCCTAATACATAAATACCATGTGCCAGCCCCACAGAAGGTGTATCACTCCCTAAAGTGGCAACCTTTGAATGACACAGACCTATTTACAGATGTCACGGCGTCTTACATCCTCAGAGGCAGACCGGGATCCATGCACGCACATGACCCGGTTGGAACGCACCATCAACACCCCTCGACAATATCAGAATGAACCGCTTATAACTAGTTCAGTAAGCGTGCCCGGACCCTACCTATTGTTGGGTCATAGTTTTGATACCAGAAAGGGTTACTGACTAATATGGGTCCCAAACAACAGATGACACAAGTATTTTCCCTCCTAACCTTGTGTCCCCAGACTAACAGATTTCAGATTAACTTGTTTAAAAGTTTTAGGCCTACAGAGTTCAGAATCAACTAGTTCACAGACCAGAAAATTAAGTCAACAGATTTTCAGACTAACGGATTAGATGTATAGATTTAACAGACTTACAGATTTTCTAACTTTGTATTTGGCCTACAGATTCACGAAACAGGTTTATTAATTCATTAGTCCGGTTGGTTTAGCCCAACACGTTTTAGACATCATATTTATCTCAGATTTGCATTAATTAAATATTAATGCGCAGACCTCTCACATTAGGTCGGTAGCTTGTGGCCACTGGATAAGCCGGGCGGTTCCGGGCAGACTTCTGCCACAAGCTAGACCTAACCTCATGTCTAAGCATATTTTAGTTATGCCTACGACCTCTCACATTAGACTAGCAGTTTGCGGTTGCTGGTTAAGCCGGTTGGTTCCGGGCAGGCTTCTACCGAAAACATGAGTCTAACCTTGTGTCTCGGCATTTTTATTTTAACCAGTTTATTCCACTACAAATTATACAAATATCAGACTAATTATGTCAATTTAACAGATTTGACTTCCTTTCAAGTCGCAGCAAATTAACATGTTTAACACAAATTACAATCATTCAGCTTTTCAACAGATTTAACAGAATTAGCAGCTCAGGCAGTTCAACAGATTTAGCAGATTGGGCAACTCAACAGATTTAGCAGATTGGGCATAATTAGTAGATTAGGCGATTCAACATATTTAACAGTTTAGGCAATTCAGCAGATTAAACAGGTAACAGATTTAGCAGATTAGGCAAATTTAACATATTAAGCAGATAACAGTTTTAACCGATTTAAACATTCTGTAAAGTCCTATTCACATATCTTGCCTAATTCATAAAGTAAGCCTAAACTTATATGCCCAAATTGTGGTCATAATCCACCATATAACATATGTCTCAAATTCTAGTTAAACTTGCATAGTTCAGAATATTCTCCAAAAACTCTAATCGTGATTTACATATAAATTATGCCAAACATAGCCATTGATTACAATGCATGTCACATATCCAAAAAAAACCATTTAGGTGTATTCACACTTAATAATCATCAAATCTTAACATGGATCTTTACACCTAAGTTATATGCAAATTAATTCTTCTTTTTCCAAATTACAGACTATAATATATAGTATGTCCAGATCTAGATCTTGAATTACAACTTGTACTATGCATCCAAATCAGTTACATGTTCACAGTTAAATTTTACGCCCCAAATCCCAAGTCATATGTCCAATATTCTTTATGCCTCAAAACTCAAGACATACGTTAAATACACCTTATGTTTTAATAACAACATGCCCCATTTATATGCTTCAGATTTATGTTCTAAGTTACAACCTACGTTCTTTTAGTCACAATACTCCTTTCCTTCCAAGTCATAGATCATCTTATGCAATATGCCTCAAATTTATGTCCAGAATTACAACATGCGTTGTATCCTCAAATTAATTACAAATTGATTTTGCCCAAATATGCCCCATTCAATATTCTTCCCAAATTTAGCGTTTATGCGTTCATCTCTTATGAGACTTTGCTCAGGCTCGTGGTAGCCTGGCTATCAAACAAAAAGAAAGAAAGGAGGAAGAAATACAGAACAAACAGAATAATAAAACAGAGGAACAGATCTGATAAATAGAAAAAGGGCATAATCTCATATTCAATTTTATAATTACGTCAAGATCATGATTAAAATTCATATCGGAAAATAACTGCACTTGCCTTGGTTGGATTGTAGAAGAAGAGTTGCAGTAGTTCTCTTTTAATCTTATTCAGAATTGGAAGAAGATGCACTAGTTCTAGTTTTGATCCCAACAGAGTAGCGACGCCATTATTTTATTTTATTTATTTATTTCTAATATTTCAGAGGCAGCATAAGGGAAGAAGAATGGTGTAAAGAGAATGGGGCTAGGGGGCTGTTTATATAGAATTTCAAACTAATTAGAGTCGTCGATGAAGCTAGAGTTAATCAAGGCCATCTGTCTCAAGAGAAGCCAATTAGAAAGTGAAAATCAGCACTAGTGACACAGCCAAGCCCCAGAAACCGAGTCCAGGACCAGACCAAGCAGGACAGGTCAACCTTTAGGTCGACCCCCAGGTCGACTACGTGGTCGACCTGGGTACCCAGGTCGACTCCCAGGTTGACCCCCTGGTCGACCTGGGTCCTGGGCGGGAAAATTTCGGCCCAGCACAGTTCTGGTCCAGTTTTGAATTTTGAACTTGTTTTCGGGCTGTTTGAATTTTAAATCGAATTCTGAAACTTCCGGAGGTCATAACTCCTTCATACGGAGTCCGATTTACGCAAATTCGGATTCTACCTCAAGCAGAATTTCGAGACGAACGCAATGGCGCAACCCGTTTTCCCTGATTCTTATTTTAAAATTTAATTCTGCCTAATTTACTGTTTTAATATGTTATAAAAATACGGGTTGTTACAAATAAAAATCGGACCTTTCATATAAATAAAAATAATATTTTTTTTCTTATCTCTATTATATAAAAATCATATTTTTATTATCTCTATTATATAAAAACCATATTTTTAGTATCTCTATTTTATAAAAATCTAAACTTTTCTTCATTGAAAATCTAACTTTCTATAATTAATTTCCTAACAATGTACTTACATTATGTAAAACTGATTTAAAACCTTATTTTAACTTAACATAAAATTAGAAATAAAACTAAAATAAAATAAAACTCACCTTTATAATATAAATCGCATCCTTATAGAAGGGGGTGGAGCAGAGGGTCGGGATGCTCCTGTGGTCGACGCAAGCGTGCAGGTGGCGGGAAATGGGGTGGCGGCTAGGTCAAATCGAAGGGGCGCAGACGCAAGGAGGAGGAGGTGATGGGGAAGAGGAGGTGGAGCTCAGGGAGGGGCGCGGCCTCGCGGCGCCTGGAGGAGGGCGGCGTCGCCTCTGACGGCGGCGATGGAGCGATCGAAGAAACGAGGGGGGCTTTTTTTTGATCGAGGAAAATGAAAGAGGGAGGAAGTATAGGGAAGGGGTTTTATATAAAATATATATTTAATTTAATTTCAAAAGGGTTGACTTTTTGTTCGGACTCCAATCGAGGCCCAATGACTGTTGTCCCTTGCTAATTACCCTCATTCCGAACGCAATGAGATATGTTTCATAAGCCAATTCCATCGTGTCGATCAGTTTTCATTTAAATTAACATTTAAATCACTATATTGAATTTTAAACGTACATTTCAATTTACTGGGTCACATACGGACTCTAAAAATTCCATAAAAAATATTTCTAGCTTCGTATTGATGATACGGTCCTAACAAAACTAATTTCATAAAATTAGAAGACCGTTTGAAATGGCCATTTTCTGGTCGATCTGAATTGACTAAAACTGACAAAACACGTTTTACTTCGCCACGCTCACATATTGATTCAGAAAATTATGAATTTTGGATTCTAGAAATAACTGGACATTCCGGATCCAACAAAAGTGATTTCGTCAAAAACGGAGGTCGTTTGCGAAATTTCCAGTTTTAAGGGCCAAAATTCAATAGTGACTATTCTAAATTTTCAACTGGGCATAACTTTTTATTCCCGCTATGAAATTTCAATTTTTCGGATTTTTTGGAGAGATATTTTCAAATAGATTCTAATATTTTTGGTTTTGCTAAAATCCGGTTTATTTTGAATCATGTACATTCATTTGAAATTTGAAATCGAATTTTCAAACTACTGCACCATTTCCAATTCCTTTTATAATTAAAATAAATATTTTGCATTCTGACGTCGATTCAAATAAATATATAGGTTCTAATTCTATTCAAAATAAATTTTTAGTTGTTGTTATTAAAAATAAATCATTTTAAATATCAAAATTCATTAAAATTATCAAAATAAAAAATTTAAATTGCCTCGGATTTTCCGGGTTGTTACACAAACCATAAGTCTAAATTTGTTAGAAATTTGCCATGAATGAAATGATGCAAGTTCTAAGACCAAATTATGAATTTTTTTCTGATTTTATTTTATTATTAAATTTAAAATGTGGGGTGTTACATTCTCGCATCCTTAGAAAGTTTCATCCCTAAATTTGGTAACAAAAGTAAGTAATTCCTCGCATAATTTACAACCATCATGTGTACCTTCAATTTTTTAACCATTTGTGCACATGTGCAAAGTGTAATACCCCGTGAAAATACATGAATGCCTAAGCAGTACCTCCTATATGAATGCAAATTTTCTTGAACCTGAAAACATGATGCACACGTCCACAACATGCTGGCAAATTTTTACATGAATGCAATATTTTGAAGAAGGATCACTTTTTCATCCACTCTTATAGAGTAAGAGCGTAATTCATCCAATTTTCATCCAAACCCTACATACCAACTTTAAATTTGCGAATTTCAAAAAATTCTAATTTTTTTAATTTGATTTCTTATGTTAGAAAGAGGTAGAAAATGGAAAATTACATATTTCCATCCACTTTTACACACCTTTTCCGTATACTTGGGAACCTTAATTGTTGATCCTACAAAAATTTCTATTTTGCTATTCCAAGCATGATTTACATTAGAGATATTTTTTTCGTTTTTCAAACTTACTTTGGAAGAATTCATTTTCTTTTTTTTCTTCTCTACTTTTGCAGATTTCATCTTTATTTGTTATCTATTCGTCATTTATCTCTCACCTTCATTTTCATTTTATTCACAATATCCTATATTTTTATTCTTACTTAGCGATAACAACAAACACCTAAGAAGAAAATATTCCACTAAACTATTCTATTTTTGTAAAATAGAACGCTACAAAGAAATGCAAAACTTTACTAAAATAAAACTTTCCTATTTCCTCAAGAGTGCTAAAAAGAATTTATATTGATTACTAACCATGTCATAAATTTACTTATAAAAAATCTCAACTTATTTTTTCCCTATTTGTTTCCTTTTCCCTTGAACCATGCAGGTTTTAAATTTACTTTTTGCTCCTGTAAACATTAACCACATGAAACACCTTTTCAAAATTTCCTCAAACATTTACTAATAGTCCAAGCACATTAAAAGGACCCTTTCTCAGTAATTTATTTTTAATTAAATAAGATCAGGTTTCTATGAACCTTTTCACCTATATTTTGCAAACTCTTTCACTGCACATTTCCTTGCCAGTTTAACAAAACATGTGCATCAACAAGCTTATTGATTCATAAAACATTTTCTATATTTACATTTTTTTCAAGTTCTTTTTAAATGTTCTAACTGTGAGGCTAATCACAAAGTGAATACTAGCTTTTGCATTTTCCAAACTCTTTGCGCAAAATTACTTTTCTTTGTCTAAAATTTCTTCTTTACATAAATTTCTACCAAACTATGTCTAAATTGAAGAATAAGACTAGTGTTGCTTTTTTGCTAAATGTATATACGTAAATTCCTAATCATTCTTCTCCTCTTTAATATTTTCACAATGTGCAAGGCCCTACTGCTCAATCCACTAATCTGAACACCAAAGTTTAAATTATTAACACATGGAATCTTTTTTTCAAATATTTTGTACACACTCCATGCTAACCATTCATTGGTCTATAATCCTCAAGCTTCCATAACATTTTCCTTAGTGCACAAAACCACTACCCCAACTTCCTCCATGTGTTGCTCACTCAAATAGTGGGTTCCTCTATGGATATAGGTATATAAATAATATTTATATTGTTTTTAAACACAAGTACATTCACTCACTATATATATATAGGAATCTTAAACTTGAGCTCTAATCCAAATGCAACAACATGAATTTCGATAGACCAAAATTTTCTCAAAAATCTCAATCTATCAAAGATCGAGTTTGCTTGTTCGGTATCCTGCAGAAAATACAGAGATAGTAAATATATCAGAGATCGATAAAATATCTATCTCACAGTGGAATGGATAAAATATAATAATCAAATATAGTCTTACCAAAATAATGACACTGCCTAATAAGTGTCCACATGCTGCTAAATCTTTGCCACAAATTTAGCATGCGAGTATGTTATGAGGAAGGGGTCAGAACACGAGTTCTAGTGAGAGGAAAAATTATACATTCTGAAATAACTTTACATATACTGTTTAGTTAAATTTTCTTAATTATTAGGTTATTCGGGTTAATAGCGCTATAGGCTCTGCACACATGTCACACCTATATACTCCTAAGTAGATTAAACTTAATATAATATATACGTAGCTATACCCAAAATCTCAAGATACTCCCCATAGTATCCTCCTCATACAGTCTTCGCCATCATACCACGAAAGTATGCACAAACTCCATCCTACGCCAAGCCACGCATGGAAATCAATATCGTTACGCCACGTAATTGCACAAAACCACAATTGATATGCCACGTAAGTGTACGGATCCTCGTATTCGGACTCCTCGGTCAAATCACGTCTCAACATGTAGGAATTCCCTGACATCTACAATACACCATTGAGTGTGTGTATCCAGACCCTCACACGAACGTACTGCGTACTATAACCCGAGTCCCGTAATAAGGTTGCGTCCAGTATGCGGAACTCGGTCGAGAGCTTTCGATATCTATAAAGGACAACTTTGTTAGGCCTACAACACTGATATTCACATATGGTCTGTCTCTTTTCACGGTGGCTATGGCCCTACCCTGGCCCCTCCCTCAACCAATGAAAGACTACATCAAGAGCTAATGATGTGACCCTAACAACCAATCTAGCATCCAATTTGGTATGTCCCTCAACCAAAGTCACGATAGTGAAAGATCGTTGGTTTAGCTCTCTGTCTTTTTTCATCCCACAGACTGTCGATGACAGGTACTCGACGATTATTATCCTTAATTTGGTCCTGACCACCTCCTCCTAGAGCGAGCCAAACCGCCGAATCACCCAACGCATTTGCCACGGCCTTCTATCTGCCACCCCATAGTTGAAGTCAAGGTATACTCTAGATGGTGCAATAGACCTGCCTACGGGCGACAACTTCATCCGGTTATTCCTTAGAGTGACATCTCAGAGTACCCTACCACATCCCGCAGAAGCCTTGTCTTCCCTCTAGTCCAATAAAATAATTAGTTGGACATTCTCCTCTTGTGTCTCTAGACACCACGATGATCTACCTCGTTAAGTTCTTCATTTCCCTACGTACGGACTGGTCAAAGCGCATCACATCATCGCGTTATCAGATCCTACGTCCAATCTTTTAATCATGCACTTGTTTTACCTTATCACATTACTAATTAACTTTATTATTTACACATTTATTTTCTATTCAAGTGCTAGTTTATTAGCTTACAATCAGCTGCTTATTTTCCCTAATCAGCCCCACGCTACCTGAATGGACCCTATATATGAGCCACTTATTATCACAATGATTAAACTTAAAATTTTCCTATTCATAAGTCTACTAATAATAAGCCTTTTTTATCCTTTTATTTTTTTGATGTTATTTATAACTTGATGTTATACTGTTACCATAACTATTTTGTGGGTTTACTTATTAACTTAGTTTCCCTAAATAAGGTTACTAATAAGTTCTCATCTAATTTGTTATTATGACCCACGTTATATCGTTACCACAAGCATTGTTGTGGATTTACTTATTAACTTAGTTACCTTAACTAAGGTTTACTAATAAGTTCTCTTTTCATCATTAATTATAACCTATTTTGTAATTCCACATGTCCCTAGGAAAAGCCTACCTATTATATATCATTCTCCTTCACATAATTAATTATAATAGGTTATATCCCCGTTTATCACATTTTCCCTTAGTTCCTTGTTATTTAAGCAAACCTTTACTGCTGCAACCTTTCTTTATTTAAAATCTTGTACATTTTTATTATTATGGGAAATATTTCTCACACTTCATTAATTTGATTGGTGGAAATGTATAAAAATCTATTCTCATAATATACATCAAATAAGATCCGTAATTGCAGTTCTTTTTATTACATCATGTATGTAGATATTTGATTAGTGTGCAATGCAGCAAAACCCCTATTTCACACTAATTCTTATTACATTTCCTTTTCTTCCAACTATGTTCTTTGTAATTTACAGTAATAGTAATTATGGAAATATATCTCTTATCCACCTCCAATTAACTCAATACACTACTAATTCCCTTTTTCTCTCTAAGTTATATTATTTCCTATTTTCATACACAATTCCTAATCCTAATTTAATCGCGATAAGTTTCTATAAAAGAATTGGGCTTGCTAACTCTTATTCCAATTTACCCATAATTTACTGTAATCTTTCTCAACCCATCTATTTCATTATATTTTAAACAATATAATTAGGGAACATACATAATTTACCATCAATTTTACAATCTTGTCATTACAATAATTCCTTAAGATTAAGCAAAAAGATATGGGAATGAATTTTATACACAACAATAACATCCTTAATGCTTTTAGGGAATGAATTACATCACAATTATCGCAATTTCAATTATTCATTACGTTAACAATTTCAGGGAAATTAAACGATAAATATACCGTTACCATAAGGTATAATTTAAATTAACTCATCTAATTACTTTCCAATTCTTGAATCAAATTCAAATCTGCTACCTCGTAGTCTTCCTGATTGAATCTAATATTGAAATAATCACAAATTTACAAATCTGATGCTAAAAGAATGAAAGGATCCCAAAAGTTTAGGTTCACTGAATTAACCTCAAGTAGACGAGAAACCTGAACACCTATATTGCAGACGTATATCCTTTATCTTGAATTCTTGAATCAGAATTACTTAAACTAATATTCTTGTTTATGAAATATTTGGACAAGAAAGAAAATGGCAGAGCCTTGGCGTTGTCTCAGAGATGAGTTGGAGGCAAGGCTCTATTGGTCTATTTATAGGTGCACAAAAGATTCTTGTTCGTTGGATTAAATATAGTAAAATCTGAGCCGCTAAATTGAAAATTGACATCAATTTACCCACAATTGGGTCAATTATGTTGATGTTGTCTTTTATTAATTTCTGGTTTAACGTTGCTGTAATGTTCATTTTCTTACCAAATATTGTTATGTCAATTAATTTCTTCCATTTATAAGGTACGTTTAACGTTTCAAATTCAAATTTGCACATATATATCTGAGCATAATTTCACAAACCTTTATCCGTTAATAGTTGCGCAATAAATGTCATTATTAATGTCATTCTATTGCCAAATTTTTTAACCTATTCACTTATTCCCAATCTTTTTAACGCACTTTCACATGCGTAAATAAATGTGCGCATTCATTCCATTTTTATCTTTCGCCCTTAATTTACACTTTAATTTCAAATTTTGAATTGATGCATATATATTTACACACAACTTCATTTCTTTTCAAAATTCAGATAACTTTATGCTGACATTTATTTCTTACTTATTTTGATTGATTGCATGTCACTTTTGAATTTGAAATATATATATATACACACACACATATACACATGTGTGTGTATATATACACACTTACCTATATTTTTTTTGTTATATGTACATTCACATATATTTTTCTCTTAGAGCATGCATCCTTGTATTAGGTTTTCTTAAAATAAAAAAACATGATGTTGGCGGGGCTCGAACTCCTTCGGAAGTGCATGTTCTACCAACTCACCTAACTTAGATTTTGTTTACAAGACTAAAAACATGATAGCTATTGTTCTTATTTGTGTTTCTCTTATATCTTCTTTTTCACATTTGTCCTAGAACTTCATTTAAGGATATCTTTTTCAATTTTACTCCGTTTTCTTCAAACCATAGGTCTAAATTGATCAAAAAATTGCCATGAATGCAATGACGCTCATTCCGTGACCAAATTATGAAATTTTTTATGGATTATATTTTATTATTTAATTTAAAATGTGCAGTGTTAAAATACCTCTTTAAAACTAATATTTTAAATAATATTGTTAATAATGTTTTCTTTCAAATGCCTGAAATATGAAAACCAAGCATAAGTTTGAGTTATGAAGTTTAAAAGTTTTCGATACGAATATGGAAAGAAATTTCCATAAACGGTATCGCTTATATGGAAAATATTTAGATATACTCTTATCACTAGATGTTGAAGTATAAAAACTTTCCTTTATCTCGAAGTTTGAAAACATTACTCTGATGATGCCTAGGGGTAACACTACCTCAACTTGTCCGCCTTTATTTTTTAACTAAGAGATATTATAAGTTTGGGATCGATAAATAGAAATAAGGGAATGTGATTCAGTTTCCATATATGATTTTTTTTTAATACTCTTAATAGTTGATATAACAACTATTGGTCTAGCTTTCTTGAGTTGTATCGTCAAATCAAAACGATTTGTTGCTCTTTGAGCTTTGTTGTCCTTTGTGGAAAAGACTGAACCAAAAGAGCGAGTGGAAGTCAAGTTATGTGGGGTTGCTCCCATTATGGTATTATCATGTCTACTCTAGATTGGATTAGGTTATGTTCGCGCGTAGATGTGAATTACTCAGATTTTGGGATTTTGTACCAGGTTCGACTTGAACGTTTCCGAGAGCCATTGGAGTTCTCGGTATATTCTAGAGGTATATTTTCTGTCAGGAGAGCGCACTTCCTAGTCGTTATTTGTTTGGAAAATTTCTCATTCAATTCATTTGATTTTATAATTAAATTTTCCTATTTTTAATTTGCATCAGGAAGAGATAAATCTTTCGCATGTTTAATTAATTTAATCCATGGAGAGATTTAATGTTGTTGTGATTGACCTAGTCCATGGTTAATGTTGTGGTCCCGTTTCTTTGGAAATTTTACTTTTTCCTTGTTTGATCCAAATTTTTGGATCATTTTCTGAGTTTCCATCTAGAAGTGTCGTGAAATCTTCTTGACGAGGTGTTGTACTATTATTACTTATATGTTAACAAAATTTTACTTATGACACCCATTACTTGTTGTTTCGGTGGTTCGGTTTTGTTTTGATGTTTATCCATATATGTTATTTTTGTTAGGTAAAAAACCATTCCGCAACCAGCGATGTGGTCTCATAGAATTATTATATGTTAATTATACATGAGTTTTTCATGTCGAAATTCTAGACTAATCCGTTTATTATTTTTATTATAATGCTCGGGTGATTCCAAGCGTGTTTCCAAGTTGTCTTTAGTGGGATGTGAGGCTCATGGATTAGAGTTGGAAGTTTGCCTGTCACATTATTTTATCTCTGTTGTATTTTATTTTACCTATCAGCATTTACAAGGTCAAAATTTTGTAACAATCCAGTTTGTCTGTCAATATTATTATTTTTGTTGTTGTTTCCGCTATGAGATTTTTTTTCCTTATGTTCTTAACTTTTTTCTTTTTATTTTCTTTTTACCCTAACAATGTACATTTTCGACGATTGGATTTTTGACATTAAATTACAGTGTCGTATTTAGTGTCGACTTTCAATGATCGGGAAGGTGGGTTGTCACAGTTGTATCAGAACTGAATGTTAGGCAAGAACCTTGGCTCTGGTGGGGTAATTCATCAAGATTGGGTAAGAGATACCCTGAGATGAGTTCGAGAGAGTATATTTAAATACAGGACCTTATTCGTTAGAATTATAAAAACATATTATGATAATTAGTTTGTTGAGTTGTTTATGAATTCTGGTCGAGATGTGGGATATCACAACATCGATAGGGATTTCTGAACACTTGAACAAGGAAAATATACACAGTATTGATTTTTGAAAATTTCGTAAATGAAATATTTTACCTTGGATATATTTTGTTTATAAATATATATTTAAAAAAACTATATAGTTATATATATAGTGTTGTTTGTTAATGATAATATTAAATTATTATCATTATTGTTTGATTGTTTATGCTCAAGTAGTTCAGGAGCATTGACTTTTGATTAGTTGATTATTAATTTATGTTCTATTTACATATGTATAGTTATTAATAGTTTTAAGTATATTAGAATCGAGTACCTTGTGAATAAAGTTTGACAGTTTAAATATACGTTGTCCAATATAAATATTAAGTTAAAAATTAACATTTAATAGAAGTTTGGCCAGTTTAATCTAAATGGAAAATTGAACATTTAAAAGAGAATTTTTTATAAATTTTTATTATAATGTAAGATGTTATATATGTATTGGTAATTTAGTAAGTTTGATAGTGCAATATGTTTTTGAAAATGGTGTTGATTAAAATAATTCCAATATTGTATAAAATGATTTCAAAGGGATTTATTAGGATTCAAATAGTAGTTTACTTAAAAATATTTCGAAGTTTAGATATTCCAAAAAGTTTAGTTTTCTTAAAAGAAATTGGTTTGAAATTAAAATCTTTTTCATATAAAAATTTCATAATTAGAAAATTTAAATTCCTAATTGGCAAAGAAATATTATTAGCTCGGGTTCAAATGAGTTAAGTGAATAGGATGCTTTTAATAATCTCAATTTATTAAAACCATATCTAACTATAAACATCTAAGTTTTATAAATTGATCAACGTTGTTTGAGCTAATCCATAATCAATTTTTCTTTAGACATCCTAAGGGAAATGTGTCGAAGGGTTAACTCAGTTCGAAGATTCTTTTTTGATTTAGTATATATATGAATTTTGGATTGAAATAAATAAATCGATAAGTAACTTGAATTTGAGCTGTTTATTTTTTATTTTATTTTTTGCAAAGAAAGCTGGGTTGAATGGCTCCCAACATATCTTATTAAAATCTGAATATTACAAACTACAATATCAAAGTCAATAAATAAAAATAGTAATAGAATAGACAATTACATGTTTAGAAGTAACAACACCACTAAACACCCTAATGTTCCTTTCCATCCACAAGAAATAAACTATCTTCTTCAATACCTTCAAAAGCAAAAAACCATTGATGCTCTTCCACCAAATCGATTTAAGAGTAAGATACCACTCAATAGATAAAACAGAATTTGCGAAATGAAGCCCAAAATGCAGTAGAACCCTCTTCTAGACATACAACGAGTACTCACACTCAAAAAACAAGTGGGGAATTGTATCTGCATGCAAACCACAAAGTAAGCAATTATCATTATCAATCAAACCAAACACTTTCAATTTATACTTAGTGTGCAAACCATTCTTCAACACTCTCCACAAAAACAGATTTTCTTTTGGAACATAATTCAATAACCAAATTCAATTTCAAGCATCAATCTAGCATACACAGAACTAACTGAGTAAGCTTTCCCATTCGGAAAAGAATGAAACTAGTTGGAGGCAATGGGGGTGTTTAACAGCCTGTTCCAAACAGAGAAGTAATAGCAAAACTACTATGTGGAAGAAAAAGAGAATCGTTAATACAAATACCTTGCAAGAGAAGCTTTTTCAGAAATGCCAGTCATAGTTTGACCATTAAAATCAATTAGATCAGCAAGGATAACCCCTTGAGAAGACAATGGATCAAACCAGATTGATAAATCATGCATAAATTTCATACCAGATTGAAATATTGGTAGAAAACTAGATCTATGTCAAAGCACATTCCTCCACGACCAACTACAGTCAAGTGGTGAATCCATGGTCCAGAAAAACTGTTTCTTAATGAGATAATGCCTGCACCATAATGCCCATAGATTGGTATCTCCAATAAGAAGTTTGTCAATTCTGGAGGAGAGAGCAGCCGTATTCCAGATTCTCAGGTTCATAACACAAAGCTCGCCATTCTCATAGGAACAACAGACATATTTGAATGATATAGGCACAAGTTTCTTAGAGTAGTGGTTACCATGCCATAAAAAATGGTTGAGAGAAGAATTAATATTGTAAATTGTAACAGCCCGCATTTTATGTATTGGAAGATCGTAAAATATTTTTGTTTTATTCCCTGAGGGTTGGATCATTAATATGTTGCTTACGGGAATGTAAGTCATGTCCATAATTTTTACCAATTTTGTTTGTGACCATTTTCCCTCTGTCAATCTTGTGCAGGGAATAACCTTTGACTCGGATCAAATCAGGTGTTGAGACCTGTGTCATTGGAAAGGAAATGATGCTTTCCTTTCCGTAGAGTGGTCACATTAAAGATTTGGTTCAGCGGTTTAGGAGGAATCATTGTTTTAAGGTTTTACAGTTGGTTGTTCTGGTTTGGTAAGCCATAACGGGCTGATTTGGAGAGGCTCATTAGTGGGCTAGTGGGAGGGCTATAAATAAGGGGTAGGAGGCATGGATAATAGTTTACTTTCTCCATTCTCTCATTTGGGGGAGCTTGCGATCCTCTATTTCTCCATTTTCCTACACCTTTCCACCATAAAAATTTGAGATCTACCTTAGAGAATCGAAGATCTACATCGTTTGGAGCTATATCTACATCATTTCAAGAGGGAGTTTATCGAATTGAAGAGTTTGGATCAAATTCTTAACTATCCGGATCTAGATCTAAGTGTTTTTGGATTGTTTTGGAGAATTGGTGAGTGATATGCATCTCTCACATGGATTAAATGAAGTATATGAGTGTTTGATCTTGTTTTCCATCAAATCCAAATTATTTTCCTTAGATCTACATCATGGTAAGTCTATTTTCATATGAATCACCATAGGATCTAATTTAGCAACCAAAAACAGGTAATCTCTATGCTATTTCATATGTTTATGCAAGTTAGATCCATAATTTAGTTCATATGTTCATTTATCATGATTTGGGTGAAATTTGCATAATTTTGGTGAAAATTGTTGTATTCATGTCGTTAGTAATTGCATAACATGTTTATGCTTGTATATGATGGATTGGTTGAATAGATTTCATCGATCTTGTCGTTCGATGAAGTTTTAGTGAAATTTGGTGCTGAATTAGACTAGTGTAAGACACAGGTCGAGCGTGTATTACAAAGTGTAGTACAAGTGGTAGTACAGGTGGTCGATCGAGCAATAGGTGCTCGAGCAGCCTGGTCGGTCGTGCAAAAAGGGGTCGAACATGAAGGGGGTCGGGTCACGCATGTTGGGTTTGGTAGGTTGCACCATGGTGTGGTCGGGTCGAGCAGAACAGGGTCGAGCATTAGTGGGATCGACCGAGGAAGCAATGAGTTCGAGCCTGGTCGGTCATGCAACGTAAGAATGGTCGGGTCGAGCAAGAGTGTTCGGGTCGAGCAAGGCTGGTCGGTCACGCTCATTGGGGTCGAGCAAGGCTGGTAGGTCGCGCTCATTGGGGTCGAGCAAGGCTGGTTGGTCGCGCTCATTGGGGTCGAGCAGGATCTGGTCGGTCGCTCCAGGGGGTTGTCGCACCATGGGGTCGGTCACACCTAGAAGGCATAAGGCCCTTTCTAGAAAACAAAATATTTTTCGGGTAAACGTTATGGTTGATGGCATGAATGATGTATTTTATTTCGTAGAAAATGGATTATACTGAACCTTATGTTGGTGCTATTCGGTTCAATAATGATTGTGACTTCGAAGATAGCTTAGGAAGAAATGTTCGAAGGGATGAGATGCATTCGTTGACCGTTGAAATGCAACGGATGTGATGACAACTCAAGGTGTTCTGAGTTGGTTGATATGGTTGTATAGTCGCCGTTGATAACGACTAGAGATACCGAAGGTCGATGAATTATCGTTGTCTTAGGTTCTAGCGGGCTCAAAACAGGGGTACATTTATAAGACCAGTTGTAGGTCGAGTACCCTGGGTATCGTTGAAAGGCCTAAGTACGTATTATTGAAAGGCGTATAGAGTTTTTGCTAGAACCGGAGTTACCATTAGCCCTTGGCGGATGGCAGTATGATATGGCCAGTCATACGATTAACGGTGGTTTTGAAGTAGGATTGGCAGTGATAGCTAGGGTCTATCATGGATGATTGGTTTCTTTGTTTGTACCGTCTCACGTAGATTGTCCAACATCGAAGGAGATGTTTCTTGGGTGCTTGTCAGATATTGGTTTAGGCCTCTAGGGCTTGTGCTTGAGGGATGTTTTATTCGATTAGGATGGTTTACGTAAGATATATAATTTGGATGCTATGAGTGTTATTGGTGGTTGTTTCTATTTTCCATGATTGAATGGTCATTCTTATTACCATTGATGAATTGTTGTTCCTTTCGTTGTATGGATTGTAATAGCTATCACTATCGGATGTAGGGAAGACATAAGTTGAGTTCTTCTCAGGAGTTGTGGGTAGATTAGTTTGTTTATTTACCCATGCTCATGTACTTTTTTGATGATGTTAGTTAGCTATTTTATCGCTCACTAAGTATGTTGTCTGACTCAAGGTTTTATGTTTCTCTCTTATTACCTTGGGTTGTTCATTCGATTTTTGGACGGGCAGACTAGGTGGGAGGTGATAGGTGATAGCTTAGTGAGGACGATGTTGCAGTTCGGAGGCAAGCAGGAGGCTGGTGTATTATCTTTCTTCCTACATAGTATTTTGATTCTCGCTATTTATTATTCTTCTCTGAGTACTGTAGTGAGGAAAATTTGTATAGACTTATGTTGCAATCCTAGTGTTTGTATTTACTATCTAGTTGTTATGAAAGTCTGGTGTTTTCTGTTCAAATATGCTTTACTAATATTGTATGTTGTATATGTTCTATTATATTTTATCCTTGCACCGTGAGTTTCACGTCAAGTTCCGATTGTGTTATCATACCTTGATGATCGTCCATAGCTGCCTGGCACACCTTTCAGTGCATTATCCTTCTTGTTTAATGCAGGGGTTATAGGCGGTCGTCACATTTGGTATCAGAGCTCTGGTTAACGATTTAAGCCAAAATTCTAGGGCGTAATAACATATAAGAGATGTATTTGTAGATTTTGATGGACGTATACTATATGATACTATGTAGTATAGTAGTTTTTGTACTTCTTTAGCGAATTTTCTGGTAAGTGGCTAATCATTCTAATTTACAGATTTTGAATGAGTCGACATACTTTAAGACATACTGCTAGGGTGGAGGCTGTGCCTAAAGGGGAAATGGCAGTACACCAGATTACCCAGCCATGTTTGGGGCCATGATGGAAGCATACATGTGAAGGGTGCCCACTCCAGTGGCAGCCACGGTGGATGTAGGTGAGCAAGTTCCTAGGGTTGTGGATTTTGCGAAGCTATGCAAGGACTATACATTTCTAGGAGGAAAGTCATTCAAAGAAGCAGAGCCAACCGAAGAAGTTCAGAGGTGGTTGGTTTCTTGTGTTCGTATATTTGGGAATGGATGATGCGACTAATAGAAATCTTGCATCAAGGAAGTTGCAGGACAGGGACATGGAGTGGTGGAATTCAGTTACACTTGAGACTCCACAAGAGGAAGTTGTTGTTGTTGCAACCAAGGAAGCTACAAAACCACAACAGGGTGGTAAGAATAAGAAGAGGAAAGGCAAAGTGACTTGCTACAACTGCTGGCAGAAGGGACATTTTTCCAAGGATTGTAAGAATCCCAACGCTGAGAAGAAGTGCATTAAGTGTGGGAAGCCTGGGCATCAGAAGAATGATTGTCCAGAATCAGCTAAGGATAAATAGGTTGTGAAGGCTTATGTTTGGAAGTCGTACCATCTTCTTCGAGAACTCCTATTGCAGAGGAGAAAGGAAAGGGTATCGTCATTCAAGGTACTCTTTTGTTCGAGGTATTTCAGTTCGAGTGTTGTTTGATGCTGGAGCATCGCATTCATTCATTTGTGATGAGCTAGTGTGCTGCTTGGGTTTGGAACCTGAGATTTGTCATAGACCATTGATCGTGAATAATCCAGTTGGGGGTTCGTCCAGTTTGTGCATGCTGTGTCGCGATCCAGTGTTGTCGAGTGATGGTTGCTTTTTATGAATGATCATTTTGTTGTGACTTTCTCTAGGTTTGGGATTGCTTTGGGATATGGATTGGCTTAAGGGGTATGCAGCAAAAATGGATTGCGAGAAGTAGGTGACAGTCGGGAATATGGAAGGGTGAATGGTTGTGATTCGATGTAGGTCGAGGATGGTGTCTTCGCAAGTTATTTACATTCGCTTGTGATTCCACGGGAAGGCTTGTCATCAGTGCTGATCATAAGTGAGTTCGATGATCAAAGCTTTGCCTCTACATCGTGGGATTGAGTTCAGAATCGATTTGGTCGAGGGTGCTAGACCATTCGTTATGCCTCTTAGGAGGATGGAACCTAAGGAACAACGAGAGTTAAAGGTGCAAGTTCATGACCTTTAGGAGAAGGGTACATTTGGAGAAGTGTACTCGAATGGGGTGCACCAATTGAATTTGCAACCAAGGCGGATGGTTCGTTAAGATTGTGCGTAGATTACCGTGAGCTGAACATGATGACTAAGAAGAATAAATATATATGTTGCCGAGGATAGCCGACTTATTCAATCGGCTTCATGAAGCCAAAGTGTTTTCTCAGATGAATTTGGCAATGGGATTTCACCAGTTGAGAGTGGCGAGGGATGGTGTGCCAAAGACTGCTTTTAGGATACCATCCGGTTTCTTCGAATGTGTTGTGATGCCATTTGGGTTGACTAACACACCAGTGTATTTTGTGGATCTTAAGAATAGAGTTTTCAGAGATTAGTTGAACAAGTTCGTGGATGATATTCTGGTTTATTCCCGGAATGAGAAAGAATCAAAGTTTCACATAGGATGCAAAGTGTGAGCAAAATTTTGGATTCATGAAAAGAGAAACCAACATGTGCTCTTGTTTTGACGATTCCAAGTGGGAACGAAGGAATGGTGGTATACACTGACACATGTGGTACTAGGCTGGGAGCTGTGCAATTAAAGCGCTTAGCGGTACTATAGCGGCGGAGTTGCAAAAAGGTGCAACGGGGAAATGGCGGGGATATAGCGGAGGCGTAAAAATGTTCACTAGATGTAAACCTAAATATTTGAAAATTAATTAATCATCTTTCTCACATTATATGTGTAGAAGAAACTAATAGAAATTAATCTCATATAACAAAATCACGGAATATCGTAGTTATGCATGCTAAACTTGGTGAGTGTAATTGATTTTTACCATATATTAGACACTTATGCCTAAAATTTAGCCATTTATGATAACTTTACTAATTTTCTATGAATAGAACTAGTCAAATCAATCTCTATATATTAATATTGCTAAAGTGGATGCTAAAAAGCGTCGATATAGCGGATGTAGCGGAAAATAGCAGGGCTAGAAGCGGATCTATTGTTCATCAGCGCTAAACTAAAATAGCGTAGTGGTTGAAGGGGACTATGGGCTATAGCGGGAATATTGCAGGGCTTTAACTGCATAGGCTGGGAGTAATGTTTTCGAAATGGAAGAGTCTCGAGTATTTGGCAAGGTTCGATTTCAGGCCAAGGTGTGAGTTGGAATCCGAAATGTTGTCAAGCTTATCGATAAGACCTACACTCACCGAAAGGATTGGGAAGAGCCAAAGGCGAGATACAAAGCTTGTCGGGTTTATCCAGAAGCTAAAACCAAAGGATAAGTAATTTGAGGACAGTCGGGAAGGTTTGCTTCGAAAGCAAGGACGATTGGTTGTTCCTGATATTGATGGATTGAGAGATGAGGTTTCGAGGTAGTGTCATCACTAGAAGTTGACGATTCACCCCGGTAGTAATAAGATGTATCAGACATGAAGCGAGCTTACTGCTGGGAAGGGATGAAGAGAGATATTGGAAAGTTCAATTCCAAATGTATAAACTGTCAGTTGGTCAAAGATGAACAGAAGAAGCCGAGTGGTTTGCTTCAGCCATTAGAAGTTCCGACATGGAAGTAGGAGCAGATATCGATGGAATTTCTCGAAGGACTACCGAGAACCAGGGCAGGAAACGAGGGAATTTGGGTCATCGTGGAACGCTTGACCAAAAGTGCAAGGTTCATTCCTATCAAATTGACTAGGACAGCGTCAAAGTTGGCTGATGTAACACCCCGTAATTTTAACAACACTAAAGAGGACAAATTAAAGAATAATTAATTTAATATTTAGAATTAAGGGAAACAGACTGCTCCATTACGTCTGTCTCGAAATTCTGTTCAAGATAGACATTTGGTTTGCGTAAAATGGACACCATATGAAGAAGTTATGATGGTTTGAATTTTGTATACATGTAAGAGAATTTTATATATATATATATATATATATATATATATATATAAAATTAAATCAAAAAATCAAATTTCAGTTGAAAATCGTTCAAAACGCAGAAAATTGGGTAAGCAGGAATTCTCCCGCCCAGGGGATCGACCCCTTAGGGGGGTGTCGACCCCTGTGTCAACCCCTTAAGTGGGGTGTCGGCCTATGGGTCGACCCCCTAAGGGGGGTCGAACCCCCTAGGGCAGACATGGCATTTAGGGTTTGGGGGTTGGCGGCTATAAATATGGCTCCATTTGAAAATTAATGGAGGACTAGATGCTGTTGGTGCCCAGACTGAATCAAACCCTTTTCCTTCTTCTGGAATCAAGTTAATCAAGTTATTCAAGTGTATATATGTGCTTCAACCTCTGCTATTCTTTCTTTCTAGATCCAAACACTGTGAGTTTAAGTTACTTTTTGACTTAAATAATTAAAAAGTAAAACATGATATGACTGTAATTTGGATCTGTGCCTGTGACCGCTTGAATCATATCAGATATACAATAACTTGTGAACCTATGATATTCTGGCATAACTATGACTTGAACCTTAACCTTTATTATGTCAGATCTACCTTTGATTTTGGATCTAATTCACTATTTAGATCACCTTGTACCTATCATGTTTGTGGTTAATTGGATTTGTTACTAGTTAGACATCTAAATTACCGTTTAAATCTTATCATGCCTGTTATGACATCCCTATTATGTTAGAATCGGTTCTATTATCTCATATTCACCAGATTTGTTCTTATATGCCCATCTTATCAATATTCCACTATATTTTTATGTCAATTTTGCTAGCATAATCATCTCTGGCATCTTCCTTTTATCTTTCCTTTTTATTTTATATAGCCAGGCTACTTTCGAGCCTAGGCATGCCATTGAAATATGTGAACACGTTAAATGAGGAACGAGGCAAAAAACATTGAAATTGGGCATAACTTGAAAATGGGGAATTTGGCATGACTTGAATAATGCTTATGAATATGAATTTAGGGCATATAATCCATTATGAACATATTTGGGGAAAAGGGGCATGAGAACCAAAACGACATAGGTAAAATTGGCTAATAATGAAATGCCTAGGATTACAGTAATCAGAAACTGTAACTGCGCCTAGACACGAGGTTAGATTACGCTTGTGGTGGAAGTCTGCCCTGAACCGCCCGACATATCCAGCGACCACAAGTGGTGAATCTAATGTGAGGGGTCTAGGTGCACAAAAACGAGACGTGCTGAGACACGAGGTTAAGCCCGATTTGTTGAAGAAGTCTTCCCGGAACCGACTGGCATATCCAGCATCCACAAGTGGTAGGCTTAATGTGAGGGGTCCATCACATTATAACCATAAATGGACATGGAAATGAATTGGAATACTTAACCTAGTTTAATCCATAGGGATTGTATGAACATGAACTCGAATAGGGGTTAAGTAAACTTGGTTGAAACAGTGGGTGGGTTAAGTAAATCTGGGTAGGGTGGGTAATATTTATATATAGGACCACAAACTTAACCGGTTGGGGTTATGTAATTAAAGACACTGTTAGGTAAGCATAACCTGTAGAAATGATGGGGTTATGTAATTAAAGACACCAATAGATATACATAATATGTGGAAATCCTAGTGGGGATACAAGACAAGGGAGAGGCTTGTATCATCTTGTGGTTGGGACCCATTTCAGTCAGTAACCCATAGAAAAGTATCAGACGAGTACTCCGCCCTACGTCGGAGTTGGGACACGCTTACTGGGATGATTGTAAGAGATCCAAATGTGGAGGACGGTGTGGGCGGCGCAAACCGACCGGGGACATGTGCGTGCACGGGTCGGGCAGAGAGCGATAAGATGACCGTGACACCAGTATATATGATTATGCACATCACGAAGGGTTGCCACTTTAGGAAGTGATACCTCCTACTATGGGGCAGGCACATGATATCTACGGAGTAGGGAGTCGATCGATTAGGTTAGTAGTTAGGGTACATCTAAACTCTGGTAAAGTTTAGGAGCCTGTTAGGATTGGGATGCCTGTGGATTGTATGGGGTTAAAACCTCACACCAGAAGTATGCCTAAGTCTAGCATCTTATAGTTGATGGGATCATCTTAATATAGTTATACTAGTTTAGGTGTAGCGTAATCTTTAGAGAAGTGTATACACTCTATCATGTTTCCCTTGTCATACCTGCCTTTTATGGTGTTATCTTTCTTATCCACGTTATATACCTATCGTGATATTTTTACTTATTTACTTGCTAAAAGTAACTAGACTTGCCAGTCTTTATGTCTGACCCTTTTTGTTTCCTCTTCTTTTGTGACAACCCTAATTTCGACAGACCGATTTTTTTTCAAAATTCCAATCAATCAAAACTAGGATTGGTTTGCTCTGGTATCCTGCAGAAAAGACAGAGACATAAAATATGTCAGAGCTCAGAAAATATCTCACAGCGGAATGGATAAAACATAATATAAATCAAAGCATGGCCTTACCATATTAATAATACTGCCTAACCAGTATCCAAAGCTTTAATGTCTCATGTCTCTGCCACAAATCTAACCTGCGAGTAGGTTATGAGGAGGGGGTCAGAACACAAGTTCTATTGACTGGATTTAAACTATACACTTTGGATAATCCTACATATACCATTCAATCATATTATCTTATTTATTAGGTTACTTGGGTTATCAACACTCAAGGCTTACACACACGTCGTACCCATTTACTTCCCAGTGGATTAACCTAATACAGTATATATATATAGCTACCTCCAATATTGAGGTACACCTCATGGTACCCCACTCGCACGGTCTCTATCGTAACATCATCAAAATATACGCAGTCTCTCATCCTACGTCGTAGTGACGTACGGATATCAACAATACGCTCTGCATATATCTATCATTACTAAGCTACATAAACGTACTGACTGCAACCTTTGTTCGAATCAGACTCCATACTGGAGTAATGCCCTCAAGTCTACGATACACCACCCAGAGCTAACATGCATGTATCTAGACTATCCACCATACGTATCTTCAATTCTAGCTCGATGCCTCAATCGCACGTCCTCTAATGTGCACCGAGTTCCATGGCAGGGCGATACAAGAAACACAGAACTCGGTCAGGAGCTTTTCCATATCTGTACAGACCCGCCTTTAAGAGCCTCTAAATACCTATGTTATTCCCTAGGGTATGTTTTCACGGTGGATATGGCCCCACCTCGGCCCCTCCCTCAACTAGTAAAGACTACCAGAGCTAAGCGACTACCCCTATGCAAACAATCTAAACATCCATGTGGCGTCTCCCCTCAACCCCTTACCCCGATAGTGAAGGGTGAAATGGTATCTTGGGTTTAGCTCGAGTCTTTCCGCATCCCACTGGCTTCCGATGACGGGTATCCGATGGTCTACTATCCTTATTGGCCGTGACCCTCTGCCTCCTCGTGAGGCAACCGCCGAACCACCCTAGTGTCACCTCGTCACAGCATTCTGACTGCATAGCTACATCTGCTGTCAAGGCCCACCTAGTAGTTACGTGCAGACCCAACCTCTTCGGACACAGCCTAAGACATCTGCCGCCACAGAGAGGACTATAGGAGCACCTTACGTACCTCAGGAAGCTGCGTGCTTACCCTTCCATTCCTTTGGAGCCATCATAACAATCAGATGAATGTGTGCTCCCCCTCGTTCCTTATAACACCTCGATGATCTATACCGTTGGGTTATTCATCCTCAACCGTATGGACTGGTCTAAGCGCCTTACTTTAGCATGTTGTTAGACCCTATGCCTAAACATTCTTTTATGCGCTTGTCTCACCTCATCGGGTTTCCAGTTAACTTGGTTATTCCAATTCATATTGAATTCTTATTCAAATTACCAAGTTTCTCTTGCTTATTAATTTCAGTCATAAAACATAATCCATTTAAGTTTATTAATAAGCCCACAACATGTTATTCTCTAGATTGTGGCCCAAGGTCTATAATCTACAACCCCTTTTTATCTTCTTGTTGATTTCATCATTACAATAACATGTTTTACTCAATATGTAATTAATTATATCCAATTCACATGTTTTAACATGCCACTTACCATTTATGATTAAATATAACTTATTTCATTTCATAGTTCTTCCTCACTCTTTCCCATTTAGTCATAATTCCATTTTACATTGTCAGTACAACTTATTGTTATTTACTTATTAACTTTGTTCTATTAACTAGGGCCCATTAATAAGTTTCTCTACCCGTTTATTATAACCTATGTTATAATTTTCTCTTGTCCCTAGGACAAGCCTAACCATTTTTATCAACAGGTTTCAGACCTCCAAGCTTATAGGCTACTTCATTTATAATTAAGTACAACTTCTTATATTCCATATATTTTCCCCTTTTTCTCAACTGGTTTCGGCTTCCCCCATTTATTGATTACTTAAGTTATAATTAAGTGCCCCTTATCTCATTTCACTAGTTATCCCATTTCCTTATTAGTTTATTATAACCTAAGTTATAATATTCACTTGTCCCTAGGACAAGTCTACCTATTATACAACATTTTCATTAATGTTAGTTGTTTATAATAGGTGATTATCATTTCTACAAGTTATGCTTACCCTAAAAGGTGTCTTTAATTACATAACTGTATTATTTCTACCGGTTATGTATACCACTAGGTGTCTTTAATTACATAACCTTATCGGGCTAAGTTTGCTGACCTATATGTAAATATTACCCACCCCCTTAGATTAACCTAGCCCACGCACTATCCGACCAATTTTATTTAACCCTAACTTTAGTTCATATTCATACAATCCTTATGGATTAGATTAGGTTAAGTAGTCAAATTCATTACCATGTCCATTTATGGTTTATAATGGGCTAGACCTCCCACAGTAGGCCTACAACTTGCAGATGTTGGATATGCCGGTCGGGTCCGGGCAGACTTCTTCCACAAGTTGGGCTTAACCTCGTGACATAGCCCGTCTCGTATTTGCACACTTAGACCTCTCACATTAGGTTCGACATTAGTGGCTGCTGGATATGACGGTCGGGTTAGGCAGACTTCCACCACTAATGCAATCTAACCTCGTGTTGCAATTACAATTCCTATTGTAATCCTAGGCATTCATTATTAATCAATTATTTAAACCTATGCCTTTATGGTGTTAATACCCATTTGTCCAATTATATTCAAGATGGGTTATATGTCTAAATTCATAATATTCGAATTATGCCAATTACATATGATCCCATTTGCGCCCAAATCATTTTTCTATACCTATGATCAAATTTAAGATTTTAAAACATAATATGGTCGATATCCCAAACCTATATTTATTCGATTCTATGTTAACATGAATCCATATAGTCATATACTTTCTCCAATTATTCCCTGTATATAATTGGGACAAATTTAAATGTAAACTTTTAGCACTCCAACAAATCCAGTATATGAATTTTTCCCACATGTTCAAATTAATATTATAACATGTAAACATTTCAACTGATTCAACATATGAATTATTCGTATTAACAATTTGACATTATATCATGTTAATCATTCCCCCAATTTAATAGATTTAACATCTGATTTTCTTGATCTATTCATATTAACGTCTCAACTTATTATAACAGCAACTTATAATTAAACTGGCAATTTCATAATTTATTAAAAGGGGAATGATAAACGATAGAGGTACTATTATTCAAAAAGTATAATTTAAACCCACTCACCTTTCATGCTTTTCCCAAATTTTGGATCTGATCCATTCTATCATCCATGGTTTTCCTTTCCCCTTCTATTTGATTTGAAGCCTAATAACGTGGATTGACTATTTTCATTTAAAGAGAAGGGAAAGAAATAGGAAGATTTGAATAGATTAGATCAAAAAGTTTACCTTGCTTTTCATGTAATTCTGAACGCATTTTAATAAAAACACAAATCTTTTCCCTCCAAATCTTAATTTAAGATTTTCTAATTTACAAATCTAAATTTCTGAATATGTTTGAGGAGAGAGAGAGAAAGAGAGAGGGAGCAATGGCAAAGCTCCAGCGTACCCGCCGAATTATGAGATTTAGGGTTAGGCCTAGGGTCTTATTTATAGGAGTAGCGGAGGAACCAGGACCCTCAGATCAAAATTTAAGATATCAGAACCGAACACGTCAGAAGAACTTTCTGGATCCGGGGTGGGTCGACCCTCCTGTTGGTGGGTCAACCCCTAGGTCAACCCCCAACGGTCCATTTTCCCTTCGAACTTTGCCACCCGCGATTTTAATTTTTGAACTGATTTTCGAATTTTCTAGATATATTTATTTAATATATATATATATAAGCTCCTTATATGTATACAAACTTCTAATGCTTATAACTTCTTCATACGGTGTCCGTTTTACGCAAACCAGATTTCTATATTGACCAAAATTTCAAGACTGACACAATGGCATAGTACGTTTTATCTAATTATGAACATTTAATTAATTTATTCTTATTTTATTATCTTAAAAATACGGGGTATTATATTCTTCCACCCTTAGGAAAATTCATCCCCGAAATTTGATAAGGGTATAATAAATTAACCCCTCATATGAAATACATCCATCATGTGTGCATCCAATTTTTGCAAACATTGTGCACTTGTGCAAATTGAAGTACAACATAATAATGCATGCATGCCTAATCGGTACCTCCTATGTGTATGCAAGCTTTTCAAAAATTCTTTTAAAATATGATGCTCACATCCTAAATATACTGGAAGTTCTACATGAATGCAATATTTTGAAAACCAGAATGCCTTTTCATCCAAATTTTCCCACACACTTACAGAGTAAGAGCATAGTTCATCCAATTGTTGCATCCATAATCCTACCAACCAACTTTATTTTTTGAATTTCAGAAAAATCTAATTTTTCTAAATTCGATTTCTTATGTTACAAAAAGGTGGAAAACGGAAAACTCCGCATCTCTCGCTTTTTTTTTCAACCTTTTTCTAACCGTAATTGGATTTTTATGTAACTATTTATAAAGATTCCCTATTTTCCTATCCATGCACAGTCCACGTAAGAAAATTTTCTTTGTTATTGATTTTCTTTTTAATCTTATCTTAGAAAGTTTTATTTTTATCCATCTTTTCTCATAATTTTCCATTTTTGTTGCTTTACTGAATTTTCTGTTTCCTCTTTCAGTTGTACATTTTCTCCTTTCTTAGCTTATTTAATTATGTAATCTTAGTTTTAATTTAGATAAGCCTCTAGTCTTTCAACTAAAACAGGAGAACAGACACCCTACACAGTTACTACTAAGGGCCAAGAATATTGGGACCATGTCTTCCCCTCAGACAGAAAAGTCCAAACTATGAGATCTATGACAGGTTTAGGTGTTACCCTAACTATCTAACAAGAACAAAATAATGGAACGATCCCAACAAGAGTGTAGTAACGGGTTTTGCCCCTAAAATGACAATTAGTAACAAGATCTAAACAATTACTTGCCCTTTTCTATCTAGTAGTCACTATTAACTCTAGCTGTGTACCAATAATTAATTCAAGCAACATCCTAGGCTTTCAATGCTTACGCATTCTATGGGAACTCACTATTATTCCAAGATAATTCTCGCTATCTGCTTCATAGCCTCACAACTTTTCCCGTCTCCCATACTTTTAAAACATGGTTTGGCACTTTTTCATTTAAATTTCCTTCCAAAAATTTAAAAATGTCAAAACTTTATTTTCCTCATGAAAAAATTCTTTTGCCAAACCATAAAAACATGTCATCTTACAAAAATGTAAATCATTTTTTTCAAATCACAAAAATGGAGTAGGTACGGACAACTATTTCTCAATCAGGTTTATGACTTGTTCTTGCATATAAGGTCGGTTCAGTCTCTTACTACAAGGTGCAGACATCCACTCTATTCTTAATTCCTACACTTATTTTGTCCACCCACCAAAATTATCTTAAAATAATTTATCAAAAAGGGTTGTCATAAGAATAGAGATTTAAAATCTTTATTTATTAAAGATTCTTGTATGAAATATAACTAGAAAACTAGTGAGTTATACATGCTCTATATTATGCACCTTTTATTGAGAGAATTTTACTTTAGATAAAAATATTCGCAAAAAATCACTGTTTGCAAAATATACCCCATTTTCTTTCAAAAACCCAATATGTATACTTTACATATTTAAAACTTATAACTTTTTGGATTAAAACTTGAAAAACACCATAAACCATTTTCCCAAAACTTTTATAATCTCAAGTTCTTAAAATTTAATAATGGGGTTAGACTCAAAGCGGGTTTCCAATTTTCTAGGTTTTCCTAGACACTCCCCAAGGTCAATTCTCTGAACTATATATATTTCTAATCCATTTTTCTATTTTCAACTTTTTTTCCAATTTATAAGGTTTTCAAGCCTACTAACCAAAATACTAATCATATGGGATTCACTTTCCTTCCATACGAAATACATTATACACTTTCCACCCATTTACCTATGGGTCTCAAATTTCCTTATTCATTCCTTTAGTGTACTAAACAAACATCCCATTTATACTCTTTTTGTTTAGTGGGTTCCTCTACGGATCTAGGTATACATATAATATATTTATATTTTTTTAAAAATCAAATACGTTCACTCACTAATTATATAGGAATCCTAAACCTAAGCTCTGATACCAGATGTGACAACCCTAATTTCGACAGACCGGATTTTTTTTCAAAATTCCAATCAATCGAAACTAGGATTTGTTTGCTCTGGTATCCTATAGAAAAGACAGAGACATAAAATATGTTAGAGCTAAGAAAATATCTCACAGCGGAATGGATAAAACATAATAAAAATCAAAGCATAGCCTTATCGCATTAATAATACTACCTAACCAGTATCCAAAGCTATAATGTCTCATGTCTCTGCCATAAATCTAACTAGCGAGTATGTTATGAGGAGGGGGCCAGAACACAAGTTCTTGTGACTGGATCTAAACATACACTTTGGATAATCCTACATATATCGTTCAATCGTATAATCTTATTTATTAGGTTACTTGGGTTATCAGCACTCAAGGCTTACACACACATCGTACCCATTTACTTCCTGGTGGATTAACCTAATACAGTATATATATAGCTACCCCCAATATCGAGGTACACCCCATGGTACCCCACTCGCATGGTCTCCACCGTAACACCATCAATATATACGCAGTCCCTCGTCCTATGTCGTAGTGACGTATGGATATCAATATTACATTCCGCATATATCTATCACTACTATGCTACGTAAACGTACTGACTGCCACCTTTGTTCGAATCAGACTCCATACTAGAGTTATGCCCTCAAGTCTACGATATACCACCCAGAGCCAACATGTATGTATCTAGACTGTCCATCATACATATCTTCAATTGTAGCTCGATGCCTCAATCGCACGTCCTCTAATGTGCACCGAGTTCCATTGAAGGGCGATACAAGAAACACGGAACTCGGTCGGGAGCTTTTCCATATCTGTACAAGCCCGCCTTTAAGAGCCTCCAAATACAGATATTCCTAGGGTCTGTTTTCACGGTGGCTATGGCCCCACCTTGGCCCCTCCCTCAACAAGTAAAGACTACCAGAGCTAAGCGACTGCCCATATGCAAACAATCTAAATATCCATGTGGTGTCTCCCCTCAACCCCTTACCCCAATAGTGAAAGGTGAAATGGTATCTTGGGTTTAGCTCGAGTCTTTCAGCATCCCACTGGCTGCCGATGATGGGTTCCCGATGGTCTACTATCTTTGTAGGTCGTGACCCTCTGCCTCCCTTGGCCTCCTCGTGAGGCAACCGCTGAACCACCCTGGTGTCACCTCATCACAGCATTTTGACTGCATAGCTACATCTGCAGTCAAGGCCCATTCACTTAGTAGTTACGCGCAGACCAACATCTGCGGACACAGCCTAAGACTTCTACCACCACACAGAGGACTACTAGGAGCACCTTACGTACCTCAGGAAGCCACGTGCTTCCCCTTCCAGTCCTTTGAAGCCGTCTGGATAATCAGATGAATGTGTGCTCCCCCTCATGCCTTATAACACCTCGATGATCGACTCCGTTGGGTTATTCACCCTCAACCGCATGGACTGGTCTAAGCGCCTTACTTTAGCATATTGTTAGACCCTATGTCTAAACATTCTTTGATGCATCTGTCTCACCTCATCAGGTTTCCAGTTAACTTGGTTATTCCAATTCATATTGAATTCTCATTCCAATTACCAAGTTTCTCTTGCTTATTAATTTCAATCATACAACTTAATCCATTTAAGTGTATTAATAAGCCCATAACATGTTATCCTCTAGATTGTGGCCCAAGGTCTGTAATCCACAACCCCTTTTTATCTTCTTTTTGATTTCATCATTACAATAACATGTTTTACTTAATATGTAATTAAGTATATCCAATTCACATGTTTTAACATGTCACTTACCATTTATGATTAAATATAACTTATTTCATTTCATAAGTCTTCCTTATTCTTTCCCATTTAATGGTAATTCCATTTTACATTGTCAATACGACTTATCTTTGTTTACTTGTTAACTTAGTTCTATTAACTAAGGCCCATTAATAAGTTTCTCTACCTGTTTATTATAACCTACGTTATAATTTCCTCTTGTCCTTAGGACAAGCCTAACCATTTTTATCAACGGGTTTCAGACTTCCAAGCTTACAGGTTACTTAATTTATAATTAAGTATAACTTCTTATACTCCATATATTTTCCCTCTTTTCTCAACTGGTTTCCAGCTTCCCCCATTTATTGATTACTTAATTTATAATTAAGTGTCCCTTATCTCATTTCACCAGTTATCCCATTTCCATATTAGTTTATTATAAAGTTATAATATTCACTTGTCCCTAGGACAAGTCTACCTATTATACAACATTTGCATTAATGTTAGTTGTTTATAATAGTTGATTATCATTTCTACAAGTTATGCTTATCCTAAAAGGTTTCTTAAATTACATAACTTTATTATTTCTACCGGTTATGTATACCACTAGGGGTCTTCAATTACATAACCTTATCGGGCTAAGTTTGCGGGCCTATATGTAAATATTACCCACCCCCTTAGATTTGCCTAGCCCACCCACTGTCCGACCAATTTCACTTAACCCTAAATTTAATTCATATTCATACAATCCCTATGGATTGGATTAGGTTAAGTAGTCCAATTCATTACCATGTCCATTTATGGTTTATAATGGGCTTGACCTCCCACATTAGGCCTACAACTTTCGAATGCTGGATATGCCGGTCGGATCCGGGGAGACTTCTTCCACAAGTTGGGCTTAACCTCGTGTCATAGCCCGTCTCATATTTGCGCACTTAGACCTCCCACATTAGGTTCGACATAAGTGGATGTTGAATATATCGGTCGGGTCCGGGAAGACTTCCACCGCTAATGCAAGCTAACCTCGTGTCATAAGTGCAATTACAATTTCTAATTGTAATCCTAGGCATTCATTATTAATCAATTATTTAAACCTATGCCTTTACAGGTGTAAATGCCCATTTACCCAATTATATTCATGATGGGTTATATGTCTAAACTCATAATATTCGAATTATGCCAATTACATATGATCTCATTTGCGCCTAAATCATTTTTCTATACCTATGATCCAATTTAAGATTCTAAAACATAATATGGTCGATGCCCCAAACCCATATTTATTCGATTCTGTGTTAACATGAATCCATATTGTCATATACTTACTCCAATTGTTCCCTGCATATAGTTGGGACAAATTTACATGTAAACTTGTAGCACTCCAACAAATCCAATATATGAATTTTTCCCACATGTTCAAATTAATATTTTAACATGTAAACGTTTCAACTGATTCAATATATGAATTATTCATATTAACCATTTGACATTATATCATGCTAATCATTCCCTCAATTTAATAGATTCAGCATATGAATTTCCTGATCTATTCATATTAACGTCTCAACTTGTTATAATAGCAATTATAATTAAACTGGAAATTTCATAATTTATTAAAAGGGGAATGCTAAACGATAGAGGTACTATTATTCAAAAAGTATAATTTAAACCCACTCACCTTTCATGCTTTTCCCAAATTTTGGATCTAATCCGTTCTATCATCCATGGTTTTCCTTTCTCCTTTTATTTGATTTGAAGCCTAATAACGTGGATCAACTATTTTCATTTAACGGTAAGGGAAAGAAACAGGAAGAACTAAATAGATTGGATCAAGAAGTTTACCTTGCTTTTCACGTAATTCTGAACGCCCTTTATAAAAACACCAATCTCTTCCCTCCGAATCTTAATTTAACATTTTCTAATTTACAAATCTAAATTTCTGAATATGTTTGAGGGGAGAGAGAGAGGGAGCAATAGCAGATAGAGAGGGAGCAATGGCAGAGAGAGAGAGAGGGAGCAATGGTAGAAATCCAGCGTAGCCGCCGAATTATGAGATTTAGGGTTAGGCCTAGGGTCTTATTTATAGGATTAGTGGAGGAACCAAGACCCTTAGATCAAAATTTAAGATATCAGAACCGAACACGTCAGAAGAACTTTCTGGGTCCGGGGTGGGTCGACCCCTTGGTCGACACTCCTATTGGTGGGTCGACCCCTAACGGTCCATTTTCCTGCACACGATTTTGATTTTTGAACTGATTTTCGAATTTTATGGATATTTTTTTTAATATATATATACATATAAGCTCCTTATATGTATACAAACTTCTAATGCTCATAACTTCTTCATACAATGTCCGTTTTACGCAAACCAGGTGTCTGTCTTGACCAGAATTTCGTAACGAACGCAACGGCGCAGTCCGTTTTACCTAATTCTAAATATTTAATTAAGTTATTCTTATTTTATTATCTTAAAAATAGGGGGTGTTGCATCTTTCTTCCGTTTCCCCCCAGGTTCTCAAGGTGGGAATACCCAAGCTTGACCAGGATTCTGCTAGCATTTGCTGGAGCTACTTAGATGTATTGCTCAAGCTCCTATTTTTGCTACTATGGCTATGCTTTTATTTGGGGATTTTGCTTCTTTTATTTTGTACTCTGATGTTTAAGAGCAAGACAGAAGTTTTTATGATGTACTGGTTTTTATGTAATTCCGACATATGATGTTTTGAACCATGATGTTTTATGATTAATAAAAGTTTTTAATTCCGCTACTATTTTATATCCGTCTTGTAATGTTTCTATTTCTGTTTACCTATAATGCTTCATGAAACTTAATGCTTTCTCTTAATGAGTGACATTAACGGACGTGGGGTGTCACACTTGGTATTAGAGCTGAAGGTTACCAGATTAGATAAAAGTTTTTGAAAATTATTTTCAAAAAGGTTTTAAAAGAAAGCATTTTCAAAAGAGAAGTCTATTTTAAAAACATATTCCCCAAAGCCATATGTACCATCTTTCAATCCTTTGTCTGAATCTCTTTCCTTTTCTTCTCAACATGTCTGGGGAACCTAATATTCCTGAGGGCGTTACGATACCAGGCTGGTTCCGTAGGTATCTAGAGGCCACGGCGCCTACCGGTGGCCAAACTGATGTTCCTGCCCTAGCTGCACCCGTCGTTCCTCCTCCTCCTCCGCGTGCAGACAACTTCTCTAAGGTCTACAAAAAATTTTGGGCTATAGCAGGAAGGCCATTCCATGGAACCAAGACGTTTGTAGAGGCAAGGAATTGGCTCAAGGAGACAGAGGATTTGTTTGGAATTTTCAATGTGGATGATCGTAGGAAGACTAGGTTAGCCGTCTGGCTACTGAAAGACGAAGCTTCGTTCTGGTGGAAAGTAACCCAAGCAGGGCATCCAGTGGAGACATGTAATGATTTTAGATAGAGGTTTGAAATGAAGTTTCTTTTTCAAGCTAAGAAAAGCATGCAAATGGAGAGGTTCTTGGCGCTCAAACAAGGAAACATGACTATTAAAGAATATGTGAACAAATTCAATCAACTGGTAAGGTTTGGATTGGAACTGGTGGATACTCCGCAAAAGAAAGCTTTGCGGTTTGCTAAAGGGCTGAATGAACCCCTTCATGGGTTAGTTATGTCCCGTATTCCAATGGGCGCGACTTTTGAAAGGCTTGTTGATATGGCCTTGATGCATGAGGAAGACAAAGAAGAAAGAAGGAAGTTTAGGCTGAGGAAACAACGCAAAACAAGAATGTATGGCCCAAGAAAGGACAGCATCAATAACAACAAGAGAAGAAGGGTGGAAAGAATGACAATGGTAAGGGTAAGAGGAAGTGTCATAGTTGTGGACGAGAGGGTCACATGGAGAAACACTGCAAAAGAAGGAAGAATTCTAGCTTTAATTGTGGAGAGGTTGGATACTTTGCTAAGGAGTACCCAAAGAAATAGGGACAAGGCCAAAGGGCAGGAACTTCTGGAGGGTAGGTGCATGCTCTCACGGCCAGTGCTCCAGATAGAGGTAGGAAAATTTCCGTGGAAGGTTTGATTTCTTTCCAATCACCCGATTAGAACTCTTTTTTATTCTGGTGCTTCACATTCATTTATATCTAGTTCTGTGGTTGAGTCTCTACACCTAAATACTAGTATGGTAGTGGATCCCGTAGTTGTCTCAAACCCCATTGGTGGTTTGACTCATTTGTCTATGATTTGTCGGGTTTTGTGAATATCTGTCTTAGGCGTCGAATTTGAGTGCAACGCATATGTGCTCGATTTAACGGGCTACGGTTTGATTCTAGGGATGGATTGGCTAACCATGTATGGTGCCATTCTAGATTATGAGGAGAGGGTCGTTAAGCTTCTGACTTGTCATGGGAGGACCCTCGAGATTTCTTGTTACCCACAAAGACATGTTATGCTTAGTTTTCTAGAGTCTCTTGATGCATCTATCGATGATCTGCAATCTGTTCCAGTAGTCTGAGATTATTTTGATGTTTTTGATGAGGTACGGGGCTTACCTCCGAGGCGCGAGATCGATTTTCATATATATATTTGGTGGATAATGCAAAGCCAGTTACATTGCCTATGCGTCATATGGCTCCAAGGGAAAGGAAAGAGCTTAGAAAGCAAGTAGGGGAGCTTCTTGAGAAAGGGTTTATTAGGCAAAGCATATCTGAATAGGGTGCTCCAGTTGTATTCATGACTAAGGCGGATGGTTCGCTTCGCTTGTGTGTGGACTATAGAGAGTTGAACAAACTCACTAAGAGGAACAGGCACCCGCTTCCGAGAATAGATGACTTGTTTGACCAGCTTGTTGGTGCCTCGGTATTCTCTAAGTTAGACTTGGCCATGGGGTTTCATCAGTTGAGGATGGTTGAGGACAGTATAGATAAGACCGCCTTTAGGACTCCAGATGGTTTCTTTGAATGGCTAGTTATGCCTTTGGGTTGATGAATGCACCCGCCTATTTTGTTGACCTAATGAGTAGGGTGTTTCGGGAGATTCTAAATAAATTTATCGTGGTCTTTGTCGATGATATCTTGATCTTCTCAAAGAGTGAGGAAGAGCATGCCCAATATTTGAGAGAATTTCTGAAAACTCTCTATGCACAACAGCTTAAGGCAAAGTTCTCCAAATGCCATTTTTGGAGAAAGAGGTGAGATTCCTAGGGCATGTGGTTTCCGAAGATGGGATAGCAGTAGATACCGAAAAGATAGTTGCAGTTCAAGATTGGCTAATTCGGAAGAATGCAACGAAGATGAGAAGTTTTCTTGGATTGGCAGATTATTATAGGAAGTTCATTAAGGACTTCGCAAAGATATCAGCCCCACTCACCAGGCTGACGAAGAAGAATTTGGCATTTTCTTGGGATATAGATTGTGATGTTGCTTTCAACGATTGAAGAGGGCTCCGACAACAGCCCTAGTTTTGGCCTTTCCTGATGAGAATAAAGCGTTTACAGTTTACACCGATGCATGTGGTACAGGGCTTGGTGCGGTTCTGATGCAAGAAGGAAAGGTAGTGTGTTATGAGGGTAGACAGCTAAGGGTTCATGAGAAGAACTACCCTACCCATGATTTAGAGCTGGTTGCCATAGTATTCGCGCTTAAGATGTGGCGCCATTACTTGCTTGGAGAGAAGTTTGAGTTGTACACCAATCATGAATCTCTCAAGTACTTGTTCTTGTAGAAGGATCTTAATTTAAGGCAGCAAAGGTGGATGTAGTTCCTAGCTTCTTATGATTTTGAGATTGCTTATACCCTTGGTAAGGGTAATGTGGTGGCAGGCGCACTGAGTAGGCAGAGGATGGCCTTAAGTCCTCTGTTTGTGGAAAGAAAAAGCTTGGAATTCATATCGAGTTTTGATTTTAGACCCTCTACCGAGTTATTGCCTGGTTTGTTTGCATCGCTAAAGATACGACCTACACTTATGGATCAGATAGGAGCTTCGCAGCGAGATGATCCACAGATTTCAGGCATCTTGGATAGGCTTAGTAAAGGGGAGACTTTTAGTCACCTCCATAGATATTCCATCGACGATAAAGGGTGGTTGCGACGAGATGAAAGGCTTTGTGTTCCCCAAACCGGAAGTTTGTTAGAAACAGTCCTAGAGGTAGCCCATCATTCTAAGATGACTATTCATCCAGGCGGTGATAAGATGTATAGGGACATGAAGAGGGTTTTCTTTTGGGATGGAATGAAGAAAGATGTGGCCGAGCTTGTTTCTAAACGTTTAGTTTGTCAGCAAGTCGAACTGAGCAAAAGAAGCCCGGTGGTTTACTTCACCCTTTGGAGGTTCCAAAGTGGAAGTGGGAGAGCATCTCTATGGATTTCGTAGATGGTTTCCTTAGATCAAAGAAGGCAATACCAGTACTTAGGTTGTGGTGGATAGTCTTACTAAGAGCTCTCATTTGATTCCAGTTAAGAGTAAGAGGGCGGCAACTTGGTTGGCAGCAATTTACGTTCATGAGATATTCTTCATGGAGTACCTTCCAGCATCGTAAGCGATCGTGACCCCATCTTCACTAGTGAATTTTGGAGGAGCTTGCAAGAAGCATTAGGTACATAGTTATGTTTGAGCACCACTTATCATCCTCAGACCGATGGACAGATGGAGAGGGTGAAAAAGATTCTTGAGGATCTTTTGAGGCTGTGTATCTTAGACTTCGAAGGGACTTGGGAAGGGAATCTTCCTTTAGTAGAGTTTGCCTACAACAACAGTTATCAAGCTAGCATTGGCATGGCACCCTTCGAAGCATTATATGGACGACCCTTAGATCACCAACTTGTTGGTGGGAATCTACAAAAAGGATATTACTTGGTTCAGATATGGTTAGAGAAACGTCCGAGAAGATTGATCTTATTAGATGACAAATGAAGACTGCTCAAGTTAGATAGAAATTCTATGAAGACAAGAGAAGGACTGACATTGAATTTGAAGTAGGAGACATGGTTTTCATTAAAGTGTCACCTTTGAGGAATGTGTTTCGCTTCGGATCTATAGGGAAATTGGCACCAAGATTTGTAGCGCCATTTCCCATAACAGAAAGGATTAGCCAAATGGCCTATAGAGTAAAGCTACCAAAGAGATTATCCGGCATTCATCATGTTTTCCACGTTTCTCATTTACAGAAGTGCTTGCATGATACCGCAGAAGTAGTTGAGCCCAGTATATTGGAGGAAGTAGAGGTGGAACGGGAGGTGACAGTCAAACGAGTTCCAACCCGTGTTCTTAGATCATATGTTAAGAAGCTACGTAATAAAGAAGTCAAGTTGATGAAAGTTCAGTGGGGAGATAACCCAGAGGATGCAACTTGGGAGACCGAAGACAAGATTCGTGCTTCGTACCCTTTTCTTTTCGAGGGTATGTTCTTAACTTCCTTTCCAAGGCTTTTATTTATGCTTGTTTCTATCATTTAAGTATGACATATTGATCGAATCTTCGACCTTTAGGTAGGAATCCCATGGATGTAAACAAGTGTTTGAGACATGTTATATTTGATGGATGCAAGTGTTTGCTAGTGGTTTCTAGTGGATGCATATACACACACATTAAGCACTAGATCGGCTCAATCACTCTCATACTGCACATGGATGTGTGTGCATTTTTCTTCTTTTAATGGATGGAAATGGATGTATCATCATATGGATGTTGCATTTGGACGGATGATTGGGCACCCATATAGAACTTACATGTTATACTATAATTATTGCATACATGTTGGATTCATGGCACTAACATGCATTGCATTAATGAGGTCGACTGAATCAGTAGACCGCCTGATCTTCGCATTAGTATTGGAACATATACACACACCTTTGCATATGTTCATATAAGCATTATAAGTCTTTAAGGACAATGGATGCTTATGATTGGTGGACAAGTAGATGGGTGATGGATGTAGGATATGCATTCTTTTTAACTTGGAGATTTTGGGGACGAAATCCTTTAAGTAGGGGAGAATGTAACACCCCATAATTTTAACAACACTAATGAGGAAAAATTGAAGAATAATTAATTTAATATTCAAAATTAATGGAAACGGACTGCGCCATTGCGTCCGTCTCGAAATTCTGGTCAAGATGGACGTTTGGTTTGCGTAAAACGGACACCGTATGAAGAAGTTATGAAGGTTCAAAGTTTGTGTACGCGCAAGAGAATTATATATATATATATATATATATGTATGTATGTATGTATAATTAAATCGGAAAATCAAATTTCATTTCATAATCGTTCTAAATGTAAAAAATTTGGTGAGCGAGAATTCTCCCGCCCAGAGGAGTCGACCCCTTAGGGGGGACGTCGACCCCTGGGTCGACCTCTCAAGGGGGTGTCGACCCATGGGTCGACCCCCTATAGAGGGGTCGTCCCCCCTAGGGCAGATGTGGCATTTAGGGTTTGGGGGCTAGCAGTTATAAATATGGTTCCATTTCTCTTATTTTCTACGCTAAAAATTATTGGAGGACTAGATGTTGTCGGTGCCAAAACTGAATCAAACCGTTTTCCTTATTCTGCAATCAAGTTATTCAAGTATAGATCTATGATTCAACCTCTGCTATTCTTCTTTTATCTTTCTAGATCCAAACACTATGAGTTTAAGTTACTTTAATATTTAAATAATTAAAAAGTAAAACATGATATGACTATAATTTTGATCTATGCCTCTGACTGCTTGAATCATATCAGATCTGTAATAACTTGTGAACCTATGATATTCTGTCATAACTATGACTTGAACCTCAACCTTTATAATGTCAGATCTACCTTTGATTTTGGATCTGATTCTCTATTTAGATAACCTTATACCTATCATGTTTGTGGTTAAATTGGATATGTTACTAGTTGGACGTCTAAATTATTGTTTAGATCTTATCATGCCTATTATGACATCCCTTTTATGTTAGAATCAGCTCTATTATCTCATGCTCACCAGATCTGTTCTTATATGCCCATCTTATCGATATGCCACAATATGTTTATGTCAATTTTGTTAGCATAATCATCTCTTTCATCTCCCCTTTATCTTTCCCTTTTATTTTATATAGCCAGGCTACTTTCGAGCCTAGGCATGCCGCTGAAATATGTGAATGCGTTGAACGAGGAACGAGGGGAAACATTGAAATTGGGGAATTTGGCATAACTTAAGTAATGTTTATGAATACGAATTTAGGGAATATAATCCATTGTGAACATATTTGGGGAAAAAGGGTATGAAAACCTATAACGACACAGGTAAAATTGGCTGATAATGAAATGCCTAGGATTATAGTAATTAGAAACTGTAAATGCGCCTAAACACGAGGTTAGATTACGCTTGTGGTGGAAGTTTGCCTAGAGCCGCCAGGCATATCCAGCGACCACAAGTGGTGAATCTAATGTGAGGGGTCCAGGTGCACAAATACGAGACGTGTTGAGACACGAGGATAAGCCCGACTTGTGGAAGAAGTCTGTCCGGAGCCGAGTGGCATATCCAGCATCCACAAGTGGTAGGCTTAATATGGTAATGAATTGGAACACTTAACCTAGTTGAATCCATAGGGATTGTATGAACATGAACTCGAATAGGGGTTAAGTAAACTTGGTTGAAATAATGGGTGGATTAAGTAAATCTAGGTAGGGTGGGTAATATTTACATATAGGCCCACAAAATTAACCAGTTGGGGTTATGTAATTAAGGACACCATTACGTAAGCATAACCTGTAGAAATGATGGGGTTATGTAATTAAAGACACCAACATGTATACATAACCTGTGGAAATCCTAGTGGAGATACAAGACAAGGGGAAGAGCTTGTATCATCTTGTGTGTGGAACCCGTTTCAGTCAGTTACCCATAGAATAGCATCAGACGAGTACTCTGCCCTAGGTCGGAGTTGATACACGCTTACTGGGCTGATTGCAAGAGATCCACACATGGAGGACAGTGTGGGCGGCGCAAACCGACTGGGGATATGTGCGTGCATGGGTCGGGCAGAGGGGGATAAGACGATCGTGACACCACTAGATATGGTTGTGCACATCATGAAGGGTTGCCACTTTAGGAAGTGATACCTCCTACTATGGGGCCGGCACAGGGTATCTGCGGAGTAGGGAGCCGATCAATTAGGGTAGTGGTTAGCGTACATCTAGACTCTGGTAAAGTTTAGGAGCCTGTTAGGATTGGACTGCCTGTGGATTGTATGGGGTTAAAGCCTCTCACCAGAAGTGCACCTAAGTCTACCATCTTATAGTTGTTGGGATCGTCTTATTATGATTGTACTAGTATTGGTGCAGAGTAATCTTTAGCGAAGCGCATACACTCTATCATGTTTACCTTATCGTACCTGCCTTTTACGGCATTATCTTTCTTATCCACTTTATATGCCTGTCATGATACTTTTAATTATTTACCTTCTAGAAGTAACTGGACTCACCAGACTTTATGTCTGACCCTTTTTGCTTCCTCTTCTTTCTTCTGTTCCCCTCCCCCCCCCCCCCCCCCAAAGGTTCTCAGGGTGGGAATACCCAAGCTTAACCAACATTCTGCTATCATTTGCCAGAGTTGCTTAGATGTATTGCTCAAGCTCTATCTTTGCTACTATGGCTATGCTTTTATTTGGGGATTTTGCTTCTTTTATTTTGTACTTTGATGTTTAAGAGAGAAAGAAGTTTTTATGATGTACTGGTTTTTATGATGTACTGGTTTTTATGTAATTCAGACATATGATGTTTTGAACCACGATGCTTTATGATTAATAAAAGTTTTTAATTCTACTGCTATTTTATATCTGTCTTGTAATGTTTCTGTTTCTGTTTACCTATAACGCTTCACGAAACTTAATGCGTTCTCATAATGAGTGACATTAACGGACATAGGGTGTCACAGCTTAGCTTTATGTTAAATGGATAGTTCGATTCCATAGTACTAAAGAACATAGTAAGTGACCATGATCCGTAGTTCACGAGCGGATTTTGGAAGAGTTCGTAAGAAGCTTTGAGAACCAAGTTGTGTCTAAGTACAACTTATCATCCCCAAACTGATGGTCAAACCAAGAGGGTTAATCGGGTTTTGAAAGATCTCCTATAAGCTTGAGTGTTGGACAATGGGGGATCATGGAAAGACCATTCACATCTAGTTGAGTTTGCATAAAATAATATGCTACCAGTCGAGTATTGAGTTGGCACCATACGAGGCATTGCATGGAAGACCATGTAATTCTCCAACTTGTTGGTTGGAGACTAGAGACATTGGTAGTTGGGCCAGAGATGATCAGAGAGACCTCAGATTGCATTGAGATTGTTCCGCAATGAATGAAGGTAGCCCAAGATCGTCAAAAAAGCTATGCGGATAAACATCGAAAAGATTTGGAAATCGACGTAGGTGACATGGTTTTCATAAAGATTTTAGCGTTGAATCATATGGTTAGATTTGGAAGTAAAGGAAAGTTATCTCCAAGGTTCGTTGGACCGTTTCCGATTATCGAGTGAATTGGAAAGCTCGCATATAGATTGATTTTACCCGAGAAAGTGTAGAGTGTGCATAACGTTTTTCGTGAGTCGTTTCTACGAAAATATGCGCATGATCCGGATGTGGTAGTATCTTCGGAACAATACGAAGACCTAAAAGTCGAGACCGTAGTTACAAAACCTCGTAAGCCGCTTCGTGTTGTGGAAATAACACGAAATAGCTTAGAAGGAAAGAAGGCTACATTAGTTGAGGTGCTATAGAGTGGGGATGATGACGATTGTACGTTGTTATTGTTTTTGTGATTGTTGTTGTTGTTTGAATTCTGCATGCTAGGATAAGGCTACGGATGCATGGTTTGATGGTTGTTAGTTTGGATGATAGAATTGGTTGATCATGGATGAAAGGCATGCAGAATTGTTTTGATTGCTAAGGTTATTGGAATTTCGGGGGCGAAATTCCTATAGGGAAAAGAATGTAACAGCCTGCATTTTACGTTTCACAAGATCGTAAAATATTTTTATTTTATTCCCTAAGGGATGGATCATTATCATATTTTAATAAGTTGCTTATGGGGATGTGAGACATATCCATAATTTTTACCAGTTTTGTTTGTGACCATTTCGCCCATGTCAGTCTTGTATAGGGCATGACTTTTGATTCGGATCAAACCAGGTATCGAGACCTATGCCATTGGAAAGGAAATGACGTTTCCCTTTCCGTAAAGTGGTCACATTAAAGATTTGGTTCAGCGGTTTGACAGGAATCGCTGTTTTAAGGTTTTATAGTTGGTTGTTTAGGTTTGGTAAGTCATAATGGGCTGATTTTGGAGAGGTCCATTATGGGCTGGTGGGAGGCAATAAATAGGGGGTAGGAGGCATGGAGAATAGTTTACTTTCTCCATTCTCTCATTTGGGGGAGCTTGTGATCCTCCATTTCTCCATTTTACTACACCTTTCCACCATTAAAATTTGAGATCTACCTTAGAGAATCAAAGATCTACATCGTTTGAAGCAAGATTTATATCATTTCAAGAGGGAGTTCATTGAATTGAAGAGTTTGGATCAAATTTTTCGTTGTTCGGATCTAGAAATAAGTATTTTTGGATTGTTTTGGAGAATTGGTGAGTGATATGCATCTGTCACATGGATTCAATCATGTATATAAGTATTTGATCTTGTTTTTCATCAAATTCAAGTTGTTTTCCTTAGATATACGTCATGGTAAGTCTATTTTCATATGAATCGCCATAGGATCCAATTTAGCAAACAAAAACCAGTAATTTCTATGTTATTTCATATGTTTATGCAAGTTAGATCCATGATTTAGTTAATATGTTCATTTATCATGTTTTTGTGAAATTTGCATAATTTTGGCGAAAATCGTCATATTCACGTTGTTAGTAATTTCATACCTTGTTTATGGTTGTATATGACAGATCGGTTGAATAGATTTCATCAATCTTGTCGTTCGGTGAAGTTTTAGTGAAATTTGGTGTTGAATTAAACCGGTACATGCCACGGGTCAAGCGTGTAGTACAAAGTGTAGTACGGGTGGTAGTACAGGGGATTAGTCGAGCAACAGGTGCTCAAGTAGCCTAGTCGGTCGTGCAAGAAGGGGTCGAGCATGAAAGAGTTTAGGTCATGCATGTTGGGTTCAGTCGGTCTCCCCATGGTGTGGTCGAGCAGAACAGGGTCGAGCAGTAGCGGGGTCAGCCGAAGAAGCAACGGGTTCGAGCCTGGTTGGTCATGCAATGTAAGAATGGTCGGGTCGAGCAAGAGTGTTCGGGCCGAGCAAGGATGGTCGGTCGCGCTCGCTGTGGTCAAAGAGGGCTGGTTGGTCGCGCTCACTGGGGTCGAGCAGGATCTGGCCGGTCGCACCAGGGGGTCGTCACACCATGGGGTCGGTCGAACCCAAAAGACGTAGGGTCGTTTCTAGAAGAAAAAAAATTTCGGGTAAACATTATGGTTGATGGCATGAACTTTGTAGCTTATTTTGTAGCAAATGGATGTAACGCTATGGATTATATTGAACCTTATGTTGGTGTTATTCGGTTCAGTGATGATTGTGACTTCGAAGGTAGCTCAGTTAGGAATGTTCGAAGGGATGTGATGCATTCGTTGACCGTTGAAATGCAACGGATATGATGATAACTCAAGGTGTTCTGAGTTGGCTGATAATGGTTGTATAGTCGTCATTGATGACGACTAGAGATACCGAAGGCCGAGGAATTATCGTTGTCGTAGGCTCTAGCGGGATCAAAGCTGGGGTACATTTATAAGACCGGTGTTAGGTCGAGTACCTTGGGTATCAATTAAAGGCCTAGGTACGTATCATTGAAAGGCGTATAGAGTTTTTGCTAAATCGGGGTTACCACCAGCCCTTGACGGATGGCAATATGATATGGTCAGTCATACAATTAACGGTGGTTTTGAAGTAGGATTGGCAGTGATAGCCAGAGTCTGTCATGGATGATTGGTTTCTTTGTTTGTACTATCTCATGTAGATTGTCCAACGTCGAACGAGATATTCCTTAGGTGCTTGTTTGATATTTGTTTAGGCCTCTGGGGCTTGTGCTTGAGGGATGTTGAATTTGATTAGGATGGTTTACGTGAGATATATAATTTGGATGCTATGAGTGTTATTGTTGGTTGTTTCTATTTGCCATGATTGAATGGTCATTCCTATTACCATTGATGAATTGTTGTTCCTTTCGTTGTATGGATTGTAAAGGCTATCACTGTCCGATGTGGGGTGGACGGGAGTTGAGTTCTTCTCGGGAGTTGTGGGTGGATTAATTTGTTTAGTCACCACTGCTCATGTACTTTATTGATTATGTTAGTTAGCTATTTCATCGCTCACTAAGACTGTTATCTGGCTCAAGGTTTTATGTTTCCCTCTTATTACCCTTGGTTGTTCATCCAAATTTTGGATAGGCAGACTAGGTGGAAGGTGACAGGTGATAACTTTGTGAGGTTGATGTTGCAGCTTGGAAGCGAGCAGGAGGCTGGTGTATTATCTTTCTTAATACATAGTATTTGGATTTCTGTTGTTTACTATTCTTCTCTGAGTGTTGTAGTAAGGCAAATTTTTACATACTTATGTTGCAATCCTAGTGTCTGGATTTACTTTCTAGTTGTTATGAAATTCTGGTGTTTTCTGTTCAAATATGCTTCACTAATATTATTTGTTGTATATGTTATATTATATTTTATCCTTGCATTGTGAATTTCACGTCAGGTTCCAATTGTGTTATCATACCTTGATGATCGTCCACAGCTGCCTGGCACCCTTTCAGCGCATTATCCTTCTTGTTTAGTGCGGGGGTTATGGGTGGTCATCACATAAATAACCTTGCATGGCAGAATAAAAATTCTGCAGTAATATATACGCATAGACAATGCCACAGACTTTACAATGACAAGTCTACCAGCCATAGAGAATTTTGATGAGGGCCAACTAGCAATTCTTGAAATGATATTTTCAATCAATGGTAAACATTGAAAAGATTTTAACATGGAAGAGCACAAAGGAGCTCCATGATAAATTTCATTATCCTGAAATGGAGACAAACCTGTAATAACATAGATAGATTGATTTACATGATCAAGCACCCCCCATTCTTAATCTTAGACTTTCTTCTATTGATACTCAGCCCAATCAATAATCTGAAAGACTAAAAAATATCATGAACACCAGAAATAGATTTTGAATTTGGCTTGGTGAAGAGTAGGAGATCATCGGCAGAGAGTTATAAAGAAATATTTGTTCTCTTACATTAAGGATGGTAATCAATTTGTTTAGCAATCATAGTGTTAGCCTACTTTGTAAACTAGGCTACACAAAGTCAAGAAGTTAGAAGATCAAGTAGACAAAAGACACTTTGTTATGCATCCGGTTCGGATCGGAATTACAGGAGTAGGAACAAAAACGAGACAAAGAAGGAAGGAAAGTATTCGGATCGGAAGTAGTAGGGCCGATCCGAACCCTATCTGCTAGCCCATCCGATCCGAATCTAGTGCATCCTGCTACTTCGCTCCACGATCTCCGGGATATTCAGGACAGTTACACCCGCTTGCTACCCACGATGGCCACTAACTAGGTGTGTTGTCCTCACCAGAACTCACCCGATCCCGAAAGTGACGGGATGGAAGCCACGTATACCCGATCCGACCCGGAGCCAGGAGGAATTTTCACCTATAAATACCCCATCAAGAAACACTTAGAGGGATCTTTTTGGCACTCTGAAAGTTTGAGTATTTTTGAGAACCGAATTTCAGTACTCCCAAACAATCCAAATCATCATTCAAAGGATATCTTATATATAATTGAGTGAATGTATATGAAAAATGAGTGAGATTGAGTGAATATCTTGTTGTACTTTCATCTACATCATCAAGCAAAGTGATATAAAGTGGAAGGCTCTTTAACGTCGAACCACTATAAATCTCATGTCTCTTTTCTGTTTTTAATCTCATTTTATTAGAATTTTAGTCAATTTGGGTGTTAGAACCATTTTTTGGTCCAACATTTTGGTGCTTTCACTGAGAATCATTTGAATTCTCTATTTTTCTGGATTATCGTTCTACTTTTTGGATCGTTGAGTTCAAAGAAGTTAATCCCCAATTTCCGACGCTTTTAAGTACTTATTGGTTGATTGTTGAAGAATTATGGCCAAAGGATAAGGCAAGGAAGGTCAAACCAGTCGAGGGAACGAAGTTGGCGAAGATCAGCGAAACACGGCCGTGACGAGGTCTCGTGGGCAAAGCTCGGGAGCGGATCGGACTGGCTCAGGAAATCCGAACCGATCGCAGAGGGAAAGCTTCGATCCGACCCGAGTAGAAGATGTTGAAGAGGTGCGCTCCCCCAACCCGAACCGATCCGGCCAGGTCACTTTGCTCCGATCCGACCCGACTCTAGGTGATGCTGGAACCTCTACTCGAGCCCCTCTAAATGCTCTGACTCCAGCCACCAGGACCAATGACCAGATCAATCCGTCTGCGCCTATCACCCAAGGAGATTTTTCGCGCCTTCTCGACATGCTTGAGAGCACTAGGGAGGCTATGAGAATCCACGAGCGCACCAACCTTATGATGCAAGAGAATATGAGAATCATGAGTAGGGAAATTGGCGAGCTTCGCAGGCAGAGGACCCCTTCTCCAGTTCATCACACTGCAATGGATCAGTCTTCTTCCTCAAAGGAAGAACGACCTCGTGAAAGAAGGCCGCTTGAACGACCTCAGAATTTGGTACAAATGACTTTCGGATCTCTGGGATCCCGCGAAGACGCTGCTCGTGTGTTAGGACCCGATGACCCGAGCTTGAGAGAGCCTATGCTGTTACCAATGCGAGGATCTCATGTTCTGCCTAGAGATCCTAACCTTACCAACCCCACTCAGGGACAAATGCTTCAGCCCCTTCCTCCCGAGATCGACCGGGAACGTAGGGAGCAAAGTAGAGCAGAAGCCGCTAGAAGAAGGAGGGTGTCCCCTGATCAGGAGCCCAGAGGAAACCCGAACATCAGGGCCAGGGAGCCTGAACGGCCCTTGGCCAATGCTGATGTATGGGCTATGGTGCGCCAGATCATGTCTGAGAGTCGAAATTACACCAATGAAGATTATGGTATTGAGAGAAGCCATACTCCCTTTACTGATGACATTCTTGACTTTCAGTTCCCCCGACGATTTAATTTGCCGCAGATGGACAGATATAACGGGAGAACTGACCTGGGACAACATCTGATGCGATATGCATGGTTTATGAATGTTGCAGCTGCTCCTGACGCTGTGAAGTGTAAGGCTTTCCCGATTTACTTAGAAGACGTAGCATTACTATGGTTTACTCGACTTCCTCCTCGATCGATATCGAATTTCAAAGAATTAAGTGAATGTTTTATGAATCAATTCCGACTTCACGCCCGAAAGTCTAAGACTGTTATCGAATTATCGAGAATTAAGCAAGCGCCGGGTGAGTCCTTGAAGTCGTATCTAGACCGTTTCAATTTAGCTGTAACAGAAGTCAGCGACCCTCATGAGCCTACCATCTTGATGGCCTTAATGGAGGGAGTTGATCCTGTTTCAGAGTTTGGAGATTATCTTTCTGGGAAGTCGCCTCCCATAAGAGAGTTCGTTTATGAGAAGGCCAATATTCAGTTAAGACGGGAGGAAGCAAGGGCAAACAGAAAGAGGAAGTCCGTAGCGGCCCCAAAAGAAGCTGTTCAGAGTAATGTTGCTGTAAAGCAGTCTGGAGAAAGCTCTGGGAAAGTCGAAGTGAATGTTGGAAACAATAATAATGGAAACGGGGGCAACATCAACCGTAATGGGAATGGTAATAGGAGAAACAGGAACCGAGTAAGTAATTCTGACAAAAGACCCCGGTTCCAGACTTTTGAAAATTATTCACCGTTGAATGATACGTTGGAGAACATTTATTTGGACATGTATAATGTTTTGCAATACAAAAAACCACCGCCACGAGATTCGACAGAGAAAGAAATTGCTACCGGAAAATTTTGTTTATTTCACAAAACCCACGGACATTCAACGAACGAATGTCGACACTTGAGAGATGTGATTGAGAAGTTGCTGCGTGAAGGGAAGTTGGATTAGTATAAGGCTGCCCCAAGGGACAGGGGGCAAGGAGGATAGGCCCCAAACCAGAATCAGTCTGCTCCAAAGCCTACAGCGCAACAAAAGGGCAAAGGGATTGTCATTAACACCATAGTAGGTGGACCCCATCCAGCTATCCACAGTTTCAGAGCAATGGACCAATACGTTAATGCAGTTAAGCACATAGATGTGGATGAGTGTAATGATTTGGAAGATATCACTCCTGTGAAACAGCAGAGGACAATGTTCGATGATGTGGTGTTCCGTAGCAGAGACGATACCGGAATCCAATCACCTACCGAAGATCCGTTGGTTATTACCACTACTATTGGGCCGGCACTGGTTCATAAGGTACTAGTAGACAATGGAAGCTCCGTCAACATTCTGTTTAAGAAGTCATTTGATTAGATGAGACTCGAGCCTGGAGATTTGAAGACCTGTGAAGGTTGGATCTGTGGCTTCAATGGGGCATCAACAGCTCCAACAGGGTATATAGAATTACCCGTAATTTTGGGACAAGGGGATCGTCGAAGAGTACGAATGCTTCAGTTCATAGTGCTAGATATCGATTCGCCCTACAACGCTTTTTTGGGAAGGCCTGCCCTTGCAGAGTTCAGGGCTTGTATCGCACCATGGTGCTTATTGCTAAAGTTCCCAACTGAAGCCGGAACAGGCGTAATGAGGGGAGACCAAGTCTCCGGGCGAGCTTGTTATATTGCTGAATTAAAGATGCTGATGAAGGGATTCAACATCGATACTAAAAGTACTTCACCTCCTCCAAAGGAGGGTTCGGCGTAGCAATTAGAGGGATCAGCCCCGAAGGAGTTTCCCAAGGGAATGCCTGAGGACCTAGATCCCAGAGAAGATGAGGAACCTGAGGATAGAAAGGCAACTCCTAACGAAACGATAGTGGATATACCCATTGATGAAGCTGATCCAGCAAAAGTTTTGAAGATTGGATCCCAGTTGGATCCGCACCGAGCCAAAGAACTGGCTAACTTTCTGAAGGCAAACCTGGATGTGTTTGCCTGGACCTACGCTGACATGTGTGGGATATCACCATCCATCATGAGTCATTCGCTGAGTATAAACCCAAAACACCCGCCTGTAAAACAAAAGAGACGTATGTTGGGCCCAGAGAGGTCGGCAGCTCTGAAAGAAGAAGTGGAGAAGCTGAAAGAGAACGGATTTATTAGAGATTCGACATATCCCGACTGGATATCGAATCCTGTTTTGGTAAAGAAGTCAAACGGAAAGTGGCGGACGTGTATTGATTTTTCAGACTTGAACAAAGCATGCCCTAAAGATAGCTTCCCAGTCCCCAGAATAGACCAGCTTGTGGATTCGATGGTGGGACATGAACTTCTTTCTTTTATGGACGCATATTCCGGGTACAGCCAGATTCCCATGCATGTGCCCGATCAAGAGCACACGAGCTTTAATACAAATTTGGGGTTGTACTGCTACGTGGTCATGCCTTTCGGATTGAAAAATGCTGGAGCTACCTACCAACGCTTGGTGAACAGGATGTTTTTTAACCAAATAGGGAAAACCATGGAGGTTTATGTGGATGATATGCTTGTCAAATCGAGGCAGTCCTCTAGCCATACGCAAGACTTGGAAGAGATGTTCGGTATCCTGCGAAAGTATCGAATGAAGCTAAATCCTTTGAAGTGCTCGTTTGGAGTGGCATATGGAAAGTTTCTGGGTTTCATCATGAGCTCTCGGGGAATTGAAATTAATCCCAGTCAAATAGCAGCGATAAGGAACATTGAGGAACCACGAAGAATCAAAGACGTCCAAAGTCTTGCAGGGAAGGTGGCTGCGTTGAGTAGATTTATCTCCAAAGCAATAGACAAATGTGTCCCTTTTTTTGACTTGATAAAAAGGGGAAAGAAAAATTTTGAATGAACTCCGGACTGTGTTGAGGCCTTTCGAAATCTATTGGACTTACTAGAGAGACCACCGATTTTGTCAAAGCCGGTGGATCATGAAGAGTTGTTTGTTTATCTAGCAGTATCGGCTCACGCCGTTAGCACCGCCTTGGTCCGGGAAGAAGACAAGGTGCAAAGGCCGGTATATTACGTAAGTAAGAAATTGGCAGCTGCAGAACGTAACTACCCAAGGATTGAGAAGCTTGCTTACATCCTTCTGATCGCCTCCCGAAAACTTCGCCATTATTTTCAAGCTCACCCAATAATCATATACACTGATCAGCCTCTGAGACAGGTGTTGCAAAGACCCGAAGCATCAGGACGGTTGATCAAGTGGAATATTGAATTAAGTCAGTTTGATTTAAACTTTCAGCCGCGGAGATCGATCAGGGGGCAAGCTTTGGCTGACTTTATAGCAGAGTTCACAATTCCGGAGGAAGAGACGATCGATGATAGGGTGGTTAAATTAGAGGAAGAATTAAAATTAGATCCATGGAAGTTGTACACAGACGGATTCAAGAACGACTGAAGGTCCGGAGCTAGAGTCGTCTTAGTTACTCCTGAAGGACGATCGTTATATTATGCTCTGCGACTAGAATTTTCAGCAACCAATAATGACTCTGAATATGAAGCCCTGATTGCCGGGCTGAAACTTGCTAAGGCATTAGATATATTCTGCGATTCAAAATAGTCGTCTGCCAAGTGCGAAAGGAGTTTGTGGCCCGGGGACCTCGACTTATTACCTATCTTGGAAAAGTGAAGGAGCTGTTGAGCAACCTGGAACGGTATAACATAACGCATATCCCAAGAGCTGAAAACTAAAAGGCAGACCGACTAGCGAAGCTGGCAAGTTCCGACAATCCGGAGGAAACCGAAATGGTTCCAATTGAGACGTTGGGATCGCCAAGCTTTGAGTTAATGGAAATTGAATTAGCTTTCGAAGCAGAACCGGAGAGGGAGTCGTGGATGACCCCAATCAAGAATTTCCTTAGAAATGGAGTACTCCCGCCAAAGAAAAGTAAGAGGCGAGCCATGGTTCGCAAAGCTACCAGATACGCCCTTCAAGATAATACCCTTTATCGGAAAGGATTTTCTATGCCCTTGTTACGGTGTATAGCGCACGACGACATCAAGCGTGTACTAAGGGAAGTACACGAAGGTGAGTGTGGGGACCATATGGAGGGTCAGACTTTAGCAAAAAAGGTATTGCGGTATGGGTATTTCTGGGCCACAATTAATAAAGATGCAGCCGATTACTCACGACGCTGCGACAAATGCCAGAGGTTCGCCAAGATCCCCAGAGCACCACCGACCCAGCTCAAGTCGATGGTGAGTCCGTGGCCATTTGCCAAGTGGGGAATTGACATCATCGGAGTTCTACCGATTGCCAAAGAAGGAACGAAGTATGCAATAGTCGCCGTGGACTATTTTACGAAGTGGGTGGAAGCTGAGCCCTTAACCAAAATCACAGCGAGAAAGATGATAAGTTTCGTGGTTAGAAATATCATATGCCGATTTGGGATTCCAAGGACCATTATAACTAATAATGGAACCCAGTTCGACGGTGCCGAATTCAGAAATTTCTGTCAGAAATACAAGATTGACAAGCGGTACACTGCAGTCGCCCATCCACAGTCGAATGGGCAAGTAGAAGCAATAAATAAGGTCATAAAATCCATCCTCATGAAGCGGTTGGAACGTGCAAAAGCAAAATGGGTGGATGAATTGCCCTTGGCTTTGTGGGCATATCGGACAACGTTTAAGACAGCTACCGACCATACTCCTTTCTCTCTCTCATTTGGTTCAGGAGCGGTAATCCAGGTAGAGCTTGAAGTTCCCTCTCACAGGGTGACATATTATAACCCGATGACGAATCGGGCACTCCTCCTCGAGTCCCTTGATGAAGTCGAAGAGAAAAGGGACGTGGCAGACTTGCGTGCGTCAAGGCATCGACGTCAGATGGCATGCTATTATGACAAGAAAGTTCGCTTTAGAACCTTTGAGCCAGGGGATTTGGTGCTAAAGCGAATTTTTCCATCCCTTCCTCATCTCGGTCCAAAGTGGGAAGGACCATTCGCCGTCCAACGGAAACTTGAGACAGGAGCCTTCAAGTTAACGACCATAGATGGTGAAGAAGTACCTAGGGCTTGGAATGCCCAACACTTGATGCGATATTTGATTTAGGGATGTTGTATTTTCTTTTGGTTTTTTTTATGAACCCTGTAAAAAGGCACGACTTGCCTTAAAAAAGTCTGTTGATGCGAACAAAGGACTATAAAGTGGATGTAGGCTACGACTTAGCCGAACCATTATAAAAATATCTTGTGCCATTTACTTTCCTGCATTATTTATATCTTCAGCTATTATTCTATTGTGACTATGGAATACGAAATGTTAAATTAAAATTTGGAAAGTTGGAGATGGCTTATATGCAAGAACAAACACAACGACTATTTGTACGACAAGACATAGAAGAATGGGAAGACGACATTCTTAACTCTAACTCTCAAGAATCGAGAGAGAGTATAAAGGACGGGAAGATGAAGTACTCTGAGGCGTGAAGGTGCACCCGGATGAGAGACCGCCTTAGCAAAAACTCTAACCTGGATATGAGACAGGAGAGTATAAATATTCCAGAAAGAACAGGCATCAATGACGAAAGGAATATGACCCCCGTCGGAGAATCGGGGACATTTGAACTCTTTAATTTAATCTTGAGTAGTTCTTCCTCAGTCATTCAAGACTGACTAGGGGCATGTATGCGTATACATGTTTCCTCCAGCAATGACTTCATTATATGACTTTAATTTGACATACTTGTGTATTTTCATTTAAATACTGAACTAACAACTATCAGATATTGCAGGAAATAAACTATTTTTATTCACAAACATGTGAGTTTGTACAAGGAAAACAAGCAAAAATAAAGATGCGAGGGCCACACTCGCTGCAACAATTGTGGGCCAATTAAATACTAAAATAAAGCAAAACACTTCATCACTTAGACGTTGAAGTGGACTTGGATTTTTTAGCAGCCTTCTGAGCATCCTTCGCCTCTCTTTCAGCATCAGTTAAAACGCGCCTTGGTTTTTTCCTCCCTGAGACTGAAGTGCTGGAATCGGTTGATTTTTTCCCAAGAGTCGGAACACTGGAATCAAGAGAAGACTTTTTAGCAAGTTCTTCTGTAATAGACCTAGTCGAAAGCTTAACAACTAACCTTGATCCAGCATCCACCACTGCGAGAGGCTTAAGGCTTTCGGGGTACAGGCCTTCAACTTTAAGCTGCATACGTTTGTCTTGTTCGACTTTCAATGCTGCTAAAGTGATGTCATCAGCGCTTTTTGACTCCCCAACTATAGCCACCTCAGGGTCTTCCTCATGTCCCTCATTGCCACTGTCGTCCTTCAAGGCGTCTATCATCTCGCCATCGTGAGGAGCATCAGCCTTACCCTTGTCTCCTTCAGCCTTCTCCGCTGACTTTGCTTCGGCAGTGGTTCCCTGAGGCACGTCTACCTTCTCGGACGGTTCAACACCTACAGAGTGAGAAGCAACAGTTATCAACTCAGGAGAAAATAAAGGGCCCTTCATCGATTGCCCGACTATGCGGTGGAAAGTGGAGATAGCTTTGACGAATTGGGGTGAAAAGGTAGAAATACCTTCTGATGATTTTTCAGCTGGAGTTACTGCCGTCTCTGACACCGTCTCAGGAATGGGGAATAAAAGAGATGCCTGAGGGATCGCCGGGTTTTCAGGATCATATCCCTCGATTTCAGAAGTTTCGGCGGCAGTCGAAGAAGAACCAACCTCGGAGATGTGCTTTTGTTTGGCCCTTCTCTTTTTCTCCTCCATGGCAGCAGCGATTAGGCGACGCCCCTCAGCCAGACGTGCCGGCTCGTCATCTCTTAGATATTTTTCGATGAGCTTGTCCTCGTCGATGGAATCTATCTTGAGTTATTCTTTCTCCAATTCAACAATTTGGCTCCATACGTGAACCAAGGTAGTCGGATAATCTTCGATCCAAGAGATGTCTCGATGGCGGATTATATGCGCAAAAAAATCGATCATCAGTTCGTCGAAACCATGCACATCCTCCTGGGCCTCAGACAGCTGCCTGCGGGTCTCTTCGGCTGACTTAATGACATTTTCAACATTGCCCTCCGCTAGGGCAGCCCTGTTTTCGGCCTCCATCAGCTTGGAAGCCAAGTCAGCGTTCTTCTCTTCCAATTCAGCATTCTTCCTCGCTAACTCGGCATTTTCTCGCTCAAGAGTAGCGTAAGCAAGTTGCATTATGGCGTTATCCGACTTGGCATCTTCTGCTTGCTTTTTCAGCTCCGAGCTCTCTTGAGTATGGGACTCGAGCAAGTCATGATAACGTTTTTGTAGCTCTTTAACTTGCTGCTTGAAATTGGCAGCATCCCGTTGAGCGATGGCAAGCTGGGCCTGGGTATTCTCAAGGTCTTTCCCTAAATTTTTCAAGGCCTTTGCGTCAGGTTCTGCAGTCTTCTTCATCGAGTTAGTATCCGTGATTAGAGTTCGGATGATTCTGGAAAGGTTACGTGAATACTTGAATATCTCTGAATATTTTTTCTCGACTGCGTCAATTTTCGCCCTGGCCTCGTCCGCCCACCTTAAGGAAATGGGCTCGAGGGCAGGTAAGAAAGTTAGGTTCTCAAAATAGTGATCGGGGAACTGCTCCTCCAGGTATGCTCTCTTAACTCTAGTTTCAGCATCCAATGGTGGAGGTGTGGGGAATGTTAACTCGGTGTCCTTATGAGTAGCGGGTATAATGGCTTCTTCACCCTTCCTAGGCCGCTTAGCAGGAACCTTATACTTGCCTTGCGAGTTTGTACCTTTCGGCGGGCTCCTTTCCCTACTGCGTTTTTCTTGAGAAGAGGTTTGATCTTTTGACTGCGATGTGTCATCTTCTCTATGACCTTGGGAGCTTTTGTATCGCTCTGGGTCCGACCGAATAGGAGAGAGAGAGCGCGAGGTCCGCGAATGATAAGAGTCATAAGGCCTTCTATCCTCCCTACCGCGACCTTCGCGGCGATCGTGCTCAACATCCGAAGGGGGTCTGGTCATGCTGCGGCGTAGTTTCCTTGTGTCATAGTGAGCACGAGACATTGTACCTGCACAACAATGTAAGTGGAATTCAGAATCAGTATTCTCATAAGAAGTAAGTGCTGTGAAGTGGGGTGCTATTGTATTAAGTGCATCCTAAGTGGTGTCCCCCCCTCCGACAAACCAGAGTCTGAAGCCGAGCCAGTGCAAATGGGCTCTTTGGCCTTAACAGGAGTAGTCTCCTCTGAAGAAGTAAAAACTAAAGGATTTGTTCCAAAATCCTCTGAAGTGTAGATAGTATCAGGTAAGGGGAGATCTCCTAAACCCTGAAATGTAGGATCATTGGTACTAGGGGCATCTCCCTGGGAAGCATCTGCTGGCGGTTCTTTGGAAGACGTCGACTTCTCCAGAGAGATAGCATCCTCAGGGACGATGTACCCTTCTCGGTGCTTTTCGGCCATGTTGGCCAGCTCATCGTCTTGAGTCGAAGATGGAGAAGGTGAAGTTTGAAGCGGCATTGTAGGAGTTTACGAGCTTTCGCCCGTTTCTGTAATTACGTCCACTGGGGGGATGTATACATATGGACCCGAACCGTGACCTATGCTACGGGTAATGGACAGCAACACATGAAGATGAAGATATTCATCCTTCAGGACTACATCGATGGTTAGAAATTTTTGGTTGCCATTGAGGAGCCGGTGCATCCGGTTAAAGAACACTTGATCCGATATTTGTTTTGGATTATCAACTGTAAACGAAAAGAAAACAGATTAATGTGGTGGCGTGGACATTCAGAGTTGAGATCTAGAAAACCTATGCTTTACTTGATTTTTTCCATCTTCTGGCGCATCCCGGCTGTTGTTTTACATAAAACCATTCCAGTTTGGAATCGCCTGCCTTGCTGCTGAACGGCGCTGAAATTATTTTCCTTTTTGGGACCGATTCGAAGTAAGAGAAAGAAGGGGTTTCTCGAGTCCGATGCTTGAAGTTATAAAAGAAATGAACGTCATTAAAAGTGAGCTCTATACCCAAGATCTCACGGTACGCTACATATAAGGTATATAGGTAAGCATAGGAGTTGGGATGCAGCTGCATGGGGGTAATCCGCATCTGTCTCAGAAAATTGATAACGAAAGGAGAAAACGGCGGAATAGCCCCGACCATGCACATCAATCGGGTGATTGCCATAAATCCTTCTGGAGGGTTGTGAGGACGGTCAGTTTTTGATGGCACCAGGGTATCCTTTTTCAGTATCCCGTACTTTAAGCATATTCGAATGATCCTGTCGTTGTCAATCGTCGATTCAACAGAATTTTGAGGTGATTCCAATATGATGGCAGACTCGAATTCGTCAGGAGCTCGATTATCTCCAACCCCTCCTTCCTCTTCATAGCCCAGAGAAACTTCACTGTCAGATGGCGTTTCGCTATTATGCGCCCCTATTTCATAATCTGATCCCCCGTCGTCCCATTCAGGGTCTGAAGAAGAAGATATGTCACCGAGAGTATACTTCTCAGAAGTTCCTGCAATTTCTGTCTTCTCTGCTAATCTAGAAGAACGTCTCTTGGCCATGATCACTAGACTATTAAAGAAACAATGACAAGGATTAGAGTAAAGTTACCTGTGTCCCCCGTGTGTGCATGTGAACTAAAGTGTGTGCTACGTGTAACGAAGATGCAAAGCAAATACATGAAAGCATAATGTAAACGTCCAGTAATGTTCGGAACGGTTCTTGATATTTGTTTATGTTCGCAAGGCTCTATCCTAACTATCCATGAAGTCATAAACCAAAGTTAATGTTAGTTGAATTAGTCAGGCTTTCTTTGTGTGTCAAGTTAGATGCCTTTAGATCGGTTCGGATAAGCATGTGGTAATCGGTTCGGTGCGAGCACAATGATCGGGTCGGTTCGGATGCTTCATTTAAACAAGTTCAGATCGAAGCAAGGAGAACGACGGGCTCGAATAGGAGGAGTATGGGCAAAGGCTGATCGGATCGGTTGACTCCGACCCGAACCGTATAAGCATCACTTGATGGCGCGCCAAGAATCAGAACAGTACAACCATTTAGTTCAACCCATATCTCGTCTTTCTCCTCCGACCCGAACCAACCGTTCTCCTTCCTCCTATCCTTGTGAAGCATCCAACCTGAACCGAATCCATCTCCTTCTTCTTCCTCTCTGCCCCGTCATCTCCTACCAAGAATCTTAACCAAAAATCAATGTAAAGTTAGGGCTTGTAAATTGGCATGACCAACGACTGCTCCAGGTCCCCCTCCTCAACAGCTTCGAGGTGGCGACATGGTCACCGGCGACGAAGAAGAGAGGCGGAGGACATGGTGTCAACGCTAATAAATTTTCACACTGAAATCGCTTAAACCATTCATGGGTTCAAGTCAGAACTAATTAAAGGAAGATTAAGTCGCTGTTTGAAGCCCTACCTATGGATTTATTTAGAGAAATCGAAGAATTTCTTTCGTGAATTCAAGAATTAGAATTAGGTTTTTTCCCTCTTCGAAATTCGGGCAAGTCGCTGAAAATGTAAAAGTAAAAGAAAGAAAAGAGGCAAATGGATTTATATACTTGGGTGAGGAAGTCTCTTCGTGTTCCTAATAACGTGGCACTCCTTTCCGATCGGACCGGAAAAACTGGTCCATGGACATTGGGCCTATTAACCTAACAACGTGAAGACATAGGAAAAGTCATTCGAATAGGAACTGACCCAAGAGCCTAAGAAGATTAATTCAACACGTATAGTGGAGCAAAAAGAGAAATATGGAAAGAAATTACTTGAAGGGACCTTTGGAAATCAAGAAGAATCTTCAAACTTGTTAAAAAAATGAAGAAAGTAGCCTACAAGCAATGTGATATATGTATAAACGTCAAGAGATGTGACTATCTGAAGCAATATATCCCTACACATCAACGGAAACAACTTCCCAGCGACTCAAACTCAAAGACCAATGAATAGATAACATCAAAGCATGTTTCATCTCCAACAGAAGCATCCTTTGAGGGGGCAAAATGTTAGCCTACTTTGTAAACTAGGCTACACAAAGTCAAGAAGTTAGAAGATCAAGTAGACAAAAGACACTCTGTTATGCATCCGGTTCGGATCGGAATTACAGGAGTAAGAACAAAAATGAGACAAAGAAGGAAGGAAAGTATTCGGATCGGAAGTAGTAGGGCCGATCTGAACCCTATCTGCTAGCCCATCCGATCCGAATCTAGTGCATCCTGCTACTTCGCTCCACGATCTCCTGGATATTCGGGACAGTTACACCCGCTTTCTACCCACGATGGCCACTAACTAGGTGTGTTGTCCTCACTAGAACTCACCCGATCCCGAAAGTGACGGGATGGAAGCCACGTATACCCGATCCGACCCGGAGCCAGGAGGAATTTTCACCTATAAATACCCCATCAAGAAACACTTAGAGGGATCTTTTTGGCACTCTGAAAGTTTGAGTATTTTTGAGAACCGAATTTCAGTACTCCCAAACAATCCAAATCATCATTCAAAGGATATCTTATATATAATTGAGTGAATGTATATGAAAAATGAGTGAGATTGAGTGGATATGTTGTTGTACTTTCATCTACATCATCAAGCAAAGTGATATAAAGTGGACGTAGGCTCTTTAACGCCGAACCACTATAAATCTCGTGTCTCTTTTCTGTTTTTAATCTCATTTTATTAGAATTTTAGTCAATTTGGGTGTTAGAACCATTTTTTGGTCTAACACATAGCACAACTGGATTAAATGGTAAAATGCTCCATGACACAAACAAAGATGTAAGGTGAAGTGGGATCCCCATGTCTTATGCCATGAAATGACTTGAAATAACCAAACGTAGAGCCATTTAAACTAAGTGAATAGTGCACAGTAGAGATACATGTGTAAATCCAACATAGAAAAGGAATAGCAAAGTTCATTTTAAATAGAATATAAATGATAGACTCCCATCGAACAGAATCATAAGCTTTTTGAATATGCAACTTTTGAATACATCTAGGAGATATTGAAGCTCGATTGTAACCTTTCATTAATTCAGAAGCCAGCAGAATATTATCTGATATATCTCTATATGAATAAAAGCTCTCTGATTAGGAGAAATGAGTTTAACAAGCACAGTCTTCATCCTATCAGCTAGAATTTTAGAGATATACTTATACAGGACACTACATCAAGTTATTGGCCTAAAATGTGAGTCAAACGATGGCTGACTTGATTTAGTAATTAATGCAAGCCTGGTAGCATTAATTCCACTCAACATTTTACTATGTAAGAAAAAATATTAATTGCTTTAATAACTTCCTAATTGTAACACCCTGAAATTTTAACGACACTAAAAATAATGAATTAAGGAATAATTAATGTGAAAAACACTGTTTACAATGAAATAAGGAAAACTTAATTAAATATTTAGAATTAAGTAAAACAGACCGCGCTATTGCGTCCGTCTCGGAATTCTGGTCAAGATAGACACCAAGATTGCGTAAAACGGACTTCGTATGAAGAAGTTATTAAGGTTTGAAATTTGTATGCATATAAGGAGAATATATATATATATATATAAATTAAACCAGAATTCAAAAATTCAAAACCAGAAAATCCGGCGCGCAAACGGGGAAAGGGCCGAACATTTGAGGTCGACCCGAGACCCTGGTAGGTCGACCTCGGGGTCGACCGATGCTCTTGGGAGTCAACCCGGGGGTAGACCCAGGAGGGTTGACACCCATGAATGGGGGTCGATTCCCCCCCCCCCCCAGATCAGGGCAGAATTCAAATTTCGAATGTGGACTTGTTCGAGGCTTGGTTTGTTACTTCTAGGCTATATAAAGGATCCTAAACCTAGGTTTTATTCATCTAAAAAAAATGGTGGCGATAGCGGAGCTCTGCTGCAATGTTAATTGAATGGTCGTTCCTTCTCTAAATCCAATTCAGCAAAGATTATACAAATTCAACGATTGCTACAATAACAATTCCAATGTGTTCTTCGCAGTAATTTGGATCCATTTCCTTAGATCTATTCACTGTGAGTTCATGTTATTTTAGATCTAAATATTTAATTGATAATCATAAAATGTATATAGAAATTGGATATTGGATCTATGTCTAAACAAGTTCTGTAACGACGTAGTTGTCTGATCTGCCTTTATATGTTCATACGGCCACCACGTTAAATCTTGTCATAATATATCTATTCAGTTTATGCCTATTTCTGTCAGTTTATTATTGATTCATCATTATGCCAGTTTTGATTCTCTTCTTTCCCTTTTTTCCCTTTTATTTTTATATAGCCAGGCTACCTTCGAGCCTACATCTAACAGTGAAATAGGAGAACGTGAGAAATTAGGAACGATTGGGAAAGACAAAATTTGGGGCATAATTAGTATTGGAAAATATGAATATAAATTTGGGCATAAAATGTGGAATATACAAATATGGATTTGGGAATATATATTGTGTTGGATAATGTGAATATAAATTTAGGCATACATTGGAAAATATGATTTGGGCGTAAATCGGAACATATGTGAAATATGATTTGGCATATGATTTGGGCGTAAATTGAAATATATGTGAATATGGATTTGGGTATAACTTATGCTGAAATATGTGAATAAGAACTAGGGACATAAATTCGCAAATATGTGAATACGGATTAGGGCATAATATATATACCATTATTTTTGACTTGGGAAAAGGGCATATTGGGCATAATGAAATACGAATTAAAAAGGGGCATGAAAATCTATATTTGGAATAGGAAAATTTATTAACATGAATATGCCTAAAATAATGGAACCGTAGTAATGCTTCGACATGAGGTTAGATTGCACTTGTGGTATAAGTCTGCTCGGAGCCGCCCGACATATCCAACGACCACAAGTGGTTAATCTAATGTGAGGGGTCTAATACATAACAGCACCATGACATGAGGTTAAGTCTAAACTTGTGGTTTAAGTCTGCCCGGAGCCACCCGACATATCCAACATCCACAAGTGGTTGACTCAATATGAGAGGTCTAGGGCATAAACATGTATGAACAGAAAAGATAAGATGTTTTGGCTTGTCCCAGGGACAAGTGGAAATTATAACTTAGGTTATAATAAATGAAAAATGGAATAGACTAACTTATGTAAGGGGATAAGCTGTATTTAATTTTAAATTAAGTTATTTACAAGAACTAGAAACTGAAATCTACGGATGAGAACAACATAAGTTTTATTTATGGAAAGGAAACTTATTAGTAAACCTTAGTTAAGAGAACTAAGTTAATAAGTAGACAATGATAAGATGGAATTATGATTAAATGAGAAAGAATGAGGAAAACTTGTAAAATGAAATAAGTTGTATTTAATCATAAATGGTAAGTGACATGTTAATTAGGAAACATGTGAATTGAGATATTCTTAATAACATATTAAGTAAAACATGTTATTGTGATGACGTAGCCAAGCAAGAATACTAAAGAGATTGTGGATTACAGACCTTGGGCCACAATCTAGAGAATAACATGTTGTGGGCTTACTAATGAGCTTAAATGGGTTAAGTTTTATAACCAAAATTAATAAGCAAAAGGAACTTGGTAACTTGATTGAGAATTTAATATGAATGATAATAACAGAGTTAAATGAAAATCTAATGAGGTAAGACAAGCGCGTAAAAGAATGTTTAGACATAGGGTCTAACAACATACCAAAGTTAGGCGCTTGGACCAGTCCACACGTTTAAGGGTGCATAACCAAATGAGGTCGATCATCGTGGTGTTATAAGGCATGAGGGGGAGCGCACATTTATCTGATTGTTCTGATGGCTCCGAATGACTTGAAGGGGAAGCATGCGGCTTCCTGTGGTACGTAAGGTGCTCCTAGCAGTCCTCTGTATGGTGGAAGATATTTTAGGCTATGCTCGCAGAGGTTGGGTTTGCGCATAACTACTAGGTGGGTGGGCCTTGACTGCAAGAGTAGTTATGCAGTCAGAATGTTGTGACGCGGTGACACCCGGGGTGATTCGGAGGTTGCCTCAACGAGGAGGCGAAGGGTCATGACCAACAAGGATAGTAGATCATCGGATACCCGTCATCGGCAGCCAGTGGGATGCGGAAAGACTAGAGCTAAAACCAATAGACCATTCACCCTTCACTATCGGGGTACGGTGGTTGAGTGAAGACGCCAAATGGATGTTTAGATTGTTTTCTTTAGGGCCATTCGTTTAGCTCTTGTAGTCTTTACTAGTTGAGGGAGGGGCCGGGGTAGGGCTATAGCCACCGTGAAAACAGACCCTAGGAATATCTATAGAGGCTCTTAAAGATAGGCCTGTATAGATATGAAAAAGCTCCCCGATCGAGTTCCTTGTTTATTGTATCTCCCTGCCATGGAATCAGTGCACATTAGAGGACGTGCGATTGAGGCATCGAGCTACAGTTACAGTACATACATAGGACAATCTAGATACATGCATGACTTCTCAAGGTGTTGTGTCGTAGACTTGAGGGCATTACTCCAGAATGAAATCTGATTCGATCGATGGTGGCAGTCCGTACGTTTACGTAGCATACTAATGACAGATATATGCAGAATGTAACATTGTTATATAGAGATCCATACATCACTCTGGCGTATGATGAGGGACTGCGTTCTTTTCTGTGGTATAACGAGGGAAATCGTGAGAGTGGGATACCATGGGGTGTACCTCAGTATTGAGTGGTAGCTACGTATATACCATATTAGGTTCATCCATTAGGTAGTAAATGGGTATGGCGTGTGTATAAGCGTTGAGATTTGTTAACCCAAGTAACCTAAAAATCAAGAAAATGTAATGGAACAGTATTTGTAAGGATCATTCTGTTTTAGAGATACTAGTATTGGTGCGGTGCAGAGAAACGTATTTAAGAAGCGCAGTATATTCTGTTCAAACTTATCTTGCTCAGTTCACACTTGTCCTTGTTATTGTTATCTTGTTCTTCCAGTTCTTACATACCTGCCATAATACTTTTATTTATTTATATTTAAAAGCAACTGGACTCACCAGACTTTATGTCTGGCCCTTTTTGTCTCTTCTTCTCTCTCTTCCGTTTCCCCCTCCCCCAGGTTCTTAGGTGGAAGTGCATAGAGTTGATTTGGATTCTTTCAGCTAAGCATGGAATTTGGATATTGATTTACCGTTGATTTCCCATCAACTCTCTTATGGCTTCGCCAGGGAAATATGGTTTTATTCTTTTGTACTCTGATATTTTTGACAAGACATATATTAATGTAATTGGTTATTTCAAACTTATGATGTAAACTCAGTATTTGGGACCATGATGTTCTGATTTAAATAAAGTTTTTAATTCCGCTGCTATTTTACATGTCTGTCTTATGATATTATTTTCTTATTTACCTATAACGCTTCACGAAACTTGTTGCATTCTATATAAAGTGACATTAACGGACGTGGGGTGTCACATTTTGGTATAAGAGCATATGGTTATAAGATCGGATAAAATATTTTAAAAATGATTTTCAAAAAGGTTCTAAAAAACAAAGTATTTTAAAATGAAAAGTTTGTTTTTGAAAAGCATATTTTCCAAAGCCATAAATATCTTCTCGATTCTTCGCTTGATTCCTTTTCCTTTTTTTTAGGGAACTGTTTCTTCCCGAAAGGGTATCCCTATTTCGGCATGGTTCCGTAGGCATGTTAAAACTACGATAAATGTCGAAGGGCAAAGAAGTGCCCAACCTCCATCTGTAGCCGCAGTAGTTTCACCTACGGCTTATTTTCTCTCAAGCCTCATAAGGATTTCCGTGCGATGGAGGCATCTTTCAAGAGACTTGTTAGGATGTCGCACAAGGATGGTGAAAAGGAGAATAAGGGAGTTGGGACTAAGGAGCACATCCCAAAGATGAAAGAAGAAAAGAGGAAATACTATAATTACAGAACGGCGGGTCATCTGAAAAAGGATTGCAGAAAGAGGAATGACGTTTGTTACCACTTTGGTAAGGCGGGACACCTTATTAAGGAGTGCCCAAAGAGACAAGGATGAGGCGATAGGGTAGGAACTTCTAGAGGGCAAGCTAATGTTCTCATAGCTAGAGGACATGATAGGGGTTGGAAAGTTTCCATTGAAGGTTTAATTTCTATTTCTGATCATCTTGTTGGGATTTTTTTATGGCGCTGCACATTCACTTATATCTGATCCTTTAGTTGTGTCTCTGCCCCTAGATACTAGTATGGTTTTGGATCCCATTATTGTCTCAAACCCCATTAGAGGTACGGCTCATTTATCGATGATTTGTCGAGGTTTGAGAATCTCTATGTTAGGCGTCGAGTTTGATTGCGATGCATATGTACTTGATTTCATAAGATACGGTTTGATTCTAGGGATGGATTGGTTAACCATATATGGAGCCATTATAGATTGTGAGAGGAGGGTCGCTAAACTTCTAACTTGCCATGGAAAGACTCTCGAGATTTCTTATGACCCCAAAAGGGTCTGTCATGCTTAGTCTTCTAGAACCTCTTGATATATCTATCGAAGATTTGTGATCTGTAGCAATAGTTGTGAATATCCTGATGTTTTGATGAGGCTCGAGATTTACCCCCGAGGCACGAGATTGGTTTCTGCATATACTTGGTGGACAATGCAAAGACAGTTGCATTGCCTGTGCGACATGTGACTCCTAAAAGAAAAGAGGGAACTTTGAAAGCAAGTAGGGCAGCTACTTGAGAAGAGGTTTGATAGGTGAATCATATCGGGTTGGGAAACCTATTGAAGACAGTCCTTGAGGAAGCCCATCATTCTAAGATGACTATTCATTTAAGAGGCGATAAAATGTATAGAGTTCGAGGTAATGGAGCCAAATTTTCTAGAGGAAGTAAAAGTAGAGAAGGAAGTAATGATTGGACGAGTTCCGACTTGCATACTTGGATCGGAGGTTAAGAAATTGTGCAACAAAGAAGTGAAGCTAGTAAGAGTGCAATGGGGAAAGGGCTGCGAGAAAACTACTTGGGAGGCTGAAGACAAGATTCGCACTTCATACCCTTTCCTTTTCGAGAATATGTTCTTAACTTCTTGTTCCAAGCTTCGAATTAATACTTGTATCTATCGTTTGAATATCTCCTGTCGGTCGAGTCTTTAAGTAGAAAACTAATGAATGTAAACATGTGTTTGAGACATGTTATGTTTGATGGATGCAAGTATTTGCAAGTGATTGCTCGTGGATGCATATACACACACAATAGGCACTAGATCGGCTCAATCACTTACATATTGCATATGGATGTGTGTAAATTTTAATTTTTTGTGGATGAAAATGGGTGTATCATTACATTGATGTTTCATTTGGATGGATGATTGTGCACACATATAGAACTTACATGGATTAGGATGATTTGCATACATTTTGGTTGAATGGCACAAGCATACATTGCATTAAGGAGGTCAACTGAATCAGTAGACCGCCTAATCTTTCACATTAGTTTATGGACATATACACACACTATTGCATATGTTCATAAAATCATTAGAAATTCCTTAAGGACAATGTATGCCTGTGATTGCTAGACGAATGTATTATTGTTGGATGTTAGGATATACTTTCTTCTTAACTTAGAGATTTCGGGGACGAAATCCTTTGAGTAGGGGAGAATGTAACACCCCGAAATTTTAACAACACTAAAAATGATGAATTAAGGAATAATTAATGTGAAATACATTGTTAACAATGAATTAAGGAAAACTTAATTAAATATTCAGAATTAAGTAAAACGGACCATACATTTGCATCCGTCTCGGAATTCTAGTCAAGATAGACACCAAGTTTGCGTAAAACGGTCTTCGTATGAAGAAGTTATTAATGTTTGAAGTTTGCATGCATATATGGAGAATATATATATGTATATATATATATATATAAATTAAACCAGAATTCAAAAATTCAAAACCATAAAATGTGGCATGCAAACAGGGAAAGGGCCGACCATTTGGGGTAGACCTAAGACCCTGCTGGGTCGACCCTGGGTCGACACCCATAAATGGGGTCGACCCCCCCCCCCCCCCCGATCTGGGAAGAATTCATATTTCTAATGTGGACTTGTTTGTGGCTTGGTTCGTTGCTTCTAGGCTATAAAAAGGACCCTAAACCTAGGTTTTATTCATCTAAAAAATTGGTGGCGATGGAGGAGCTCTGCTACAACGTAAATTGAATGGCCTTTTCTTCTCCAAATCCAATTCAGCAAAGATTATACAAATTCAATGATTGCTACAACAACAAATCCAACGTGTTGTTCGCAGTAATTTGGATCCATTTCCTTAGATCTATTCACTGTGAGTTCATGTTATTTTTAGATATAAATATTTAATTGATAATCATAAAATGTATATAGAAATTGGATATTGGATCTATGCCTAAACAAGTTCTATTATGACATAATTATCAGATCTGCCTTTATATGTTCATACCACCACCATGTTAAATCTTGTCATAATATATCTATTCAGTTTTATGCCTATTTCTGTCAGTTTATTATTGATTCGTCATTATGCCAGTTTTGACTCTCTTCTTTCCCTCTTTTCCCTTTTATTTTTATATAGCCAGGCTACCTTCGACCCTACGTCTAACGATTGGGAAAGACATAATTTGGGGCATAATTGGTATTGTAAAATATGAATATAAATTTGGGCATAAAATGTGGAAATATACGAAATGGATTTGGGAATATATATTGTGTTGGATAATGCGAATATGACTTTAGGCATACATTGGAAAATATGATTTAGGCATAAATTGGAACATATGTGAAATATGATTTGGCATATGATTTGGGCGTAAATTGGAATATATGTGAATACGAATTTGGGTATAACTTGTGCTGAAATATGTGAATAAGAACTAGGGACATAAATTAGCAAATATGTGAATACAGATTTAGGGATAATATATATACCTTGATTTTTGACTTGGGAAAAATGGCATATTGTGCATAATGAAATATGAATATGCCAAAAATAATGGAACCGTAGTAATGCTTAGACACGAGGTTAGATTGCACTTGTGGTATTAGTCTGCCTAGAGCTGCCCGGCATATCCAGCGACCACAAGTGGTTAATCTAATGTGAGGGGTCTAATACATAATAGCACCATGACATGAGGTTAAATCTAAACTCGTGGTTTAAGTCTTCTCGGAGCCGCCCGACATATCCAACATCCACAAGTGGTTGACTTAATGTGAGAGATCTGGGGCATTAACATGTATGAACATAAAAGATAAGATGTTTAGGATTGTCCTAGGGACAAGTGGAAATTATAACTTAGGTTATAATAAATGAAAAAGGGAATAGACTAACTTATGTAAGGGGATAAGCTGTATTTAAGTTTAAATTAAGTTATTTACAACAACTAGAATCTGAAATCTACATATGAGGACAACATAAGTTTTATTTATGGAAAGGAAACTTATAGTGAAACTTAGTTAAGAGAATTAAGTTAATAAGTAGACAATGATAAGATGGAATTGTGACTAAATGGGAAAGAATGAGGAAAACTTGTAAAATGAAATAAGTTGTATTTAATCATAAATGGTAAGTGACATGTTAATTAGGAAACATGTGAATTGAGATATACTTAATAACATATTAAGTAGAACATGTTATTGTAATGATGTAGCCAAGAAAGAATACTAAAGAGATTGTGGATTACAGACCTTGGGCCACAATCTAGAGAATAATATGTTGTGGGCTTATTAATGAGCTTAAATAGGTTATGTTTTATAACCAAAATTAATAAGCAAAAGGAACTTGGTAATTTGATTAAGAATTCAATATGAATGAGTATAACCAAGTTAAATGAAAAGATGATGAGGTAAGGCAAGCGCGTGAAAGAATGTTTAGACACAGGATCTAAAAATATACTAAAGTGAGGCGCTTGGACCAGTCTACACGTTTAAGGGTAAAAAACCCAACGGGGTAGATCATAGTGGTGTTATAAGGCATAAAGGGGAAGTGCACATTCATCTGATTGTTCTGACGGCTCCAAAGGACTGGAAGGGGAAGCATGCGGCTTCCTGAGGCACGTAAGGTGCTCCTAGTAGTCCTCTGTGTGGTGGAAGATGTTTTAGGCTGTGCTAGCAGAGGTTGGGTCTGCGTGTAACTACTAGGTGGGTGGGCCTTGACTGTTGAAGATGCGATGCAGTCATAATGTTGTGATGCGGTGACACCAGGGTGATGCGGTGGTTGCCACAACGAGGAGGCGAAGGGTCATGACCAACAAGGATAGTAGATCGTTGGATATCCGTCATTGGCAGCCAGTGGGATGCGGAAAGACTAGAGCTAAAACCAATAGACCATTCACCCTTCACTATCGGGGTCCGGTGGTTGAGGAAAGACGCCAAATGGATGTTTAGATTGTTTTTTTTTTGGGCTATCGTGTAGCTCTTGTAGTCTTTACTAGTTGAGGGAGGGGCCGGGGTGGGGCCATCGCCACTGTGAAAACAAACCCTAGGAATATCTGTAGAGGCTCTTAAAGACGGGCCTGTACAGATATGGAAAAGCTCCCGACCAAGTTCTGTGTTCCTTATATCGCCCTGCTACGGAACTCGGAGCATATTAGAGGACGTACGATTGAGGCATCGAGCTATAGTTACAGTACCTACGTGGGACCGTCTAGATACATGCATGACAAATCTGAGTGATGTATCGTAGACTTGAGGTCATTACTTCGGAATGAAATATGATTCGATCGATGGTGTCATTCCGTACGTTTACATAGCGTAGTAATGACGGATATATGTGGAACGTAACATTGTTATATAGAGACCCATACGCCGCTCCGGAATAGGATGAGGGACTGCTTACTTTTCTGTGGTATTACAAGAGAAACCGTGTGAGTGGGATACTATGGGGTGTACCTCAGTACTGAGAGGTAGCTACATATATACCATATTAGGTTGATCCGCTAGGAAGTAAATGGGTACGGCGTGTGTATAAGCGTTGAGTGTCGTTAACCCAAGTAACCTAAAAATCAAGAAAATGTAATGGAACAATATTTGTAGGGATCATTTTATTTCATAGATACTAGTATTGGTTCCATGTAGAGAAATGCATTTAAGAAGCGCAGTATATTCTGTTCAAACTTATCTTGCTCAGTTCACACTTGTCTGTGTTATTGTTATCTTATTCTTCCAGTTTTTATATACCTGCCATGATACTTTTATTTATTTATATTTAAAAGTAACTGGACTTGCAAGACTTTATGTCTGACCCTTTTTGTTTCCTCTTCTCTCTCTTCCGTTTCCTCCCCCCTAGGTTCTTGGGGTGGAAGTGCTTAGAGTTGATTTGGATTCTTTCAGCCTAACTTGGATTTTGGATATTGATTTACCTCTTTGATTCCTTGTCAACTCTCTTATGGCTTCGCAAGGGAAATATGGTTTTATGCTTTTGTACTCTGATATTTTTGGCAAGACAGATTATTAACGTAATTGGTTATTTCAAACTTATGATGTAAACTCAGTATTTGGTACCATGATGTTTTGATTTAAATAAAGTCTTTAATTCCGCTGCTATTTTACATGTCTGTCTTGTGATATTATGTTCTTATTTACCTATAACGCTTCACCAAATTTAATGCATTATATATAGAGTGACATTAATGGACGAGGGGTGTCACACTTACCAACCACCGGCCAACACACTTTAAAAAAATGGAATTTAAAACTGTCAGGGCCAGGAGAGCTGGTCGATTTCATGAAGAACATAGACTTCGCAATTTCTTCTTCAGTAATTCAAAAATAAGACCAGCTTTCAACTCAGCAGAAGTAGAAGGAAGACTAGTATAAGAGAAAGAGTCCAGGTGTATAGGAGATGATGAGTAATTACCAAAAAATCCAGTGAAGTAATCTAATAAAGCCTCCTGAACAGAATCGAGAGAAGAACAATAATAGTTATCCTTGTTTTCAGTTGAAGAAATGTTAGTAGTTGATTGATGAATCTTAAGGGACTTGTGAAAAGTAGCAGTATTTTTGTCCCCATAAATATTCCAATTGTATTTAACCTTCTGTTTTGCCAGTTTAGATTCTTCAAGCAAAGGTTTGGACAAATCGGATGAAAGACTATTTTCTTGAAAAGTAAGAACACTCATTTGAGATCCATCACGACACACCTGAATATAATTCTGAACTTGAAAAAGCTTATCCCTTATAGTGTTAGAAATACTTACACCATCCCCAAAGTTATCTTTAACCCATGCCTTCAAGGAGGTCTTCAAAAGTTTTAGCTTCTGCTGCACAATAAACATTGGATTACCATGAATATGGGAGTTCCAGCTATTAGTTACAATGTCCATAAAAGTTGGATGATCAGTCCAGTTATTAAAAAATGAAAAAGAGGGATGTTTTCTCATGATTTTCTTGCCCTAATCTAGCACAATAGGACAGTGGTCAGATAAGGATGGGGGGTGGACAAAGGAACATAAGGTAGGCCAAATAGCAACAACTACATAATTCTGGTATGATCTATAAAGTTTGCAATAAGTTTTAACACCAGATCTAGATGAATTGTTCCATGTATACACTCAAGCAGAAGAGGGTATAGTAAGGATATTTGCATCATGAATGGAATTGTTAAGGGGTTTGGTTTGTTTAATGTTAAGGGGGAACCACCAAGCTTATCAGATGAGTGTTGCATGCAATTCCAGTCTCTAAAACAAATCCAGGGAAGAGAAGAGTGTTGTAATAAGGGTAAGAGGTCAAGGAATGGTTTCCTATAAGCAACACTGTTATCAGCATAGATAGCAGTCAAAATAAAGGAAGAATTTTGTGACGATCACCCATAACCCCTGCACAAAACAAGAGGAATGATGCGCTGAAAGGTGTGAACGACAATTATGGACGATCATCAGAGTAGGTAAACACAAGCGGAACCAGTGCAAGGATAAAGTATAATAGAATATATACAACAGGTAGTATTAGTGAAGCATATTTGAGCAGAATCCCAAATTTTCAAAACAACAAGAAAGTATATCCTTACACCAAAATTGCAACATATGTCTGTACAAATTTTCCTCACTACAACGCTCAAAGTAGAATAACAAATAGCGGAAATTCAAATACTGTGTAGTAGAGAGATAGTACGCCAGCCTCCTGCTCGCCTCCGAGCTGCTACATCGTCTTTACTAAGCTATCACCTGTCACCTAGTCCGCCCATCCAAAATTGGATGAACAGGCCAAAGTAATAAGAGTGAAACATAAAACCTTGAGTCAGACATCATTCTTAGTGAGCGATAAAATAGCTAACTAACTTCATCAATAAAGTACATGAGAATTGGTAAATAAACTTACTAATTTACCCACAGCATCAGAGAAGAACCCAACTCCCATCTTCCCCACATCGAACAGTGATAGACTTTACAATCCATACAACCAAAGGAACAACAATCCATCTAGGGTAATCAGAATGATCATTCAATCATGGTAAACAGAAACAACCAATCAATAACACTCATAGCATCCATATTATAGATCTCGCGTAAACCATCTTAATTGAATTCAACAATCCTCAAGCACAATCCCCAAAGGACGAAACCAATATCAGACAAGCACCCAAGAAATATCTCATTCGACGTTAGACAATCTATATGAGACGGTACAAACAAAGAAACCAATCATCCATGACAAACTCTGGCTATCATCGCCAATTCTGCTTTGAAACCACCGTTTATCGTATGACCGGCCCATACCGCCATCCGTCAAGGGCTAATGGTAAACCCCTCTTTTAGCAAAAACCCCCATACGCCTTGCAACCGATACGTATCTAGGCCTTTTCAACCGATACCTGGGGTACTCGACCTACGTCCGGTCTTTTAGATTCCCTTTATTATACACCTGCTTTGAGCTCGCTAGAACCTACGACAACTATAATTCCTCGGCCTTCACATCTCTAATCATCTTCACTTGCGACTATCCATAAGCTTTGAACACTTTAGAGCAACCACTACCTCACACGAGCTCAATACATCCTTGAGCCATCCTTTTATATGAACTCAATACATCCTTGAGTCATTCCCACATTCGTTGCATACGACGAAACAACGAACAAATCACATCACTTCAAACATCCTCATCCAGACTCTCGTGGAAGCCATCATCTTAACATCCTTGAGTTGTCATACCATTCGTTGTTCTACACCAATCAACCAACACATTCAACACTTCGAATACTCCCACTTGAGGTCTCCTCGAAGTCACAACATCACTAGAAGTGTCCGACCATAAATTTCCACCAGAAATGCTGACCAGACCCATTTTGGACCGACCAGACCCACTTTGGACCGACCAGACCACTTAGGGCCGACCAGACCAACTTGGGGCCGACTAGAACAACTTGGGGTCGATCAGAACTATTTGGGACCGACTAGACCAACTTGGGGCCGACCAGAACCATTTGGGACCGATCAGAACCACTCAGAACCCAATGGAACCACTTAGGACCGACCAGAACCATTTGGGACCGACCAGTACCATTTGGGACCGACCAGGACCATTTGGGACCGATCAGGACAACTTGAGACCGACCCGAACTACTTGAGGCTGACCAAAACTATTTGGGACCGACCAGAACTACTTGAGATTGACCAGAACTACTTGAGGCCGACCAGAACTATTTGGGACCGACCAGAACCCTTCACATTCCAATTCAACTCCGATTTTGACCAAAACTTCGCCAAACCGCGAATTCGATGGAACTAACTTAACCCATTCACTAAATACAATCATAAACATGTCATAACATCGCTAACAACATGAATAAGACGATTATCACTAAAATGATGTAAATTTCACCAAAACCATTATGGCTTCAACAACCTGAACAACCAACTGTTAAACCTTAAAACAGCGATTCCTCCCAAACCGCTGAACCAAATCTTTTATGTAACAAATCTACGGAAAGGCAATCATCATTTCCTTTCCAAGGGCACAGGTCTCACCACCTAATTCGACATGAGTTAAAAGCTATTCCCTGTACAAGACTGACAAGGGAAAAATGATCACAAAAAAAATTGGTAAAAATTATAGACATGTCATACATCCCCATAAGCAACATATTAAAATGAGAGAATGATCCAACCCTCAGAAAATAAAATAGAAATATTTTACGATCTTTCGATACGTAAAATGCAGGCTGTTATATTCTCCCCCCTTAAGAATTTCACCCCCGAAATTCCAAACAAACACAAGTAACCAAAACATTTCCGCATGCCTATCATCCATGAGCATCCAATTCTATCATCCAAACTAGCAGCCATCAAACCATGCATCCATATCCTTATCCTAGCATGCGGAAATCTAACCATGACAACAATAAAGATAACAACAAAAACAACAAGTCATAATGATGTAATGATGGCGCGATATCAATGGGTCATACGGACAAAGAGCTTTGGATGGGTCGTTTTTATACTCTTATTCGTCTCTCTCGTACCATCGTAACCATCTCTCTCCTAAGTTGTTTCGTGTCATTTACCACAACACGAAATGACGTACGGGGTCTCATAGCCGGACCTCGACTTTTAGGTTTTCGTATTGTTTCGGAGATACTACTACATCCGGATCATGCGCATATTTCGTCGAAATGATTCACGAAAGCGTTATGCACCCATGACATCTTCTCGAGTAACTCTAATCTATATGCAAGCTTTTCAATTCGCTCAACCATCATAAACGGCCCAACGAATCTAGGAGCTAACTTTTCTTTATTTCTGAATCGAACCCTATTCTTTAATGGCGAAGTCTTTACAAAAAATATATTGCCAACGTCGAATTCCAAACCCTTTCTACGCTTATCAGCATAATTCCTCTGACGGTCTTCGGCTGCCTTAATTCATTATCGAACGATCTCGATACAATCCGAGGTCTCTCTAATCATCTCTAGCCCAAGTACCAACTTGTCTCCAGTTTTTAACCAACATGCTGGAGAATTACATGGCCTCCTATACAATGCCTCGTATGGTGCCATCCAAATGCTAGACTGGTAGTTATTATTATATGCAAACTCAACTAGATGCAGATGGTCTTCCTATGATCCCCCAAATTCCAACACACAAGCTCTTAGGAGATCTACCAAAAATCGGTTGACCCTCTTTGTTTGGCCATCGGTTTGGGGATGGTAAGCCGTACTTGAACATTACTCGATTCCCAAAGCTTCTTGTAGACTCTTCCAAAATCCACTTATAAACAATGGATCTCAATCACTTGATATGCTCTTTGGGATACCATGGAATCGAATTATCTATTTCACATAAAGTTCAGCCAATTTCGATGTCGTCCTAGTCGACTTGACAGGAATGAACCTTGCACTTTTGGTCAAGCGATCCACGATGACCGAAACCCCTTCATTTCCTGCCCTTGTTCTAGGTAATCTGTCGATAAATTTCATCGATATTTGTTCCCTTTTCCATGTAGAGAATTCCAATGGCTGAAGCAAACCACTTGGCTTCTTCTGTTCAGCTTTCACCAACTGGCAGTTCATACACTTGGAAATGAACTTTCCAATATCTCGCTTCATGCCCTGATACATCTTACTGCCACCGGGATGAATCGTCAACTTCGTGTGATGACATTCCCTCTGAACCTCATTTCTCAATTTGTCAATATCAGGAACAACTAGTCGTCCTTGCTTTCGAAGCCAACCTTCTTGATCCACTTCAAACTCTTTATCCCTTGGTTCCAGTTTCTGGATGAAATCGACAAGCTTTGCATCTCTCTTTTGGCTCTCGCCAATCCTTTCAATGAGAGGACGTCATATCAATAAGCTTGCCAAAATTTCATGTTCCGACTCACATCTTAGTCTGAAATCAAACCTTGCCAAATACTCAAGGTTCTTTCATTTAAAATCATATGATGCCAAAAACTCTAATCAACGTTGCTGTCAAAGGTCTAAATCCTTTTGGGAGAAAAGTTGCTTCAACAGCTCATTATTCGTAACCAACTCGAATCAAACTACCAACAAGTAATGTCTCCACATCTTCAGAACAAACACAATTGCTGCCAACTCTAAATAATGAGTTGGGTAATTCCTTCCATGCGGCTTTGGCTATTGACTTGCGTAGGCCACAACCTTATCCTTTGCTAGCCTCAACTAGTGAAATCCCGTTACTAAATCCTTTTGGAGAAAACACTTTGGCTTCGTGAAGCTGAACGAATAAGTCATCAATTCTTGGTAATGGGTACTTGTCCTTCTTGGTTACCTTATTCAGCTCATGATAGTCCTCACACAATCTTAACGAGCCATCCGCCTTGGTTGCAAATACCACTGGTGCTCCCCATTCGGAAACACTTCCCCAAATGAATCCCTTTCCTAGAAGGTCATGAACTTGCACCACCAACTTTCGCTGTTCTTTAGGCGTCATCCTACTAAGGGGCATAACGATGGGTCTAGCACCCTCGACCAAATCGACTCTAAACTCCATCTCACGATGCCACGACAACTCTTTGACTTCTTCAAAGATATCTTAAAACTCACTTGCGATTAGCACGGATGACAAGTCTTCTTGTGGAATCCCAAGCGAATATAACAACTCACGAGAACACCATCTGTGGGTTTCGCCGAACCAACACATTTCGCCCTTCCACATCCCCAACCGTCATCTCTAGCTTTTCACAACTCACTTTTGTTGCACATCCCTTGGGCCAACCCAAAGCCAAGATGATTTCAATCCCAGCGAAAGTTAAAACTAAGAAACCACTTATAAATGAGCATCCATGATCACACATTACTAGATCACCACAAATTATGCAAAGAGCAGATGAACCCGCACTAGATTAGTTACAACCAAAGTTACATTACAACTTCAAGTTCCAAACTTATTTGGCATACATTCTTATTATAGGTAAAAGGAAACGATTCTCTAGTACCCATAGAACTCAACAACTCCACTAGCAGAAAGCACATCTAATTGGAAACAACTTCTTCTAATCCTCATTAGGAATTCAATAAGAGATCGGAGTAACTTCCATAACACATGCTTCGTTCGGTTGCTTATTCTTTTGAAAATCCAGACAGTCTTTCTTCTTATGTCCAGGCTGGCCGCATTTAAAGCAATTCATTTTGGCTCTTGACTTCTTACAATCCTTGGCATAATGGCCCTTTAGCTGACAATTAAAGCAAATGTCATTCTTCTAAGGTTTCTTCTTTTGTAGCACTGGGGCCAATAAAGGTTTCTTAATTCGTAGGAGAAAAGTCCCACTATCGTTTAGCAAAATCCCTTCTGGGTACTTGCACAGAAACACCACGCTCTATTACCGATTCTGGAATAGGTATCCTTAACATAGTTGCTGCCATCATGGTTGCCCCGAACATAACCAGATATTCCGGTGCAACGGCTATAGCTCCTTATTGGCTTCGATCTCATACTCTTCCAGTCTCAGGTCGTCCTTAGTAGGGTTTCCTAAATTTTGACGGCTCATTCTAAATCTGAAAACTAGAATGATTAGTCCACATATGAGACAACAATAGGAGTGAAATCTGAACCGTATTATACTATACACTACTATATAGTATACAACCAATTGAAATCTACAAATACATCTCTCTTACGTAATTACATCTTAGAACTTTGGCTAAAAATCAAACCAAATGTGACGACCGCCCATAACCCCTGCACTAAACAAGAGGAATGATGCATTGAAAGGTGTGCACAGCAGTTATGGACGATCATCAGAGTAGGTAAACACAAGCGGAAACTATCGTAAATATCACAGCGCAAGGATAATGTATAATAGAACATATACAACAGGTAGTATTAGTGAAGCATATTTGAGCAGAATCCCAAATTTTCTAAACAACAAGAAAGTATATCCTTACACCAAAACTGCAACATATGTCCGTACAAATTTGCCTCACTACAGCGCTCAGAGTAGAATAACAAATAGCGGAAATCCAAATACTATATGGTAAGAGAGATAGTACACCAGCCTCCTGCTCGCCTTCGAACTGCTACATCGTCTTTACTAAGCTATCACCTATCACCTAGTCTGCCTACCCAAAATTGGATGAACAACCCAAGGTAATAAGAGGGTAACATAAAACCTTGAGTCAGACAATAGTGTTAGTGAGCGATAAAACAGCTAACTAACTTCATCAATAAAGTATATGAGAATGGGTAAATAAACTAACTAATTTACCCACAACATCAGAGAAGAACTTAACTCCCATATTCCCCACATCGGACAGTGATAGCCTTTACAATCCATACAATCAAAGGAACAACAATCCATCCAGGGTAATCAGAATGATCATTCAATCATGGTAAATAGAAGCAACCAATCGGTAACACTCATAGCATCCAGATTATAGATCTCATGTAAACCATCTTAATTGAATTCAACATCCCTCAAACACAAGCCCCAAAGGCCGAAACCAATATCAGACAAGCACCCAAGAAATATCTCCTTCGACTTTAGACAATCTATATGAGACGGTACAAACAAAGAAACCAATCATCCATGACAAACTCTGGCTATCACCGCCAATCCTGCTTTGAGACCACCGTTAATCGTATGACTGGCCTAACTACAATCCGTTAAGGGCTAATGGTAACCCCGGTTCTAGCAAAAAACCCCATACGCCTTGCAACCGATACGTATCTAGGACTTTTTAACCGATACCTTGGGTACTCGACCTACATCCGATATTTTAGGTGCCCCTATTATACCTGTGCTTTAAGCCCGCTAGAACCAACGACAACGATAATTCCCCGGCCTTCACATCTCTAATCATCTTCAATTGCGACTATCGATAAACTCAGAACACTTTAGAGAAACCATTTCCTCACGCGAGCTCAATACACCCTTGTGTCATCCTCTCATATGAAATCAATACATCCTTGAGTCATTCCCACATTCGTTGCATACGACGAAACAACGAACAAATCACATCACTTCGAACATCCTCATCCAGACTCTCGTCGAAGCCATCATCTCAACACCCTTGAGTTGTCATACCATTCGTTGTTCTACACCAATCAACGAACACATTCAACACTTCGAATACTCCCACTTGAAGTCTCATCGAAGTCACAACATCACTAGAAATGTCCGACCAAAAATTTCCACCAGAAATACCGACCAGACCACTTGGGGCCAACCAGACCAACTTTGGACCGACCAGAACAACTTGGGGCCGACTAGAACTATTTGGGACCGACTAGACCAACTTGGGACCAAGTAGAACTATTTGGAACCGACCAGAACCATTTGGGACCAACCAGAACCACTTAGAACCCAACAGAAACACTTAAGACCGACCAAAACCATTTGGGACGGACCAGTACCATTTGGGGCCGACCGTACCATTCGGGACCGACCAGAACTACTCGAGACCGACTAAGACTACTTGAGATCGACCAAAACTACTTGAGGTCGACCAGAACTATTTGGGGCCGACCATAACTATTTGGGACCGACCAGAACCGTTCGCATTCCAATTCAACTCCGATTTTGACCAAAAATTTGCCAAACCGCGAATTCGACAGAACCAACTCAACCCATTCACAAAATACAATCGTAAACATGTCATAACATCACTAAAAACATGAATATGACGATTATCACTAAAATGATGTAAATTTCACCAAACCAATAAGATGAACATATGATCAAAATGAGAGATCTAACTTGCACAAACATATGAAGTGACATGGAATTAACCGACTAAACTTGCTAAATTGGATAATAAGGTGATTCATATAGAAATGGACATATAATGGTATAGATCTATAAGAAAACATTTGAATTTTATGAAAAAAATGATCCAACATTCATATACTTTGTTGAATCCATGTGGGAGATGCAAATAACTCAACGATTCTCCAAAACAAGCTAAAATGATAGAAATATGATCCGACCAGCGAGCAATTCGAACCAAACTCCTCGATCCGATGAATTTGCCCTTGAAATGATGTAGATCTAGCCTCCAATGGTGTAGATCTTCGATTTTCTAAGCTTGGATCTCAATTTTTAATGGTGAAAAGGTGTTAGAGGAAGGAGGAACACAAGGCCACCAAATGAGAGAATGGAGAAACTAAACCATTTCCCTTATCTCTCACCCCCCTATTTATAGCTTGCACCAACAGCCTGATGGGCCTCCCCAATTCGGCCCATTAAGGCTTCACCGACTTGAACAGCCAACTGTTAAACCTTAAACAATGATTCCTCCCTAACCGCTAAATCAAATCTTTTATGTAACCATTCTACGGAAAGGCAATCATCATTTCCTTTCCAATGGCACAAGTCCCACCACCTAATTCGACCCGAGTCAAAAGCTATACCTTGTACAAGACTGATAGGGGCAAAATGGTCACAAACAAAATTGATAAAAATTACGGACATGTCTTACATCCCCATAAGCAACATATTAAAATGTGAGAATGATCCAACCCACAAAAAATAAAATAAAAATATTTTACGATCTTTCGATATGTAAAATGCAGGCGGTTACAAATTTTATGGAAGGTGAGTTATTTCTGATAGAGTTACACTGAATGAGTAACCTACCAAAAGGAGCTTGTGAGAGAATAAGTTAGTATTCCAAAGAATGAGTAACCTACCAAAAGGAGCTTGTGAGAGGTTATGGATAGAGTTCTATGAAGGTTTGATGTTATGTAAAACTTTTGAAGTGGTGGAGTGATTTAGTTTTGTTTTAGCAATGGCCATTAATTCAACATTTTATGAAGAGATTAGGTTAGAAATTTCAAGTTGCTTTGTCAGGGGATTCACACCCTTGACATTCCAAAACGCTATTTTGTCAATCATTAAGAAAGAATAAAGGAGGAAGATCTAGTTGTAACACCGTATGAAGAAGTTTTAGTGATTGGTGGGAAGACAAGGATAAGACAAACCGACTAATAGAAAATTCAACAGAATTATCTAGATCAAGGGAATGAGACACAAGATTCTTATATCTTCCCCTACTTCGTTTAACAACATTATGTTTAAGGATTTGGAAAGCAGGAGACTTTGTAGATTTAGGAGCAGCAGAAGATGAGAAAACTTGTTGGACACGAGGAGCTGAAGTTAAAGAGGTTGCATGGCTGTTAATGTCACCAAAAATGTGACTCGGAAGTGAAAGGGAGTTATAAGGTGAAGAAAAAATGAAGGGGTTAGAAAAAGGGTGTTTGATACAAGAGGGGTTGTGCATGTCAGCAACAACATGCACATGGGAAACATTATGCTGAAGAGAATCATTTGTAATATCAGCATGAAGCACGGAGTCATGAATAAAACCACTGGGATTGAAATTGGTAATGGGAATATTAGGAGGTTCAGGGATAGGGTGTAACACCCCACGTCCATTAATGTCACTCACAAAGGGAATGCATTAACTTCCATGGAGGTTATAAGTGAATATAGAACAGAAAAATTACAACAAGATAGATAATAAATAGTACTTGGAAATCTAAAACTTCATTTTATTGCAGCGGAAATTAAACATGTTTGTTACATCATAAAACCATAGATCATAACCAAGTACAATATCCATCTTCATAAAAACAAAATACATAATCCCATTACATAAATAGCCATTAAAAAGATAACAAGCTGGACTTTAATTCAACGGTCCAAGCTTTCCAAAGAGAGATGAAGTAATTCAATCAAACTCCACTAGAGTTGGGCCCAACCTGAGGACCTGGAGGGGGGAAAAGGATAGAAATAGAGGGGGTCAGACATAAAGTCTGGCGAGTATGATAATTCTAACAATACTATTATCAAAATAACTAGACTAAGGCATAAGCTGGAAGACAAGTAAATGTCTATGAACTCTTAGGACGATAAAGATAGCGTTTAAGATAACGTTAAAGATAACGGTAAAGGCACACCTAATTACTAACGAATGATTACTACACTGCACCGCACATTACTACACTGCACCACACCAGTCACCCTATTGTTTGATCCCACTTGCTTCACACAGAAACTTTATAAATAGCCTTACGTACCCCTAGCTGACTACATAGGTGCCGTCTGCCCCTATCTCCACTAGGTGTACCCCACTACCCACTTTCGATCGGCTCCCTACTCGTAGATACCCGTGCTGGCCCCACAGTGGGGTGTATCACTCCCCTAAAGTGGCAACCCGATACAACTTGAGAATGCACGGCTTATACCTACACGATGCAACAACGTCTTACCTACCAGCCCGGGTCCACACACGCATACGAAACCCGTTGGACTTGCGTTGCCACCGCTCCCCGTTTTGGCCTCTTACAGTCGAACCCAGCATGCGTGTCCCGTCCTCGACTTGGGTCGAGCCCACAAAGATACGTTTGGGATACTGGTCGAAATGGGCCCCCACAAGCTACCCACCTAAGCTTGTCACTAGTATATCCCACTTAACCCTCTTAGTCATGTTCATTTACATGTGTGTTTGGTTAAGTCTTACTAATCGTATTTCACATGCCACTAAGGGCACCCCCTAGATTCCTCATGCCACCCAAGGCACCTACTTAACCCCCATGTCCCACCTTACATGTTTATCTGGTTAAGTATTTCTTAATTCATTCAGGCCATAACCTCATAAAGACCTCTCACATTAGACTGGCATTTATGGCAGCTGGATTTGCCGGGCGGGTCCGGGCAGTCTTACACCATAAAAGAGTCTAACCTCGTGTCTTTACAACTGTTATGCTTTAGTTTAGGCCTAGGACCTCTCACATTGGGCTGACATTTGTGACCACTGGATTTGCCGGGCGGGTCCGGGCAGGTTTACGTCACAAACGAGTCCAACCTCGTGTCCTAAGCATTGATTAACACTTAAAATCTTTTACCCCAGTTTTAATAATTCCCTATTCAAATTATTAATTAAGTCAACTTTTAATGATGTCCATAATTGACTCAATTATGGCCATCCACTTATGGCATGCAAAATCATATCAATTGCACCCCAACTTTTTAATATTAAATCCTTAATATTACCCCAACCCCACGTTTATACGTTCGCTTATTCAACGCATAATATAGGCTAGACTTGTATAGTCTAACACCTAGCACAAAGATAAATTATCACAACATATAGACAATTAAAATAAATCTAATCATAATAGGGGTGAAACTTGCATAAACTACACATGTTAAGGATCAAAAGGTGTCAACTTGTTAAATGTCTCAATTTACATGATATGATCATAGCCCAAATCTATACATAAACTTGCATATGGGGTTTTTAGGCAACATAATGATGTTGTGAACTAGCATAGGATATCACATATGTCATAGCATAATTCTAGATGTCATAATAGATGTCTTGGTATATGTTCATAACTTTTCTAATCAATCTAACTTGCATATGTGACTTGTCATATAGATCAACATAACCCAAACATGATGATTTAATTAATATGAACTAACTAGCATAGATGGTAACATCATGGCCTTTTTAACATGTATGATTCATCACAACTTAGCATAGAAACTTTCAACATACATAACATCATCATAGCATGATTTACAACATGTAAGATATCATCATCACATAACATTGGATTTACAATATACATGATAGCAAAAGGGGTTTACAACAACATATATGATAATTCACATCATCTACTCATAATCCATTCATAACTCAACCTAATTAAAATGATAATAATCTTGTTAAGATTATCATACTCACAATTTAGAGAAGAAAAGAGAGAGTTTTGCTTTGCTTTAGGGTTGAGAGAATTAGAATTGAATTTGCTTTTCTTCTTTCTTAGTTGGCGGCGGCTCCATTGATTTCCATGGCGACGGTATGATGGTAACTATTCTATTTTAATTAGGTTTAGGGTTAGCATTAGGATGTATTTATAGGTGTAGGAAGTTATTTAGGACCATTAGATTAACCCTGAACCATGAGAACCAATCAAATGCAAAATCTGCATTTGAGCGAATCGGCCCACGGGTTGACAGCCAAACACCCTGGATTAACCCCTAGTCGACCCAGCAGGGCTTGGGTCGACCTCAAAAATGGGCCGGTTCGGTTATTTCCCCTCCCAATTCTCTGTTTTGAACTTTTTCGCATATTTATTTATTTAATTTTTAATTTATATATATATATATCAATATATATATATATTTCTCTGCGCAACCCATTTCACTTAATTCTTTTCTAAAAATTAAGTATACTTTAATTTGTGAATTTTAATGTTATAAAATTACGGGGTGTTACATTCTCCCCTCCTTAAAGGATTTCGTCCTCGAAATCTCCAAGTCAAGAAGAATGTATATCCTAACATCTAATCGTCCATCTACTCAACCATCAAACACCAGCATCCATTGTCCTTAAAAGACTTCTAATGCTTTAATGTTTATATGCACAGTGTGTGTATATGTCCATATCTAATGCAAAATTAGGCGGTCTACTGATTCAGTTGACCTCCTTAGTGCAATTCATGATAGTGCCATGCGTCCAATATGTATGCAAAAGATTCCTAATGATACATATTAATTCTATATGCGTGCACAACCATCCACCTGAATGCAGCAACTATATGATAATACAACCATTATACATCCATTTTACTAAATACATCCATATATATGCAATATTCAATATGAAGTGACTGAGCCGATCTGGTGCCTAATAGTGTGTGTATATGCATCCACGAGCAACCACTAGCAAACACTTGCATCCACCATACATAACATGTCTCAAACACATGTTTCAACCATAGGATTATCCAAACTAAAGGTCAAAGATACTAGCGAGAGGATATACTAAAGATAAGATAAGTACAAGCTAAGCGATAAAGGAGAAATTAAAAGACATGCCCTCAAAAAGAAAAGGGTATCGTGAACGCATCTTCTCTTCTGTCTCCCAAGTAGCGTTGCTCTCATCATCTCCCCATTGCACTTTGACTAGTTTGACCTCTCGATTCCTCAACCTCTTGATCTCCGACCCAAGAATGCGCATAGGAGCTCGTCGAATTGTCGCATCACGCTCTATCTCCACCTCTCTAAGAAAGCTTGGCTCTACCACTTCCGCGGTCTCGTGCAAGCACTTCCTCAAATGTGACACATGGAATACGTCGTGTACACCACTAAGTCTCTCGGGCAACTCCACTCTATACGCCATCCATCCAATCTTCTCCTTAATAGGAAACGGCCCTACAAACCTTGGTGCTAATTTCCCAACGGACCCAAAGCGAACAACGTTTCGTAATGGAGACACTTTGACAAAGACCATGTCCCCAACTTCAAACTCGAGATCTGTCCTCCTCTTATCCGCATAAGATTTCTGCCTATCTTGCGCTGCTTTCATCCTCCTTCGAATCAAGTCGATCTTCTCCGAAGTCTCCCTAATCATATCGGGCCCAAGTAAGATCTTACCCGTAGATTCCCACCAACATGTAGGTGAACGACAAGGTCGTCCATATAGAGCTTCGAATGGTGCCATACCAATGCTGGACTGAAAGCTATTATTATATGCGAACTCAACCAATGGAAGATGCTCTTCCCATGTACCCCCAAAGTCTAGGATACATAGCCTCAACAGATCCTCTAGAATGCGATTCACCCTCTCAGTCTGGCCGTCCGTCTGAGGATGATATGCGGTGCTCAAACATAACTGAGTCCCTACCGCCTCTTGTAAGCTTCTCCAAAATTCGCTAGTGAAAATAGGATCGCGGTCGCTCACTACGCTAGAAGGAACACCGTGCAACCGAACTATCTCTCGAACGTATACAGAAGCTAACCATGGAGCAGTCCTCTTACTCTTCACGGGAATAAAATGGGCGCTCTTAGTAAGTCTATCTACTATAACCCAAATTCCCGTATTACCCTTCCTCGATCGCGGTAATCCATCCACAAAATCCATCGAGATGCTTTCCCATTTCCATAGTGGAACCTCCAATGGGTGAAGCAACCCACCGGGTTTCTTTTGCTCCGCTTTTACTTGTTGGCACACCAAGCATCTAGCGACATACTCGGACACGTCTTTCTTCATGCCGGCCCAAAAGTAAACTCTCTTCATGTCTTTGTACATCTTGTCCCCGCCAGGATGAATGGTCATCTTCGAACGATGTGCTTCGTCAAGAATAGTCTTCCTTAGGTCATCGTCTTTTGGTACACAAAGTCTACCGTCCCTACGTAACCAACCCTTATCGTCTAGGGTATACCTATGGAGATGGCTTGATGACTCCCCTCCTTTGAGCTTTTCTACTAACTCAACTAACTGTGGGTCGTCTCGCTGTGCCTCGCCAATCCGTCCCAAAAGCGTAGGTCTGACCTCTAAGGATGCTAGCAAACCGGGTACGAAGTCAACGGAAGGTCTAAAGTCAAACATCGAAATGAATTCTAAACTTTGCCGCTCAACAAACAAAGGAATTAAGGATAATCTTTTTCTACTTAAGGCATTGGCCACCACGTTACCCTTGCCAGGGGTATATGCTATCTCAAAGTCGTAGGACGCTAAGAACTCCATCCACCTTTGCTGCCTTAAGTTCAAGTCCTTTTGAGAGAATAGGTATTTTAAAGATTTGTGGTCAGTGAATAATTCGAATTTCTCGCCAATAAGATAATGACGCCAAGACTTAAGCACGAAAACAATAGCGGCCAACTCTAGGTCATGTGTGGGGTAATTCTTTTCATGCGCTCTCAACTGCCTTCCACCATAGGCTATTACCCTGCCCTCTTGCATTAAGACTGCGCCTAGTCCTGTCCCACAAGCGTCAGTATAAACGGTAAACGGCTTACTCCCGTCTGGCAATACTAAGACTGGGGCTGAAGTCAAAGCTCTCTTCAAACGTTGGAACGCATCATCACAATCTACGTCCCATGTGAAAATTAGGTTCTTCTTCGTCAAGCGTGTCAATGGAGCTGATATCTTTGCGAAGTCTTTGATAAACTTCCTATAGTAGCCAGCCAACCCCAAGAAACTTCTCACTTCGGTAGCATTTTTAGGAACCTTCCAATCTTGGATGGCCACCACCTTCGCAGGATCTACAACTATCCCTTCTTTGGAAACCACGTGTCCTAAGAACCGTACTTCCTTCCTCCAAAAGTGACACTTAGAAAATTTAGCTTTAAGCTTATGCGCTCGAAGAGTCTCCAACACTTCCCTAAGATGTAGGGCATGCTCTTCTTCATCCTTAGAAAAGATCAAGATGTCATCTACAAAGACTACCACAAATTTGTTAAGGTACTCCCTAAACACCCTACTCATCAAATCAACAAAATATGCTGGGGCGTTTGTCAAACCGAAGGGCATCACTAGCCATTCATAGAAACCGTCCGGAGTCCTAAAGGCAGTCTTGTCTATGCTATCCTCAGCCACTCTCAACTGATGGAACCCAGTGGCTAAGTCCAACTGCGAAAACACTGAGGCGCCAACTAACTGATCGAAGAGATCGTCAATCCTCGGCAGTGGGTGTCTGTTCTTCTTAGTAAGCTTATTAAGTTCTCTATAGTCCACACACAGTCTAAGGGACCCATCCGCCTTCGTGGCAAATACTACTGGAGCACCCCACTCCGATATACTTCGTCTTATGAACCCCTTCTCAAGCAACTCCTTCACTTGCTTATCGAGTTCCCTCCTTTCACGTGGAGCCATGTGGCGTACTAGCAAAGATACTGGTTTCGCATTATCCACAAGATATATTCGAAAATCTATCTCCCGCTTCGGAGGCAAGCCCTTCACCTCCTCAAACACATCCGAATATTCTCGGACCACTCTAACAGATCGTAGATTTTCCTCAGACGCGTCAAGCGATTCTAGATAACTTAGCATAACCGAATTTATGGGATTATAGAAGATTTCGAGAGTGTTGCCAAGGCGAGTCACGAGCCTAACTACTCTCCTTTCACAATCAAGAACGGCCCCATTTCTGGATAACCAATCCATTCCTAAAATTAGCCCATAGCCCGTGAAGCCCAACACATAAGCATCACATTAAAATTCAACGCTAAGTATGGAAATTTTCAAATCCAAACACATCATGGACAAATAAGCTGAGCCCCCTATTGGATTCGAAACAACTAACGGATCCTCTACTAAACTGGTGTTTAAGTGCAGTGATTCAACTAATGATGTAGAGATAAACGAATGTGATGCGCCCGAATCGAATAAGGTACGGACAGGATGATCAAACAGAAAAACTAAGCTTTCAACAGAAATGGTTCTACCTCGTTCTTGCAGCGGTGGGACCGCGAGAGCCTGAACTTGTCCCCTTGCCTGCCCTGGTGCCATAAGAGCCTGCACCTGTCCTCCCGAGGTAGCTCCTGCCCTCTGCCCCTTCTTTGGGCAGTCCTTCACTAAATGTCCTGCATCGCCACAATGAAAACAGCCAGTCTTCTTTTTCTTTCGGCAATCCTTGCTGAGATGGCCTGGGGTTCCACAGTTAAAGCACTTCTTCTTTCCCTTGTCGTTATTGTCTTTACCACCCTTCTTGTTTTGCTGTTGTGGTTTCTTCTGATCCCCCTTCTTCTCGGGTGCCTTATCAGCTTTAGCGCTTTTCTCCTCATGCATGAGCGCCATTTCTACTAACTTCTCAAAGGTGGCCCCCATCGGGATGTGGGTCATAGCCAACCCTTGCAATGGTTCATTCAAGCCATTCACGAACCTTAGAGCCTTCTTCTCCGGCGTGTTTACTAAGTCCAAGCCAAACCTTGCTAACTGATTAAATTTATTGACATATTCTTTCATTGATGAGCTTCCTTGCTTCAATGTCAAGAACCTTTCCATATATAGATTTTCTTCCGCCCTTGAGAGAAACTTCGCCTCGAACCTACGTCTGAAATCCGCCCAAGAGTCAACAGGACGCTCCCCATTAGTGACCTCCCATCAAAACGAGGCCTCTCACTTCATCAACCAAGCTGCTAAATGAACTCTCCTCCCTTCTTCTACTTCAAAGATTTCTAGCAATTCTTCCACCTCCTTAAGCCAATCTCTAGCTTCCACAAACGTTTCTGACCCTTGAAATGGTTTTCCACCCATAGCCTTGAATTCCTTGCACGTTTTTGCAAAAGTATCTAAGCGAGGAGAAGGAGGAGGAACGGGTGCAACTGGTGGTGGAGGAACATTGGCTGGACCTGCAGCGGCCCTAGCCTCTAATAACCTCTTATACCATCCTGGTATCGTTACACCGTCGGGTAGATTAAGATCTTCAGCCATGCTGAAACGGAAAAGGAAAGATTCAAAATGGAGAATTCGAAAGATAAAGATATATGGCTATTTGGGGATTATGTTTTTCTTAAAAACTTTTTCTCTTTAAATTTCTCATTAAAACATGTTTTTGAAAACACTTCTTCCATAAATAACCATTTTTCTAAAGTATTTTTATCTGTTCTGGTAACCTTAAGCTCTGATACCACGTGTAACACCCCACGTCCATTAATGTCACTCACAAAGGGAATGCATTAACTTCCATGGAGGTTATAAGTGAATATAGAATAGAAAAATTACAACAAGACAGATAATAAATAGTACTTGGAAATCTAAAACTTCATTTTATTGCAGCGGAAATTAAACATGTTTGTTACATCATAAAACCATAGATCATAACCAAGTACAATATCCATATTCATAAAAACAAAATACATAATCCCATTACATAAATAGCCATTAAAAAGATAACAAGCTGGACTTTACTTCAACGGTCCAAGCTTTCCAAAGAGAGATAAAGCAATTCAATCAAACTCCACTAGAGCTGGGCCCAACCTGAGGACCTGGAGGGGGAAAAAGGATAGAAATAAAGGGGGTCAGACATAAAGTCTGGCGAGTATGATAAATCTAACAATACTATTATCAAAATAACTAGACTAAGGCATAAGCTGGAAGATAAGTAAATGTCTATGAACTCTTAGGAAGATAAAGATAGTGTTTAAGATAACGTTAAAGATAACGGTAAAGGCACACCTAATTACTAACGAATGATTACTACACTGCACCGCACATTACTACATTGCACCACACCAGTCACCCTATTGTTTGATCCCACTTGCTTCACACAGAAACTTTATAAATAGCCTTACGTACCCCTAGCTGACTACATAGGTGTCGTCTGCCCCTATCTCCACTAGGTGTACCCCACTACCCACTTTCGATCGGCTCCCTACTCGTAGATACCCGTGATGGCCCCACAGTGGGGTGTATCACTCCCCTAAAGTGGCAACCCGATACAACTTGAGAATGCACGGCTTATACCTACACGATGCAACAACGTCTTACCTACCAGCCCGGGTCCACACACGCATACGAAACCCGTTGGACTTGCGTTGCCACCGCTCCCCGTTTTGGCCTCTTACAGTCGAACCCAGCATGCGTGTCCCGTCCTCGACTTGGGTCGAGCCCACAAAGATACGTTTGGGATACTGGTCGAAATGGGCCCCCACAAGCTACCCACCTAAGCTTGTCACTAGTATATCCCACTTAACCCTCTTAGTCATGTTCATTTACATGTGTGTTTGGTTAAGTCTTACTAATCGTATTTCACATGCCACTAAGGGCACCCCCTAGATTCCTCATGCCACCCAAGGCACCTACTTAACCCCCATGTCCCACCTTACATGTTTATCTGGTTAAGTATTTCTTAATTCATTCAGGCCATAACCTCATAAAGACCTCTCACATTAGACTGGCATTTATGGCAGCTGGATTTGCCGGGCGGGTCCGGGCAGTCTTACACCATAAAAGAGTCTAACCTCGTGTCTTTACAACTGTTATGCTTTAGTTTAGGCCTAGGGCCTCTCACATTGGGCTGACATTTGTGACCACTGGATTTGCCGGGCGGGTCCGGGCAGGTTTACGTCACAAACGAGTCCAACCTCGTGTCCTAAGCACTGATTAACACTTAAAATCTTTTACCCCAGTTTTAATAATTCCCTATTCAAATTATTAATTATGTCAACTTTTAATGATGTCCATAATTGACTCAATTATGGCCATCCACTTATGGCATGCAAAATCATATCAATTGCACCCCAACTTTTTAATATTAAATCCTTAATATTACCCCTACCCCACGTTTATACGTTCGCTTATTCAACGCATAATATAGGCTAGACTTGTATAGTCTAACATCTAGCACAAAGATAAATTATCACCACATATAGACAATTAAAATAAATCTAATCATAATAGGGGTGAAACTTGCATAAACTACACATGTTAAGGATCAAAAGGTGTCAACTTGTTAAATGTCTCAATTTACATGATATGATCATAGCCCAAATCTATACATAAACTTGCATATGGGGTTTTTAGGCAACATAATGATGGTGTGAACTAGCATAGGATATCACATATGTCATAGCATAATTCTAGATGTCATAATAGATGTCTTGGTATATGTTCATAACTTTTCTAATCAATCTAACTTGCATATGTGACTTGTCATATAGATCAACATAACCCAAACATGATGATTTAATTAATATGAACTAACTAGCATAGATGGTAACATCATGGCCTTTTTAACATGTATGATTCATCCCAACTTAGCATAGAAACTTTCAACATACATAACATCATCATAGCATGATTTACAACATGTAAGATATCATCATCACATAACATTGGATTTACAATATACATGATAGCAAAAGGGGTTTACAACAACATATATGATAATTCACATCATCTACTCATAATCCATTCATAACTCAACCTAATTAAAATGATAATAATCTTGTTAAGATTATCATACTCACAATTTAGAGAAGAAAAGAGAGAGTTTTGCTTTGCTTTAGGGTTGAGAGAATTAGAATTGAATTTGCTTTTCTTCTTTCTTAGTTGGCGGCGGCTCCATTGATTTCCATGGCGATGGTATGACGGTAACTATTCTATTTTAATTAGGTTTAGGGTTAGCATTAGGATGTATTTATAGGTGTAGGAAGTTATCTAGGACCATTAGATTGACCCTGAACCATGAGAACCAATCAAATGCAAATTCTGCATTTGAGCGAATCGGCCCACGGGTTGACAGCCAAACACCCTGGATTAACCCCTAGTCGACCCAGTGGGGCTTGGGTCGACCTCAAAAATGGGCCGGTTCGGTTATTTCCCCTCCCAATTCGCTGTTTTGAACTTTTTCGCATATTTATTTTTTAATTTATATATATATATATATCAATATATATATATTTCTCTGCGCAACCCATTTCACTTAATTCTTTTCTAAAAATTAAGTATACTTTAATTTGTGAATTTTAATGTTATAAAATTACGGGGTGTTACATAGGGGATCTTGAATTTTGCAATGATAAAGAAGATGTAGCATGAGAATTAGATAAAACATTCAAAGAATTGTCACCCACCTCAAATGTAAAAGGGAATTTCATACTGTTGCAATCATTATTCACCACTTCAACATTATCCATTGGCTCGTCAAAGTTTGAAACAACAGTAATTTCAATATCATCCACCAACACTTGTTTACCCTTACCTTTGCCATGATCAGCAACAACGTTTTTCACATTCTTCTCAACATTATGAACATCTTTTATGACTTTTCTTCATACTTTTTTATTATTCCTAGCTCTTTTTCTTCTAACCACAGTAAAGCCTCTTTGAGTTTCATGCTCATAGTTATCCTTATCAACTTCATACCCATCATCTTCCTGACAACAGTCTACCTCATCTGTTTTACTCTAACTTCCACCACCTTTTCCTCCTTATGTTTATCACACTACTATGTGGCATGACCAATTTTTTTACACTTAGTTCATATCAAAGGCTTCCAAGAGTATTCCACTACAATATTAGAACATGTATCATCACCCATAACAAGAAATTCGGGCAGTTCGTTGTCAGGACTCACTTCCACTAAGAATTTAGCATATTCAAATCTTTTCATTTTCTCAATGTTTTCAACATAACATAAAACTTTTCCAATATGACATGCAATCCAATTTATTCCTAAAAGAGAACAAAGCATAATAGGAATACAATAAAAGTGGATCCAGATAGGGACAGACCTTACAGAAGCTTGAACAAACGATAGAGAAGGAGTCCAATTAGCAATAATAAACATTTTTCCTTCGATAAATATTGGATCCTTCTTAAGAACGGTAAGTCTATCCTCTACGTTAACAAATTTGAAGAAGTAATTCTACTAGTCAAAAAACATTTCGTAATCCCCTTTAAACATCCAAATTTTGTCTAAATGTTGTTTAACAACCATGAAGTTAACGTTGCTAGCTAAAAATGATCCTATTAGATAGTCAGTCCATAATTTAGCTCCAACCTCCATCACAATCTTCGGTGGAGGAACAGAGCGACCCGAATACTTGACATCTACGTGAATATGGACATAGGCACCCACATTTCTAGGTTTAGAGTAAAACAAAGAAGAAAATTTCACAGGTGTCGAGGTAGAAATGGGAGAGGAAGGAGGAGAACGAGGAGGAATTATAGGGTTTTGAGGAGAGGAGCAGGAGGAGGCGACAAAGGGATAGGTAGGGAAGAAGGTAGAGGAATGGGGGAATGTCGGCGGTGTCAGAGGTAGGTATGGTAAAGGAATGGTTGTTGAATCAGACGCAAGGACACCATGAGAAGACATGGACGAAAAGTCACCATGAGTTATTTGATTTTGTTTTTCACTTGATATGATATTTCGTATGATAATTGTAAATGAAATGGAAAATTTGATGATTTTGGATAGCCGAGATTTTCAAGTTGAACGTGGAAACATAGCTTGGTTTATTACAAAACTAAAGGGAAAATGGTTATAATTCATTAATTTGACGTAGTTTGAACATGTAAATTAAATTAAAACGAGCTCGTCACGTTGCTGTAATTTGTAAATTTACGATCGAAAGCTCTAATGAATGTATAGGATCCAACATAAGTCGGAATTCTTTGAAACAAGAATCTATTGGATCTATTGGATTATAGTTTTCTAATGAAAGAGAAAAATCAAGATTTCATCTTGTAGATTTTGATTTATGACTAAACCAATTTTTCAATAAAATCACGGTTTGGTTGTTCGTAAATTAAAATTAGTAACTTAATTAAATAAAGAAAGTGATTTAGTAATGATTGGTATATTTAAGAAACTAGTCAAAATGAGTTAGTAAGATATACGTAGATTGTTTGGTGCACATGGTGTATAGTCTAGAGTCTAGATACGTAACTTTGTGACCAATCATTAAAAGGATTTCTCACTTGATTCTGATAACTAACACTTGATTTGGATTCTTGAGATGATACAAAAGTTTTCCATCATAGTTAATGGCTATGTAAGGAAGGTAGATAATCTAATGAGAAACCCAATCGGAATCCGCACTTGGAAGGTTGAGTGAGCGGTACTGGTTCTGAAGTGAAGTATATGTGTTCAAGCAAGTGATTAGATCAAATTTAGCGTAAAAATGATTTATGTGTATCATATGAACTTAAATATTGACATTTTAAATAATGTCAAGTGTTAGATTTTCCTTTAATGAATATGTTTGATTGTTGTGTTGGTTTATTCCATTTTTGGAATGTGATTCAAAACTAATTATGACAAGGAGAGGGTTCCACTCACCGAAATATGGTATAACTCATGTCCAGTGGTATTCTAGTTTCCCAAAAAACAACAACTAGAGTAATTAAATCTATCAGGCAAGTCTTCCGATCGGAAAAACTTCCAAAAGCCAATCTAGTCATCACAAAATATTTGAAAATTTACATCAAACTATTTTTTTTTTTAAATTCCTTTGAAGACACATTTTCAAATGTACCACATTTAAGTTCTAATCAAGCAACAATTTTTTTATAAACCATAGTCTTTAAAAATGAAATCAACCAATAAAAAACAATCGATTTTGTTAGAATTCAAAGAGATTTGAATGTATGGTTTGAATATTAAACCAGGGAAGTAGTTTCAACATTTTCTTTTAGGAAATTAGAAGCATATTGGTTTGTAATAGGAGAACCCTATGTGACTTGGTTTCATATGCTAGTTTCAACATTTTCATGTCTTGGTTGAATCTATGATTGTTGTGTTGTTTATGCATATGTTAGTTGTTGCTACTACATGTTTATTTGCATAACTCTTTTTTGGGTAATGTAAGCATATACAGGTATATGGAAGAAAAATCTTGTTTGCTTGCTTATAGCTTTTGGTTTCATGATAAAGATATGTTTTCCCGTCCTACCCAAAAAAAGATATGTTCGCCCGACAAAATGGTATGTATTTCAGATTACGAATCGTACATGGGTCTTATATATTGTTTCCCCATCGTTTGGGATGCCTCGTCACTGAGATGAGATGTATAGTTTCATATTTTGTTTCTGTGAAATTTTTCGGATCGACCCGTACAAAGGAGGTGCTGCCAAAATTCTATGAAAATTTCAGGTGTTACAAAAGTTTAGCATAATTTTAGTAAGAAATAATTTTGAAGTAAAATTAATCGATGGATTAAACTTAGGTATTATTGTCATTCCTTTCATTTAGGAATTTCGAGGACGAAATTCTTTTAAGTGGGGGTGAATGTAAAAAGCCGGAATTTTATAACTAGAATATTTATTTATTTAGATATTCGAAACGATTAATTTTAAGATTTACTGATTTAGATTATATTATAATTGAGATTTGGAATGTCGATTCAACTTAAATTTGAAACTTTATGGTTTAAGATCAACTTATGTTATTTTGAAGCCATGGACAATCCTATTTGGACATGAACGATAATAAGAAAATATTATAAAAAAAATTGAATGTTTGTAAAATCTAAATATTGGAATTCGGGATTATAATATTAGCTAATATGAATTTGATAATTTCATTTATCATCATTTAGTTAATCGATATTGATTTTAAATCCAGCTTGTAAATCTATTGACGATAATAAATAGTTTGGACATGAATTTTTATTTAGGTCATATTTTAAAATAATATTTTAATATGAAAAATAGCCAATTTTCAAACGATCTCGGATTTCGACGAGACCAGTTTCATTGGATCTGCAATGGTAATTTAGTTTAAATTTCAGTTTTTGTATCCGTTGGGGTTGATTTGTGGTCGTGCTCGATATAAATGCGTATCGATAATCGATTTGAAATTTTATTTTTATTTTAAGAATAACTGTTGAATATGATTGAATTAGCTTTCGAAACAATTTTTATTTTTTTTGGAATATAGGTTATTAGCTACGAGCGTCAGTTAGAACGTCTCATTTCGAGTTTGGAAATTTTCAGACTCGATGAATAGTGATTTGGAGAGGTCATATAAGCATCCCAACCCTTCTTCATTTTTTAAACCCTAGCCTCCACTCTCTTTTTCTTCCATCCAATGGTCTTAATTTATTCTCTTAATCTATCCACAATCAGCAAAAACTCCCGACTGGGAACTTGTTCGTATAGAAGTTTAGACTTCATCAATGACGGGAACTCGACGATCAGAGGTTGTGGGTGGCCAGAATTCATTGATAACCGTGACTATGTCACTTCCTTTTTTCTTGTTTTGCGTGCACGTCGTGGACTTTTAGGCATGGAGGCATAAAGGAGAAAAGGGTGTAAAAAGAAGGGATTTTCTCAGGTGGTGGTCCGATCGCCTGAAATTGAGCGTGATCGGAGATTTTTGACTTTAAGTGTTTTCTGTTCTTCTCCTTTTTCCGACGAGGTGGTGAAGAGTTGGGCTTCGGGTTTTCTGTCGTTGCCTCGCTAAGGTAACGCGGTGCTAATGGTTGGAGGCGCTTCCCTTTCGGTGGTCATAGGTGTGGGTTACGGCGATTTAATTTGGATGGACTTCATGCGTGGGTGGCCTGCGAATTTGATCGTGATTTTATCGATTTTTTCTGTTTATTTAAAACACTAATCTAGGTAATTAAATAGTAATTACGCCATTAGTTAATATAAATTATTTTAATTCTTGTGTAATGCTTTAACATGCGTAACTCTTTCATCCAAGGTCGGTTTTGCGCAAAAAAGTTGCGTTGGGTTCATATTCACGAATCCTACGCGTATGAGTTGGATTGGAGTGTGTGGAGCTATTTGGATTTTCTGTAATTTCAAAAGCTCGTTTGAAATTATATAAATCGACGCGAAGTCGACAAATTGGAATGAATGGTGAGTTAACTCTTAAACTTTCTGGAGTACTACATTATCATATCGTATAACAGAAATATCTATTATTGAATCAACATTTATTTGTAAGATATGTTGGATTTGTTTATTTGTTTAATTTACTGCTTTATTTCTGGATGTTGATATATATATTCTCGTCTACGAACAGATGACCTTTGCCATTACCTGCTTTTAAGTGAAAGATTCATCTTAAATGAATTATATTCTATTTTCTGTTTTATATGCGCATAAATAACCATTTTGATGCAGGGAACTATAAAAGCGAAAGCAAAGTGTACGTAGTAAATTAGGTCGCGACGGAACACTCCGAAATTTACACATCTATGAGTGGGTATTACGCGATTAGTATATTCATTTGATTATTCATAATTCTCATTCATCTATTCGTCCATATTTATGTTTTCTTGCATTTGTCGTTATGTTCGTTTATCACCCAAAATTTACTAATGTGTGTTCCCTAATAGATTATATTGTCGATGATTGAAGTAAACTAAACATTTTGTTTAAATTAAGCTTGGATTTTCATAGAATTGATATTTGAATAAATTATTGTTTTAACTATTGATATTTAGAAATTTATTTATTATTCAAGTTAATAATAATGTGATTCAATTATCTATTTTAACAAATGATAATTGAGTCAGGTTTCGCATGAGTAACAAACTAAGAATTGATTGTTCATTCTAATCAATGATATTAGAATTGAATTAATTATTATAGTTATTGAAACTTTATTTTTATTGATTTTTGTAATTAACGCTTAATCCAAACTTAATAATTGTATTAATAAATGATGCTTTGGTTCCAATAACTTACTGTAACGAATATCGCATTTGATCTTATCAGCCTGTTTTTACTAAGTTGCTTTTAAAGTGAAATTTAGTTGATTTAAAGGATTTAGGAATAGTTAACAAATTTATAAAAGATTTTAAAACTTAATGAACTGATTTAATAAAACTTAGTAAACAATCGATTTATTGATTATTAAAGACCTTAAGTGTGATTAACTATTTGTCGGATATTTACTGTTGTGTTAAAATTTATAAACAATTTTGTTCTGGTTTGTTTCCTTTTAAGAATATAAAAATGGGTTCTTAAAGTTAAAAAACGAGTTTCTATAAAATTATCTTTCAGGATAAGTTATATTTGTTTTTAAGTATATTAAAGTAATTAAATCTAATAAATTGTCCATTTGGATAAATAATATTGTTTAGATCTTATAAACGATAGTTTTAAATAAGAATGCCCTTTTTAAATAGTAATAGTTTGAATTTTAATCTAAGTGTAAAGTGTGTTAGGTTTTATCAAAATCAATGCTTTGATTTAACTTTGGTTTCGACTTTTCTTTTAAAAATACATTTAGAATTATAATACCTCTTTAAAACTAATATTTTAAAGAATATCGATAATAATGTTATTGTAAAGGCCCAGTTTTTTTACAGTTTTATTTAATATTTTAAAATGGTTTTGAATGTTGTTTTAGAATTTAATTAACTTGAATTCAATAATTTTGGATATTTTATTAATATAAATCATAAAATGATAATTTAAATTCTGGAATGGACGGGATTTGTCGAATTTGCAATATAATGTGAACTGCCAATTTAAAAGAATTTGATGTTGTTTAGTTTTGAATTATATTAACATATTCGTTTATTAAACGATGTTAGAGCATATAATTTTATTATAAAACGAGTTGCATCGGCATGGTAGTTCATAATATTACATTTTGAACTTTAATTGGATGTACATGATCCGAAATAAGTCGGAATTCTGTGAAACCAGAAACGTTTGAATCTATTGGGTTATAATTTTCTAATGGAAGAGAAAAATCAAGTTTTCATGTTGTAGATTTTGTTTTATGTCCAAATCAAATTTTGAAATAGTCGCTATGGAATTCGTTTATAAATCATAACGATTTATAATATAAAATAAATGGATTCTTAATATTTCTAATATAGTTTTAGCTTGGAATTCAAGCCGGAGTGTTTTATTTTAAAAGTATGTGAAATTCTGCTCGATTATGACCGGTCATATTATTTTATTGTTATTATGTTGAGGTACTTTTAAATTGTTTTATTTTAATTTATTTTGGACCCTTTAAAAGGGACTTTATTCAGACGACCTCCGTTTTCAACGAAACAAAATTTATTAGCACCGCAATAGCTAATTATTGCTAGATTTCTAGTTTCGCGTCAATTGAAGTTATTTTGTGAGCACAACAAAATTAAATGTAAATAAATCGACCATTTAGATTCGAATGAGTGCTGTTTTTGCAAACGGGCTCAGAATCCGATGAAACAAGTTTCACTAGGACTGTAATTCAAATTTTAGCATGACGTCCATTTTCGTTGTGAACAAAGTTTGTAGTGACCATAGTAACCAATAAACGACATATGAGATTGGCGATGGGTACAAATAAAAATCCTTAGTCACTTAGTAAAAATATTTTTGGTCAAATCAAATAAGTATACATAAATAATAAAATAAAAATAATAATAAAAAATGGAAGAAAAAAATCTCTGAAGCCGTCGTCCTTTCTGTTTTTCCACATGCTTCTTCTGAGCCGATCACGTGAGGCCTCCATCCATTCTTCTGTACAAAGCTATACATTTCTCTTCCACTCAAAAAACAAAAGTCTCCATTTTCTCTTTATAAAACTCGTTAATTATACCACCCTTTCTGTAAAGCACAACAAACATTTAAATAAAGAAATGAAACCTACCTACAGTTCGAAAACTCATCATACTGTATGTATTTCGCAATCAAAGGAGTTTCGAACTAACACTGTGGCACAGTCATGGGTCACGAGTGGGTTAAGGCAGCTCGAGTTCTTTAAACGTCGAGCAACAAGAAGTGGGAGGAGAAGCAGTTGATGGTGTAGCTCGCCGATGATCCGGCATCAAAAGAGGTGGAATGTTGTTTCTGTTCAACGTAAGGGTTAGCGTAGGTTCCTGGACGAAGTATAAAAGTGGCAAGGATAGGCATTCAATGGCGATGTTTCGGGTCTCAAAGGTCGGTCTGCTGTACAGGAGGTGGCCAGAGAAGTTGGCGTGCGTTTGGTTTTGGGTTATAGCAGTTGTCAGGGCGGAAGGGGGTGACTGGAGGCCAGGGGTGCTCGGCGATGGAACTCATGGACTGGAGCAGTCGACGGCGAGGTTGGCGGCGTCACGGTGGACCCCAGATTTCAGGGGCTGCAGCGCCATTCGGTTGGCGAAAGTTGAACTAAGGAGGGTATGACGGAAGTAAGAAACTGGGGAAGGAGGCTGGTTATTTTAAGTGGGCTTCATGGTTTAAAGAAGAAGGAGCGGTCTCGGTTCGTGGAAGAAAAGAGATGCGTGGTGAGTAATATTAACATGGGGAAGTTTGTAGGAGCAGGTTTGTTCTTAACATGGAAGAAGAATATATGGGGAAGGAGAAGTTTTGTATTGGCGGGCTGTAGCTTTCGTATGTGGGTTTGGGTCTTAGTGGTTTGAAAAAAAAAAGACAAAAGAAAATGGATTGACGTGAGGCCCACCTTAATGGATTATTTTTAATACAACAACATGACACTACAAGAAAATAAGGTATTTACCTATCAATTGTAAGTGTAGGTAAAACTAACATAATGGTGGGTAATATATTTTAGCTACCAATATTGAATCGGTAGAAATTGGTGGTAAAGATTAGTAGAGAAAGAGCTTTTACCTACACTTATTGATATTAGTAAATAAAAGAATCAATGGACACCACTACATTATGACTCAAATGATGATGATGAAATAAGAAACGTTTTAAATCGGATTTCTGCAAAACAAGAAACGTTAGGAGCTGGTGAAGTATATTTTTCTAATCGAAGAGAAAAATCTGGATTTCGTCGGGTAGATTTTGATTTACGTCCAAATCAAATTTTAGAAAAGTCGCTGTGGAATTCCTTTATAATTTGCAACGCTTTATTTACGTTATAAAAGGATTTTCAATATAAATCGAATATCGATATAACTCTGATGATGAATTATCGAGTTAGAAATCCATACAGGATTATTCTGGAGTTGTATGGTATTCCATTGTGAATATACATACGATAATATAAATTTATTTATATTTAATTTAATTATATTTAAATATATTTATATATTTAAATGGGTCATTCAGAGCTTTAAAAATAGCCAGTTTTGCAAACGACTTCAGAATTCGATGAAACTAATTTTGTTGGATCCGCAATGTCAAATTATTGTTATATTTCAATTTCCGTGATTTTTGAAGTCAGTATGTGGCCGTAACGATTTTTAGTGTGAAAAACAGTCAGTATTTCGATGGTTAAAAATACGCTGTGTGAGCATGCGAAGTCGGAATTCGACGAAACCAATTTCGTTGGGACCGTAATGTCGAACTCTAGCTACATGTCAATTTTCGCGATTTTTAGGTATCGTGTATGATCACATGGATTTTTAGAAGGCGAAATGGATATTAAAAACTAAAATATCCTAAGTGTTTGTGAACCTAAACGAGCCACCTATTCATGTTTTCAACCACACAAAAAAATATAATCTCCTATAAAATCGTTCTCTCAGCCGCCAACCTTTTTTTTTCTAAAACCCAAAAACGCAAGAAGAAAATGGAAGAAAAATAAAAAAACAAAGCAGAAAAAAAATCATAAAATCATGTAATAAATGTATTTGAGTTGCTGAGATTGAGGGCTTGAAAATGGTATGAATTTTGTGAAGCTCGATGCTATATTTTTTCTGATGGTTTTCGCAGCAGTGTTCTAGGGTTAAGCAAATCTCGAGATTTAGGTTTCAATCCTCGAATTTGAGATCGTATTTGGGTTTGTCGAGGAGAGCAGCTTTGTTTGTGAATTTTTGGAGGAAAACGATGATAAAAAAATTCGGTGCTTTACTGTTCTCACCGTTGGATACTGGGAGCCGAAACCATCAAGACCAGTTCGAGTTTGATGTTTCAGGGTGAGGGATGATGAGATTTTGATGGAGAGATTAACAGTGATTTTGGTTTTTGAATTAGTGAAGTATAGGAGGAGAGGGATCGAATGGAAGGTCACGAAATGGTGGGATGGGTTTCCTGGAGGTCGCGTTTAGTCTGAGGAGGAAGAAAGGGTGGATGCGATCATGTGCCTGAATGGTGATGGGCTGATGTTTGAAATGGTAAGGCCCATCAAAGAAATAAAAACCCAAGTTTTTATTTAAAATTTTTGTTATACTTGTATAAGTTGTAACTTCGTCATACGGTGTCAAATTAACGAGCGGTCAGATCCTTGGGACCGCATGGACGAGAGCTTCACAATGAAGCTGATTGGAAGTGAATTGGGGCTCATATGAATTTATGGCGAAATAAATTATTTGATTCAAATCAAACAAACAGTTTATCGTTCTTTAACGATGATCTGCCAATGTGAGTAAAACTCACCAACTCTGAACAGTTATATTTTTATAATGCATTCTTAAAACTGATAATTATCTGTTGATTGCTGTGTGTTAACTGTTTGGTTGAATTTGCTTGTGTATTGGTTGAAATTATAGATACCGATATATATATATATATATATATATATATATATATATCGTTAATCTAATATCGATTTTGTTTAACAGAATATTTCATAGTGAAATATTATCGATGTTAATTATATTGTTTAACATCTGTGATGCAGGGAAACAGGTTGGAGGAATCCAACTGGATTCCTCAACATTTATTTTACTGTTATTCATATATTGTGATATATGATGTGATATATAATCTGTTGTTGATTATGTGGGTTTTGGACGATATTTATCATTGTTATATGGTACGTTAAATACCATAAGAAATACCAGAATGATAAAAGGGGATTTTCAAAGTATATTTTGAAAAATAATTTATTTGTATAAAATCAATGGATTTTATACATAAAAGGCAAAAGGATTTTATAAAAGGAAATAATTATAAAATCAAAAGAGTTAAAAAGAATATATTTGTTAAACAAATATAAAGGAAATTATTTGTAAACAAATATAATGGAATATTTGTAAAACAATTACAAATAGAGATAAAAAGGGAAAACCTTTGTAAACATTTACAAATGGAATTGGAAAGAAAATATTTGTTAAACATTTACAAATAGGATTTAAAGGGAAATATTTGTAAAAACATTTACAAATAGATTAAAAGGAAATATTTATTTGTTAAATAAATAGGAAAGATAAAGGAAATATTTATTTGTTAAATAAATAGGAAAGAGAAAGGAAATATTTATTTGTTAAATAAATAGGAAAGATAAAGGAAATATTTATTTTTTAAATAAATAGGAAAGATAAAGGAAATATTTATTTATTAAATAAATAGAATTGAAAAGGGAATAGTTATTTGTTAAGTAAACAAATAGAAAAGGGATTAATCAAAGGAGTTAATTCAATGGAATTAATCAAAGGAGATAATTCAAAAGGAATAAATCAAAGGAGTTAATCCAGAAGAGTTAATCGAAATGAGTTAATTGAATATTAGTTATTCGATTAGAGTTAATCGAATAGAGTAAATGAGTTAGAGTTAACCAGTTAGGGTTAATCAATTAGGGTTGACCAGTTAGAGTTGATCAGTTAGAGTTAACCAGTTAGAGTTAATCAATTAGGGTTGACCAATTAGAGTTGATTAGTTAGAGTTAACCCAGGTCATGACTTCAAATCCTCATTAAACAGGGCAAACACACAAGTTTTCATCACAATTTCAGGTCTATGTGGGGTCCCTCTTCTCCTCGCTAGTCTTTTTCTTAAATTGAAATTATAAGTATGTGCATTTTTCAGGTATAGCCATTACCTCATCTTGATCGCCGCTAGATGCCCAACCAGTTTCAGTCACACAAACTTCCATCCCATCATATCCTGCATCCTCTAAAGCAATATATGTAGCATCTACCGTAGCACCAAACATATCATCATAAGTCAATCTCGAAGTTGAATCATATACCCCAGTATTTGTCTTAAACAATGCATAATTAATATCAATATTCTTTGAATCCCTTTGTATGCTATAAATGGATAGACATTGATAAGGAAAGGAGTATCGGTCTTCCAAAAAAACTGCAATAGCAGTTTCATGTATTGCTTGATATTGTTGTTGAATTTACAAGATGAATGAGTATAAGAACTAGCAAACACAGCTTGCAAATGTGATGCAGATACTTGGACTGCATTATTTAGCTTAAGGCGACTAAGGGCATTATATATGTTTTTCACAGCACCAACTAGAGATTCTTCGTGCTCTTGTTATGGTCCTCCAAGCACTTCATTACCACAACAATGCCCTTTATGGGCATGTCGGGAAGAAAGGGTTGTGCATTTTCTTTAACTTGATTTAATGCACGATCTTCACTTATGTTCATATCTTTCACATGTTCATTACTAAGACCTACAATTAATTTAGGCCCAGAGTCCAGACCTCTAAAAGCTTCTATAACAGCATGGTTAGCATCATATATTCGAACACTTCTTACCTTTGCTTTTCTTAAAAGTTTAACTGCATAATCTAGATTCTAGTCCAGGTATATTGTCCGCAATTTGACCATAGTTTATTCCATAAGTTCCTGTAAATGCTTGAACTATTCCAATACCAAAAACGAGGAGGAACAACGCAAAGCAGCGGCGACCGAAGATCGACAAATACATGACATGTTTTTTTCCCTTCTTTCTATCTTCCCCAGGGGTTAGCGAATAATCTGCAAGGGGAAAATATTTAAGAAAAATGAATTTGTTAAACCATTTGCAGGTCACTGATACTTAAAGAAAAATTAATTGACAATTGAACCTATGAGCTATACTTTATCAAAAATATACATAAAAGAATTGCATCGCAAGTTTTCTTTTACCTTTCAATCTCTTTTTTTTTGTTACATTTAACATTCCTAAGAATGCACATTGAAGATCTTGGACAAGTGACTAGAAAAGAATGAAAGAAGATAGGACAGTCAGTACAAGATTACATCTCCAAAAAGTAAGTATGTTCAAATTAGGGACGGAGCCAGGAATTTGGCTTACCCTAGGCTATTGAAATATTGACGTCAAAATGCATAAAAGAGCGGAAAGTTTGTTATCACTTGAATGAAAATACTATATTTTATAGTTTCTTTTTTCCATCAAAGATATACCTTTTGAAGTACGCTTTTGTTTGTTTTATCGCTAAGAGCATTCCCAGCAGCAAAGTGGGAATATGAGTGGCAAACAACATTAAAAGCGTCAATTCCTCCCACCCTTCCAACAGTGAGTGAGAGGCCGCTCTAATTTTTTTTTTTTTAATTTAAAGCCTCAAATTATTTACTTTAAAACCAAATAATAATATTTCTATTCAAAATCTCGCAACTATTGTTGCATTATTATTCATATTCCAAAATCTCACATTAACGTTTAAATATTCTTTGTATGAATAATAAACCCATTTCAACATCATTTACTCATTACAAACTAATACCATTCCTCGATAATAGTGAAGTCGTTCAAGATGAGATATTATAATTACCTCTCAGACCTTGATCAACAACGTTCTGATCTTAAAATAAGTAGAAGTTCGTAACTTAAAACCAATAATTCTATAATAAAAATCAAATCTTATATTTTATTTTAAAACGTGGTTTCATGAATCATATTTCTTACTCTTGGAAATCTTGGTCGCTTATGACCATTTTACTTATTGTTAACCTTGTGTTTAAACTTCGTTATTCAATTCCATTTGGAATTAGTTTATAACAATCCATTTATCCAATATTCCTCCCAAAAACCCTTTTTATATTACATCTAAATCTTGGATATTTATAACCAAAAATCCATTTTAATTTCTTTACCGATAAATAACTTTCCTTATATTCTGGAAAACTTTCCCTTTTACTTCAGTATGAGTTTTAAATAAAATATTTAATTCGATACTTATCGCATACCTCAGTTTCCATTAACCACTTGGTTTATACGGTTCAATCTCTTCATATTAGACAATAAAATTAATCTAATAATATTTCATAATTATCTACTTAAGTATAGTTATTCAAAATATTAACCCGAAGGTTAATTGTAACTTATTTCACTTATAAAACTGAATTAAACGTCACATTCTTATTACATAATCATTTTATAATGTTTTATAAAAACAAGTTTATAAACACCAATATATTTTAAAACTTTATTATAACTTATAAAATATAAGTTAAAAATCTCGTTTCAGTTATAGAATAAATTTTGTAATAGAACTTCGTCAATTCGCCTGACGGCAAATCAATGTTTCAACAAAAATGTGGATTTTAGACCATTTACTGCCAATTCCTCCATCAATACCGTCTATTGATTTAAATCACAACAACGTTGAATTTCAATTCAACATCAACATCCAAATAGGTTTTTCGATGTTGTTGTATTCAATCAGTTCATATATAAACATAAACAACACACATAATATTTTGAGGAATCCGGTCGGATCCCTCCAACTTGTTCTTGTCTGCATCACAGATCATTATAATATTTCATAATAGCATATAATTTTAATTCAGTGTATTAACAACGATAATATAATTAACGTCAACTATTCAATCAACAATGGGCATCGAAGGCATTCAATCCACCAACTATCAACAATTAAATTTAATCATATGAATTTAATCACATCGTAAGATTCCAGAAATGTGTGAGAATTAACTCACCAATTTGTTTTGATTGATGTTCTGGTCGATTTATCAAATTTTAAATATACGTTTAAAATTCAACAAAATTCTCATGAGCTCCAAATCATTCGGAATCTGCTCAGCAACATAGCTTACGTTTTTGTGATTCCAACATCACCAGTTGTATTCAATTCTGATTACGAAACAAACGAGATATCGCTATTACAACATAAAACATGAACTATACGAACATTTATTTTACTTAAATTATTACCTTAATTAAGAATTAACAAGCAGTAGGATTAAGCCGCGATGATCCTTCCTTTAACTTCGAAAATCCCTGATACTCCATTATTCAAACTCGTTCAACCTACTCAACCTCTTGCTTCAAGAACTCCTCATTCCTTCAACCCTTTATCTTAATATATACATGTATATTTTTTTCCAATCCTATACGCTGCGCATTCTCACCACACTACAAGAAATTAGACCTTTACCTACCAATAACTATGGGTAAGTAAAGAGAACTTGTATCTGCCAATATTTAATGGTGAAATTTGTTGGTAGGTAGATATTTAATGTGTAATTTATTGGTAGGTAAATATTGTCAATGTTATAAAATTGTTGAAGGATGATTATCTACTAATAATTATACGTAGGTAAAATGTATTATCTGCACATATACACATTGGATTTTTTTTTGTGATTAACCCCTATATTTTTCTCATATCATTTTAAAGTTTTGTTAAAAAAAATGCTGAGTTGTGTGATGATGTGTCAAAAAAGTATATTCTAACAATTTTTTGAATTGAAGTTTTAGTTTACATATCCTAGCAATATTTTTTGTAAAATTATCTCTTTATTAATTATAAATAATTATTTTGAAATATGAAATAACTAACAATTAATGAATTGATAAACAATAATTAAATTTTAAATAATTAATATTGAATAATCATTCGTCAGTAACATATCATACATTGTTTTTTTTTCAAACAATTGACTACAAAAGTTTTAACTTTAAATATTTCTAAAATGCTTCACAATTTCACAGTAATATGTCATTATCTGAAATGACTAAAACATATTTTCTCTAGTCTATTGCAAAGACACAATCCATACCATTCTCTCCGGCTATAAATTTGACAACTTATTTTAAATCAAATCTAACGGTACAAATCTCAATCCATGTGATCTCTTTTCACTACTAGAAAACATTCTAATTTTCTACGCAAAATTTCCTATGTCTTTCCTACGCCATAAGGCGGGGCGTAGGAAACTAGTAGGCAGAGTTCACGGTGTAGGAAAGCATCAACCATCTCTTAAGTTTTATCTACGCCTACAGAAGGCGTAGAAATCTTCTACTTTCATACACAAAATTTCATACGTATTTCCTACGCCATAAGGCGGTGCGTCGGAATGACGTAGGAAATTTCCTACGCCATAAGGTGGGGGTAGGAGCAGAGTTCACGACGTAGAAAAAGCATCAAACATCTCTTATGTCTTATCTACGCCTACAGAAGACGTAAAAATTTTCTAATTTCATCGCGAAATTTTCTACGCCTTTCCTACGCCATAAGCCGTGGTGTAGGATTGGCGTAGGAAATTTCCTACGCCTTTCCTACGTCATAAGGCGGGGCATAGAAAACTGATAGGCATAGTACATAGTGTAGGAAAGGCGTCAACCATCTCCTATGTCTTATCTACACATATAGACTGAGTAGAAATCTTTTAATTTTATACGCGAAATTTCCTACGTCATTTCCACGCCATTGTAGAAAATCTTTTAATTTTATACGCGAAATTTCCTATGTCTTTCCTACGCCATAAGGCAGGGCGTAGGAATGACGTAGGAAATTGATATACAAGATTTACGGTGCAGGAAAGGCGTCAAACATCTTTTATGTCTTACCTACGCCTGTAGAAGACGTAAAAATCTCTTATGCCATTTCCATGTCATTGTAGAAAACATTTTAATTTCATTCGCAAAATTTCCTACGTCTTTCCTACGCCATAAGGCCTGGCGTAGGAAATTGATAGGCAGAATTAACGGCGTAGAAAAGACATGAACCATCTTCTATGTCTTAACTGAAAGAAGCTATGCGGCGGTAGGATCGTATAGAATGGAGTATAAGTAGAATACTAAAGTAGCAGTAGTAAGCAGTAAATCACACAGTCGATTTATACTGGTTCGGACCACTGTCCTACGTCCAGTCCCAGACTCACTTCTGGAGTTTCACTAACACTAAAACCCTCACTTCACCCGGAGGAATAGGTTCACAATTACCCGAACCACTGAACGGGATTTCTTGCCTCAACCACTGAAGAGGTCTTCACTAATACAGAATAATTGTTGACTCTTTTGTGTTCTTGATAACACGGATTGTCGAATATTAAGTACACCCTTCCTATAGCCTTTTCTTGATGATAATCGTGAAGTGCGTGAAGGAATATGGAAGTCTAAAAGTCTCAAGTATAAAAGTAGATAGCTTTTTAGAACTTAGAGAGCTTTGAATAAGATAGAGAGAATTAGAATAAAATTCTGTTATTAGATCATCTAAGCAATTCTCTATTTATAATATACAAAAAGATACAACTGATCGTGAAGAGTTTTGATGAAGAGATATGGATTAAATAGTTGTTTCTCTTCATAAAGGATGCAACTCTTCGGAATTCAGATGTCTGAAAATAAAATTCAGATATCTGTTTATTTTAAAAATCAAATCAGAAAGGAAATAGTGTATTTCGGGGGCATTTCAGACGTCTGAAATATATCAACCAGACGTCTGAATATTGTATTTAAAAACATTCTGTTTCAGCAAACAGACGTCTGAACATTTCAGACCAGACGTCTGTTTTCTGTTATCAGACCATTCCTTGCTTAATTTATATAAGAGAAGCTATATACATATAAAATGTGTGTGTGTGATCATCAAGGAAGACTTTAACATATAAATCTAGGACTAACAGATTCTTACAACATATTTAATCTTCAATTATAGCTCTTGAATCTGTTGTTGAGTATCTTCCTGCAAGACAAAGTTAGTCGATAATAATATATATGTACATGTATAGTTGTCATAATCAAAACGCCATATAACGAGATCCAACATTAACAACGCCTGCAGAAGGCGTAGAAATCTTCTACGCCATTATAGAAAACTTCCTAATTTCATATGCGAAGTTTTCTACGCTTTTTTTAGGCCATAAGTCAGAGCGTAGAATTGGCATAGAAAATTGATAGGCAGAGTGAACGGTGTAGGAAAGGCGTCAACCATCTCCTATATCTTATCTACGCCTGTAGAAGGCGTAGAAATCTCTTACGCCATTTCCATGTCATTGTAGAAAATATTTTAATTTCATTCGCCTAGTTTCCTACGCCATAAGGCATGACATAGGAATGGTGTAGGAAATTGTTAAGCAGAATTCGCGGCTTCGAAAAGACGTCAACCATTTCTTATGCCTTAACTACGCCTATAGAAAACGTAGATATCTTCTATGCCATTTCCGCGCCATTGTAGAAAACATTCTAATTTCATATGCAAAATTTTCTACGTCTTTTCTACGCCATAAGGCAAAGCATAGGAATGGCGTAGGAAATTGATAAGCAAAGCAAAATTTCCTACGCCGCAAAGTATGGCGTAGGAAATTGATAGGCAGAATTCGCGGCATAGAAAAGACGTCAACATCTCTTATGTCTTAACTACACCTGTAGAAGACGTATAAATCTTCTGTGCAATTTCCACGGCATTGTAAAACACATTCCAGCTTCATATGCAAAATTTCTTACACCATAAGGCAAGACGTAGGAATGGCGTAGGAAATTGGCGAAATTTTCTATGCCTTTTCTACGCCATAAGGTAGGACGTAGAAATGGCATAGGAAATTAATGAAATTTCCTATGCCATTCCTGTGCCATAAGACAGGGTGTAGGATTGGCATAGGAATTTGATAGGCAGAGTTCACGGTGTAGGAATGACGTAGGAAATTGATAGGCAGAGTTCACGGAATAGGAAATTGATTACAATTGTTTTTCCTTTTTGAGTTATGAAGGAAAATTGTTTGATATTAGATTGATTATCTCAAAGATTAAGCCATATGCTTGTCTCAAAGATTAAGCCATGCATGTGTAAGTATTAACAAATTCAAACCGTGAAACTACGAATGGCTCATTATATCAGTTAACGAACGAGACCTTGGCATGCTAACTAGCAACACGGAGTCATCCCTTCGTGGTCAGTTTCTTAGAGGGACTATGGCCGTTTAGGCCATGGAAGTTTGAGGCAATAACAGGTCTGTGATGCTCTTAGATGTTCTGGGCCGCACGCGCGCTACATTGATGTATTCAACGAGTCTATATCCTTTGTTGACAAACACGGGTAATCTTCGAAAATTTCATCGTGATAGGCATAGATCATTGCAATGGTTGGTCTTCAACGAGGAATTCCTAGTAAATGCGAGTCATCAGTTCACATTGATTACGTCTCTGCCCTTTGTATGCATTGCCCATCGCTCCTACCGATTGAATGGTCCGGTGAAGTGTTTGGATGGTGGCGATAGAGGTGGTTCGCCACCTGTAGCGTCGCAAGAAGTCCACTGAACCTTATCATTTATAGGAAGGAGAAGTCGTGACAAGGTTTCCGTAGGTGAACCTACGGAAGGGTCACTATAGAGTTCCTTTTTGGGCAGTTGTGAAATTTTGCGCATACCCGACGAGTACTACGTGTCTGTGCTGTTAGTGCATGCGTTGTCTTGGCGGGTTCCCTTTTGTTGCCTTCGTATCGCTTCATTTGAAGTGAAACGAAGAGCAGAAATAATACACCGGCACAGTTTGTGCCAAGGGTAGTTAATGTTGGAGTGCATCGCCATCGTTCTTATGTGCTTTGTGCTATTCTAGCGAGCGTTTGAATGACTCCTGGCAATAGAAATCTTGGCTCTCGTGCCAGTGAAGAATGTAGAGAAATGCGACATTTGGTGTGAATTGCAAAATCTCGTAAACCATCGAGTCTTTGAATGAAAGTTGCGCACGAGGTCATTAGGTCGAGTGCACGTCTGTTTGGGCGTCATGTATAGCGTCATTTCAATCTCCCACATGCGAGCGTCATTCCATTCTCCCACATGCGATGAGTGCAGTTTGGGTGATGATGGATATAGAGAATGACCTTCCGTGCTTTAGTTGTACGGTAGGATTAAGTGAATGTCGTTGCCAGGTATATGCTAGGCGAATGGTGTGTCGAGTTAACGCCCGATGTCTCTAATCGCGTCCATGAGACCTAGGCTTGACTTAGCACTAATCAAAACCGATTTCGACGTTTGCTTTAGTAATAAGCTCGGTCCATGACCTCAGATCAGACGGGGCGACCTGCTGAGTTTAAGCATATCAATAAGCGGAGGAGAAGAAACTTACGAAGATTCCTTTAGTAACGGTGAGCGAATCATAAAAAGCCCAGCTTGAAAATTAGGTGGCTGTGTCGCCTAAATTGTAGTCTGGAGAAGCGTCATCAGCGACGAATCAGGCCTAGGTCCCTTGGAAAAGAGTGCTAGGGAGGGTGACAACTCCGTCCAGCTTGAACCTTGCTGCAATATGAGGCGCTGTCGATGAGTCGGGTTGTTTGCGAATGCAGCTCCAATTGGGTGGTAAATTTCGTCCAAGGCTAAATAGCGGTGAGAGACCGATAGCTAACAATTACCGTGTGGGAAAGATGAAAAAGACTTTGAAAAGAGAGTTAAAGAGTGCATGAAATTGTTAGGAGGGAAATGGGTGTTGTAGAAAAATTGAAGACTGGATTCGAGTACTTCAAAACTGAGATCTATGAGTGAGTTTTTTTTCTATAATTAAATGTATCGTCGTTTCCAATCTATTCTTGTTGATGATAAGAATGATGATAGAAAACTGTGTTACTTAATTAATTAATACTGTTTCAATCCAGTGGTATATTTTCGTCTATAAAAATGATCTATTTCAATATAGAACTTATTTGCTCTTCTATCTTTCAAAATTTCTCATCAACTCATGTGCTAATGAGATATTTTTTGGATTATTACTTCTTGGAATAAAAGGATATATTGTGAATTGGGAATTAGATGCAACAAAATATAATTTGATTCCTTCACGTAATATTTTTGAGAAATTTTTGTAAAATACATTACAACATGCTGTAGATTTATAATCAACAATGTGAAATGATACATCTTATAGAATCAATGCAACAAAAATATGATGTTTTTGTGTTTCATTTTTTTAAATTGAAGTTACTAACCATTCTATTGCCAGTGTGTTATAATCCATGTTCAACCCCATACCCCATGCATTCAAGGTATACCATTATAACTCTACTACTAATAAGATAAATTCTTTACACTATTTCACTTTGCATCTTTTCGAAGTTCCCAATATTCCCTTTACATTTCGTTCCACATCGCTTTTCTTTTCATATAACTGTAGTCTCTTCACCATGTCTACAGACTTCTGATCTCCAATTTGATTCCCCTCGATTTATTTCTGCTTCTGTAATCCAACAGTTTAAACTCGAATTTCAAAATTGGAATTGAATGGAATTCAATGTGGTAATAATCGTGATGAGCTTCTATGAAGGAATACCGTTACTATATATGGAATTTAAAAGGCTTCGCCGTTATTCTATTTGTATTATTAGTCTGATATGAAAATTCATATTGATTACGACTGATTTGATTTCCGTGAAGATTCCATTTTGATGTAATATGATTTTGGGTTTATCGTGAACTATGTTTTAAATGACATTGGTTCTTTAACCCAGTTAAAGACAGGATTGATTTCCTAAAGTTGAATAACGATTTATGGAAGATTAAAACTAAGATGAAGTTTGAAAGAGTCTTTAATTAGATTGAAATGTGAATGAGATAATTTAATTTATCAAATTCATGAAATGTTCAAAAATGGAGTATCACCGGTTTTACTCCATGCGATAGTTAAATCTTTAATTAGATTTGAACATAAAAAGGGAATTAAATTTTACTGATAACACAGTGGGTGTTAGATATGGAGTGCTACTAGTTTTGCTCCATGGTATGAATAGGTTGGGATTGGAATAACAAAATAAATGGTTACTTCGGTAAGGCGATAATCCCGACAAGTTTGATAAACCTTAATTTGGTTTAAACCGGGAAAAGATATTATAAAATCTTTTGAAATGATTTCCAAGGAATAGATTAAACAATAAGTTTAAAAGCGATAATCTTTGATAAGATTAATGGGAACCTTTTCCCAAAGTAAAGAATATTTGAATAAAATAATATTCTATATTGGAATGAGGCGTATGATGTGTTGTTATAGCACTTGATTATAAGATACCCGAGTTATTTGGAAAGACCGGGTTTAACCCATTCTGAATAATTGATACGACGACTAAAAGTCGAAGATATTGAAGACGATGCAAGACCGACAATCCTCACGTCGAATGGATGGATTGCTACTGATGCTCATGATTGGAGTTGCTGCCTTGAAGGGGTTACAGTGGTAGTTGTCCGGACGTACTTGTTGATTGTTTGGATATGCGAGGGCCTCTCTCCTGTATTGGACATATGAGACAAGGAATAAGGTGCCTCCAGATTCGTTTAGACCCAAAACGGACTTGCAAATGGATTGTATGTCTGACATTGTATTCCGTTATGCTGTATTCGTTGATCTCTGCTAAATATATATATCTGTTTGGTGGCGAAGAATTTATTCTCTTACTTAACACCCTTCTCTGAGACGTACGAGCTTCGAGGTTATATATTGGTAGAAATCAATGGTATGACATGGATTGATAATGTGGCATGCTGAGTTGCAGTGACTCAAGCTTTTATTGAAAAGCAGAGCTTGGTGGATGATGATCAAAGCCCAACTTTAAGTAGCGCAGCTTTATGTAGCGTTAATTCGCACACACCGATATGATGGTGAACTGATGGTTAGATCAGCACACTTTCGAGATGAGGATGGATTCGGTCGACCGAGATGGGCTGGGTGTGGTCGCTTCACACCTGGTAGGGATAGGGCACACCTCCTAATTCCTATAAGGATAGAGTAAGTGGTGTTTTCTCTAGCTGGGACATAAGCCGCAGCGATACTCGATTTCCTGGATATAGCGCGTATGTGTATTACGGTATTTTCCAACGTAAGCCATTCAGTATTACACTATGCGATCGATCTTTCAGATCAGTAGCCATCATGATGGAAATCCAACTTCCAAATACGACATTTTTCGGCTTTAGTTGTAAACCTATATGGCGATATAGTAGGATGGGGTACTATGTCGTCTATGATTGATACATTTATATTTGAAGTTAATTTCTTCACTTATAGTAATAATAAAAGATGGAATTTCACATACCAAGCATATTTGGCTATTATAAGGTAAAACTCTATCCTTCGGCTTGCGTTGAATTGTGTGATGAGACCTGAGTCTTATAACAGCTTCATTGTTCTTTTTGCGCTGTCTGTTTTATGCTCTGGTATTCTTGGGGGAAACTCGCTCCGTGTTATACGGTGTGGTCTCTTGATTTACCTAACTTTAAAATCAAGTTAATAACTGTTTTATTTCTCACACCAGTCCCATGGCTGACTCAGAGTTTATTGTTTTCGCATAAACTATGGGTGTCCATATTTTCCACACAGGCAGCCAGTAGTTTTGGTTTTTGCAAATATTTCTTTTCACAGGATCCTAAATTACAACTAGAGCTATATTCGGAAAGCTTTGTATCTATGTATTTCTTTCAGTTGTAGTAGTTGATGTTTTCCGCTGCACATTATATTTATGTATATATTTTCTGTTGTTTTGTAATTTAAATCTCTGATATTATTTTCTGTTGTATATTATTTATTTAAACTCTGATATATTCTTGTACTCTGATGTAAATTGTTGTAATAACAATGAAATGTTTTGTTATTTGTGTTCCGATGCGTCGTGTTCTCAAAGCAATCCGTGCTCCTCCGTCTCTTCCGAGATCGGGGAAGTCTGGGTCATTTCAGGGAAGCATTTAGTCTAAATATATTTGCCTTAAGTGAAATAGTATTTTGGCTTTTGATTTTTGCCGTGCAATGAGATTGAGAATTAAGCATTCTAAGAGTTCTGAAACTTTTAATATGAATGAAATGGTGCTTTAATTCTTTAAGGTTTTAGAGTTCACCAAGTGATCAAGAAATGAAAAGAAACAACTAGAGCACCATATTTACTAATGGAGGGTTTACCAGCAAGTTTCAACTCAAATAGAAAAAAATGCAATCTGTTGTCCTGAGAAAATAGGGTAGGCCAACAAGTTTCAAGTGGATCTTGGACATAAATTATCAAAATATTCATCACATTTGACAGACTTGCTCTAAAATTTCCTTTTTGTATACTCTAAGTTTGATGTTTTTCAGTTGTCCAAAAGTTAATACTAAGAAAATTAAAATTCCATTGATACTGCAAAATTTTATGTGTACTATATAATGATAACTAGTGTGAACCCGTGCTACGCACACGGATCACATGTTCAAGATGCAAAAAAAATCATAGTAGAAACACTTCATTCGTTGCTGACACTTATTCATACTTACATGTACTTGATAATTAATGTAATCATGAATATGGATGGGAGGCGTTGATGATCCATTTTAAACATTTGGATTTTGAAAATTTTGGACCAATCCTCGCTTCCATGGTCATAAAAAAGTTACCAAAAGAAAGTACAACGAAAGCTGACGAACGACAGTTGTACAGCTTGGTAGATCATATTATGGAACTAAATACTAAATTGTTATACAGAAATCACATATATAGTTAATACAATTCAGTAAGGTTCGTGCAAATCAATTGAAGAATTGATCACATGGACAGGCAATAATGAAACAGAAAAGAACAATTGTGGACATCGCATATTCATCTTACTACCTTTGCAAGGGGAAAATCCAGGAACTTTTACACATGTTTTTATTCATTGTGCATGCATACATGTAACATAAAAGTTATAATTCAATATACTGACAGTGCATTTTGAAAATTTATGTACTATTGACTAAAAAATATTTTAAAAATTATGAACGTCCTCTAATTTCTGGCTTCATTCAATTTCCAGCCAAATTCATCCGAAGTTAGAAACCCCGATTGTGTTCCTGCATATGGAGTGTAATTTTAGGTTAGTCAAACTTTACTATCACTAAATACATAAGCGTCAACATGCTCACATTAATTCCAAATGCCATAGATTGGGGGCTGTAGGACAAAAATACATAGGGACCAAAGATTTATAACTAATTACAATGATGTTATTCACTACATTTGCAAGATATTGTTAGAATTAAATTCAAACTAAAGAATTTGAATAGACTTCTTATTTTTAATACAATGCAATAGAAGTTTCTTTATCTACGTAAACTATGCTATAATATTTTAGATCTACATGTTTATGATCAAATGCAATGCATGAAAAAAGCATGCGTATAACAGAGAAAAAAATCGAAGTTGAAATGGAATAGATAGTTATACAAAAAATTTGGCATCATAGAAGTGAATTTTTTATTGAAAATGAAATTATAGGAACATTGAAATAAATAGTCTATAATGACGAATATTGACGAATGATTCCAAATAAGCTCAACTCCATTCTACAATTGAAATGAACCCTTAACCCATCTACAATCGCCTGATCTTCTTGGCGTTGAGATTTGCGTCAAATGGTAGAAGTGAACTTAATTGCTATTAAAATGAACTATGTTTTTACAAAGTTACATCAAAATTTATATTTTATAGACTGGTTTAAATGAATCTTTTCAAATAATTAGAAACTGATAAAACCAATAAGGACCTATGGAAAAAAAAACTGCTACTAAAGCAGAATATGTAACATGCTAAGGTAATTATCATAGTTTTAACTTTATCTACTGTAAGAAATATTTATTTTATGACTATTGGATGAAATCTTTGCTGCTAAACTCACCATTCCACACATGACAAAAGTTGGCTGGTCATCCTATTTAGATCTATGTGCATACTCCTTTACCCAATATAAACTGGATATTGGTAAATTCTATATTTTTCTTAAATGGTACAAAAATATGGTTGTGAATAAATTTATAATTTTTACGTTTGTTACGCTGTAAAAAATCAAGGAATTAAAACTTTACATTAAAAAAACACATTTAGACATAATGATTTTGGAATATAGTTATAAATTCTATGTTGGAAAACTTAAAAGTTATTAAAATAAATGATCCTCATTAAATTTTAAGTTTAATCATCTGGATGTTTTGGGAAACAAAGGTAAAATAAGATGAACCTTAAAGTAACGATACTCAAGGAGATGTTACCGTTTGAGAATTTTTTTAAAAAAAAAAAAAAATCAAGGAAAACAAAATAATAATAGGAATTTCGTATGTAATGGCTCTGATGAATTTGGAAAATATCATGGCTACATTTTCAATATGTGCTTGACTTCATTTAATCATTAAACATAAGATTATGTGGATTGGCTTCACAGTAACTTTACTTTGTCAGTTAAAGATGCAATAAATACGTCTCCGGACATATACAAAATGGCCATTGATAGCTAAAACAGGAAAGGAAAGGCAGGCTAAAATAAAAACAATTTGCTTAGACCATGCATTGATTGTTGTACACAAAAATTAAAATTAAGCATGCATGCCACCTCCTTGTCATTTCAAATCTGTGCCTATCTATTTTCATGTGAGCTTCAAACTAACGACCAAACAAATATGTGAAATATCAACAAATCATAAATAGTTTATAAACAATATGTTGCTTATAGCTTTACAATCATATTTCCATCTGTACTTTATTTTTCATGTCATATTATTCTCCTACGTTGCTTTAAATTTAATCTTAAAATTGCTAGCGAAAGTGTAAATTTATGTTCAATTTAAAAGGATGTTTGAAATAAATTGAAAATTTTATAATGCAGAAAAAAACGTTGCATTGACTCTGGCATGCACACGGAGTGTCTAATTATCGACCATGTGTTATTAGTTTATACGGACTCAGATATTTGCTTTACTTGTTTGTCATCTTCTTTGGATTCATTATAAATACAAATGTTAAAATACAATATCATTTAGATTTCATATTGATTAGACAGATAAATGAGTATGATTTAATAAATGCTAACCTAAAATGCTAAAGTTAAATGTATAGCTACAATGCTCCTTTGTTTTCTGTATTTAAAGACAGTTCAATCTATGTATCAAGGAAGTACAGGTTTGTATAATATAAAAAACCACTTTTTGTCACTGATAAATAAGATACCAACGAGTTTTAATATAAATTTGGCTGACATAAGAGCACAACTTTTATACAAAGATTAAATCCACTGCTACATAAAGAACCTAAACAAACACATGAATAATAGAAATAGTGAATTGAGTAGGAGGTGACGACGATAATGCAAGTTAGTCAATCCTTTTTTTTATAGTAGTGACAAACATGAAACCATAAGCATCAAAGACGATTGATTTCAGCTCATACCAAACTTCAAAATGCATATTATTGACATCAGCATAATTTACTTATAGTATAGTGAGAAAAACAAAGATCTTAACCAATTATTTTAGTCCTTTCAGTCCACATATTGGCATCAATATAAAACCACAATGTCGGTTATCAATATATACAAAATATAAATAATTGGACTTAAGTGAAGTTATGACAATTGGATCTACTGAGTTTTTGGTAAGGCTGGATGATAACGTTGGTAAATATGACAAAGGAATCTATGGAAATGGCAATTGGATTATGCATTCTACTCCATACACAGCTTTATTTTGAAAGAAATGTTAATTGTAGTTAACTCCTTACCACGTTCGCTCTTTATAAATTTAGCAAGCACAATACCATCAATTACAAGTCCTTGACAATCAATATGTTTACCATATAGTTGACAATATGTAGGAAAAATCAACAATAGTAAGCATGTAAGAGTAACTATTATGAATTTAAAATGGTTGATACGAATGTTTTAACATGTATATGGGTTTGGCTTATCACTGGCATAGAATGTGTTTGGATTTGCATGATACTAATCCAACCCAAAGTGGCATTTTGCCGTATTGACAGTACAGATTGTTCTAAAAGATAAATGTTTAAAACAAAATTCAAATTTGAAATAGGAAGGAAAATTATTATGATACCTGAACCATGTGCATCCCTATAATCATTCTCCAGATTTGCAATGGTGCAGTTAGAAAGGCAGAGACGTCGGTGACCTATGCAAACATGAACATCTTTATAAAAATAAATGGTGAAGCATAGGTAATTTTTGTACAAAACACAAATGATGTGTTGAATACTAATTTCTAAACCTATTATTTGAAAGCAACTAATGAACTGGAACAAAATTTCACTATTACTAAAATTCTTAAACGAACAGTTTCACACAAATTATGGCACCGACGATTAGGGGTGAGACCGGAAATTTAGAAATAATAACAAAACCCGAAAGAAGATAAATCAAAACAAACATTACCCCAAAAAAATTACAACTTAGTCCAACACCACTTTTTTAGTAGTTAAATGCTTCAAAATTGGTTTGAGATGTCGTAGGTTTGAAAAATACTCTTTTTCATTCATATCTGAACTGCATAAAAAATTATGGTTCACATCCTTTTTGATATAGTGCACATGGAATTCATGCTTATCTGAGTTGTTTTCTTTTTAATAAGAGTTTTACATAATTTAAGAACAATAGTCTTGTTAACCTGATTGTCAAGTAAAAAAGACAAATGGCAATCACCAAAGGCGCAATAGATGAGCACCTATAGAATCAACATTAGCAGATATAAGTAATTAAACAGGCGGTAAGCATGCATCATAAAGTTACGAAGAACTACATAAAGCACTAATGCAGTTTGAGCATCGCATCCCCATGATATTAAAAAATGCTTCTATGAAAGCTTTAATGAAATATATACTTGCGTCACATTGAATATAGATGCTATGTACACAGGATGCCATGTCTGCAAGTTTAAAATAAATCATCCAGAAATCAGCACATACAGTAGCGTTTAAATAGAGGCCAACCCAGTAAAAATATATTTTTTTTTAAAAACAATGCAAATGACATTCAAGATGTTTTTTATGAAGATGATGCACAATATAATTTTAATATGAAGGACTTATTTAACAATAGAGTTCATATACTTTAGCCTAATAAAATACAATTAATTTCAAACCTGGAAGACATCACAATTATAATCTATAATGATTATTGCGAAATCATGGATCTATTCAAAAGTAATCTATTATAATTCAATTCAATCATTTTATTTAGATTGAACACAAGTTTTATTTGACTACTTAAATTAAAATATAAATTTGTGCCGTTTTATTATTTCTCAATTAATTGCATATATAATTGAAAAGGGATAAATTTTATTAATAAAATAAAAAAACATAAGCATACCATGTTTTGTCAGAACTTATGCATTATCATTACATATATAAGACTTATGGCATGAAATATATTTATTGTCCCCAAAATGTTGTGCACAAATTTAATGCTGCACACAAATATTATACAGTAACTTAATTTTTGTTTTTTATACCAAAAACATTTGTTATTACTCAACCAAAATCATAGCCTTCTTAATTTACCATCGCAAACTTCATTAAAAAAAAACGCATCATAAGATGCATATTTAGACACTTGCATGCTTCTGGTTTTATAACGCATGCAAAAATTCGAATAAAAGTTTAATGCACCATGCATTAAAAATATGATTTTGTTTTTTGTTATTATTTTGCATATTCCCCTAGTGTTATATTGAATGGCTATAAGGCAATTTTTTGGAAAGATTTCCAGATTTATGTTACTTTTTTTATGTTTATTAAAATATCTGAAATATTACCTCTTATTTAGCAATTTTAATCAATATATAAATATTTTGAATAATGAATATTTTAGTATTTAATTGATGATAATATTTTATTTAAATATATAAATTCTAAAGTTTTAAAATAATAAATATTTTGAGGAATACACAGATATTATATCTGGACAGTCCTATGAGAATTTGAAGTACCATGTTACGATACCAAATGTTTAATGTTAGGAAACTTCCAGATAAATTTAAATTATAAAAACGAATTTAGGGTACCTTAGTATCGTTCATAAGTTCTATTTTCTTTTCTTTTTGTCGTACATGATGTCTTTGCTTTTCCTAAAGTGCGAAGCTGTGTGTGTGTGTGTGTGTGTGTGTAAACTATAAACAAAGGCAAAAAGCCAAATACATAAGTTCAAAAAGTAACAACCAAAAATCTAACCACTACAGATATCATTTTTTTGTAAAGAACTTGATTATAAGACAAATTTCATGAAGTAAAACCACCAAAGCAATACAAAATAGTATTAAAAAAATGATTGGAGAAAGTTCTGAAATCCCAGATCTAAAGGTGGGAAATAGATTTGCTACAATGAGAGAGCATAAGTAAAGTGTGAAAACAATTTTTTCTGTTAAAGCCTGAATACAAACATGATGTGATGCTTTAAGCAGCGAAACATCTAATGAGATGATAGTCTTTGTGATAATCCATTTTTTAAGTTGAATATCCACTACTTGATGAAATAGTTGGTGTATATGGATTGTAATTTATACATAATCAAATTTCAAAATGATAAATTGTTTTCTGTAAAAATAATGACAATTAGCAAGAAAAATGGGTGGCATACATTCCTTGAAATGTTGTTAGTAAACATTATATGAAAGTTATAACTCATATTATTAATTATCGTATTGTAAATAAACTAATAGGAATAGTGGAGACAAAGTTTCAGCAACAAATAAAGATTTCTATAGATAAACTTCAAATAGGCATAGGGAACAATATGAATTAACTTTACTCATCTAACAATGAGCGATCTCAGTCTACTGCATCTTTCAGACTCAATAGTGATTCTCAATGTTTAAACTACCATAAGTATCATCTGAATTCAGTATGAGATGAAGTAAAATGAAAATGAAATTCAAATGCTATGCAGGAAACATAAAAGAGTAAATCTCCTTGTAAAATATCTTGCATTTATTGTGCCTAAAACTTTGGAAACTATATATATATATATATATATATATATATATATATATATATATATATGTAGCAGAATATAGATATATTTTTAGCATTTCTTTTTTAAATTCATGACTTATCACTCACTTGTTCAAGCTACATGACAAATTTGATTCCTAACAGTCCACCCTTTTAAAGTACACTTTATTTGAAGATGGAAAATTCTTTATGAACTGTAAATTTAATGTTGTATTAAATACGTGCTAAAGTACATTATTTTACACAATTTCATACATCAGGGAAAAAATGTTTAGTAGAAAGAGCTATAAACTCACAAAATGTTCTCTTTACTTTAGTCTTTTTCAGCCTGAAGTACATCTGCATCTATCCAATATGGAACTGTAAATTTAATGTTGTATTAAGTATGTGCTAAAGTACATTATTTTACACTATTTCATACGTCATGGAAAAAATGATTAATAGAAAGAGCTATAAACTGACAAAATGTTTTCTTCGTTCTAGTCTTCTTCAGCCTGAAGTACATCTGCATCTATCCAATATCAGTGCTTTGCATGTTAATCAATTTTGTTACTCCCATGGCCCATTTAAGTGTCATCGCGATATTTATAATTGGTAAAATAATCTCTGGTTGACCTTGAGACATTGATTCATGTCAATTATCTTAGGGAAATACACGTGTGCAGCAAGGTGTTGAGAAATCTTAATTCTAGTAAAGGACCAATAACACATATTAGTACATACTCAGATGAACTTGTATATGAATCAGGGCATGAACCCTCTACTACATTATTGCATCAAGAAAGAATAAACGGTGTGGGCAACTTGGAACAAATTATTAGCATTCGTTCAAACGCTTAAGCAGACTCAAAAGAAGAAACATTTATGTCTCGCTTTATTATAGAGCAGGGTCTGCTATACGCATTATCGATTAAATTGGATCATACTCCTCAGAGTTAAGGAAAACTTACATAATGTAGGGGCTTGAACTGATATTCATAAGGAAATCATGGGATTTAAGAACAGTACATCTGCAGCAGATGAAACATTAACATAGAACCTAACAAATCAAGTTTAACTCAAGCACAAAGTAAAGTCACTATGAATTTAAGTTAAGCATAAATTTAGCAATTACCCATTTGACACTAAGTGAATGAATACTAAAAACAGCAGTGACATAAATAGTAGTACAACAATGGTTGTTATCTAAAATGACCAAAGCAGCATCGATACAATAAATAATTATGTTTAAGACATATCACACCAAAATCATACCCAAAATCGAATCACAAATGAAAATAACAACTTCCCTAGAAAATTCTTTTGTTTAGAGGAAGAGAGAAAAAAAATCAGATCGAAATTTTCAAGGTCCATTAATTGAGAACATAACTCAATAAGGGAAACCAACAAAAATGCTAAAATGAAAAACAATTAGGATTGTACGGTATGATAACGAATGATATTACCGGAAAGGCAACAGCATTGCAGAGTCGAAATTGACTACAACCCAAGGCTCAGGAGCATGAAATCGAAGAAGGTAGAACGATGATGCGGTGCTGGGCATACCGACTGAAAGCTCGAAAGATTTAGGTTAGTATGTAAAGCTATGGGGAATAAAGAGATGATTTTTGTTAGGGGTTACAGAGAATGAAGAGAGATGGGAATTTTTATGTGTTGGGAAGTAGGGTGAAAGTGCTGAAGCGGAGGATACAATGGCGATGGCTAGTAGATTGTAATAATCAGCAATTCCGAACCAATTTAAAAATTTTATTTTGGCAATTTTAATGAATTTTGAATATTTAAAATGAATTATTTTAAATAATGACGACGAAAAATTTATTTTGAATAAAATTAGAACATATATATTTATTTGAATCGACGTTAGAATATAATTATTTATTTTTAATTATAAAAGGAATTAAAAATGGCGCGATAGTTTGAAAATTCGATTTCAAATTTCAAATGAATGTACAGGATTCAAAATAAACCGAATTTTAGCGAAACCAAAAATTTTTGAATCTATTTGAGAATATCTTTCCAACGAATCCGAAAAATTGAAATTTCATAGCGGAAATAAAAAGTTATGTCCAATTGAAAATTCAGAATAGTCGCTATGGAATTTTAGCCCTTAAATATAGCCATTTTGCAAACGACCTCTATTTTCGATGAAACCACTTTTGTTAGAACCGTATCGTCAATACGAAGCTAGAAAATATTTTTCGGGAATTTTTAGAGTCCGTATGTGGCTCCGATAAATTGAAAGGTGCGTTAAAAATTCAATATATAGATTTATATTTTGATTTTGACGGAAACTGATCGAAACAATCGAATCAGCTTACGATACATATCCCATTGTGTTCGGAATTGGGGTAATTAGCTAGGGGAGACAGTCGTTGGGTTTGATTTCGAGTTCATATCAACACAAGGGTTTGTTTCGAAATTAAATAAATTAAAATATAAATATATATAAACATAACCTAAATTCTAATTGGTCAAAGTTCTTCTCGTGGTCAACGAGTCCTGCGCTCCTCTATGCGATCAACAACAGATGTTCTCCCCAAATAAATCCCCTTTTATCGTTCGATCCGTTCAGCGATGTTGGAAGGTTCTAAAGGGAAATGAGGGAGCTCAACGAGATCGAGGCGCTGACCGGTGATGATCGGAACTCCTTCACCGTAGCCGTCGGAAATCGAGCTCCAACCTGGTTCGGTCGCAGGGGTTTTTCAGGGCAAAGGGGGCATTGGGTCTCATGCTTTCTGGAAGAGGGGGTGGCTCTCGTGAAGGCGGTTGGAGGGAGCATCGGCGATGGTGATTCTAACCACCGTGGCGGCGGCAAAGGGGAAACCCTAGTTCGGAGGTTGGGTTTGAAGAAGGAGCGGCTTTCAGAAACCATTTACAAAGAAAGGGTATGGTTTTTAATTTAAATCAACCTTATTTTAAATCAGATTTTATTTATTTAAATCAGTTTGTTTAAATCAGTTTTTGTTTATATAAATCAGTTTTAAAAATATATGATAACATTAATCTTTTTCAGTTTTTTTGAAAATAAAATGGCAATACTTTTGAAAATAAAATGGCGATGCTTTTGAAAATAAAATGGCAATACTTTAGAAAAACAGAAAAATAACTTTGTTTAGAAAGTAGAGAATTAACCTTGTTGTAAATTAGAAAATTAACATTGTTTTAACATATAAAATTAACATTGTTTTAACATATAAAATTAGCGTTGTTTTAACATCTAAGATTAGCGTTGTTTTAATATATAAGATTAGCGTTGTTTTAACATATAAAATTCTTCGAATTTGAAAATATAAATCTCTTTGAATTGAAAAATATAAATATATTTGAATTGAAAAATATAAACCTCTTTGAATTAAAAAGTATAAATCTCTTTTATTTGAAAATATAAATATCTTTGAATTGGAAAATATAAACCTCTTTGATTTGAAAATATAAATATCTTTGATATAAAAATATAATCTTTATTAGAAGTAGAGCGATGTAAAAATATAATTTTTATATATAAAACTAAATAATAAAAATGTGATTTTTACAATGAACAGAGGGAACCAGTGTGTGATGGAACCGACTGGAATCAAATCCAAATCTGAACCGTTCAGAAATAAAGAATGGCGGAGTGGAACCCAAAGGTGAGAACTTCTCATTTTTATTTTATTTTATAGTTTGAAATATATACTAGGATGCAGATGGTGCTTAGCAGCACCCGGCACCCGTCGTCCACAGACCATGGATGACTTGTTTGTTTGATTGATGTGTTATGAAAATTGATTGTGTGATGTGGAATGAATAAATATTTTATAGTTAAAAATATAATTTTTAACGTGTATATGAATAAAATAAATATTCATTTACAAATCAGACGATTTGTTTATGTACACTGATTTGATTGATATTGATTGGGATGATAAATTTTACACATCGCCCAACTGCACAAATAAAACCTGTGTTTATTTTTTTGAAACCCCACACGGGTATTGGGATGATATTGAACATACACTAATCCCAATAATTAGTGGTATGTCGATCGATTTATTGACAGGCTGTTATAAGCGTTAAATATTTATATTTGATGCTTATGTAGTGTAGAATGTACTTTGGATGATGGATTGTTGTTTTCATTGTTGTTATACACATTTGTTGTGTGAAATCCATATAATCAAATTATATGGTAATTGACTGTGTCTAACTCCTGTTCAGAAAGAATGAATATTTTAAAATAACGATTATTTTAAAATAACGAATATTTTCAAATATTATTCAAAAAAGAATCAAAGTCTAATTTTGATGTCCGATTTGAGATGGACACGATATATTTAAATATATATAGCCGTGTTGATTAGATTAACGTCATTTTGACGTGAACGATATTTATATCGATTCTATTCATTTTTATAATAAATATCGAAAAGAAATTGATTTCAAACTTTAATGTTTTGAAAATATTATCATTTATATATCGATGATATGAAATATTCAATTTTGATTAGAAATTGAATAGGAAGTTGAAATCGTTTTGAAAACGAATTTAAAACGATTTATAAAATATGTTTTGAAAGGAAATCAACGAAATATATATATATATATAATGCCCTGAATAGAACGAGCCGCGCCGCGGCAGTTCGTGAATTTCGACCAGTGCATTCGAATGGATATTACGGAAGATCCGACCGTCGGATTCTCCTAAAACCGGAACCGTTGGGTTCGTATCGAAAAGAACTTTCTAATGAATATGAGAAATTGGAAATCTAACGGATGGATTTGGAATTATGTCCAAATCAAATTTGGAAAAGGTCGCTGTAAGTGTAGTTCGATGGCCGTTTAGGGAAATCGACTGTACGAGCCTTGATAAAATTATTAAAAATATCGATAATTAGTGTAAAATCATAAGAAATGATTTGGAAAGAGTTAGGATGAAAAATACCATATTTGAAAAGATAAAAATAGATTTTTATCGAAGTGAACTAGTTTTAAACTAGAATTATAATCCATTTATTTTTAGAATAAATAAATTGGATTTGAAATGGTTTTGGAAAATAACCAGAATTTCCAATATATAAAGTGGAAATGAATTTGAATCGAAATTGTCTTCATAATATTTCGATGTTGGATTTCGTGATTATACAAATATTGTTACGGAAATTTGAAAGATATATTTATATCGTTATTTCCAACACGGTTTTGTTGGTCGTAGAATTTGATATTGAATACAAGCCGATATATTTTCTATTCGGAGCCTGGTATTTAATTTCAAATGGGAATTGGGTTTGTCGTGAATGGTGTAATCTAACCACTACAGATATCATTTTTTTGTAAAGAACTTGATTATAAGACAAATTTCATGAAGTAAAACCACCAAAGCAATACAAAATAGTATAAAAAAAATGATCGGAGAAAGTTCCGAAATCCCAGATCTAAAGATAGGAAATATATTTGCTACAATGAGAGAGCATAAGTAAAGTGTGAAAACAACTTTTTCTGTTAAAGCCTGAATACAAACATGATGTGTTGCTTTAAGCAGCGAAACATCTAATGAGATGAAAGTCTTTGTGATAATCCACTTTTTTAGTTGAATATCCACTACTTGATGAAATAGTTGGTGTATATGGATTGTAATTTATACATAATCAAATTTCAAATTTCAAAATGATAAAATATTTTTTGTAAAAATAATGACAATTAGCTAGAAAAATGGGTGGCATACATTCCTTGAAATGTTGTTAGTAAACATTATATGAAAGTTATAACTCATATTATTAATTATCGTACTGTAAATAAACTAATAGGAATAGTGAAGACAAAGTTTCAGCAACAAATAAAGATTTCTATAGATAAACTTCAAATAGGTATAGGGAACAATATGAATTAAATTTACTCATCTAACAATGAGCGATCTCAGTCTACTGCAAATTTCAGACTCAATAGTGATTCTCAATGTTTAACCTACCATAAGTATCATCTGAATTCAGTATGAGATGAAGTAAAATGAAAATGAAATTCAAATGCTATGCAGGAAACGTAAAAGAGTAAATCTCCTTGTAAAATATCTTGCATTTATTGTGCCTAAAACTTGTATATGAATCAGGGCATGAACCCTCTATTGCATTATTGCATCAAGAAAGAATAAACGGTGTGGGCAAATTGGAACAAATTATTAGCATTCGTTCAAACGCTTAAGCAGACTCAAAAGAAGAAACATTTATGTCTCACTTTATTATAGAGCAGGGTCTGTTATACGCATTATCGATTAAATTGGATCATACTCCTCAGAGTTAAGGAAAACTTACATAATGTAGGGGCTTGAACTGATATTCATAAGGAAATCATGGGATTTAAGAACAGTACATCTGCAGCAGATGAAACATTAACATAGAACCTAACAAATCAAGTTTAACTCAAGCACAAAGTAAAGTCACTATGAATTTAAGTTAAGCATAAATTTAGCAATTACCCATTTGACACTAAGTGAATGAATACTAAAAACAGCAGTGACATAAATAGTAGTACAACAATGGTTGTTACCTAAAATGACCAAAGCAGCATCGATACAATAAATAATTATGTTTATCACACCAAAATCATACCCAAAATCGAATCACAAATGAAAATAACAACTTCCCTAGAAAATTCTTTTGTTTAGAGGAAGAGAGAAAAAAAATCAGATCGAAATTTTCAAGGTCCATCAATTGAGAACATAACTCAATAAGGGAAACCAACAAAAATGCTAAAATGAAAAACAATTAGGATTGTACGGTATGATAAAGAATGATATTACCGGAAAGGCAACAGCATTGCAGAGTCGAAATTGACTACAACCCAAGGCTCAGGAGCACGAAATCGGAGAAGGTAGAACGATGATGCAGTGCTAGGCATACCGACTGAAAGCTCGAAAGATTTAGGTTAGTATGTAAAGCTATGGGGAATAAAGAGATGACTTTTGTTAGGGGTTACAGAGAGTGAAGAGAGATGGGAATTTTTATGTGTTGGGAAGTAGGGTGAAAGTGCTGAAGCGGAGGATACAATGGCGATGGCTAGTAGATTGTAATAACCAGGAATTCCAAAACAATTTAAAAAATTTATTTTGTCAATTTTAATGAATTTTGAATATTTAAAATGAATTATTTTAAATAATGACGATGAAAAATTTATTTTGAATAAAATTAGAACGTATATATTTATTTGAATCGACGTTAGAATATAATTATTTATTTTTAATTATAAAAGGAACTAAAAATGGCGCGATAGTTTGAAAATTTGATTTCAAATTTCAAATGAATGTACAGGATTCAAAATAAACCGAATTTTAGCGAAACCAAAAATATTTGAATCTATTTGAGAATATCTTTCCAACGAATCCGAAAAATTGAAATTTCATAACGGAAATAAAAAGTTATGTCCAATTGAAAATTCGGAATAGTCGCTATGGAATTTTAGCCCAATAGCCATTTTGCAAACAACCTCTGTTTTCGAAGAAACCACTTTTGTTAGAACCGTATCGTCAATACGAAGCTAGAAAATGTTTTTTGGGAATTTTTAGAGTCCGTATGTGGCCCCGATAAATTGGAAGGTGCGTTAAAAATTCAATATATAGATTTATATTTTGATTTTGGCGGAAACTGATCGAAACAATCGAATCAGCTTAAGATACATATCCCATTGTGTTCGAAATGGGGGTAATTAGCTAGGGGCGACAGTCGTTGGGTTTGATTTCGAGTTCATATCAACACAAGAGTTTGTTTCGAAATTAAATAAATTAAATTATAAATATATATAAACATAACCTAAATTCTAATTGGTCAAAGTTCTTCTCGTGGTCAACGAGTCCTGCGCCCCTCTATGCGATCAACGACAGATGTTCTCCCCAAATAAATCCCCTTTTATCGTTCGATCTGTTCAGCGATGTTGGAAGCTTCTAAAGGGAAATGAGGGAGCTCAACGAGATCGAGGTGCTGACCGTTGATGATCGGAACTCCTTCACCGTAGCCGTCGGAAATCGAGCTCCAACCTGGTTCGGTCGCAGGGGTTTTTCAGGGCAAAGGGGGCATTGGGTCTCATGCTTTCTGGAAGAGGGGGTGGCTCTCGTGAAGGCGGTTGGAGGGAGCATCGGCGATGGTGATTCTAACCACCGTGGCGGCGGCAAAGGGGAAACCCTAGTTCGGAGGTTGGGTTTGAAGAAGGAGCGGCTTTCAGAAACCATTTACAAAGAAAGGGTATGGTTTTTAATTTAAATCAACCTTATTTTAAATCAGATTTTATTTATTTAAATCAGTTTGTTTAAATCAGTTTTTGTTTATATAAATCAGTTTTAAAAATATATGATAACATTAATCTTTTTCAGTTTTTTTGAAAATAAAATGGCAATACTTTTGAAAATAAAATGGCGATGCTTTTGAAAATAAAATGGCAATACTTTAGAAAAACAGAAAAATAACTTTGTTTAGAAAGTAGAGAATTAACCTTGTTTTAAACTAGAAAATTAACATTGTTTTAACATATAAAATTAACATTGTTTTAACATATAAAATTAGCGTTGTTTTAACATATAAGATTAGCGTTGTTTTAATATATAAGATTAGCGTTGTTTTAACATATAAAAATCTTCAAATTTGAAAATATAAATCTCTTTGAGTTGAAAAATATAAATATCTTTGAATTGAAAAATATAAACCTCTTTGAATTAAAAAGTATAAATCTCTTTTATTTGAAAATATAAATATCTTTGAATTGGAAAATATAAACCTCTTTGATTTGAAAATATAAATATCTTTGATATAAAAATATAATCTTTATTAGAAGTAGAGCGATGTAAAAATATAATTTTTATATATAAAACCAAATAATAAAAATGTGATTTTTACAATGAACAGAGGGAACCAGTGTGTGATGGAACCGACTGGAATCAAATCCAAATCTGAACCGTTCAGAAATAAAGAATGACGGAGTGGAATCCAAAGGTGAGAACTTCTCACTTTTATTTTATTTTATAGTTTGAAATATATACTAGGATGCAGATGGTGCTTAGCAGCACCCGGCACCCGTCGTCCATAGACCATGGATGACTTGTTTGTTTGATTGATGTGTTATGAAAATTGATTGTGTGATCTGGAATGAATAAATATTTTATAGTTAAAAATATAATTTTTAACGTGTATGTGAATAAAATAAATATTCATTTACAAATCAGACGATTTGTTTATGTACACTGATTTGACTGATATTGATTGGGATGATAAATTTTACACATCGCCCAACTGCACAAATAAAACCTGTGTTTATTTTTTGAAACCCCACACGGGTATTGGGATGATATTGGACATACATTAATCCCAATAATTAGTGGTATGTCGATCGATTTATTGACAGGCTGTTATAAGCGTTAAATATTTATATTTGATGCTTATGCAGTGTAGAATGCACTTTGGATGATGGATTGCTGTTTTCATTGTTGTTATACACATTTGTTGTGTGAAATCCATATAATCAAATTATATGGTAATTGACTGTGTCTGACTCCTGTTCAGAAAGAATGAATATTTTAAAATAACGATTATTTTAAAATAACGAATATTTTCAAATATTATTCAGAAAAGAATCAAAGTCTAATTTTGATGTCCGATTTGAGATGGACACGATATATTTAAATATATATAGTCGTGTTGATTAGATTAACGCCATGTTGACGTGAACGATATTTATATTGATTTTATTCATTTTTATAATAAATATCGAAAAGAAATTGATTTCAAACTATAATGTTTTGAAAATATTATCATTTATATATCGATGATATGAAATATTCAATTTTGATTAGAAATTGAATAGAAAGTTGAAATCGTTTTGAAAACGAATTTAAAACAATTTATAAAATATGTTTTGAAAGGGAATCAACGATATATATATATATATATATATATATATATATATATATATAATGCCCTGAATAGAACGAGCCGCGCCGCGGCAGTTCGTGAATTTCGACCAGTGACTTCGAATGGATATTACGGGAGATCCGATCGTCGGATTCTCCTAAAACCGGAACCGTTGGGTTCGTATCGAAAAGAGCTTTCTAATGAATATGAGAAATTGGAAATCTAACGGATGGATTTGGAATTATGTCCAAATCAAATTTGGAAAAGGTCACTGTAAGTGCAGTTCGATGGCCGTTTAGGGAAATCGACTGTACGAGCCTTGATAAAATTATTAAAAATATCGATAATTAGTGTAAGATCATAAGAAATTATTTGGAAAGAGTTGGGATGAAAAATACCATATTTGAAAAGATAAAAATAAATTTTTACCGAAATGAACTAGTTTTGAACTAGAATTATAATCCATTTATTTTTAAAATAAATAAATTGGATATGAAATGGTTTTGGAAAATAACCAGAATTTCCAATATATAAAGTGGAAATGGATTTGAATCGAAATTGTCTTCAGAATATTTCGATGTTGGATTTCATGATTATACAGATATTGCTACGGAAATTTGAAAGATATATTTGTATCGTTATTTCCAACACGGTTTTGTTGGTCGTAGAATTTGATATTGAATACAAGCCGATATATTTTCTATTCGGAGCCTGGTATTTAATATCAAATGGGAATTGGGTTTGTCGTGAATGGTGTAATCTAACCACTACAGATATCATTTTTTTGTAAAGAACTTGATTATAAGACAAATTTCATGAAGTAAAACCACCAAAGCAATACAAAATAGTATAAAAAAATGATTGGAGAAAGTTCTGAAATCCCAGATCTAAAGATAGGAAATATATTTGCTACAATGAGAGAGCATAAGTAAAGTGTGAAAACAATTTTTTCTGCTAAAGCCTGAATACAAACATGATGTGTTGCTTTAAGCAGCGAAACATCTAATGAGATGAAAGTCTTTGTGATAATCCATTTTTTTAGTTGAATATCCACTACTTGATGAAATAGTTGGTGTATATGGATTGTAATTTATACATAATCAAATTTCAAAATGATAAAATATTTTCTGTAAAAATAATGACAATTAGCTAGAAAAATGGGTGGCATACATTCCTTGAAATGTTGTTAGTAAACATTATATGAAAGTTATAACTCGTATTATTAATTATCGTACTGTAAATAAACTAATAGGAATAGTGAAGACAAAGTTTCAACAACAAATAAAGATTTCTATAGATAAACTTCAAATAGGCATAGGGAACAATATGAATTAAATTTACTCATCTAACAATGAGCGATCTCAGTCGACTGCATCTTTCAGACTCAATAGTGATTCTCAATGTTTAACCTACCATAAGTATCATCTGAATTCAGTATGAGATGAAGTAAAATGAAAATGAAATTCAAATGCTATGTAGGAAACGTAAAAGAGTAAATCTCCTTGTAAAATATCTTGCATTTATTGTGCCTAAAACTTTGGAAACTATATATATATATATATATATATGTATGTATGTATGTATGTATGTATGTAGCAGAATATAGATATATTTTTAGCATTTCTTTTTTAAATTCATGACTTATCACTCACTTGTTCAAGCTACATGGCAAATTTGATTCCAAACAGTCTACCCTTTTAAAGTACACTTTATTTGAAGAAGGAAAATTCTTTATGAACTGTAAATTTAATGTTGTATTAAATACGTGCTAAAGTACATTATTTTACACTATTTCATACATCATGGAAAAAATGTTTAGTAGAAGGAGCTATAAATTCACAAAATGTTCTCTTTATTTTAGTCTTCTTCAACCTAAAGTACATTTGCATCTATCCAGTATGGAACTGTAAATTTAATGTTGTATTAAGTATGTGCTAAATTACATTATTTTACACTATTTCATACGTCATGGAAAAAATGATTAATAGAAAGAGCTATAAACTGACAAAATGTTTTCTTCATTCTAGTCTTCTTCAACCTGAAGTACATCTGCATCTATCAAATATCAGTGCTTTGCATGTTAATCAATTTTGTTACTCCCATGGCCTATTTAAGTGTCATCGCGATATTTATAATTGGTAAAATAATCTCTGGTTGACCTTGAGACATTGATTCATGTCAATTATCTTAGGGAAATACACGTGTGCAGCAAGGTGTTGAGAAATCTTAATTCTAGTAAAGGACCAATAACACATATTAGTACATACTCTGATGAACTTATATATGAATCAGGGCATGAACCCTTTATTACATTATTGCATCAAGAAAGAGTAAACGGTGTGGGAAAATTGGAACAAATTATTAGCAATCGTTCAAACGCTTAAGCAGACTCAAAAGAAGAAACATTTATGTCTCACTTTATTAGAGAGCAGGGTCTGTTATACGCATTGTTGATTAAATTGGATCATACTCCTCAGAGTTAAGGAAAACTTACATAATGTAGGGGCTTGAACTGATATTCATAAGGAAATCATGGGATTTAAGAACAGTACATCTGCAGCAGATGAAACATTAACATAGAACCTAACAAATCAAGTTTAACTCAAGCACAAAGTAAAGTCACTATAAATTTAAGTTATGCACAAATTTAGCAATTACCCATTTGACACTAAGTGAATGAATACTAAAAACAGCAGTGACACAAATAGTAGTACAACAATGGTTGTTATCTAAAATGACCAAAGCAGCATCGATACAATAAATGATTTTGTTTAAGACATATCACACCAAAATCATACCCAAAATCGAATCACAAATGAAAATAACAAGTTCCCTAGAAAATTCTTTTGTTTAGAGGAAGAGAGAAAAAAAATCAGATCGAAGTTTTCAAGGTCCATTAATTGAGAACATAACTCAATAAGGGAAACCAACAAAAATGCTAAAATGAAAAACAATTAGGATTGCATGGTATGATAAAGAATAATATTACCGGAAAGGCAACAGCATTGTAGAGTCGAAATTGACTACAACCCAAGGCTCAAGAGCATGAAATCGAAGAAGGTAGAACGATGATGCGGTGCTAGGCATACCGACTGAAAGCTCGAAAGATTTAGGTTAGTATGTAAAGCTACGGCGAATAAAGAGATGATTTTTGTTAGGGGTTACAGAGAATGAAGAGAGATGGGAATTTTTATGTGTTGGGAAGTAGGGTGAAAGTGCTGAAGCGGAGGATACAATGGCGATGGCTTGTAGATTGTAATATCCAGGAATTCCAAACAAATTTAAAATTTTTATTTTGGTAATTTTAATGAATTTTGAATATTTAAAATGAATTATTTTAAATAATGACGACGAGAAATTTTTTTTTTAATAAAATTAGAACGTATATATTTATTTGAATCGACGTTATAATATAATTGTTTATTTTTAATTATAAAAGGAATTAAAAATGGCGCGATATTTTAAAAATTCGATTTCAAATTTCAAATGAATGTACAGGATTCAAAATAAACCGGATTTTAGCAAAACCAAAAATATTTGAATCTATTTGAGAATATCTTTTCAACGAATCCGAAAAATTGAAATTCATAGCGGGAATAAAAAGTTGTGTCTAATTGAAAATTCAGAATAGTCGCTATGGAATTTTAGCCCTTAAAAATAGCCATTTTGCAAACGATCTCTGTTTTCGACGAAACCACTTTTGTTAGAACCGTATCGTCAATACGAAGCTAGAAAATATTTTTTGGGAATTTTTAGAGTCCGTATGTGGCCCCGATAAATTGAAAGTTGTGTTAATAATTCAATATATAGATTTATATTTTGCTTTTGACGGAAACTGATCGAAACAATTGAATCAGCTTATGATACATATCCCATTGTGTTCGGAATGGAGGTAATTAGCTAGGGGCGACAGTCGTTGGGTTTGATTTCGAGTTCATATCAACACAAGGGTTTGTTTCGAAATTAAATAGATTAAAATATAAATATATATAAACATAACCTAAATTCTAATTGGTCAAAGGTCTTCTCGTGGTCAACGAGTCTTGCGCCCCTCTATGCGATCAGCGACAGATATTCTCCCCAGATAAATCCCCTTTTATCGTTCGATCCGCTCAGCGATGTTGGAAACTTCTAAAGGGAAATGAGGGAGCTCAACAATATCGAGGCGCTGACCGATGATGATCGGAACTCCTTCGCCGTAGCCGTCGGAATTCGAGCTCCAACCTGGTTCGGTCGCAAGTGTTTTTCAGGGCAAAGGGGGCATTGGGTCTCGTGCTTTCTGGAAGAGGGGGTGGCTCTCGTGAAGGCGGTTGGAGGGAGCATCGGCGATGGTGATTCTGACCACCGTGGCGGCAGCAAAGGGGAAACCCTAGTTCGGAGGTTGGGTTTGAAGAAGGAGCGGCTTTCAGAAACCATTTACAGAGAAAGGGTACGGTTATTAATTTAAATCAACCTTATTTTAAATCAGATTTTATTTATTTAAATTAGTTTGTTTAAATCAGTTTTTGTTTATATAAATCTGTTTTAAAAATATATGATAACATTAATCTTTTTCAGTTTTTTTGAAATAAAATGGCGATACTTTTGAAAATAAAATGGCAATACTTTAGAAAAACAGAAAAATAACTTTGTTTAGAAAGTAGAGAATTAACCTTGTTTTAAATAAGAAAATTAACATTGTTTTAACATATAAAATTAACGTTGTTTTAACATATAAAATTAGCGTTGTTTTAACGTATAAGATTAGCGTTGTTTTAACATATAAGATTAGCGTTGTTTTAACATATAAAATTCTTTGAATTGAAAAATATAAATCTCTTTGAATTGAAAAATATAAATATCTTTGAATTGAAAAATATAAACCTCTTTGAATTGAAAAGTATAAATCTATTTTATTTGAAGATATAAATATCTTTGAATTGGAAAATATAAACCTCTTTGAATTGAAAATATAAATATCTTTGATATAAAAATATAATCTTTATTAGAAGTAGAGAGATGTAAAAATATATTTTTTCTATATAAAACTAAATAATAAAAATGTGATTTTTACAATGAACAGAGGGAAACAGTGTGTGATGGAACCGATTGGAATCGAATCCAAATCCAAACCGTTCAGAAATAAAGAATGGCGGAGTGGAACCCAAAGGTGAGAACTTCTCACTTTTATTTTATTTTCTAGTTTGAAATATATACTAGGATGCAGACGGTGCTTAGCAGCTCCCGACACCCGTCGTCCACAGACCATGGATGACTTATTTGTTTGATTGAAGTGTTGTGAAAATTGATTGTGTGATCTGGAATGAATAAATATTTTATAGTTAAAAATATAATTTTTAACGTGTATGTGAATAAAATAAATATTCATTTACAAATCAAACGATTTGTTTATGTACACTGATTTGACTGATATTGATTGGGACGATAAATTTTACACATCGCCCAGCTGCACAAATAAAACCTATGTTTGATTGTTTGAAACCCCACACGGGTATTGGGATGACATTGGACATACACTAATCCCAATAATTAGTGGTATGTCGATCGATTTATTGACAGGCTGTTATAAGCGTTAAATATTTGTATTTGGTGCTTATGCAGTGTAGAATGCACTCTGGATGATGGATTGCTGTTTTCACTGTTGTTATACACATTTGTTGTGTGAAATCCATATAATCAAATTATATGGTAATTGACTGTGTCTGATTCCAGTTCAGAAAGAATGAATATTTTAAAATAACGATTAATTTAAAGTAACGAATATTTTCAAATAATATTCAAAAAAGAATCAAAGTCTAATTTTGATGTCCGATTTGGGATGGACACGATATATTTAAATATATATAGCCGTGTTGATTAGATTAACGCCATTTTGACGTGAATGATATTTATATTGATTTTATTCATTTTTATAATGAATATCGAAAAGAAATTGATTTCAAAATATAACGTTTTGAAAATATTATCATTTATATATAGATGATATGAAATATTCAATTTTAATTAGAAATTGAATAGGAAGTTGAAATCGTTTTGAAAACGAATATAAAACGATTTATAAAATACGTTTTGAAGGGAAATCAACAAAATATATAATATATATATATATATTATATATATAATGACCTGAATAGAACGCGTCGCGCCGCGGCAGTTCGCGAATTTCGACCAGTGACTTCGAATGGATATTACGGGAGATCCGTCCGTCGGATTCTTCTAAAACAGGAACCGTTGGTTCGTATCGAAAAGAGCTTTCTAATGAATATATGAAATTAGAAATCTAACGGTTGGATTTGGAATTATATCCAAATCAAATTTGGAAAAGGTCGCTGTAAGTGCAGTTCGATGGCCATTTAGGGAAATCGACTGTACGGGCCTTGATAAAATTATTAAAAATATTGATAATTAGTGTAAGATCATAAGAAATGATTTGGAAAGAGTTGGGATGAAAAATCCCATATTTGAAAGGATAAAAATAGATTTTTATCGAAATGAACTAGTTTTGAACTAGAATTATAATCCATTTATTTTTAAAATAAATAAATTGGATTTGAAATGGTTTTGGAAAATAACCAGAATTTCCAATATATGATGTGGAAATGGATCTGAATCGAAATTGTCTTCGGAATATTTCGATGTTGGATTTCGTGATTATACAGATATTGTTATGGAAATTTGAAAGATATATTTATATCGTTATTTCCAACACGATATTTGTTGGTTGTAGAATTTGATATTGAATATAAGCCGATATATTTTCTATTCACAACTTGGTATTTAATATCAAATGGGATTTGGGTTTGTCGTGGATGGTGTCTTCATTAACACTGTTCTTAAACCTAGTTGAGAAATAAGTTAAATCTTTTTATTTAGATTCAATGAAGTATACTAATTAAATAATATTTAATTGGAATTGAATTGGAATTGATTTTTGGGTTTATCGTGAACGGTGTTTTAAATAACATTTGTTCTTTAACTCAATAATTAATGGAATGTGAATTGTGTTTGTTGTGAAATGTGTTTTAATGACATTCGTTCTTTACCCGATTTGTAGTGAAATGTGATTTGGAATTTATAAATTTTTGTTAGGATTTAAAGGAGATTTTCCAAAGTAAAGTTTTCCAATTTAATAAAATAAATTGGAATGGAATTCGATTTGGTAATAATCAAAGTGAATTTCTGTGGATGAGGATTGCTAATATGTATGGAATTTAAAAGGCTTTGTCGTTATTCCATTTATATTGTTAGTCGGATATGGAGGTTTTTATCTATTATATATATCGATTTGTTTTTCATGAAGATTCCATCGTTAATGGAATGTGATTTTGGGTTATCGTGAGTGGTATCTTTAATAATACTATTCTTAGACCCAACGGAGTTAAGAAAATCAGAAAATAACTAGAGATTAGTTAAGTTAAATGGTTTCCTGAGTATCGATCTGATGTTGGTTTCGGCCTTTGGGATTATCACTTAGGGAATTGTTCACTTGCTAATTTACGGTTAAAGGCTGATGGAATAGAATGTGATTATGGGTTTATCGTGAGCCGTGTTTTAAATAACATTAGTTCTTTAACCCAGTTAAAGACAGGATATGGTTTCCCAACTTAAACAATCAATAATATTGATTTTTTTTAGGAAGATTAAAACCAAGTGGAGTTTTAATGAATCTTTAATTAGATTGAAATAATCGAGAATGGAGTATCACCAGTTGTGCTCCAGGCGATAGTTAAATCTTTAATTAGATTTGAACGTGAAATGGTAATTGAATTTACCGATAACACCGTGGTGTTAGATATGAAGTATTACCAGTTTTGCTTCATGGGATGAATAGGTTGGTATTGGGAAATTTAAAACAAATGATTACTTTGGTAAGGTTCGTTAATCCCAACCAGTTTGGATAAACCATAATCTGGTTTGAATTGGTATTCAAAGGAAGATTAAAGAATAAATTTAAAGAATTTATCTTTGATAAAATTAATGGGAACCTTTCCCAAAGTATAAGAATATTTGAATAAAGAATATTCTGGATTGGAATGAGGCGTATGTTGTGTTTTTATAACACTTGTTTATTAAATACACGAGTTATTCAGAAAGGCCGGGTTTATCCCATTCTGAATAACTAAATCGACGATAAGTCGACGATGAAGACGGTGGTTGAAGACCGGAGGTCTTCACATCGTTTGAATAATTACTAATGATCTTGATTGGGCTATATACCCAAGAGGAGGGAATCAGTTGGTGATCGTCCAGACGTACTTGGAGATCGATGGATATGCGAGGAATAAGGTTCCTCCGGTTTCGTTCAGACCCAGAACGAACTTGTAAATGGATGTGAGTCTGACATCGGATTTCATTCTGTGTGATTGATATTGGTTGCATAGCGTGAATTGCCTGTGTGGCATGCTGAGATGCAAATGATCAAGGCTTCTGTTGAAAAGCAGAGTCTTGTGGTTGATGATCAAAGCACAGCTTTATTACACCGTAGCTTTGTGTAGCGTTAATTCGCGAACCTCACACCCCGGTGTGAACTAGAAACGGGAGAAGGACCTCAGGGAGGGCATGCGTTTCCTTCTAGCAAGGAGTGGTGTTTTGGGTTTTACATGCCCAGACATTTTACTTATGTGGATGATGGATAGCGAGGCATCTCAGTTAGATCGGACGATCCGGGTCCGATGGAGTCATTTGGCTCGTTGACGCCCCATAGGGCGGGGAAACGCAGTGCTCAGGGTTTAAGTTTAATCCACATCGAGTGGGCCGGCCCTGACGATCCAAAGGTCACTCGAGCTCTGACCTGAGGGGCGGGCAAGAGCGTCTCGAAGCGGTGAGGACGATCCCTTGCCTCGGTTCATAGATGGAAATCCAACTTCCAATACGTCATTTTGCGGTTTTAATTGTAAACCTATATATGGCGACATAGTGGTATGGGACGCTTATGTCGTCTATGATTGATACTTATGATTGAAGTTGTTTTATACACTATGCACTTATAATAGTATCAAATGATTTGTTTTAACGTACCAAGCATGTTTGGCTTTTATAAGGAAAAACCCTATACCCCGGCTTGCGTTGCATTGTGTGATAGGACATGGGTCTTATTATAGCTTCATTTTTTCAAAAAGCATTGCGCTATTTTGTTATATGCACTGGTATTCTTGGGAGGAAACCCGTTCCGTGTTATACGGCATGGTCCCTTGATATATCTGATTTAAAGTAAAGTTTTAAATAACTGTTTTAGTTCTCACACCAGTCACATGACTGACCTGGAGTTTATTGTTTTAACCTAAACTCTAGGTGCCCTTATTTTGACATGGGCAGCTAGTAGTTTTGGTTTTGTAGATTTATATTCACAGGATCCTGATTTGCAGCTGGAACGATATCTGGAAAGCTCTGTATCCATATATCTTTTTCAGTTGTGTATTGTAATATTTTTCCGCTGCAGTAATGTAATTAAATCTCTGATATTTCTCTAAAGTATAATATTTATTCATACTCTGTATATTCTTGTATTCTGATGGAATTGTTGTAAATAACAATGAAATGTTCTTCTGTTTGTGTTGTGATGTGGCTTGTTCTCAACTCAATCCGTGAATTCCTTCACGAGGAAGTTCGGGCCGTTTCATTTTGGTATCAGAGCTTTGGTTTACAGAGCTCGAGAATAAGATACATTAGAACCTAACGAAAGAATTCATCAGAGATTGGATTGGTAATATCCAATGAGAAGGACTCGTTAGAGATGGGATCAGTAGTATCGTAGAACGAGTGTGAAGAGTATATTTTTAAAAATGAAAACAAATTTTGTTTTGAAAAAAAAATCAATTATACGTATTTGATTATTTATTTGTACTAAATTTGGACAATCCAGTATATAAAGATTTTGCGTATATGTCTGATCCGCGTGGATTCGAAGTTTTAATATACTGGATAGATATAGAATCATACTCTAGTAGCCCGAAAATTATTCTGATGATTGAGTACTCGTCATTAGAATTTATGCTCGAGTGACGAAAGTGGGATTTACATATATTTCCAATTGACTGGTGTGAGAACGAAAATATAGTTAGAATATATTGTTGTGACTTGGCATCAAAAACATGTTTTTCTGTATATATGTCAAAATTATAAATTTGAAACGATAATCAACTAATTGATTGCTGATTGTATTGTTTGATTATTGGTTAGATATTTTTAACCATTTAGCCAAATCAAGTCAAATATTGAACTGTATTGAAAATTGTTTGGAATTGCATGCATATACATGTGTATACATCGAACAGGTCATAGCAAGGAGGCTAGAGAAGAGAAATAAAATTGTTTGCCCGACAAATAGGTACATGTTTATTGTATTTCTTGGGGTTTTTGATGATTTTATGAGCCGATTGGCTAGCCGCTTGGCTGTTTCTTTTTCTTTTTGGACTAGAGAGGCCTGTATGGCGATTTCGCTATTTTCCCGGTGCTCCCGTGCAGGGGAGGTGATGGTAAAAAAATTCGAAAATTTAGGGTGTTAGCCAAATTTTTGAAAAATTTGAAAAAAAATTTGAAACTGAAAAGTTGAAGAACTTAAGCCATAATGAAAATAATGAAAGTTGAGTTGATTAGTTAAACAACTTTCAGCTTCGTTCCTTTTCGGGGATGAAAAGTTTTAAGTGAGGGAGATTGTAATAACCCGGAAATCCGAACCAATTTTAATATTTTATTTTGGCAATTTTAATGAATTTTGAATATTTAAAATGAATTATTTTAAATAATGATGACAAGAAATTTATTTTGAACAGAATTAGAACGTATATATTTATTTGAATCGACGTTAGAATATAATTATTTATTTTTAATTATAAAAGGAATTGAAAATGGCGCGGTAGTTTGAAAATTCGATTTCAAATTTCAATTGAATGTACAGGATTCAAAATAAACCGAATTTTAGCGAAACCAAAAATATTTGAATCTATTTGAGAATATATTTCTAACGAATCCGAAAATTTGAAATTTCATAGCGGGAATAAAAAGTTATGTCCAACTTAAAATTCAGAATAGTCGTTATGGAATTTTAGCCCTTAAAATAGGAATTTTGCAAACGACCTCTGTTTTCGATGAAAACACTTTTGTTATAACTGTATCATCAATACAAAGCTAGAAAATATTTTTTGGGAATTTTTAGAGTCCGTATGTGGCCCCGATAAATTGAAAGGTGCGTTAAAAATTCAATATATAGATTTATATTTTGATTTTGATGGAAACTGATCGAAACGATCGAATCAGCTTATGATACATATCCCATTGTGTTCGGAATGAGGGTAATTAATTAGGGGCGACAGTCGTTGGGTTTGATTTCGAGTTCATATCAACACAAGGGTTTGTTTCAAAATTAAATAAATTAAAATATATATATATATAAACATAACCTAAACTCTAATTGGTCGAAGTTCTTCTCGTGGTCAACGAGTCCTGCGCCCCTCTATGTGATCAACGACATATGTTCTCCCCAAATAAATCCCCTTTTATCGTTCGATCCGTTCAACGATGTTGGAAACTTCTAAAGGGAAATGAAGTAGCTCAACGAGATCGAGGCGCTGATCAGCACTGAGCGGAACTCCTTCATCATAGCCATCAGAAATCGAGCTCCAACCTGGTTCGCTCGTAGGGGTTTTTCAGGGCAAAGGAGGCAACGGATCTCGTGCTTTCTGGAAGAGGGGGTGGCTCTCCTGAAGGCGGTTGGAGGGAGCATCGGCGATGGTGATTCTGACCACCGTGGCGGCGGCAAAGGGGAAAACCTAGTTCGGAGGTTGGGTTTGAAGAAGGAGCAGCTTTCAGAAACCATTTACAGAGAAAGGGCACGGTTTTTAATTTAAATTAACCTTATTTTAAATCATATTTTATTTATTTAAATCATTTTGTTTAAATCAGTTTTAAAAATATATGATAACATTAATCTTTTTTAGTTTTTTTTGAAAATAAAATGGCCATAATTTTGAAAATAAAATAGTGATACTTTTGAAAAACAGAAAAATAACTTTGTTTAGAAAGTAGAGAATTAACCTTGTTTTAAGGTAGAAAATTAACATTGTTTTAACATATAAAATTTACATTATTTCAACATATAAAATAACATTGTTTTAACATATAAAATTAGCGTTGTGTTGACATATAAGATTAGCGTTGTTTTAACATATAAGATTAGCGTTGTTTTAACATATAAATTCTTCAAATTGGAAAATATAAATCTCTTTGAATTGAAAAATATAAATATCTTTGAATTGGAAAATATAAACCTCTTTGAATTGAAAAGTATAAATCTCTTTTATTTGAAGATATAAATATCTTTGAATTGGAAAATATAAACCTCTTTGATTTGAAAATATAAATATCATTGATATAAAAATATAATCTATATTAGAAGTAGAGCGATGTAAAAATATAATTTTTATATATAAAACTAAATAATAAAAATGTGATTTTTACAATGAACAGAGGGAAACAGTGTGTGATGGAACCGACTGGAATCAAATCCAAATCTGAACCGTTCAGAAATAAAGAATGGTGGAGTGGAACCCAAAGGTGAGAAATTCTCACTCTTATTTTATTTTCCAGTTTGAAATATATACTAGGATGCAGACGGTGCTTAGCAGCACCCGACACCCGTCGTCCACAGACCATATATGACTTGTTTGTTTGATTGATGTGTTGTGAAGATTGATTGTGTGATGTGGAATGAATAAATATTTTATAGTTAAAAATATAATTTTTAACGTGTATGTGAATAATATAAATATTCATTTACAAATCATATGATTTGTTTATGTACATTGATTTGACTGATATTGATTGGGACGATAAATTTTACACATCGCCCAACTGCACAAATAAAACCTGTGTTTGATTGTTTGAAACCCCACACGGGTATTGGGATGATATTGGACATACACTAATCCCAATAATTAGTGGTATGTCAATCGATTTATTGACAGGCTGTTATAAGCGTTAAATATTTATATTTGATGCTTATGCGGTGTAGAATGCACTCTAGATGATGGATTGTTGTTTTCATTGTTGTTATACACAGTTGTTGTGAGAAATCCATATAATCAAACTATATGGTAATTGACTGTCTCTGATTCCAGTTCAGAAAGAATGAATATTTTAAAATAATGATTATTTTAAAATAACGAATATTTTCAAATAACATTCAGAAAAGAATCAAAGTCTAATTTTGATGTCCGATTTGGGATGGACACGATATATTTAAATATATATAGCTGTGTTGATTAGATTAACGCCATTTTGACGTGAACGATATTTATATCGATTTTATTCATTTTTAAAATGAATATCGAAAAGAAATGGATTTCAAAATATAATGTTTTGAAAATATTATCATTTATATATCGATGATATGAAATATTCAATTTTGATTAGAAATTGAATAGGAAGTTGAAATCGTTTTGAAAACGAATTTAAAACGATTTATAAAATACGTTTTGAAAGGAAATCAACAATATATATATATATATATATATATATATAATGGCCTGAATAGAACGCGCCGTGCCGCGGTAGTTTGCGAATTTCGACCAGTGACTTCGAATGGATATTACGGGAGATCCGACCGTCGAATTCTCCTAAAACTGGAACCATTGGGTTCGTATCGAAAAGAGCTTTCTAATGAATATGAGAAATTAGAAATCTAACGGTTGGATTTGGAATTATGTCCAAATCAAATTTGGAAACGGTCGTTGTAAGTGCAATTCGATGGCCGTTTAGGGAAATCGACTGTACGGGCCTTGATAAAATTATTAAAAATATTGATAATTAGTGTAAAATCATAAGAAATGATTTGGAAAGAGTTGGGATGAAAAATCCCATATTTGAAAAGAAAAAAATAGATTTTTATCGAAATGAACTAGTTTTGAACTAGAATTAAAATCCATTTATTTTTAAAATAAATAAATTCGATTTGAAATGGTTTTGGAAAATAACCATAATTTCCAATATATAATGTGGAAATGAATTTGAATCGAAATTGTCTTCGGAATATTTCGATGTTGGATTTCGTGATTATACAGATATTGTTATGGAAATTTGGAAGATATATTTATATCGTTATTTCCAACACGATATTTGTTGGTCGTAGAATTTGATATTGAATATAAGCCGATATATTTTCTACTCACAGCCTGGTATTTAATATCAAATGGGATTTGGGTTTGTCGTGAATGGTGTCTTCATTAACACTGTTCTTAAACCCAGTTGAGAAAAAGGTTAAATCTTTTTATTTAGATTCAATGAATATACTAATTAAATAATATTTAATTGGAATTGAATTGGAATTGATTTTTGGGTTTATCGTGAACGGTGTTTTAAATAACATTTGTTCTTTAACTCAATAATTAATGGAATGTGAATTGGGTGTGTTGTGAACTGTGTTTTAATGACATTCGTTCTTTACCCGATTTGCAGTGAAATGTGATTTGGAATTTATAAATCTTTTGTTAGGATTTAAAGGAGATTTTCCAAAGTAAAGTTTTCCAATTTAATAAAATAAATTGGAATGGAATGGAATTCGATTTGATAATAATCGAAGTGAATTTATGTGGATGAGGACTGCTTATATGTATGGAATTTAAAAGGCTTTGCCATTATTCCATTTATATTGTTAGTCGGATATGGAAGTTTATATCGATTATAAATATCTATTTGTTTTCCATGAAGATTCCATCGTTAATGGAATGTGATTTTGTGTTGTCGTGAATGGTATCTTTAACAATACTGTTCTTGGACCCATCGGAGTTAAGAAAATCAGAAACTAACTGGAGATTAGTTAAGTTAAATGGTTTCCTGGGTATTGATCTGATATTGGTTTCGGCCTTCGGGATTATTACTCAGGGAATTGTTCACTTGCTAATTTACGGTTAAAGGCTGATGGAATAGAATGTGATTATGGGTTTATCGCGAGCCATGTTTTAAATGACATTGGTACTTTAACCCAGTTAAAGACAGGATATGGTTTCCCAAGTTAAACAATCATTAATATTGATTTTTTTTTGGGAAGATTAAAACCAAGTGGAGTTTTAATAAATCTTTAATTAGATTGAAATAATCGATAATGGAGTATCACCAGTTCTGCTCCAGGCGATAGTTAAATCTTTAATTATATTTGAACGTGAAATGGTAATTGAATTTACCGATAACACTGTGGTATTAGATATGAAGTATTACCAGTTTTGCTTCATGGGATGAATAGGTTGGGATGGGAAAATTTTAAACAAATGATTACTTCGGTATGGTTCGTTAATCCCGACTAGTTTGGATAAACCATAATTTGGTTTGATTTTATATTCAAAGGAAGATTAAAGAATAAATTTAAAGAATTTATCTTTGATAAAATTAATGGGAACCTTTGCCAAAGTATAAGAATATTTGAATAAAGAATATTCTGGATTGGAATGAGGCGTATGTTGTGTTTTATAACACTTGTTTATTAAATACGCAAGTTATTCAGAAAGGCCGGGTTTATCCCATTCTGAATAACTGAATCGATGATAAGTCGACGATGAAGATGGTGGTTAAAGACCGGAGTTCTTCACATCGTTTGGATAATTACTGATGATATTGATTGGGATGTACACCTAAGAGGAGGGAATCAGTTGGTGATCGTCCAGACGTACTTGGAGATCGATGGATATGCAAGGAATAAGGTTCCTCTGGTTTCGTTCAGACCCAGAACGGACTTGTAAATGGATGTGTGTCTGACATCGGATTTTGTTCTGTGTGACTGATATCGGTTGCATAGCGTGAATTGCCTGTGTGGCATGCTGAGATGCAAATGATCAAGGCTTCGTTGAAAAGAAGAGTCTTGTGGTTGATGATCAAAGCACAGCTTTAATACAGCGTAGCTTTGTGTAGCATTAATTCGCGAACCTCACACCCTAGTGTGAACCAGAAACGGGAGAAGGACCTTAGGGAGGGCATGCGTTTCCTTCTAGCTAGGAGTGGTGTTTTGGGTTTTACATGCCCGGACATTTTACTTATGTGGATGATGGATTGCAAGGCGCCTCGGTTAGATCGGACGATCCGGGTCCGATGGAGTCATTTGCCTCATTGACGCCCCATAGGGCGGGGAAACGCAGTCCTCAGGGTTTAAGTTTAATCCACATCGTGTGGACCGGCCCTGACGATCCAAAGGTCACTCGAGCTCTGACCTGAGGGGCGGGCTAGAGCTCTCGAAGCGGTGAGGACGATCCCTTGCCTCGGTTCACAGATGGAAATCCAACTTCCAATACGACTTTTGCGGTTTTAATTGTAAACCTATATATGGCTACATAGTGGTATGGGGCGCTTATGCCGTCTATGATTGATACTTATGATTGAAGTTGTTTTATACACTATGCACTTATAATAGTATCAAATGATTTGTTTTAACGTACCAAACTTGGATATTATAAGGAAAACCCCTATCCCCCGGCTTGTGTTGCATTGTGTGATAGGACTTGGGTCTTATAATAGCTTCATTTTTTCAAAAAGCATTGCGTTGTTTTGTTATATGCACTGGTATTCTTGGGAGGAAACCCGTTCCGTGTTATACGGCATGGTCCCTTGATATATCTGATTTAAAGTAAAGTTTTAAATAACTGTTTTAGTTCTCACACCAGTCACATGACTGACCTGGAGTTTATTGTTTTAACCTAAACTCTAGGTGCCCTTATTTTGACATGGGCAGCTAGTAGTTTTGGTTTTGCACATTTATATTCACATGATCCTGATTTGCAGCTGAAACGATATCCGGAAAGCTCTGTATCCGTATATCTCTTTCAGTTGTGTATTGTAATATTTTACCGCTGCAGTAATGTAATTAAATCTCTGATATTTCTCTGATGTATCATATTTATTCATACTCTGTATATTCTTGTATTCTGATGGAATTGTTGTAATTAACAATGAAATGTTCTTCTGTTTGTGTTGTGATGTGGCTTGTTCTCAACTCAATCCGTGCTTTCCTTCACGGAGAAGTTTCGGCTGTTACATAGGTGCTAAATTCCAATTAGGGTTATAGCCGGCGGAAAGATGAAAACAAAGCCAATACGATTCTTCCTCGCAAGGAAAAAGAAAGCCGATTTTACTTCAAAATACACGGGTCAGCGCCTTACAGGGAGACATTTGAGAAGGGCCGGGAACGAAGGATGGCTTTGACATCTAAATGAGTAAATAAGTAAATAACTAAAAATTAACATTACATTGATCCTACTTGTTGTATGTATGTGTTTGTGACTGATTCAGGTCAATACACCGATAGTATATCCTTAGTCTCATGTTGGTTTACATGTAAAATTCTTGAATTTCCACCTTTTAACTTACTTTAATTTTCTCTTAAAATACCCAATTTTTTTAAAATAAAATTTAAGTTAAATTATGTTTTAACAAATAATTTTATATTTCATATTGACACCTAAATGGTCGGTTTTCCCACCGTTGTGCGGTAATGCTAGTATTGTAAACTGAAAGTCAAAAAACAATATAAAGTAAAAATTGTAAATTCTAATTTTTTTATAGGAATATTTTCACAATGTTATCACAAAATACAACATACTTGACAACTTCAATACTGTAATTCATATAAGCAAAAAAGGCAAAAACCATTACACTATTGTATTTGAAATTAGATACCCGTGTCGCATAATAAAAGGAACAAAACAGCATGACGTGGATAGCCATTTTGAACCATTCGATTATATATTAAATGGTGGATATTACCTCTTAATTAAATAACAAATCACGAGACTTGCATGAAAAATTATTATCTGCTCGAAAATCTTCTAGCTTCCCATTGTTTCCCCTTTCCCCAATAACAAAAACCCTAATTCGAATTTCAACTTCCTGATCTTTTTTAGTTCATGTCGATCAAGTTTCCGAACTGATTCTCTAAGTCTCCCATCTATTAAATTTTCGATGGCGAATGTAGGTTATGAATTTTTGCATCTTTCAGATCCTGTCACAAACATTTGATTATTACGTAGGGAGAGAGGAATCAGAGTCACGTTGAGTTGAAGCAGAGAAGTCGAATCTAGTTTCACCAGTATATGGGTTTCCTAATGGCAGATTAGAGAGGGCTTACGAGGTTCATTGTAAAATATATGGTAGATTTCAAAGCACTTATGAATTGATATTTCATTATCTTGAATATGTTTGGGTAAATTTTGTCCTTATCGGAATATTTTCTAAGACTTTCAAAATGGAATTGGAATATGAGTAATATCAATTTAGTGTTTCTTCTAATAATTAATTAGCATGTTATACGAAATTTGGTTCTAAGCCTACTGCTAATAAATTTTGTAGTGTTTTGAAACCTCACTACATAGTTTACCTAGCTGTAATTTGCATATTTGATTTTAGTTCACTAACACTCACTGAATATTCTAAAAAAGTGAATTTTTTGGTTATGAATGTCTTATGTATCATAGCTTAGATCGAATAACAATAACCTTAGGTTGTATCCCGTTTATTCAGAGTCTCGAAGCTATGAAGAAGGGATTCCGTGCAGATATGCTACTTATTTTGTTATTCTCCTCCTTTTTATTTCCTGATAGATTATCTACAATCAGAGGACCAACAAATGAATATATTAAATCAATCCGACCAATGTAGAAGTGTATACTGAAAGATGGCAAAGGGATATGTTAGTCCGGATAAAGCAGATTTGATTTATTTTTTCCCTCTCAGTTTTGCAGATCTTATTTTCTGTTTTTTGTTTGGTACATGATTGGATATCGGTATTTTGTAACATTCATTGGATCTGTAGGAACGACATTGGTCTTCCAGTAAAACTCTCGTGCATAACCACTGTACAGGGAAGATATCTGCTATCCAATGACAATGGTTATGTATGTGGGACCCTTTCTGTTGATTCTTTGTCTCATTGTTGTCCAGAAAGAGAACTGTTCTCTTGTAGGGGCTACAACCTTCTGTCATGGTGTTGCAACTCATATGAATATTGCATGTCTTGCTGCTTAAATCCATCTAAAACACAAGGAGACCTTGCATTGAAGATGAAGATAACAAAAACTATAACAGCAGGTAACATATTTTTTGCAGTCTGAATAGTATTTTGTAAATCCTATCTATTTCTATTTTTCTTCACGTACTTATGGAAGTGTCTTTGCCTTATGTGTTGGTAGATGCCGCCATAATTCTGCTAGTGTGTTATGTTATTTTCTGGAATTTGCTATTTTTGATCCACTTTGTCTCTTTGGTTAATAAATTATTCGTTGAACATTAAAGCAAGAGTACATATAAGTAATTGATTTCACAGCATGCAACCCTGTTGTTTGACTGCCAGTAACGTTTGTTCTACAATTTCACATAGACTTAAATACGCAACCCCTAGTGCCTACATATTTATAACGAATTAAGAACCATAATTGGTATTCCCAGTTCAGGCATTCTCTTAATGATGGAAGAGGTTCTTTTCTTTTTTCCTTCTCATATTGTTATCACCGATTCACCTTCATGGTTTTTTTTAGTTCTTCTTGTCATATTGATATTGAGTGGGTATTCGGCCCCACACATGCAAAACATTCTCAGTTGTTTTGACTTTTACGTGCATGAAAATGCTTATGAAAATGATTTTCATCACTGATATTCCTTGGAATCAAATACCTATGGTATCACAGAATTAAACTCTGAAACAAAATTATATGGAGTGGATGTCGTCATCGGGAGGCAAGGGCAATCTTGTGATACGACATGCAAATCAGGGGGACAGTCTTGTGTTCCCAGCAAGCTTGTTGTTCTAAACAATTGTGAATCTTTGCAGAAATATATGAGATGCAAAGGTTCTTGTTTTGCTAACATGGGTTCTGATCAACTCGCTATTGTACGAATTGGTATATAATAAAAAGATATGTGTAGGGATTAATTCAGCTATCGTACGAATTGTGGGAAGTAGCCATGAACCAACTGTCCATGTTGGATGGATAACAATTTGTGGACCATAGGAGCTAGTAAACGTAGGCACTAATACAAGAGTAGACCTTTTTGTTTACTTTGACTAACTACATGCCCATATTATCGTTATTGTAATAGCAAAATTACTATAGCAAGAAATATTTGAGCTTTTTCTTAGTTGTTAATTAATCTTTCATTATAGAAGAAAAGACAGTTTTGTGGTTTGAAAATTTTATTGTCTTTTTAAATTTATTGCTCGCGAATGATTAAATTCACGCATTGGTACACCGTATTGGTACTCATTTTCCTTAAAATATAACTGATTTAAGAAGTGGAGATCAATTTAAACATTCCATAGGAGGTCCTTAGATAGTAGTATATTATGAAAGTTGTGCTATGAGAAGATGGTAGCTAATCCACTTGCATATTCAATGCATGCTCTTAGTTGCTTTCACAAATTTCCATAGCCTTGCAATTACAAGCTACATCACCATATATAGCAGTTAGAAAGCATTACATATGCTATTAATTTTATCCGTTTGGACTTCATATCTTCACTATAGTGTTTCAACGTTAGTATACTCACTTTGTACAAAAATGAAAAACAAAACGAACTTACAGGTTGATCACAGTTTCCTATATGATCATAGTTATATTCCTCTATCCAATTTACTAACTGTGTGTATATAATGCATATACTGCCCAATACAGAATATGGTAACTTTTCGCATCAAGAGCGCTGCCGCAGTCTTAATGAGTGTTACTTTGGTTCATTGTTAGAAGACAGCTATGCCACTAATGCTTCAATGGCTCATACTGTATTAGCAACAAAATTATTAGCTTAATTTGTGTTCTGTTATGCCTATTAACTAACTAAAATTGATTATCAAGTTTGGCAGGTGAAGGGACAATGCCTACAGCAAGAAAAAAAATAGTTGTAACCCCGTGAGGATTGCTTTGATCAGTAATAAATTTATTTGATTTAAATACACAACTCTTGGAAAGCATTAGTTTGGGTAGTTGATTTTTTTGGTATGCAAAATTTTGTCTTACACTTCTAAAGGTATGAAATATATATTCAGTCCATTTGAATGCATATATGTTAACCCAAACCGTTTTTTATCATTTCATTTTCATATCAGATATTTTATGACCATTAATGTTGAAACTATTTCATGCATGATCAAATCTTTTAGTTATAACTTAGAATTTATTGCATATAAAAGATATGTGATGACACCTACAAATATTTATGGACATGGTAGCTGAATAGTTAGAATTTTTTTTATACATACAACATTTGGAAGTGTGGTTATTTGATGCCCAAAACAATATTTAGGATATGATTCAAATACAATATTATCCATATCAAGGTTTTGTGTTGATTAAGTGGTTTGCAATTACAACTCTTTTATTTTCCAAGTGACTTGAAATGCGGGATTTTCACTCAAAAGACTTATTTGTTCAAAGTAATTAGTCTTAAGAATGGTACTTCCGAAAAGTTAGTTTTACGGACAATTTTCAAGAAAATAAATAAATGAATTTAGCATTTTTACTTATATAAAAATAATGATAAATAAATTTATATTTTCGTTTATAATTTAAAATAATAATAAAATTTATCTTTTTCATATAAAATTGTCCTTAAAACTTATTATTCATAAGTATTGTCCTTAAAACTAATTATTCTGAAAAAAGAAGTCTTTTAACTTTATTTCCATCTTGAAATGATTCTATGATTATTACATGTTAATTGTGGAAATCAGTACCATATAATGTTGGTAACTCATGTTGCTTGAAAATGGAAAATAAAAATTGCGTTGTATGCTTTTAGCATTTTTTTTCTTCTTTTATATTTATCAATCAAGTTATTAATAAATTTAACATCAAAAAATTCTACATATCCAATGCATCATATTGTAGAATATATCACAAAAAAACTGAACTCGTTCCATTGGCACGGGGTACATACTAGTAAATATACAAAATTTCCTTATTAACAAGCAGTCTTATTTTTTGGCTAAGATCTGAGTAATCACACTTCAATTTCTTTGTAAACCTTCCATTGCTTCTGACTGCAAATTTAATGAGTTTTGAATTTATTATTTTGTGAGCTTACGAGTGTTTGATGACGCTGTTGTAGGATAACTGTCCAAGAATTTTTTCAGCTACATGTAGGCCTGTCAACGGATACTTTCGGATACGGATAGTGTCATATCCGTATCCGCATCCGAAACCATTTTCGGATATCGGATATCCGCATCCGCGGATACGGACGGATATCGGATAATTATCCGCTCCGCCAACAATCGATAAATCAATGAATATAAATGAATTTTTTTAACTTAATATTAAGCTTTTTCAACCTAATTGATTACTAAAGTGCCAAAAATAAATAAATATGATGATAATATATAATTTTGAGCAATTAACATGCGTTTAATAGACTTTTAATTTTGCAAATTAATAAATTAGTATATTTAATTATGTTAAAATACACATAATTTAAGCTATAATCGGGAAAAAAAGAGGACGGATAATTTTCGAATGCGGATATGCCTATATCCGCATCCGCATCCGTTTTTCCGGATATCGGATATTTATCCGCTTTTCGGATACGGATGCGGACGGATTTCGGATATTTCGGATATCCATTGACAGCCTTAGCTACAGGACACCTCCACATTATGTTGTTGTAGCTACAGTTTTTATTCAGTAATTTATACAATAATATGATCTAAAAGGAGAGTAATGTTAATTAATAAAGCATTATATAACTATATCAGAATATATCAACTGTAGCATTGATAAATATGAATACCATAGCTTTTTCGGTAGGTTTAATTTCCAGTGTATGTCTGAAGCGAACATGATTTTTGAATCAAATTTTCATATCCCTATGAAATATGGAAAACACATAATATATGATGTAGATTCATACAGACACGCAAACGCAGACGGACATATTTAAATATATAGAACTAACATTACTTGGTCGCCCATCATAAACATATTATTTTACATTAACTTTACATCTAATATGTGTGAACATCATATTATTTTCTTTCTTTTTCCAGTTTCACAGATTTTACCATCATTATTTGTATGAAACAAGAAAGATAACTTCATATTATTTTCTTCTTTTCCCAATTTCACAAATTTAATCATCATAATTTGTGTGAAACAAGAAAGATACAGAAATGTAGTTTTCCTAGACATAGCTATCACTATAACAATGTCAAAAAATGACGTCATTCTTATGTCATATTTTTTTTCTAGGCGTACATTGGGATCTTCTTGTATGTCTCACACTTGACTTTTTACTTGATTAGTTAATGCTCATCTCAGGTAACTTTTATGTATCATAATTGGTAAAATAAAGGAACTTTCGTAGTTAAAATTAGAGAATAACAAGTAGAGACAGAGCAACAAGTGATGAAAACATCAGTACGTGAGCACCAGGTCGATTTCACTTAGTCATCGATTTCTACTGCTCAGCCGTGAACTTTAAAAAAACTCCAAACTTCGGCATCTATGATTTATTGCTAGCTACACTACCCATAAAACATTTACACCTACTGGTGCATCTTCAACATAGATGTATTTATGTCACACCCATATATGAATTGCTATACCTGATAGAATTGAGGAATAATTCTAGTTTTCACTATATTCTATTTATTAGACGATCAAACTTTTTCTTGCACTTGAGATTTGTTTCATTTAATTTCATACTAACACTGGCCGAGTAAAATATCATTTAGTCAAATACATGTGGGAAATATTATTTTGAACTCATTGGGGGGGGAAAATGATATACTTCAAATTATAATTTAGAGGAGTAACTTCGGTTTCCATTATATTCTATTTTTTGGAAAATAAAAAAATGCTTAATCTTTTGATTAGTTCATTTAGTCGAATATTCATGCTAGTCGGGTTTAATATATTCAACCAATGCAAAAGAATTACGTCTATAGGGAAACCAATATGCTATCTAATTTTCTAATGTTTTTTCTTGTTTTGTTATGGGTCTTCACATTATCAGTAACTGACATGCCGCAAGTGCTATTTGGTATACATGCAGCAAGGCACTACAACCCTAATAATGAGAAACTGGTCGTAGAACCATCTAAAAGTAACTTTGTCGTGAGATGAATAAATTGTCGGATGTTCCATTAGAAAAGTCCAGGCGCACTCAGGTTGAGTACCAAAGACGAAGGTTGGAGATTCCTAGATGATAGTACGAGTTCACCTTCTGAAAACTGCAGCATCATAGGGAGCTGTTGCATCGGCACCATATGGTCCAAGTTTAAGATAATTGGGTGTCACAACAGATAGATTTAGCAAAGAATGAAGAGGATTTACCATTACTGCAGTTGTTGCACCATACTGGAAAATGCCCAGCTTCCTGACATGGTAAGACATCCATTTTTATTCTTCGATTATAAATTTGTTGAATAATGAAATTATATGAAATGTCAGTCATTATATTAAGATAGGCATATCAAAAATGGTGTATTTACTACTGTTAGTGTCCTATATGGACTTAAAAAATAAAACCATTACTAGTACAAAAGGAAGAACTATAAGAAAGAGATAGCCACCTCGTGCACAACATCAGAGGGATAAAGTTGGTTTTATCTCCAGATGGTGCTTATTATTTAATTTCAAGTACAACATCGCTTTTCGAAATTTTCCTCCTTTTTGAACACATAAATACTAAAGCAGTTAAAGACCCTTAAACTTCTTTGTCTTTCTCTATGTTGTAAACTTTTACTTTAGGATAATAAAATTAGTATAAAATTGGATGAAGCTTTACTTACAATGCACATGCTTACTGATTAGTTTTCATTCTATGAGGTGAAAAGATTATGGAGACTAAACGGAGTTGTAGCAAAGAAATTGTTTTTGTGGCTACTTGTGGTTCTTTATGGAGCAGATTATTGATGTTCCAACTGATCTGTCTACCAATGGGCAAGTTATTTTTAAGACCTTAGTAAACATTGTATCATGGAATACTGACATGGGTTTCGTCCTAATTTTAAACGAAGAATTGAGGTTAATATCTAATGTGTAGGAAGATTTGCTATAGCGAAACAGTAGAAGGCATTTTTTGCAATTTTTTGTGGTATATAGTTTTGAAACCATATATTTGTGTTAAAACCGAGTTTCTTACTGTGTTTTCTGAATCACTTATTATTACATACTTGACTGATTATTGTTGTACGAGTTGCATTCATAAAGAGAAATCATATTCTTCTTGATTAGTTGAAATGCCCATATGCTTCGCCACTTCCTTACATCTTGCTAGAAAAATAGAGAAACCAGGCCTATTATATAAGTCCTTACTACATGGTTGATTGTTTCCCTTTTGAGGTAAATATTTTTAATAATGAAAAACGAATGAAGTAAAGAATAACTTTAGCTAAGTTATTCCTTTCAAAGCCATTTACTACCAGTTTAGTACTTTTACCCTTTAAATGATCTATTTAAGGATGTTAAAGTATTAGTTATAGATACATAGCTAGCAGCATATTATTAATGTACTAGTTAGATGACAAGTTTGAATGCTACCAAATAGCAGAAAACCAAGCTATAGTTTGCATATCTTTAGTCACTATATGTTTCAGCTGCAAAGTTGTTTTGGTCTACCCTATAACAATCTTCTGCTACCATTGTCTCAAAAGAGTTTGGTCAATGTTGGTTTTGAAATAGTTAATGTCACATTGCTGGAATTTATTCGTTTGTTAGCTTGTTATCCTCTCCGGTTATGCTTTCATTGTCCATTTCAGACATAACTTTATTTCACTATAATAATTTTACATGTTAACTGCATCTTTTTTATAAATAATTATTTCATCCAAACTCCATGGTGATAGAAAAGTTTAATCTACCTAGTCTTTCCCCATTGAGTTAGGAAGCTGCTGATGGTTCAAATTCGGTAATAGAGGAGTGGACGCCGAAGGGCCGGAATTTACGGTACTCACGACTTTGATAGAGATGACGTTGAGCAGGTTCCTATTTTTTTCCGTTATTTATTATTTTACCTCAATTTCTGGTTATTTTGTGTATGATTTGATAAACTGGATTATAATGCAGTACTTCAACTACATGGGAATGCTTGCAGTTGAAGGCACATACGATAAAATGGAACTGCTTCTAAATCAAAACATTCATCCAGTAGATATTTTGCTGCTATTACAGCATCAGAGGGCACAATATACAGTTAAGGATGCAGATGGAAGAACAGTTGTTGATAGAACATCAACCAAAGAGGTTAAAAACTTCATTCTGGGATTTTCTGTTAAAAGCAAATGATCTAATTTTATACCAATTTGTCCAAATTATATTTTATTTATTATATCAGAATCAATTCGAGAGAAACATTTATGATTTTAATTCAGTTGTCAGTCTTGCATGTTAATTTTTTTTGTAGCCGCCCTTTATCTTAGTAGTATATATTTGCCTCACGTCAGATAAATAATTTTCGTAAATCTGCGTATGTTGCTTTCTTGCATACAAATGAACATTGGAAAACTATGTGACATCTTATGATCAACATAGTAAAGTTTTGTGAATGTTTATAATAAACTATAGATAGTATAGTTTACGATACTTGGAAACTGTAATGTAAAGTACTTTTAACTAATACAAGAAATATGCATTATGCACCATAAGCGAAAAGCCTCGTGAAATTTTTATTTGCAGTGCACTACATAACATTAAATTATTGTCGTAGAAGATGCATATATTATGCAACTATGGATAATACAACGGTATGGTAAATGTTGTCGATGTGCTTTAACAATGTTTGTTAACCATTGCAAAAGACATTTTTTCTTGTAGTATCTGACCATAAATACTTAAGCGCGGAGGAGTCACAGTGAGTTAAAGGGGAGAAGCTGAATTTAATTTCGTCGTTAAATGGCTTTCCTGATTGTAGATGAGAGAGGACTTGAGGTTGACTATAAAAAAAATATGGTAAATAGCAAAGCATTTCTGAATATTAGGGCGTAGGTAGGGCATAGGCAATAATAGTGCATAGGTAGGGCGTAGGAAATAATAAGATGTATGAAATATCTGACGTAGGAATGATGTAGGAAGAAAACTTAACGTAAGAATAATGTAGGAAATATCTGGAGTAGGAATGACGTGGAAAATAACTAACACGAGGGAATATCTGGCGTAGAAATGACGTAGAAAATGTCAGGCATAGGAATGATATTTTGTATGCCAGATATTTTCTACGTCGTTTCTACGCCAGATATTCCCTCGTGTCAGTTATTTCCCATGTCATTCCTACTCCAGATATTTCCTATGTCATTCCTACGTCAGGTTTTCTTCCTACGTCATTCCTACGTAAGATATTTCATACATCTTATTATTTCTTACGCCCTACCTACGCCCTATTATTGCCTATGCCATACCTACGCCCTAATATTTAGAAATGCTTTTCTATTTACCAATTTTTTTTTTTACATTCAACCTCAGGTCCTCTCTCATCTACAATCAGGAAAGCCATTTAACGACGAAATTAAATTCAGCTTCTCCCCTTTAACTCACTGTGACTACTCCGCGCTTAAGTATTTATGGTCAGATACTACAAGAAAAAATGTCTTTTGCAATGGTTAATATACATTGTTAAAGCACATCGACAACATTTACCATACCATTGTGTTATCCATAGTTGCATAATATATGCATCTTCTACGACAATAATATAATGTTATGTAGTGCACTGCAAATAAAAATTTCACGAGGCTTTTCGCTTATGGTGCATAATGCATATTTCTTGTATTAGTTAAAAGTACTTTACATTACAGTTTCCAGGTACCGTAAACTATACTATCTACAATTTATTATAAACATCCACAAAACTTTATTATGTTGATCATAAGATGTCACATAGTTTTCCAATGTTCATTTGTATGCAAGAAAGCAACATACGCAGATTTATAAAAATTATTTATCTGACGTGAGCCAAATATATACTACTAAGATAAAGGGCTGCTACAAAAAATTTAACATGCAAGACTGACTACTGAATTAAAAGCATAAATGTTTCTCTTGAATTGATTCTGATATAATAAATAAAACATAATTTGGACAAATTGGTATAAAATTGGATCATTTGCTTTTAACAGAAAATCCCAGAATGAAGTTTTTAACCTCTTCAGTTGATGTTCTATCAACAACTGTTCTTCCATCTGCACCCTTAACTGTATATTGTGCCTTTTGATGCTGCTAATAGTAGCAAAATATCTACCGGATGAATGTTTTGATTTAGAAGCGCTTCCATTTTATCGTATGTGCCTTCAACTACAAGCATTCCCATGTAGTTGAAGTACTGCATTATAATTAAGTTTACCAAATCATACACAAAATAACCATAAATTGAGGTAAAATAATAAATAACGAAAAAAATAGGAACTGCTCAACGTCATCTCTGCCAAAGTCGTGAGTACCATAAATTTCGGCCCTTTGGCGTCCACTCCTCTATTATCGAATTTGAACCATTACCAGCTTCCTAACTCAATGGGGAAAGACTAGGTAAATTAAACTTTTCTATAACCATGGAGATTGGATGAAATAATTATTTATAAAAAGGATGTAATTCACATGTAAAATTATTATAGTGAAATAAAGTTGTCTGAAATGGACAATGAAAGCATAACCGGAGATGATAACAAGCTAACAAAAGAAAAAATTCCAGCAATGTGACATTAACTATTTCAAAACCAACATCGACCAAGTCTTTTGAGACAATGGTAGCAGAAGATTGTTATAGGGTACACCAAAACAACTTTGCAGCTGGAACATATAGCGACTAAAGATATGAAAATTATAGCTTGATTTTCTACTATTTGGTTGCATTCAAACTTGTCATCCAACTAGTACATTAATAATATGTTGTTAGCTATGTATCTATAACTAATACTTTAACATCCTTAAATAGGTCATTTAAAGGGTAAGAGTACTAAACTGGTAGTAAATGGCTTTGAAAGGAATAACTCAACTAAAGTTATTCTTTACTTTATTCATTTTTCATTATTAAAAATATTTACCTCAAAAGGTAAACAATCAAGCATGTAGTAAGGACTTATATAACAGGCCTAGTTTCTCTAATTTTCTAGTAAGATGGAAGGAAGTGGCGAAGCATAGTGGCATTTCAACTGATCAAGAAGAATATGATTTCTCATTATGAATGCAACTCGCATAGCAATAACCAGTCGAGTATGTAATAATAAGTGATTCAACAAACATAGTAAGAAATTTGTTTTTAACACAAATATATGGTTTCAAAACTATATACCAAAAAAAATTGCGAAAAATGCCTTCTACTGTTTTGCTATAGCAAAGCTTCCTACTCATTAGATATTAACCTTAATTCTATGTTTAAAATTAGGATGAAACCCATGTCAATATTCCATGATACAATGTTTACTAAGGTCTTAAAAGTAACTTGCCCATTGGTAGATAGATCAGTTGGAAGATCAATAATCCACTCCACAAAGGACCACAAGTAGCCACAAAAACAGTTTCTTTGGTACAACTCTGTTTAGTCTCCATAATCTTTTCACCTCATAGAATGAAAACTAATTAGTAAGCATATGCATTGTAAGTAAAGCTTCATCTAATTTTATACTAATTTTATTATCCTAAAGTAATAATTTAACACATAGAGAAAGACAAAGAAGTTTAAGGGTCTTTGACTGCTTTAGTATTTATTTATTCAAAAAGGAGGAAAATTTTGAAAAGTGATGTTGTACTAGAAATTAAACAATAAGCGCCGTCTCGAGATAAAACCAACTTTACCCCTCTGATGCTATGCACGAGGTGGCTATCTCTTTCTTATAGTTCTTCCTTTTGTACTAGTAATGGTTATATTTTTTTAAGTCCATATAGGACACTAACAGCAGTAATACACCATTTTTGATATGCCTGTCTTAATATAATGACTGACATTACTTATAATTCCATTATTCAACAAATTTATAATCGAAGAGTAAAAATGGATGTCTTACCATGTCAGGCAGCTGGGCATTTTCCAGTATGGTGCAACAACTGCAGTAATGGCAAATCATCTTCATTCTTTGCTAAGTCTATCTGTTGTGACACCCAATTATCTTAAACTTGGACCATATGGTGCCGATGCAACAGCTCCCTATGATGCTGCAGTTTTCAGAAGGTGAACTCGTACTATCATCTAGGAATCTCCAACCTTCGTCTTTGGTACGCAACCTGAGTGCGCCTGGACTTTTCTAATGGAACATCCGACAATTTATTCATCTCACGACAAAGTTACTTTTAGATGGTTCTACGATCAGTTTCTCATTATTAGGACTGCAGTGCCTTGTTGCATGTATAACAAATAGCACTTATGGCATGTCAGTTACTGATAACGTGAAGACCCAGAACAAAACAAGAAAAAACATTAGAAAATCAGATAGCATATTGGTTTCCCTATAGAATTCGTAATTCTTTTGCACTGGTTGAATATATTAAGCCCAACTAGCATGAATATTCGACTAAATGAACTAATCAAAAGATTGAACATTTTTTTATTATCCAAAAAATAGAATATAATGGAAACTGAAGTTATTCCTTTAAATTATAATTTGAAGTATATCGTCCCTCCCACCCCCAACGAGTTCAAAATAATATTTCCCACATGCATTTGATCAAATGATATTTAACTCGGCTAGTGTTAGTATGAAATTAAATGAAACAAATCTCAAGTGCAGGAAAAAGTTTGATCATCTAATAAATAGAATATAGTGAAAACTAGAATTATTCCTCAATTCTATCAGGTATATCAATTCACATATGGGTGAGAATTAAATACATCTAGGTTGAAGATGCACCAGTAGGTGTAAATGTTTTATGGGTGTTGTAGTTAGCAATAAATCACAATTGCCAAAGTTTGGAGTTTTTTTTTAAGTTTATGGCTGAGCAATAGAAGTCGATGACTAAGTGAAATCGAGCTGGTGCTCATGTACACATGTTTTCATCACTTGTTGCTCTGTCTCTATTTGTTATGCTCTAATTCTAACTACGAAGGTTCCTTTATTTTATCAATTATGATACATAAAAGTTACCTGAGATGAGCATTAACTGATCAAGTCAAAAGTCATGTGTGAGACATGCAAGAAGATCCCAATGTAAGCCTAGAAAAAAAATGACATAAGAATGACGTCATTTTTTGACATTGTTGTGGTGATAGTTATGTCCACGAAAACTACATTTCTGTATCTTTCTTGTTTCACACAAATTATGATGATTAAATCTGTGAAATTGGGAAAAGAAGAAAATAATACGAAGTTAACTTTCTTGTTTCATACAAATTATGATGGTAAAATCTGTAAAACTGGAAAAAGAAAGAAAATACTATGATGTTCACACATATTAGATGTAAAGTTAATGTAAAATAATATGTTTATGATGGGTGACCAAGTAATATTAGTTCTATATATTTAAATGTGTGTGTCCGCGTTTGCGTATGTCTATATGAATCTGCATCATATATTATGTGTTTTCCATATTTCACAGGGATATGAAAATTTGATTCAAAAATCATGTTCGCTTCAGACATACACTGGAAATTGAACCTACCGAAAAAGCTATGGTATTCATATTTATCAATGCTACAGTTGATATATTCTTATATATTTATATAATGCTTTATTAATTAACATTACTCTCCTTTTAGATCATATTATTGTATAATTTACAGAATAAAAACCGTAGCTACAACAACATAATGTGGAGGTGTCCTGTAGCTGAAAAAATCTTGGAAAGTTATCCTACAGCCGCGTCCTCAAACCCTTGTAAGCTCACAAAAGAATAAATTCAAAACTCATTAAATTTGCAGTCAGAAGCAATGGAAGGTTTACAAAGAAACTGAAGTGTGATTACTCAGATCCTAGCCAAAAAATAAGACTGCTTGTTAATAAGGAAAATTTGTATATTTACTAGTATGAACCCCATGTCGATGGCACGGGTTCAGTTTTTTCGTGGTATAATCTACAAAATGATGCGTTGGATATGTAGAATTTTTTGATATTAAATTTATTCACAACTTGATTGATAAATATAAAAGAAAAAAAAGCTAAAAGCATAAAACGTAATTTTTATTTTCCATTTTCAAGCAACATGAGTTACCAACATTATATAGTATAGTTTTCCATAATTAACAAGTAATAATCATAGAATTATTTCAAGATGGAAATAAAGTTGAAAGACTTCTTTTTTTAGAGTAATTAGTTTTAAGGACGATACTTATGAATAATAAGTTTTAAGGACAATTTTATAGGAAAAAGATAATTTTTACTATTATTTTAAATTATAAATGAAAATGATAAATTTATTGATCATTATTTTTATATAAGTAAAAATGATAAATTCATTTATTTATTTTCTTGCAAATTGTCCATAAAACTAATTTTTTGGAAGTACCATTCTTAAGACTTATTACTTTGAACAAATAAGTCTTTTGAGTGAAAATCCCCCATTTTAAGTCTCTTGGAAAATAAAGAGTTGTAATTGCAAGCCACTTAATCAGCACCAAACCTTTATATGAATAATATTGTATTTGAATCATATCCTAAATATTATTTTTGGGTATCAAATAACCACACTTCCAAATGTTGTATGTATAAAAAAAAAAGTTCTAACTATTCAGCTACCATGTCCATAAATATTTGTAGGTATCATCACATGTCTTTTATATGCAATAAATTCTAAGTTATAAGTAAAATATTTGATTATGCATGAAATAGTTTCAACATTAATGGCCATAAAATATCTGATATGAAAATGAAATGATGAAAAACGGTTTGGGTCAACATATATGCATTCAAATGGACTGAATATAATATTACATACCTTAAGAAAAAGTAAGACAAATTTTTGCATACTAAAAACATCAACTACCCAAACTAATGTTTTCCAAGAGGTGTGTATTTAAATTAAATAAATTTATTACTAATCAAAGCAATCCTCACGTGGTCACAGCTATTTCTTTTTTGCTTGCTATAGGCATTGTCCCCTCACCTACCAAACTTGATAATCAATTTTAGTTAGTTAATAGGCATAACAGAACACAAATTAAGCTAATAATTTTGTTTCCAATACAGTTTGAGACGTTGAAGCATTAGTGGCATAACTGTCTTCTAACAATGAACCAAAGTAACACTCATTAAGACTGCGGCAGAGCTCATGATGCGAAAAGTTCCATATTCTGTATTGGACAGTATATGCATTATATACACACAGTTAGTAAATTGGTTAAAGGAATATAATTATGATCATAAGGGAAACGTTGATAAACCTGCAAGTTCATTTTTGTTTGTCATTTTTGTACAAAATGAGTTTACTAACGTTGAAACAATATAGTAAAGATATGAAGTCCAAACGGAAAAATTTAGTAGCGTATGTAATGCTTGCTAACTGCTATATATGGTGATGTAGCTTTTAATTGCAAGACTATGGCAATTTATGGAAGCAACTAAGAGCATCCATTGAATATGCAAGTGGATTAGCTACCATCTTCTCATAACACAACTTTCATAATATACTACTATCTAAAGACTGCCTATGGAATGTTTAAATTGATCTCCTCTTCTTAAATCAGTGATATTTTAAGGAACATGAGTACCAATACGGTATACTAATCATTCGCAAGCAATAAATTCAAAAAGACAACAAAATTTTCAAACCACAAAACTATCGTTTCTTCTATAATGAAAGATTAATTAGCAATTAAGAAAAATCTCAAATATTTCTTGCTATAGTAATTTTGTTATTACAATAATGACAATATGGGTATGTAGTTAGTCAGGTAAACAAAAAGAAGGATCTTGACGACTATGTCCACAATAATAGAAATAAGTTTTTTCAATCCTCTGTAATGGAAATGTAAACCTGAAAAAGTAAATGTTTATAGCATTTCATAGAAGGATGCATGAAAGTTTATTAAAAGTTGGACATTTGAGTAAACCGTTATATGAGCTTTCAAGTCTAACCTTTCATGTGGAATCACGACAAAACTGTGTTTAATTTCTGAACCCACGCACCAAGTTTAATATAATTGTGTTGCTGAACAATAAATCTCCATTTGTTAACGGAGGGAGATGTGCAGTCATGTAAGAAAGGAAATGCATTGTAATTTGGTCCAAAACAGCTATATTTCATTCACAGTCGTAAGTACAATTCTTATATGGTCTACTCTTTTATTAGTTCCTATGTTTACTGACTCCTATGGTCCACAAATTGTTATCCATCCAACATGGACAACTAGTTCATGAGTACTTTCCGCAATTCGTACGATAGCTGAATTAATCTCTTACACATGTCTTTTTATTATATACCAATTCGTACGATAGCGGGTTGATCATAACCAACGTTAGCAAAATAAGAACCTTTGCATCTCATATATTTCTGCAAAGATTCATAGTTGTTTAGAACAGCAAGCTGGCTAGGAACACAAAACTGTCCCCTGATTTGCTTGTCGTATCACAAGATTGCCCTTGCCTCCCGATGACGACATCTACTCCATATAATTTTGTTTCAGAGTTCAATTTTATGATACTATAGGTATTTGATTCCAAGGAAAAGCAGTGATGAAAATCATTTGCATAAGTATTTTCATGCACCTAAAAGTCAAAACAACTGAGAATGTTTTGCATGCTTGGGGCTGAATACCCACTCAATATCAATATGACATGAAGAACTAAACACACCATGAAGGTGAATTGGTGATAACAATATGAGAAGGAAAAAAGAAAAAACCTCTTCCATTATTAGGAGAACGCCTGAACGGGGAATACCTATTATGGTTCTTAATTCGTTATAAGTATGTAGGCACTAGGGGTTGCGCATTTAAGTATATGTGTAATTGTAAAACAAACATTACTGGTAGTCAGACAACAGGGTTGCATGTTGTGAAATCAACTACATATATGTACTCTCGTTTTAATTTTCGACGAATAATTTATTAACCAAAGAGACAAAGTGGATTAAAAATAGCAAATTCCAGAAAATAACATACCACACTAGCAGAATTATGGCGACATCTACCAAGACAAAAGTCAAAGACACGACCATAAGTTCCTGAAGAAAAATAGAAATAGATAGGATTTACAAAAGACTGTTCAGACTGCAAAAAAACATGTTACCTGCTGTTATAGGTTTTGCTACCTTCATCTTCAATGCAAGGTCTCCCTGTGTTTTAGATGGATTTAAGCAGCAAGACATGCAATATTCATATGAGTTGCAGCACCATGACAGAAGGTTGCAACCCCTACAAGAGAACCGTTCTCTTTCTGGACAACAATGAGACAAAGAATCAACGGAAAGGGTACCACATACGTAATCATTATCATCGGATAGCAGATATCTTCCCTGTACGGTGGTTCTGCCTGAGAGTTTTACTGGAAGGCCAATGTCGTTCCTATAGATCCAGTGAAAGTTAAAAAATACCGATATTCAATCATGTACCAAACAAAAAACAGAAAATAAGATCTGCAAAACTGAGAGAGAGAAAATAAATCAAATCTGCTTTATCTGGACTAACATATCCCTTTTCCATCTTTCAGTATACACTTCTACATTGGTCGGATTGATTTAATATATTCATTTGCTGGTCCTCTGATTGCAGATAATCTACGAGGAAAGTAAAATGAGGAGAAGAACATAATAAGTAGCACATCCGCATGGAATCCCTTCTTCATAGATTCAAGACACTGAATAATCGGGATACAATTTAAGGTTGTTATTATTCGATCTAAGCTATGATAAATAAGACGTTAATAACCAAAAATTCACATTTGTAAAAAAATTCAGAATATTCAGCGAGTGTTAGTGAACTCAAATCAAAATATGCAAATTACAGCTGGGTAAACTATGTAATGAAGTTTCAAAACACTAGGAAATTTATTAGCAGTGGGCTTAGAACCAAATTTCGTATAATATGCTAATTATTATTTTTTAAAAAACACTAAATTGATATTACTCGTATTCTAATTCCATTTTAAAGGTCTTAGAAAATATTCCGATAAGTACAAAATTTACCCAAACATATTCAACATAATGAAACATCAATTCAAAAGTGCTTCGAAATCTACCATATATTTTACAATGAACCTCGTAAGCCCTGTCTAATCTGCCATTAGGAAACCCATATATTGGTGAAACTAGATTCGACTTCTCTGTTTCAACTCAACGTGACTCTGATTCCTCTCTCCCTGCGTAATAATCAAATGTTTGTGATAGGATATGAAAGATACGTAAATTCATAACCTACATTCGCCATCGAAAATTTAATTGATGGGGGACTTAGATAGTCAGTTCGGAAACTTGATCGACATGAACTAAAAAAGATCAGGAAGTTGGAATTCTAATTAGGCTTTTTGTTATTGGGGAAAGGGGAAACAATGGGAAGCTAGAAGATTTTCGAGCAAATAATATTTTTTCACGCAAGTCTCGTGATTTGTTATTTAATTAAGAGGCAATATCCACCATTTAATATATAGTCGAATGGTTCAAAATGGCTATCCACGTCATGCTGTTTTGTTCCTTTTAGTATGTGACACGGGTATCTAATTTCAAACACAATAGTGTAATGGTTTTTGCCTTTTTGTCTTATATGAATTACAGTATTGAAGTTGTCAAATACGTTGTATTTTGTGATAACATTGTGAAAATATTCCTATAAATAAATTAGAATTTACAATTTTTTACTTTATATTGTTTTTTGACTTTCAGTTTACAATACTAGCATTACCGCACAACGGTGGAAAAACCGACTGTTTACGTGTTCAATATGAAATATAAAATTATTTGTTAAACATAATTTAAGTTAAATTTTATTTTTAAAAAATTGGGTATTTTAAGAGAAAATTAAAGTAACTTAAAAGGTGGAAATTCAAGAATTTTACACGTAAACCAACATGAGACTAACGATATACTATCGGTGTATTGACTTGAATCAATCACAAACACATACATACATTAAGTGGGATCAATGTAATATTAATTTTTAGTTATTTACTTATTTACTCATTTAGATGTCCAAGCTAAGCTTTCATTCATGAATACATATTTTCTAAGCAAGAAACTAAAACACATTATCATTATATAGTACCTATAAAATTTTGCAGTATCAATGGAATTTTAGTTTTCTTAGTATTAACTTTTGGACAACTGAAAAACGTCAAACTTAGAGTATACAAAAAGGAAATTTTAGTGCAAGTCCGTCAAATGTGATGAATATTTTGATATTTATGTCTAAGATCCACTTGAAACTTGTTGGCCTACCTTATTTTATCAAGACAACAGACTGCATTTTTTCTATTTGAGTTGAAACTTTCTGGTAAACCCTCTATTAATAAATATGGTGCTCTAGTTGTTTCTTTTCATTTCTTGATCACTTGGTGAACTCTAATACCTTAAAGAATTAAAGCACCTTTTAATTCATATTAAAAATGTCAGAACTCTTAAGCTGCTTAATTCTCAATGTCATTGCACAGCAAAAATCCAAAGCCAAAATACTATTTCACTCAAGGCAAATATATATATATATAGACTAATTGCTTCCCTAAAACGACCCAGACTTCATCGATCTCGGAAGAGATGGAGGAGCAAGGATTGCTTTGAGAACATGATGCATCGGAACACAAACAACAGAACATTTCATTGTTATTACAATAATTTACATCAGAGTACAAGAATATATCAGAGTTTAAATAAATAATATACAACGGAAAATAATATCAGAGGTTTAAATTACAAAACAACGGAAAATATATACATAAATATAATATACAGCGGAAATCATCAACTACCACAACTGAAAGAAATACATGGATACAAAGATTTCCAAATATAGCTCTAGCTGTGATTCAGGATCCTGTGAAAAGATATATCTACGAGTCAGTCATGGGACTGGTGTGAAAACTAAACAGAGTTTAGGCGAAAACAATAAACTCTGAGTCGGTCATGGGACTGGTGTGAGAACTAAAACAGTTATTAACTTGATTTCAAAGTTAGGTAAATCAAGGGACCACGCCGTATAACACGGAACGGGTTTACCCCCAAGAATACTAGTGCATAAAACAAATAGTGCGATGCTAAATAAAAGAACAATGAAGCAATTATAAAACTCAGGTCCCATCACACAATTCAACGCAAGCCGGAGGATAGAGTTTTACCTTATAATAGCCAAATATACTTGGTACGTGAAATTTCATCTTTTATTATTACTATAAGTAAAGAAATTAATTTCAAATATAAATGTATCGATCACAGACGGCATAGTACCCCATCCTACTATGTCGCCATATAGGTTTACAACTAAAACCGAAAAGTGTCGTATTTGGAAGTTGGATTACCATCGTGATGGCTACTGATCTGAAAGATCCATCGCGTAGTGTAATACTCAACGTCTTAAGCCTAGGCATCGGAAAACACCGTAATAAACATCCGCGCTATATCTAGGAAATCGAGTATCACTGCGACTTACTCCCAGCTAGAGAAAACACTGCTTACTCCATCCTTATAGGAATTGGGGGGTGTGCCCTATCCCTACCAGGTGTGGAGCAACCACACCCAGCCCATCTCGGTCAACTGAATCCAACCTCATCTCGAAAATATTCTGATCTAAACATCATTTCACCATCGTACCGGTGTGTGCGAATTAACGCTACATAAAGCTGCGCTACTTAAAGTTGTGCTTTGATCATCATCCACCAAGCTCTGCTTTTCAACAAAAGCTTGGATCACTGCAACCCAGCATGCCACATTATCAATCCATGCCATACCATTGGTTTCTGGCAATATATAACCTCTAAGCTCGTACGTCTCAGAGAAGGGTGTTAAGCAAGAGAATAAATTCTTCGCCACCAAATAGATATATATTTAGTAGAGATCAACAAATACAACATAATGGAATACAATGTCAGACAAACAATCCATTTGCCAGTCCATTCTTGGTCTAAACGAAACCGGAGAAACCTTATTCCTCGTCCCATATGTCCAATACAGGAGAGAGGCCCTCGCATATCCAAACAATCAACACGTACATTCGGACAACTACCACTGTAACTCCTTTAAGGCAGCAACTCCAATCATGGGCATCAGTAGAAATCCATCCATTCGATGTGAAGATTGTCGGTCTTGCACCGTCTTCAATATCTTCGACTTTTAGTTGTCGTATCAATTATTTAGAATGGGTTAAACCCGGTTTTTCCAAATAACTCAGGTATCTCATAATCAAGTGTTATAACAACACATCATACGCCTCATTCCAATACAGAATATTTTTTTGTTCAAATATTCTTTACTTTGGAAAAAGGTTCCCATTAATATTATCAAAGATTATCGCTTTTAAACTTATTGTTTAATCCATTCCTTGGAAATCGTTTCAAAAGATTTTATAATATCTTTTCTCAGTTTAAACCAAATTAAGGTTTATCAAACAAGTCGGGATTATCGCCTTACCGAAGTAACCATTTATTTTATTATCCCGATCCCCACCTATTCATACCATGGAGTAAAACTGGTAGTACTCCATATCTAACACCCACTGTAGTATCGGTAAAAATTAATTCCCTTTTTATGTTTAAATCTAATTAAATATTTAACCACCGCATGGAGTGAAACTGGTGATACTCAATTTTCGAACATTTCATGAGTTTGATAAATTAAATTATCTCATTCACATTTCAATCTAATTAAAGATTCTTTCAAACTTCATCTTAGTTTTAATCTTCCATAAATCTTTATTCAACTTTAGGAACTCAATCCTGTCTTTAACTGGGTTAAAGAACTAATGTCATTTAAAACATAGTTCACGATAAACCCAAAATCATATTCCATCAAAATGGAATCTTCACGGAAATCAAATCAATCGTAATCAATATGAATTTCCATATCAGACTAATAATACAAATGGAATAATGGCGAAGCCTTTTAAATTCCATATATAGTAACGGTCTTTCTTCATAGAAGCTCATCTCGATTATTACCAAATCAATTTCCATTCAGTTACAATTCTGAAATTCAAGTTTAAACTGTTGGATTTCAGAAGCAGAAAGAAATCGAGGGGAATCAAATTGGAGATCAGAAGTCTGTAGACATGGTGAAGAGACTACAGTTATACGAAAAGAAAAGCGATGCGGAACAAAATGAAAAGGCATGTTCGAAACTTTGAAAAGACGCAGAGTAAAATAGTGTAAAGAATTTACCTTTTTAGTAGTAGTATTATAATGGTATACCTTGAATAGGGTATGGGGTTGAATGCGGATTATAACACTCTGGCAATAGAATAGTTAGTAACTTCAATTTAAAAAAAATGAAACACGAAAACATCATATTTTTTTTACATTGATGCCAAAAAATAAGATGTACCATTTCACATTGTTGATTATAAATCTACACCATGTTGTAATGTATTTTACAAAAATTTCTCAAAAATATTACGCGAAGGAATCAAGTATATTTTGTTGCATCTAATTTACAATTCACAATATATCCTTTTATTCCAAGAAGTAATAATCCAAAAAATATCCCATTAGCACATGAGTTGATGAGAAATTTTGAAAGATAGAAGAGCAATAAGTTCTATATTGAAATAGATCATTTTTAAAAGGCGAAAATATACCACTGGGATTGAAACGGTATTAATTAATCAAATAACACAGTTTTCTATCTTCATTCTTATCATTAATAAGAATAGATTGGAAACGACAATACATTTAATTATAGAAGCTAAAATAAACTCACTCATAGATCTCAGTTTTGAAGTACTCGAATCCAGTATTCAACCTTTCTACAACACCCATTTCCCTCCTGATAATTTCAAGCACTCTTTGACTCTCTTTTCAAAGTCCTTTTCATCTTTCCCTCGCGGTACTTGTTAGCTATCAGTCTCTTACCACTATTTAGCCTTGGACGAAATTTACCACCCAATTTGGAGCTACATTCACAAACAACCCGACTCATCGACAGCACCTCATATTGCAGCAAGGTTCAAGCCGCATTGAGTTGTCACCCTCCCTGGCACCCTTTTCCAAGAGACCTAGGCTTGATTCATCGCTGATGACGCTTCTTCAGACTACAATATAGGCAATCAGCCACCTAATTTTCAAGCTTGGCTTTTCCCAAATCGCTCACCGTTACTAAGGGAATCTTTGTAAGTTTCTTCTCCTCCGATTATTGATATGCTTAAACTCAGCAGGTCGCCCCGTATGATCTGAGGTCATGGACCAAGATTACTACTAAAGCAAACGCCAAAATCAGTTTTGATTAGTGCTAAGTCAAGTCTAGGTCTCATGAACGCAATTAGAGACATCGTGCGTTAACTTGACACACCATTTGCCTCGCATATACCTGGCAACGATAATCACTTAAACCTACCGTTCAACTAAAGCATGGAAGGTCATTCTTCATATCCATCATTACCCAGACTGCACTTATCGCATGTGGAAGATTGGAATGACACTATACATGACACCCAAACAGACGTGCACTCGACCTAATGACCTTGTGCGCAACTTGCATTCAAAGACTCGATGGTTTACAAGATTTTGCAATTCATTCCAAGTGTCACATTTCTTTACATTCTTCATTGGCACGAGAGCCAAGATACCTATTGCCAGGAGTCGTTCAAACGCTCGCTAGAATAGCACAAAGCTCATCAGAACGATGACAATGCACTCAAAATTTAACTGTCTTTGGCACAAACTCTGCCTTTGTCTTATTTCTACTCTTCGTTTCACTTCAAATGAAGCAACACGAAGGCAACAAAATGGAACCCGCCAAGACAACGCCTGCGCTAACAGCACAGACACGTAGTACTCGTTGGGTATGAGCAAAATTTCACAACTGTCTGAAAAGGAACTCTACAATGACCCTTCTGCCGGTTCACCTACGGAAACCTTATCATGATTTCTCCTTCCTCTACTGATAAGGTTCAGTGGACTTCTCGCGACGCCACAGGCGACGAACCACCTCTATCGCTACCATCCAAACACTTCATCGGACCATTCAATCGGTAGAGCGACGGGTGGTGTGTACAAAGGGTAGGGACGTAATCAATGTGAGTTGATGACTCGCATTTACTAGGAATTCCTCGTTGATGACCAACAATTGCAATGATCTATCCTCATCATGATGAAATTTTCGAAGATTACCTGTGTTTGCCGACAAAGGATATAGACTCGTTGAATACATTAATGTAGCGCGCGTGTGGCCCAGAACATCTAAGGGCATCACAGACCTGTTATTGCCTCAAACTTCCGTGGCTTAAACGGCCATAGTCCCTCTAAGAAGCTGACCATGAAGGGATGACTCCGTGTTGCTAGTTAGCAAGCCAAGGTCTCGTTCGTTAACTGATTTAATGAGCCATTCGCAGTTTCACAGTCTGAATTTGTTAATACTTACACATACATGGCTTAATCTTTGAGACAAGCATATGGATTAATCTTTGAGATAATCAATCTAATATCAAACAATTTTCATTCATAACTCAAAAAGGAAAAAACAATTGTAATCAATTTCTATGCCATGAACTCTGCCTATTAATTTCCTACATCATTCTTACACCGTGATATCTGCCTATCAAATTCCTATGTCAATCCTACGCCCTGCCTTATGGCGTAGGAAAGGCATAGGAAATTTCGTCAATTTCCTACGCCATTCTTATGCCCTGCTTTATGGCGTAGAAAAGGCGTAGGAAATTTCGCAAATTTCCTACGCCATTCCTACGCCCTGCCTTATGGCATAGGAAATTCTGCATATGTAATTGGAGTGTGTTTTATAATGCCGTGGAAATTGCACAGAAGATTTATACGCCTTCTGTAGGCGTAGTTAAGACATAAGAGATAGTTGACGTCTTTTCTACGCTGCGAATTCTGCCTATCAATTTCCTACGTCATGCCTTATGGCGTAGGAAAGACATAGGAAATTCTGCGAATGAAATTAAAATATTTTCCACAATGGGATGGAAATGGCATAAGAGATTTTTATGCCTTCTACAGGCATAGGTAAGACATAAAAGATGTTTGATGTCTTTTCTGCACCATAAACTTTGCATATCAATTTCCTACGTCATTTCTACGCCCTGCCTTATGGCGTAGGAAAGACGTTGGAAATTTCGCGTACAAATTTGAAAGATTTTCTACAATGACGTGGAAATGACGTAGTAGATATCTACTCCTTCTATAGGCGTAGATAAGACAAAAGTGATGGTTAACGCCTTCACTACGTCGTGAACTATGCCTATCGGTTTTCTACGCCCCAACTTATGGCGTAGGAAATTTCCTACGCCATTCGTACACCACGCCTTATGACGTAGGAATGGCGTAGGAAATTTCGCGATGAAATTAGATAATTTCTACGCCTTCTGTAGGCGTAGATAAGACATAAAAGATGTTTGATGCTTTTCCTATGCCCAGAAATTTGCTCCTACCCCCCACCTTATGGCATAGGATTTTTTTTATCAATTTCCTACGCCATTCCGACGCCCCGCCTTATGGCGTAGGAAAGATGTAGGAAATTTCGCGTATGAAAGTTGAGGATTTCTACACCTTTTGTAGGCGTAGATAAGACGTAAGAGATGGTTGGCGCCTTTCCTACATCGTGAACTCTGCCTACTAATTTTCTATGCCCCGCCTTATGGCGTAGGAAAGGCGTAGGAAATTAGAATGTTTTCTAGTAGTGAAAAGAGATCACATGGATTGAGATTTGTACTGTCAGATTCGATTTAAAATAAGTTGTTAAATTTATAGTCGGAGATGATGGTATGGATTGTGTCTTTGCAATAAACTAGAGAAAATATGTTTTACTCATTTCAGATAATGACATATTACTATGAAATTGTGAAACATTTTAGAAATATTTAAAGTTAAAACTTTTGTAGTCGATTGTTTGGAAAAAAAATAATGTATGATATGTTATTAACGAATGATTATTCAATATTAATTATTTAAAATTTAATTATTGTTTATCAATTCATTAATTATTAATTATTTCATATTTCAAAATAATTATTGATAATTAATAAAGAAATAATTTTACAAAAAATATTACTAGGATATGTAAACTAAAACTTCAATTCAAAAAACTGTTAGAATAATTTTTTTTACACATCATCACACAACTCAGCATTATTTATAACAAAACTTTAGAATGATATGAGAAAAATATAGGGGCTAATCACAAAAAAAAATCATTGTGTATATGTGTAGAAAAAACATTTTACCTACATATAATTATTGGTAGATAATCATCCTTCAACAATTTTATAAAATTGACAATATTTTCCCCTACCAATAAATATCACATTAAATATTTATCTACCAATAAATTTGACCGTTAAATATTGGCAGATAAAGGTTCTCTTTACTTACCCATATTTATTGGTTGGTAAAGGTCAAATTTCTTATAGTGTGGTGAGAATGCCCAGCGTATAAGATTGAAAAAAATATACATGTATATGGTAAGAGAAATGGTTAGAGGAATGAGGAGTTCTTGAAGCAAGAGGTTGAGTTGGTTGAACGAGCTTGAAAAATGGAGTATCGGGGATTTTCAAATTTAAAGGAAGGATCGTTGCGACTTAATCCTACTGCTTGTTAATTCTTAATTAAGTTAATAATTTAAGTAAAATAAATATTCGTATAGTTCATGTTTAATGTTGCAATAGTGATATCTCGTTCGTTTCTTAATTAGAATTGAGCAAAACTGGTGATGTTGGAATCATAAAAACGTAAGCTATGTTGCTGAGCTGATTCAGAATGATCTAGAGCTCATGAGAATTTTGTCAAATTTTGAACGTCTATTTAAAATTATATAAATCGACCAGAACATCGATCAAAACAAATTGGTGAGTTAACTCTCACACATTTCTGGATTCCTATGATGTAATTAAATTCATATGATTAAATTTAATTGTTGATAATTGGTGGATTGGATGCCTTGGATGCCCATTGTTGATTGAATGGTTGACGTTAATTATATTATCATTGTTAATATACTGAATTAAAATAATATGCTATTATGAAATATTATAATGATCTGTGATGCAGGCAAGAACTAGTTGGAAGGATCCGACCGGGTTCCTCAAAATATTATGTGTGTTGTTTATGTTTATATATAAACTGGTTGAACCCAATAGACGGTATTGATTGAGGGATTGGCAGTAAATGGTCTAAAATCCACATTTTTGTTGAAACGTTGATTTTCCGTAAGGCGAATTGACGAAGTTAGGTTATAAAATTTATTCTATAACTGAAACAAGATTTTTAAATTATATCTTATAAGTTACAATAAAGTTTTAAAATATATTGGTGTTTATAAACTTGTGTTTATGAAACATTATAAAATGATTATATAATAAGAATGTGACGTTTAATTCAGTTTTATAAGTGAAATAAGTTATAATTAACCTTTGGGTTAATGTTTTGAATAATTATACTTGAGTAAATAATTATGAAATATTATTAGATTAATTTTATTGATCAAATATGAAGAGATTGAACCGTATAAACCAAGCGGTTAATGGAAACTGAGCTATGCAATAAGTATCGAATTAAATGTTTTATTTAAAGTTCGAACTGAAGTTTAAACTGAAGTAAAAGGGAAAGTTTTCCAGAATATAAGGAAAGTTATTTATCGATTTAGTAAAGAAGTTAAAATGGATTTTTGGTTATAAACATCCAAGATTTAGTTGTAATATAAATAGGGTTTTTGGGAGAAATATTGGATAAATGGATTGTTATAAATAATTCCAAATGGAATTGAATAACGAAGTTTAAACAAAAAGTTAACAATAAGTAATATGGTCATAAGCAAACAAGATTTCCAAGAGTAAGAAATACGATTTGTGAAACCAAGTTTTAAAATAAAATATAAGCTTTGATTGATATTATTGAATTATTGGTTTTAAATTACGAACTTCTACTTATTCTAAGATCAGAACGTTGTTGATCAAGGTCTGAGAGGTAATTATAATATCTCATCTTGAACGACTTCACTATTATCGAGGAATGGTATTAGTTTGTAATGAGTAAATGATGTTGAAATGGGTTTATTATTCCATACGAAGAATATTGAAACTTTAATAAGAGATTATGGAATATGAATAATAATGCCACATTAGTTGCGAGATTTTGAATAGAAATATTATTGTTTGGTTTTAAAGTAAATAATTAGACGTTATTGGCGTGTATAAGAATCAGTAATTGGTTTTATGCCATTAAGTTAGAATATATATCATGGTGTCAAAATTTAAGCAATACTAAGGAAATATTAAGAAAGTAATGCAATATTTTCCAGTAAAGGAAATGAGAAGAGTATTTATGGAATATGGCAATGTTTTCGGAGTGAAGAGGAATAAATAGGAGTTTGGCAGAATACATTATTCTTAAAGGTTAAGAATATTGTTTTATCGAGATAAGTGAAATCAATTTTAGTCAATGAAATGATTTTAAAGATTGATAAAGAGTTAATTAATGATTTGGAATAATAAAGGTCTGAACTGCCAATATACTTGACTGCACTATTTTGAGATTGATAGTTGAAACACCGACTATCAATGGAATATCTTATTAGACTTTTTTATGTGTTGTTTCGAAAAGATAGGAATGGGAACTAGACCTAAAACCACTTCGAATCAACGTAGTGCTCGAAACTAATGTGCAGGGATTAAAATGGAGCATTGAAGACCATAGATCTTCATAAAATGGAAGAATTACTTAAAATCTCTAGTTGATCCCTAGAGATATACTTTGGTTTTGTCGTCGTTGAAATATATGGATTGCAAGGACTTCTCGCTACTAATCCTTTGGGTGATTCCTAAGATGAGGTAGGAGGGTTTCTTCGGTTCATCCTGTTCCTAGATGACACGTATGGAGGAATGTCTGACAGAGTATTTCCTGAAACTCATGTATGTTGATTTTTACAAATATACCAAGTTTGGTGGCGGAGATATTCTCTTGCTTAACACCTAGAGTATATCTGTGGACGTTAACTAGTGATTTGGCGGATCTGATGATGTGGCATTCAAAGTGATGATGGTTAGATGTTCTAATAAGTTAAACGTGCCCTCAAGCCTCATCAACTAGGAAATGACAAAAATCGGGCAGATAGCATGGCAAGGTGGGTCATTCCCAAGCAGAGTGTATTGTCACAATCTAGATAAAATTCATATTTGTTCTTCTTTCGTTTCTGTATCTCCTAGGAAGTATGGTGGCACCATAAAACAATACAGTGATAGTACATTCGATACACTCAAATTAAATGGGTGGTCGGTCATGTGTGGCCGGGTTGCAAGATGCTCTTATAAAACCCCAGTGTATCCCCTCTAGAGTACACTGATCGGAAGGTGGTCCCATGCCTTGTCATAGTTGGAATCCAATCTCCAATAAGCACCCTGTGGTTTTTGATTTTATAATGAATATGTAGAGCGTGAGATGCAAGCGTTCTACTAAATGGTTATTTATTTATGGTTTGATAGACACTACTATAATATCACTGGATTTTTGATATATCAAAAATGTTTTGGGTTATAGTAAGGTAAAAACCGATCGTGTTTATGTGTAGGCTGATCTTACTATTATCCTTTCTTTCAAAATGGATTTCTAAACTTAAGCAACTTGTTTGTCATATGAATTTATCACTAAAAGTACTCCAGACTGATCTGGGTGAATTTTGCTTTGCTTCAAATGTTCTCGAGTCAGACCGAGTTTATTATTAGGTTAGGTTTCACTTGGAGCTTCAGAAGAGGAACTAGAGATGAGACATATTCCACGTATTTATTGGTATTAAGTTATTCCGCTATATGTGTTGTATTGAGATATATGTACTCTGATATTGTAATATATATATATGTTCTTTTGTATAAAGCATTTGATATATTCTAATTTGATCGTTCCGCTGTGAGACTCTGATCTTCTTATTCTTCTATTCTAATATTTCTTTCTTTCTTCTGTCACCGTCTAGTTTCTTTCTATTAACAATCTGCTTTTCTGTGCAATTTGAGTTGAGATGGGTTGTTAGATGTTGGCTTAGACTATACGAAAAAGTGGGTCGTTACAGTTTTCGTTCATATATCTAAAATGTGAACCAAACATAACATTGATTTTTGAAGTTTAAAGGTTTTCGATATGAATATGGAAAGATATTTCCATAAACGATATCACTTATATGGAAATATTTAGTTATACTCTTATCATTAGATGTCGAAGTATAAAACTTTCCTCTATCTCGAAGTTTTAAAATATTGCTCGAATGATGCCTTGGGGTAACACTACCTCAACTTGCCTGACCTTATTTTTAACTAAGAGACGGTATAAGTTTGGGATCAATAAATAGTGATAAGGGAATGTGATTTGGTTTACATATATTATCTTATTTTAATATTCCTCATAGTTGATTTTAACAACAATTGGTTCAGCTTTCTTGAGTTGTATCGTCAAATTAAAACTATTTATTGCACATTGAGCACTATTATACTTTGTGGAAATGGCTGAACCAAAAGAGAGAGTGGAAGTTAAGCTATGTGGGGTTGCTCCCACTAGGGTATTATCACATCTAGATTGGATTTAGTTATGTTTGCACGTAAATGTGAATTCCTCATATTCTCGGATTTTGTATGGGGTCTGGCATGAACGTTTCCAAGAGCCAACGAAGTTCTCATTATATTCTAGAGGTATACTTTCGGTTCGGGGAGCGCATTCCCCTCGTCGTTATTTGTTTGAAAAACTATTCATTCAATTCGTTTGATTTTATAATTAAAAGTTTTCCTATTTTTAATTTGCATCAATAAGAGATAAATCTTTCGTAATGTTTAGTTAATTTAATCCATGGTGAGATTGGCTGTTGTTGTTTTTAACCTAGTCTGTGGTTATCGGTGTCATCCCATTTCTTTGGAAAATTTACTTTTTCTTTGTTCAATGCAAAATTTTGGATTAGTTTCTTAGTTTCCATCGAGAAATGACGTGAATTATTCTCAATGGGGTGTTGTACCATTATTACTTATATGTTAACAAATTTTACTTATGACACTCACTCCTTGTTGTGACGATGGTTTGGTTTCAGCTGATGTTTATTCATGTATGTTATTCTTGTGAGGTAAAAAACCGTTCCGAGATCAGCGGCATGGTCTTACAAAATTTTTATATGTTTCCTGTACATACGTTTTCTCGTGTTGATATTCCAAATTGATCCATGTATTATATTATTATAATGCCTGACAGAGCTTGTTTCTAGGTTGCCTTCAGTTGGATCTGGAGCTTATGGAGTAGAGTTGGAAGTTTGTCTGTCGCATTATATTATTTCCGCTGTATTTTATTTTACTTACCAGCATTTGTAAGTCAGAATTTTTTAACTATCCAGCTATTAGGGTTCCTTTTAACTCTAATATATTTTGTATCTAGGAGTGACAGTTCATCTGTCATTATTATTATTTTTGTTGTTGTTTCCATTGTGAGATTCTATGTTTCTTATGTTCTTTCCTTTTTCTTTTAGTTTTTACCCTAACCATCTACGCTTTCGACGATTGGATGTTTGATATGAATTTACAATGGTCGTATATAGTGTCGACTTTTGATGTTCGGGAAGGTGGGTTGTCACGCCCACCTCGGAACAACGCTCCTACAGTCAAGGATGCGCATCAATCTAATCAAATTGAGGAATTATAATAATCAAGGAAGAAGTATTGTCGAGAGGGGTAGCTTACCCAGTTGGTCATGGTATAGCTCCTGTTTTTATCATATTAATTATGATTCGATGGTCAAGGATATCCATCACTCTTCTCTTACTTCATTCCAGTAGCGTACGCTAAACCATCCGACTTCACTATGGATTCTCTACCACAGGCACACTTGTTAAGTTTTCGCTAGTGGCAGAGAGTACAAAAGTATCTGATCCTGATCTCGTTAACAATGGAAAGGTTATTTCACATCGGTTGGTTCTTTTACATTTCAAAATGGTTCATACTTCATATCCAAATATTAAATATTGCTTTAAAACCATTTCAAATTCGAAATAGATTATACTTTCATATCAAAATCTCTATTTAAGCCAAAATGAGAATATTGAAACAATTCCAAAACTTAAAACAATTCAAATATTTATGTTCTGAATTTGTATATATATGCCAATATAGTGTGGCATAGTGGAAAGACGTGCTCCTTCCTTGTAAGAGGTCAGGAGTTCGAGACCTACTCTGACCACTGTGTTGGCGTATTAACCAATTTTCAACAAAAAATATATTAAAATAATTTAGATATATGTGAAACAAAGTGAAAAAAAAATAGTTAGTGCATAAAAGTTTATACATTAGTTTGGATTTAAAAATAAAATATATCATATTTAATTAAATATATACAATTACATACTAAAGTAGTTTATAAATAGTTTAATGTTAAAGTAGTTTATAAAAATAGTTAATATAAATAAGTTAAAAAGAAAATGGTTATAAAGTAAAGTAGTTATTTTGTAAAACAGCTAATATAATGGTTTAAAATAAAATAGTTTACAAATGGTTTGATTTATAATTGTCTCTTCCAAATTTCAAACAAACTTGAAGCACATTCCAATTTCAAATCAATTCAATTCAATATTCCAATTCGAATCAACTTTAACTTTAACTTCAATTCATTAAATTTGATTCAAATAGTTAAAGTTTCCAATTTGAATTCTTATTTTTTGAATTATTTTAATTTATGACAATTCAATTTCAATAGGTTTTATTCATATTCAATTTCTAGTTTTAGTTTCAATTTACCTTATTAAATAATTTCCTTTGACTTTTAAATTTCAAAGTCCATTAGTTCAAATTTCAAAGGAAATCAATTTATAAAACATCATATATATTTACCTTTGAACCAATATTTTAAAATGCAAGGTCAAAACAAACTTTATTTAACCAACCGACATCCGTATATAATTTTCTATCTTATGGCCAATTAGTGATACTTAAATTTAATTTCAGTATTTCAGGAATGGATATATATATATATATATATCTCATTTCTATCAAAATCGGGAGTCATGGGTATTTATCATTTCAGCCTATGTTCCTAATTTATTTCAATGATTAATGCCAGGTTTATTTGGTGCACGTAATATCTAAGGTAAATGGTTGAGATTAATCAACAGATACAACACTCATTCATACAAGGTGAATAATAGGATGAATCACACAATTTAAACATTGATATATCAAACATATCAATCCAAGGCATTCATCAAAATAAATCCATCCAAACAGTTCAATATCACATTAACTTACTAGTTGTCGAATGTCAGGTTTAAACTAGTAGTTTAATTTCAAATATACCTAACTGTATCATTTAAATTAACATTAAATTAAATTAAATTGTACTATAGATGCAAAATAAATTAAATATGCATTTTTAAACTACAAAATAACAATCAATACAATCATATCATAACATGATTTTAATTTTGATTGACAGTTAAATATTCCAGTTAAGTGTGCGAGGGTTTAATCACTCATCTTTGATTTCAAACCCATTTGAAATCCAAAAATAGACCCAAAATTGAACATTTTCAAAACTCATCCAAACTAGTTTCCTATCGTTCGAAATGTCGATACAAACCCAACGAAATAAACCGTGCATCAATCTGAGTTTGTACACAAAAGTTATACGTATTTGATCATTGGAATTTCAAAATATATATATATAAAATAAAACCCCGCATCTAAACATATCGCTTCACATCATCATCCTTCCCTCTTCATGAATCACGTTGTAGGCCACCGAAATGAACATAAATTAGTTCGTTTTTGATCACATCGCGCCACCCAAACGGCTGCCCACCTCTGATCAGACCTCACCACCATGTCCACCATCCCTAGCTCCACCAACGCCCAAATTTGGGTCCCCTTTGGTCGCCCCTTGCACCTTAAGAAATAATAAAACCGAGTTTGCTTCATAGCTAGCTTCTGTCGATTTTAGATCAGAACAACTATAATTAACCATGTGAATTTGAAGATCTCACGAAGGTCTATAACTTTGCAATTGGAATCTTTTCGAATCAATGTACGGATTGGATGAAATTAAGGGAAGAAGATTGGAAGATTAATAGCCATCAAAAAAGTGGTGGCCGTGGGAAAGACTTAGGGTTTTCTTGAATATTGTTTGTAACATAATATCACGATTTTCATGTGTTCAAATAAAAAATGAACCTGAGTTCAAATCAGGCCACCTAACGAGTGATCTGTAGGTTTAAAGGCCTTCTGAATGCAATAGCACTTTATGAAGTTTACAACAGTGGTTCTTAAAAAATTAGTTATTCTAATTAAATTGCATAAATGATTTTTTTTATGTGTTTTAGATTCATACGACCAAATTATAAGTCTGAATGACATGAAATTTGTAATAACTCGCCTTTTTGGAATGATTCAAGTTGACAATAAACCGCATATGTTCAACTCAAACCATTCCAAAATGACGGATTATTAATGGGGTTATAAGAAGAGAAAAGAAGATGATAAGGAAATAAAAATACACATAATGTCAAAGTGGAATGATAAAATATAATAGTAACATATACAACTCATAAACCGTCAAATAATATTCACTTGATTTCAATTTACAATATTAGGCTTTTACATTTTAACAAAACATACCAATAATGCAGCGGAAATACAATAGTAGTATATATAGTCTTCAACTCCGTCTTCATCTCTTGAAACCAGTGTCTTCCTAAACTGAAATACTTGGTCTGACCCAAGAGTAATGAAAAAACAAAACACTAGAGTCAAGATTAACATTCTTATGTAAGTAAATTGACTCAAGTGAAATGTTGAAGGATAAATATACAAGTACTTCAGTTAATGAAATATCAAGTTTAAATAAACACTGTATTTCATGTCATAATTGGTTAAGTTCGAATACTAATATTCGTTGTCATTTTCAAATTAATTCAATACACAAATTCAAATACAAATCCAAATTCAAGTTCAGTTTCGGGATTCAAGTTAAAATTCTCATATTTTAAGATAGCCCATCTTCAAATCTCTAACTTCGATATATTTTTATTTCCATATCACAATTAATCTTAATGAAATCTTATATTCAAATAGTTTGGATTTATTTAGCTTGAACTATATATAAACCTGTATTTAAGTTTATTATACGAACATAATAATGGAAAATTTTAAACATATAATAGTCTAATAGTTAGGATACAAATAGTTAAATTTAATATTAATTCATGTTGTTAAAATAGTAAAAAAAAAAATAGTTAAGTTTAGGATAAAATAAAACTTTAGTCATGAAATAACAGTATGAAAAAATAGTAAAAGAGAAATTAGTTTAAATGAAATAGTAAATGTAAAATAATGCTAAATTGAAACATTTCTATAATCCATTCCCGTCCAAATGTCCAATATTTCTATAATTCGATTTAACATTAATTCAAGTTTCAAATTTCAATTTCAAATCAGCTTAAACCTTAAACTATTCAAATACAGTCAAATTCAAATTCTAAACCATTTTCAAAAACCAATTTAGTTTATTAGTTTGAATTAATTATTCACATTAACTAATTTAGATTAACAATTTAATTTAAATTATTAAGTTATGTCAATTTCAACACATATCCGAATTAAATTTCATAATAGTTTCACATACAGTATACGGTGTCGGGAACTTGCAATGTGATAACTGGAATGGTGTCAAATGAATAGACAATCCAGAAAAGCGCACACACAAATAGAAAAACATAGGGTTAACAATCATAAATAATCACATGAATCGTTCACTTATTATTTCAGTCAGTTTACAACTGTTATTCCATGTAAATTAACATTTTCATTTCATAAAACAAAAAATGTCATTTAATGTTAACAACAAGTAATATTTTATGTAATTTATTACCAACAAATCATGTAAATGAAAAATATTTACACATTTAATAATTGATTTAACGTCATGTAATAAACAACTAACAACCAAAATTTTAACCATAATATCATCATTTCATTCGATATCAAGACTTGCAAAGGAATGTTAACCGAGAGTGAAATATCAACTGGCACAGATTTGAAGATAGATACAAGCAGACACAAGACAACCAATATAATACAGCAACAAAAGAAAAATAAATTGAATTATTTCCTCTCTCTCTCTCTCTTTACATAAAGAAGAGGACGATAGGAGGATAGGTTTTAAGAGAAAGAGAAAGGAAGGAGATTGTGAATTATTTTGAGAGAAATAAATAAAAGAATAAGACAAAGGAATACTTTTGTAAATTTGTTTGAAGAGACCATGAATTTCCGGGAAGATGAAGTGGCAGTGTATTTGGAGACGAAAAGGGAAGAAATGACTATGTAATTTTTTTTGGGGATTGTTAAAGGGACTCCACTTTTGGTTAAGGGGAGGACAAAATTTAAATTATTGTTCAATTGTTAAGGGGAGGATCAAAAAAATTAGCACTCCCTTAAACATTTAATTAAAAATTCCAATAATAACCCCATAATCCTATTTAATGTAAACTTTAAAAGCTAAACCCTAAATAATTAGCACAATTTAATGAAATAAAAAAATAGGATATACTTAACATAATGAAGACATAAGAAAGTTGTGTGGATCAGAAGATATCAGATCAGGTAAGTTAATGAATATCATTTTAGAATTCGATGGCTCAATTTAAAATACTTAAATATTCATGAACAAATCTGATCGAATATGTATAATTGGAACATTAATTGAGATGCAGATGTTTTTGCGCCTTGGAAATGAAAAGAAATTGTATTCGTGCGTATGCAAATCATCGCGAAATATAAAAAGAACAATAGTGAATTGTATGTTGTGATAAGGGGTAGTTTAGTCCATGTTTTTTCTAAAATAAAAAAAAGCCAAACCCTCCCTTAACAAATTATTTTTAAAGTGGAGTCCCCTTAAAATTGTCCTCCCCTTAACAAAAAGTGGAGTCCCTTTAACAATCCCCTTTTTTTTCTTAGTGGAGAGGAGGAAAAAGAAATAAAATTGACATAAGACAATTACAGAGAAGAGAAAAGAATGAGGAAGCAAATTGAGAAAGATATGTGATTTATTTCTCACCAGCGTCTCTTCATATATTTTAGATTGGAAAGGAAATAAAGTGGCTGGTTAGGCACATGGTGTTAGTCTAATCAACATTTATTCCTTATTGAAAAAACAAAAGTAAATCTAATAGGGAACGAGAATGACACAAATGAATGCTTTATTTATTGTCTGACGCTGACTATTCGAAAGTTGTATGATTTTTCAATTTTCAAAACACTTAATATTAAAATTTCGGAATTTAAGGAAAATATTCAATCGGACATACAAGAATAAAGCAGAGAAAATAACAAGAAATATACACAGATAATGTTGATACAATTTTTTTTGTTGTCATTTCTTTTTCTGAATATAAGTAAAAGTATATAGAAGAGAAGGAAATAAGATATACATGGTGATTGTTTGATTTTGGAAAAAATAATGAGAACCAAAAGTGGAAAGGAAAAAAATAAGGGGATGGAAATTTAAGGAATGAGAATACGTAAATGATATAAGATGCATGAGAATAAAATGAAGGGAAATAAATTAATAGAATGAAGCGACGTAAATTAATACAACAAAGGAAAGAAATGAATGCGCTATTAATGAAGAAATAAAGTGGAGAGAAAGGAGGTAATAAATTTGGGGAAAGTAGAAAATGAAGGGAAAGAAAATAAACTTGCATGAAATGTTAATGAGACATGAAATTATGTGTATGATTTATTTGATTATTAATTCACATTAATTTATTTAACTATGCTAACCAGTTAGATTTATGTATAATGGTTACAAATTAGTTATCTCAAACACACATACAAATGCGAAACCCATTGCTGTAAATCACCATTCAACTTTTTATATATTGTTATTATTTAGGATTTAAATTTGAAATAATTCATTAATAATGTCATAAAGTTTGATTCAAATTCATTTTATATTCAATAATTTAATTTAATTCAATAGCTTAAATGGTCGAAATTTACGGGTACAATCTCCCTCGCTCAGAACTTTTCTCCCTCGAAAAGGAATGAAATACGAAACTAGTAATTGAACGATATACCATTCATACACGTATCAACTTCCATTACTTGTTCAAATATAAAATTTTGTTTCCCATTAGTATCGGTAACTCAACTACTCTAGTGTGAATTCCTTTTTGACTTATTGATTAGAAACTTCCATTCTCCTTGCATAGTAATAGCTATGATAGAGAACTTCGAATTATTATCAAAAAATCTTATCAGTGTTCATCATGGGGAATCGAGCAAACAATTCTTTTTGGAATCAAATCATATATTCAAACTAACTCGAAATTGTTATGTGAATAGAATGGTTTTCGCACATCACGCTTTGTATTTCACATATTTCTTAGTTATACCAATGTAATAAAATCAGGTGTTTCATCTGCATATAGATTTTAAAAGTTTATAAGCAAATTCTTTGAAAAATATCTTTTATATCAAAAATGCTTCATATTGAAAATAGTTCTTGGTAACTCGATATTTCCAAAGTTTCATCCTCGTTCTTCGGCATTTTGGGAATACATTGATCAGGCGCAAAACTAGAAATCTCGAAGTACTAAGTAAACCTATTTCAACATCCAGTGAAAATACATGAAAAACATTAATAAAAATAAATAACGGACGTACCAACCGACGTCGGTCGATGAAACTATTCATGAATACAGATACATAACGGTTATGCCTAGGTCCCCCATAAAACATCTCTATCCTTAGGAAATCACTTCCCTATGAATTTTGTTATGAACAAATCCACATAATGCATCAATAATATATGATTAAATAAGCTAAGATTGTTGATGTCTAAAGTTGGTCACTCGTGACAGTCAATCCCCACTCACGTGGAAAGCACACGAATAACGATTATGAAATGCGGTAAAGCAAATAAAACAGGGAACACACACAACTTTTTATAGTGGTTCGGCAAAGATGATACCTGTGTCCACTTTATATGTATTGATTTATATTTTATTACAAGTACAATGCTAAGAAGTTTTCTGGAGGAGTAAGAATTGGCTACTTGAGGAATAAGCCGAAAATATTCTTCTTTCAGTGTTTGGAGTATCAAAAATGGCGTGAGCTCCTCCAAAAAATTGCATACCTCTTTCTTTGGGGAATAAGTATTTATTGATGGCAAAGTCGGCTAAGGCTGGTGTGACATGGCACGCCCTTTCGGGGAAAGCGTGGACACGTGGAATTCATCCCTTGGACAAAGATGCGGCTGGAAGACTGATTCCACTGTTCATAAATAGTATCTTCGGAAATCGTGGCTTACGTGGCATTCAAGATAAGGTGTTTTAAAAGGAGAGCTTTAGCTGGTAGTGCTTGACCGCCTTTGTTGCCTTGAGAATTGGTCTAAATATGAATGATTCGGCTAGATATTTCCAGGCGAGCCCGATATATTCGGTCGACCCATTTTTGATAAAAGCCTTTGATTTGATCAATTGAGAGTGATTCTCCCGGGCTCATCGAATCGAAGCTTGAGATAATCAAACAGAGTTGAAACTGATTCGGCCCGGCCTCGAAGGAAGCTAGTTTGGGTCGGACCTTGTCTGGTCTTTCTGGAGCGTGAGCTGCTGTGTTGGCTGATGGGCTGATGGTGGAGAGAATTTTTGGATATTGGGCTTCGATCTGAACTACGACAACTTTTGGTAAAAAGTTGGTCAACACTATGCCCCTCAGAATACATTTTCTTCGGTAGAGGGAGGTGTGTTCTGATTCCTTGTGTCGAAGTCCAATGTGCTAATAGCTATGGTTGCGCTGAACTATATTATGGCCAGAAGTCCGACGACCCCGATGGTTGTATTAAAACCAGAAAACCGACGACCATAGAAGGTCGCTTTAAGGGAAGAAAACCAACAATCATCGAAGATCGTATTAAGTCCGAGAAAGTAACTGTAATTTCTGGTTATGAAGATTAGTACCTGCAAAGATATTAGAAGCCATTCTCGGTCTAGAGAAGGTCTTTTAGTTTCAGCTGATCGGGTATTAGTCATACTCGATTGGATGGTAGGTCGATATATTTGGGTGAGCAATAGTTACACTTGGCTTAGAAGGTTGGTGAGTATTAACCATACTCGGCTTACAGAGGTGGTGAGTATTAACCACACTCGGCTTATAGAGGTCGCGAGTATTAACTATACTCGGCCTGTGGAAAGTGTTAACCATGCTCGACTTGAATAAGGTCATTGGATAAATCTTAGAGGGGGCGAGTATGGTACTCGGCTAAAATAGATTCAACCATACTCGGCCCAGGGAGTAGGTTTAGAGATGGTAGTAGGCTTCTGCACTGACCATATTCAGGTGGGTGAGCGTCAGTCATGCTCAGCTTAAATCATTCAAACATAATCCATGTTTTCTTAAGAAATTCCATCATCGCTAAGGAACTATTACAGATACAATGAAAATAATTTTTAAGAGAATAACTGTTGATTCTAGAGCATGCCTAGCTGCTAAATCCTAACCCCATATATGTGTATATCAAAGTGTCCCTTTTATTGAATAAAAATAAAATATATTGAAACAAAAGTCTAAACTTAATTAATGATAACGCTGTGGGTGCTAGTCTTGGGGTCCTTTCCGTTTCTAAGAGCTCGAGGACTGACCTGAGGAGCTTGGGTAGAAGATTGCGGCGGTACGGCCTGCGGGTTCTTCTTGACATATTCGGGAAGTTCCCCTCGCCTGACCCTATCCTCGATGAGATCGCGTACGTGCCTGCATTCACTAGTGCTATGACCAACGAGGTTATGGAACATGCATTGCTTTCCAGATTCGAGCTCTTTCTGGGTCGGCTCTCTTCGAGGAGGTCTTGGGAAAGGCAGGGACCCTCATACGTCGTGGTAATTGTCGAGAAAAGAAGAGTTGAGCTCGGTATACTGATCATACTTATTTTCTCTTCGAGGTCGTACGTTGCACTTATTATTTTCTGGGGCCTTTCCTCTTCCTTTATTCTGGCCATTAGTGTTGGATGGACCTCCATGTTTGGTGGCTAAGACCTCGAGACTCTCCATCTCAATGCAGGCGTCTTCTTGTCGGAGGAATCACCTGGCCTTGGCATAGAAATCTTCTATGTCCTTGGGGGGTTCTGTGGTTAAAGAGATTGAGAATTCTGGAATTCTGATCGATTCTGAACTCCTGCAATGGCGGCCATAAGCACCATCGATGGCTCGGGTCGATCGACCATGCTACGGCCGCATTGAATCTTTCGAGGAATGACCGAAGTGTTTCTCCCGGGCGTTGTTTGAAAGTGGTCAGAAAATTGACACTCTTTGGTCGGGAGATACGTACCATGAATTGTTCGATGAAGCGAGTGACGATCGTATTCTAGCGACTGATTGACTCGTTGTTAGCTGCTGAAACCACATGTCGGCTATACCTGTGAGGAAGAGTAGAAAGCACTTGGCCATAACGTTGGTTAATGCACTGAGCATTTCCATACATTGCATGTATCGCATGAGATGGATGGTCGGGCCAGTACGACCGTTGTACGGTTCGATGGCTGGAAACTTGAAATCCGGAGGATTGCGGGAGTTCCTGATCTCCCTAGTGAAGGGGCTGTGGTGGATGTTATCTATATCTTTTTGAGAAGAATTGCCCTGAGTGAAGCGTCAGACTATGCTTGCAAGCTGGCTTCCATCTCCGAGGAGTCGCTGCCATGAATCCAGCTCTGCATTTGGGAGAGTTCCAGTACTGGGGTTGACAAAAGAATGCTCGGAAGGGTGCCCGTTGACTGGGCTCGACCTCCAAGAGTTGAGTGATGGTGACGGTTCATCGCAGCTATTGGTTCAGGGCCGACTGGCCCCTCTTGAACCTGATGAGAGTTGGACCGACCCGTAACCAAGGCTGGAGGTCCGCGCCGGTTCAGCATAGCATGTGATGTTCGGGGTCCTTCGATGCCCCCGCCCGATGTGATTTTAGGAGGATCTATAGCAGTGTTTTCATCCACCGATCTGGGAACCCGTATGGTAGAGTGGTCTTCCTGGTTCGAAGGGAAGGCTCCACCAGCTCTTCGTTGATGGAAAGGCGGCATAAGGCGAGTTTGTGGTAAGATACCGGGTTGTAATAGGAATGGCATTGATCCTGACTGCCCCAGTGATTGCTCGATCGATTCGGGTGGCCGAGCTATCCCCTAAAGTGGAGGCAAAGTGGTCGAACGACCTAGATCTTAAATGCGGGCCTACTATGAATCTGCAGCTGTGGCTGTGCTGGTCGCTAGAAGCGATACTCCTAGCTGTGTTTGGTCGGGACGTGGAGCTGAGCCGGGGGAAGCAAAGATGTAATCTGATCAGTGGCCTGATTCTGTGCAGACCGAAGATCAGTTGTTGCTCCAGTCCCGGTCGGTGGAGGAATTGATGCCGAAGCATTTAGCCCTATCTTCACTCGACCGAGAAAGAGATCCATCAACTGCTGCTGTCGTTCGAGGAGTTTACCCTAAGATGTTATATGGTCTCTGAACTCGGTCATGATTTCGTCCATATCGTCCCGGGTAAGATATCGGGACACATCTTCATGAGAGGTTCTTAACTTACTTCGGCAGCGTTTGTATCGGCCGCATCGACATTAGTGGGGCGAGAAGAAGTTGCATCTTTCTTTCGTTTGTTTGCCTTGGGTTGAGACTTGCAAAAGGTCGAAGGGTATGTCGGTGCGTCCCCCTATCTGGCGCACCAAAGTGTTGACGTCAGAAGTTAGTCACTCATGACAGTCAACCCCCAGTCGCATGGAAAGCACATGAATAAAGATTAAGAAATGCGGTAAAGCAAATAAAACAGGGAACACACACAACTTCTTATAGTGGTTTGACAAAGATAGTGCCTACATCCACTTTATATGTATTGATTTATATTTTATTACAAGTACAATGCTATTTCCTTTTGAAGAAAAGTGGGAGATGAGAAGCTTTCTAGAGGAGTGAGAATTGGCTACTTGAGGAATAAGCCGAAAATATTCTTCTTTTAGAGTTTGGAGTATCAAAAATGGCGCGAGCTCCTCCAAAAAATTGCATACTTCCTTCTTTGGGGAAGAGGGTATTTATAGATGGGAAAGTCGGCTAAGACTGGTGTGACGTGGCACGCCCTTTCGGGGAAAGCTTCGACACGTGGAATTCATCCCTTGGACAAAAATGCGGCTGGAAGACTAATTCCACTATTCATAAATAGTATCTTCGGAAATTGTGGCTTACGTGGCGTTCAAGGTGAGGTATATTAAAAGGGGAGCTTTGGCTGGTAGCGCTTGACTGCCTTTGTTGCCTTGAGAATTGGTCTGAGTAATGAATGATTCGGCTGGATATTTCGAGGCGATCCCGATATATCCGATCAACCCGTTTTTGATAGAAGCCTTTGATTTGATCGATTGAGAGAGATTATCCTGGGCTCGTCGAATCGAAGCTTGAAGATAATTAGATGGAGCTGAAACTGATTCGGGTCGGCCTCGAAGGAAGCTGGTTTGGGACAAACCTTGTCTGGTCTTTCTAGAGCGCGAGCTGCTACGTTGGCCGATGGGTTGATGCTAGAGAGAATTTCTGGATATTGGGCTTCGATCCCAACTATGACAGCTTTTGGTAAAAAGTTGGTCGGCATAGATCAAAATGGACTGCATCCCCTAAGGTCGCTCTATCACCAGGTCGGAGGATAAAGTGCAACAACCATAGGTGACTATGAAATCACCGCTTTACGCATTTCATTGTAATACCTTAAAACAATCGCATGCATCATAGTCTACATCTAGTAACACTGGTGGTTACATCTCTATCACCGTAGACCGTAGCCAATCACTGCCCCACAAATTACACTATGTGGACCGCAGATACACAATGGTTGCGCTTGGATCCCCTAGGAAATGTCTATACCTATTGACCTTCGTAGCCCTGCAGATTCCTCCATCCTAAAACTATTGGAAACCGGGTTGTTTACAACACAATGTTGGATGGATCTTAAGGCTAATAAGAAACCAGAAGTGGCGAAATAAGTATAAATACTTACATATGAATATAAAACTGTATTTACTTAAATTACAATAAGAAACAAGTAATCATAGAATAAGTAGGTAATAAGTAAAATGTAGAAAAGTAAAAAACACCCGAATTTTTATATTGGTTCGAATTAACCAATCCTACATCCAGTCCTGCACTCCACGATGCAGAATTTCAATATAACTGCTTGCTTTCAATGGGTGGCAAGAACACCTTTAAAATCTTGGTTTCATGGGCTACAAGGTACACCTTCTTGATTTTACAGGCTACAAGAACACCTTATCAATATCAACTGCAACAAATTATAACAAGTAGTGGTATCTTCATTACGGATTCTTGCAGATTCGGTATAATTACCCTATAGACCTTCAATGGCAATATATCTTTGAATTCTTTGAGGAAATAGGATGAAATCAGAGAGATAATGACGTGAATTAAAGTACAACTTTGTGATATTGTGTGCTTTGCAAATCCTTGAAGAATTGGAGTGAAAGAGAATGGATTTGCAAAGATAATTGGAGAATATTCAATGGATTTGTTATGAAAATGTATTGTGAAGAACGAGCAGGAGAAAATGAGAAAATTGGTGTTAAAATTCTTTTTCAGAAGCCTTTAAGTAGTGGTTGAAGAGATATGTCTTTTGGCGAAGGGATGGAGGGAGTGTCTCTTCATTGAATTTCGAATTTTGAAAATAATGATCACCATGTCGACGTGTATAACCTCCCTCATTGACATGTCTCAAGTACCCATGCCAACATTTACTACCCACCGCCCATGTGAACATGTCTCTAGTACCTATGTCAACATGTACTACCCCCATTTGAACATGCCTCTGGTATCAGTTTTCCTATATATGTGGATTTTGGTGATTCGATTGAGGTTAATTATAGATGAGCTTCAAGTATAATTTCCATAGGCTCTTTAACAAGATATTCTAAGATTCAACCAACTCCTCATCGCTTCAAACACCTCTGTCTTCAACATTATTCTCTAATAAGTTTTGGTCTTCAATTGCTTTAATTATCCTTTTTCTATGATTCTTCTTTTGTATTCTTGTTTACCTTTATAAATATCTCCATAATGTATCTAATATAACTACATAACTTGAAGATATATTAGTATTAATATTTATATGGTTGTTGTCATCAAAATCAGTACCTAGTGTATTCACAAAAACGATCATAGATCGCAACAAACACAATTACGTCTGGTTCCCCCAGGAAACATCCTTCTCCATATGCCTACACGGCCCCGCGAATTTCGCTATGCAGTTGACTTCAAAGGAAACGTGAGTATTACGTTCGGACAACCACAATTTAAGAAATATCGACAAGACTTCTTACCGAGTAAGACCTCGATTTTCAATGGAAGTACTTCCAATATCTTCGGTTTGAAATCATATGATACTATATATAGTATTCATTTTGCTCCGCATATATCGTACTTATATAAAATTTCATTTGCATAAGGTTTCTCGAATCATATTTCAACATGTCATTCTTGTACAAGCTCTATTATATATAATATTATCATTTCATATCAATTACCTCTCAAGTACATATTTTTCGAATTAATTTCATTCTTATACAAATCATTTATATCTATTTTTCAAACTTATTATCAAAATATTTATAAAATCAAAGGTTCTCGAGATTATCCATTTAAATATCAGTCTAGTTTCAAACTCATATCTGACTTCAAAAATCATTTACTTCAATTGGATATTATTCAAATTCATCTCTTTCGAAGTTTCGAATCAATGGTTTATGAATTTTATATTAAAAACATATTTATATAAGATCAATATTTCTTCCAAAAACTTTTCAAAAACAAAAATATTTCTTCCAAATTGTTGTTTTGTTCGAATATCTCTTGAAACTAAATTTTAGTTAGACATTTCAAAACAAACTTTCATACTAATATGATCAAATTTTTTATTCATTTCACGTTTTAGATATGTAATAGCTTTAAATTTGTTTAAGTTGCGCCTAGCTTAGTATTTAACACTTATACGAACGTGTCACGTTATTCAAAAAAGTCAAAAAAAAATCAATTTTCTATTTAATAATTTGCAATCAATAATCAAACGTCTCTTCATAATGTAAAAATAAATTATCGTAATACATAGAACAATATCTCAACCAAAATTCGAGAATTAATTCCTAGATTTTTTTTTGATCATTTGAAATATATATATAAGTATATATATGCATACATCTTAATGCATCAAATCACATTTCAGAGATAGAAATAAAATTCATTTCCTTAAAATAAACAGGAAGCATAGCTACTTTAGTGGTCTCCCTACTCAGACTCTTGAAAATGAACATAGATGATGTAGCCATCATCACCGAGGTTATTTTCTGGCATCCGAAGGGAGTTCTCCACTCTGATTCCTTCTGAAAAGAATTTGAGAAAATTATTGAAACATTTCTATTTGAGAATTCTTTAAATAAAACAAGTATCATTTTCCAAAATGTTAGAAATCAATTTCAAAAATTCTGGAATTTAATTCTCAAATTTTAATTAAATAACTTTTAACTTACAACTTAATCAAATTTTAATGCACAAATTCGTATTAAATCAAATTTTAATTCAAATACACTACATCAGATTTTTCCATTTCAATATATTAACCTTAGATATATTATCAATAATGACAAACACAATTTAATATTTAAGGATAAATATGCCTTTTAAATCTATAGGTTCACTACTTTAATAGTTTTAAATTAACAACAATTTCATTTAAGCTTTAAATTATGAACGTTCAAGCTTATTTTACTTAACTTATTATGTAATTACTTTAGTTTAATTCAAATCATCAAATTATAGTAATTATTCAATGTTTCAAAAAATAATACAAAATACAAGTACACTCTCTCAATACACTCAACTCATTCTAGGGCATTAATGATGCTATATCTATTGAGTTTATTGCACAGGCTAAGTTTTATCGCTAAACCTGACCCTGATACTAAGTGTAACAATCTGCCTTTCTCGGACGAATCAAGTTGACAATAAACTACACATGGCCCACTCAAACCATTCTAAAATGACATATTATTATTATGGTTTAATATAAGATGAGAAGGAACTAAATAATACACAGAATATCATAGTGGAACAATAAAATAAAATAATAACATATATATTTCGTAAAACTATAAAATTATAGTTTCAATTTATATTATCATAGTTTTACATTTTAACATAACATATCAATAATGAAGCGGAAATACAGTAGTATATATTGTATCAACCCGTATTTTCAGAATAAATTTAAAATTTTATTTTAAGCTATTTTAAGGAATTTTTGAATACAAATCAGTTGTTTTAGCTAAATAAAATTGGAGAATAATTTTAAGTTCAGTTTTTATATTTTATTTGACTTAAAACAAACTCAACAAAATTATTAAATTGATTTATAAGCTTTGTTTTCGAAAATTTTAAAATTCGATTTTTAAAATCATCGCATAGCCCTTAAAAAGTGAGATTTCGCTAGGAAGCTCAGAATTCTACGAGGCCAATTTTGTTGGATTCATAATGACAAATTATTACTGGGTTTCAAAATTTGCGCCAAACGAACTCAGTATGTGGCTGTGCGAAGCAAAACCATTTGTTCAAAAACAGGTGATCAATTTACAAAGGAACATTTTCGAGATGACCTGGGAATTCGATTTCGTTTTTTTGGATTTGTATCATCAAATGGTTAAATCCAAAAGGCCATCATTTTTGGAGTTAGCATGTGGGCATGCAAGAAGAAAATGTATGTTAAAATCGCATATATTGAGCTTATTTGTGCATCTTTGGGAAATTTAACGGTAGGTCAAACAAACTCGGAATTCGACGAAACTTGATTCGTTGGACTAGTCTTGACATGTGCTATCTCGTGTCCGAAATTCTTAGCAAATGGAGATCGTTTGCAGTTGAGCGATCAGAGAGAATGGGAGATAGAAATTGCATATAATCCCTTTTTTTCTTTTCTTCCTTCACTTTTTCCTCCATCTTCGTTTCTTCCTCCTTCCTCCAAAAATGGCCTCCCGCTTCCTCAAGTGCTGCCGCACCCCCTCCTCCTCGTCGGTTGTCAACCCCCTCTCCTCCTCCTCCTCCTCCTCCTCTTCTCCTTCCTTCTCTTTCTCTCTTCCTTTCTTTGCAAAACCTTAACCCTAAATCACCCACCACCACCACCACGGACCCCACCCCGACATCACCACCCTCCCCACCTCCAGTCAGGCCCCTACGACACCACCAACCACCCACCTCCGGCCGGAGGCCTCATTTCACCAAAAAATCCCTTGTTTCTCCGAAAATCCCCTTTTGCAAATAACTCCCGGTCCTTCTTTCCTCAATAACTTTCAATCCGTGCATTTCTAGCCGAGACTCCACAAGACTAGATCTCGTTTTTATCGATAATTTTGACATATCACAATCGAATTTTGGAGTTCGAAGATTATCGAAAAACGCATTTAAAGTCTGCATGCCTGCAGCGAAGATTCGCGATTTCTGGCAAATTGGTGCATTTTTGGAAAAAATTCTACTAGGCAAAATTGTCCGGAATGACGTTTTTGTGCTAGTGACAAAGTATGGTGAATATTAGAGGTTGTATGCAAATTCTAGAGCCAGAAAGGCGAATTTGAGTGCGGAGAACGGCAAACGCCGAGCGCGTGATAGGAGAATCTATGTTAGAAGTGTTGTGGCGATTGGTTTGGCTTGGGTGGGAGCTCTAAACTAAATTAGTATATTATAGTAGTTAGTTAATTATGCATTTTAGGTTGCAAGTTAGAAATTGCATCATGTAGTTATATTACCCCGTTTGAAGTTCAACACTTGAACTATTCACAAATCTCTTGCATTAGAAGCATTATATGAATATGTGACGCTCACATGACATACGACGTGGATGGACACTTATGGCGCCTTATATGGCATTTGATAGTTGAGTATTTATTTATTTATGATTACGGTGTGTGCATTGTATGTGAGTGATGATTTATTAGATAATTGTTGTTGATTGAAAACCCTACATGGGTCTTGGGATGATATTTGACTCACACATCACCCTTGTGTGAAATTTTGGTTAATTGGTAGATTGACGGATTTATGTGAGCGTCAATTATTTGATTGAAGCTTATATAAAAATAAAATGCACAATGGATGTCATTTTGTATGTTGATAGTTGCTTGCAACTATTGTTGGGTGTTTATGGTGAATGTAATCTATATTGATTTATTTATATGGATATTGGTTGAGACTGTATTTCAATCCGGAATGAACACGAATATTTTTATAATGTAATATTCAATGAGAATTAGAAGTTGATTTTGATGTCCGATTTTGGATGGGCACGAAAATATAAAAATGTGAAGCCGAGTTAAGTATATAAACGCTATTTTAACTTGAATGGATTTCTTTATCGATTTTATTCATTTTTAGAATGAATACCGAGAAGATTGAATTTCAAAATATTACATTTTGAAATTATTATCCTTTTGAGACCATAATAAAACATAATGTTCATGTTTATTTTAAATTGGTAATGGAAGTGAAATTGTTTTAAAATGAATGTATAAATTTTTTATAAAATACAGTTTTAAATAGAAATTGATGATAAATATATTATATATATTTAAATGGTTTGAATATAACATATCGCACCGCGACTGTTCGCAAATTCAACCACTAACTTGTAATGGACGTAACGGGAGATCCGACCGTCGGATTCTCCTAAATCCGGAACCGCTGGGTTCGTATCGAAACGATATTTACAATGAGTATATGAGATTTAAATTTGAACAGTTAGATTTTAAAATATGTCCAAATCAGTTTTGGAAAAGATCGCTATGGATGCAGTTCGGGAGCCTATATTGGAAACAAACTGTTAGGGACTTGGTAAGATTATTAAACATATGATTAAATTATGTAAAATCATAATAAATAATTTGGAAAGATTTTGGATGACATATTCCACATTTTAAAAGATAAAAGGTATTTTTATTCGAATGAACTAGTTAATATCTAGAATAACAATCCAATGATTTTAGAAATAATAAATTGGATTTGCAAATGGTTTTTAACATAACCAGACGTTTCCAACATATAAATTGGAATTAAATGGAGAATTAGATTTTTAGGTTTTTCATGAATGGTATTTTCATTAAAACTATTCTTGAACCTACTTGTGAATGGAATGAATCTTTTGGTTAAGGGTTAGAGAAGTTTTACCAATTTATTTAATTAAATTGGGGTTTAATGGAATTTGTTTCATAATAATCAAAATGAGCTTCTGTGAAGGAAGGCATTTACTATTTATGGAATTAAAAAGGATTTCTCCATTATTCCACTTATAGTATTAGTCTGATACGGAAATTTATATCGATTAAAAATGGTACAGATTTTCATGAAGATTCCATGTAAAATGGAAGATGATTTTGGGTTTATCATGAACAGTGTTTTATATGACATTTGTTCTTTAACCCAAGTAAAGACAAGATTAATTTCCAAAGGTTGAATAATCATTAAGTAATGATTTTTGGAATTAAAACCGAACTAGAGTTTTAATGAATCTTTAAGTAGATAAAATGAGAATGGGATAATTAGATTTGTCAAATTCAAGAAATTTATGAGAATGGAGTACCGCCTGTTTTACTCCATGCGATAGTTAAATCTTTAATAAGATTTGAACGTTAAATGGTAATTAAATTTACCAATAACCCAGCGGGTGTTAGATATGGAGTACTACCAGTTTTGCTCCATGGGATGAATAGGTTGGGATAGGGATAAATAAAACAAATGATTACTTCGGTAAGTCTCGATATTCCCGACTAGTTATATAAACCTTAATTTGGTTCAAGTTGTGAAAATATATAATAAAATCTTTTGCAATGGCAAGAGGTTCAAAATGAATTAATTTTTTGATAAGATTAATGGGAACAATTCCAGTATAAACAATATTTGAATAAAAGAATATTCTGGATTGGAATGAGGTGTATTATTGTTTATATATCACTTGATTATAAGATGCGCAAGTTATTCGGAAAGACCGAGTTTAATCCATTCAAAATAATTATTACGACGACTAAAAGTCGAATATATTGAAGACGATGCAAGTCCGACAATCTTCGCATCGAATGGATTACTACTGATGCCCTGGATGGAGTTGCAGCCTTAAAGGAGTTATAATGGCAGTTGTGTGGTACTTGTTGATTGTTCGGATAAGCAAGGACCTCTCTCATGTATTAGATATATGGGACGAGGAATAAGGTGCCTCTGGTTTCGTTCAGACCCAGAATGGACTTGTAAATGGATTGTGTCTGACATTGTATTATGTGCTATATTCGTTGATCTCTGCTAATTATACATTTGCTTGGTAGCGGAGAATTTATTCTCTTACTTAACACCCTTCTCTGAGACGTACGAGCTTAGAGGTTATATATCAGCAAAAATCAATGGTATGGTATGGATTGACAATGTGGCATGCTAAGATGCAAATGATCAAGGCTTTTTGAAAAGTAGGGCCTTATGAATGATGATCATAGCACAGCTTTAAGTAGCATAGCTTTTTATATAGCATTAATTGACAAGCCACGCACCACGGTATGAGTCAAAAATGGGATAGTGACTGCAGGGAGTGCTTGCGTTTCTTTACAGAAGTTGTGTCATGGTATGGAGCCTAGACATTTTTACTTATGTGGTTGACAGATTGCGAGGCACCTCGGATATAGAGTCGACTAAAAGGCTCGAGTGATAGGTCCGACAGGACCGGGAAATGTTTTGTTCTGGAATAACTAATCCACAAATGTTAGGTGTGGACCAGCCCTGAAGATCCAAGGGTTGCCAATAGGTGTGACCCTGAGACATGTGCTAGAGTGTTTCGAATCTGTGAGAAGATATCCCTTGCCTCGACTCATAGACGGAATCCAATTTCCAATACGCGACTGTCGGTTTTAGTTGTAAACCTATATGGCGACATAGTAGGATGGGGTACTATGCCGTCTATGATTGATACATTTATATTGAAGTTGTTTTTGACACTATGCACTTATAATAGTATCAAAGATATTTGTTTTTAAAACATACCAACCACGTTTGGCAATTATAAGGTAAAACTATCCTCTGGTTTGTGTTGCATTATGTGATGGGACCTAAGTCTTATAATAGTCCCATTTTTCGAAAAGCGTTGCGTTGTTTACAAATTGTTTTATTTCTGAGTATTCATGTGAGTGAACCCATTCTATGATATACGGCGTGGTCCCGTGATTTACCCTATTTTAAGGTAAAAGTTTAATAACTATTTTTAAGTTCTCACACTAGTCCCATGACTGATCCGGAGTTTATTGTTTTCGCCTAAACTCTGGGTGCCCATATTTTCCACACGGGCAGTCAGTAATTTTGGATTTGCAAACTTCTATTTAACAGGATCTTGGTGTACAGCTGGAGCCATATTCGGAAAGCTTTGTATCCGTGTATTCCTTTCAGTTATGGTAGTTGATGTATTTCAGCTGTGTATTGTATTTATACATTTTTAATTCCGCTGCTATGTATTTTATTCTCCGATATTATATTTTTCGCTGTGTACATTATTTTTTCATACTCTGATATTATTGTACTCTGATGTAAATTAATGTAATATCAATGAAAAGTTCTGTCGTTCTGCGTTCCGATGCATCGTGTTCTCACGCAATCCGTGGTTCTCTGTCTCTTTAGAGATTGGGGGATTTCGGATCGTTAAATGAATGGTCTTCAACTCTGCCTTCCTCTTCTGAAACCAATGTCTTCTCTAAACTGAAATACTCGATCTGGCCCAAGCGCAAGGAAAAAATAAAACACTTGAGTCAGGACTAACATTCTTATGTAAGTAAATTGAACCAATGAAATATTGAAGATAAAATATACATGTACTTCAGTCAATGAAATATCAAGTTTAAGTAAACATTGTATTTCATGTCATAATTGGTTCAATTCAAATTCTATTTTTTTGTCATTTCGAAATCAATTCAATACACAAGTTCAAATCCAAATTCAACTTCAATTGTTGGATTCCAATTCAAGTTCGAATTCCCATATTTTACGATAGTTCATTTTTTCAAAACTCAAACTTTGATATATATTTTTATTTTCATATTATAATTTGTCTTAATGAAATCTTGTATTCAAATAGTTTAGATTTTCTAAGCTCCAATGGATGCAAAATCTTTATTTAAATTTATTATATGAACAAAATATTGGAAAATTTTAAATATGTAGTAGCCTAGTAGTTAAGAAATATAATAGTAAATTTACTGTAAATTGATCTTATTAAAATAACAAAAAAAATATTTAAGTTTAGGATAAAATAAAATAGAACTTCAGTTATGAAATAATAGTATGAAAAAAATAGTAAAATAGAAATTAGTTTTAATGAAATAGTAAATATAAAATAATATTGAATTAAAACATTTCTATATTGCAGTCCTATTCAAATATTCAATATTTCCATAATTCAATTTAACATTAGTTCGGGTTTCAAAATTCAATTTCAAACCAACATAAAGCTTAAACTTTTCAAATTTAAAACATATAGTCAAATTCCAATTCTAATCTGTTTTCAAAAAACAATTCAGTTTATTATTCTAAAGTAATTATTCACATTAGTTAATTTAAATTAACAATTTAATTTAGGTTATTAATTTATGTCAATTTTAACACATATCCCAATTAAATTTCATAATGGTTTCACATGCAGTATATGGTGTCAGGAACTTGCAATATGATAACTGGAATGGTGTCAAATGAATTAAAAATCCAAAAAAGCATTTATATAAATAAAAAACATAGAGATTAATCATCACAAATAATCACATGGATCACTCACTTATTATTTCGGTCAGTTAAATAAATAACATACTGGGCTATTTTTACATGTTTTAACCAAAAAATAAATTGTCAAATTATCATGAATTCATCTTCATATTGTGGAAAATGGTCATTTGTGCATGTATTTTTGATAAAATTTACTTGTTTATTTTTCGTTTTATTTTGTAGGAATTTTGGTGAAGTCTTCATGAAGATATGCATGCACAAAGTGAATACAAAGGAATGGAGATGGAATTGATTCACATACAACTTAGTGGAAGACCCCACCAACTATCCCTCTTTCTCTAATGCTACATTTAGAGGTTAATGTATTGGCTAATGGAGACAAAACAAGCTTCACACACTTTTAATGATTCATTAGTGCATAAAGACAAATGGAAGCTTCATGAAGAGGGAAGCGTTGGTGTTCCCAACAAATATAGATTAGGGTCAGGGTTTTAAAACATGTACAAATACCCCCATACGCTCATGTAAATAAATGATCTCATTTTACTTTAGTTTGGAGGATCAAAGCTCTCTTTTTATTTCATGGCTTCTCAACCATTTCTCTCTTATGTAACTTTCAATTTTTAATGCAATGTTAATTAGTTCTCTTTTATTTACGTGCTCTTTATCTTTATGTTAGAAGTGCAGATTTACTTCTCATGCAAGTAGATTAGATTTATTTTATGCTTGTTAATTAGTTTTTCTCTTTACTTTGCTCTCTTTTTCTTTGTTCTTGTTTATGGAAAGCTACAATTGTTGATATGATAACATACATGAGTAGCTAAACCCATTCAACTTAGGGGTAATGAAACTCTTTAGTCATGTGGCTACATATTTTGATCATTCATGCTATCTTTAAATGCTTTATGAAACCATAGTTGTTTATGTTAACATGTGTTTCATGATTGAATTTGATAGTCTATGTTTCTTATAGCAAATAGACTATGCTTTAACACATTATTCAGAAATTGCATTCTTATCTAAATATTGTTATGACAATGAAGTAAAATTATTATCAAAATTTGTTGGCCTATGATTCTAATCCATAGTTAATAGGCCATGCTTAAAATAAATTTTATTTTCAACATTGTTGTCATTTTTTTTAGAAGTTAGTATGTGGTTTAAGAGGTGTGTTATAGTTTAATGGCTAATGTTCAGATAATTAATAGTTCAAATAGGCTATACTTACGATAAATACATCAATAAAACTAACAAATGACGAAATTAAAGAGATCATGGTTTCACTTTATGTTGATTCATGTGATACAGAGAGTGGATTTATTCCGAAGTTGTCATTAAATCGCATAGTTTCATTCAACATTTGTAGTAGTTAGTTTGTTAGATTTTGTAATTTTTAGTTAGCCAAAAGTTCACTCGAATTTGGTTTAATTTGATTGAATATAATTAAAATTATTTTTTTCTCCATGGATTGACCCGTATTCGCCACGTACGACAAGTGTACGCTATGCGCTTGTGGTTTAATACACTTCATGATGAATTTTTAGTTGATAGAATATTCGTCGTCGAACAAGTTTTAGGCACCGTTGCGGGGGTGGGAGTTTAATTTTGATTTTATTCTTTAAATTGATTTTCCTTAGTAGTATTCATCTTAAACCAAGAAAAAGTTGTTCATAAGTTCTTATTTGTGGTATTTTATCTTGTTCTTGTGTGTGTTCTTGCATTTGTTTTCTCACTTTTATTTTTGTTTTTGTGCCTTGTTTTTATTTTTCATTGTTTGTTCATTGTTGTTTAAGTGTCTGTTTTGTAGTTTTCATCTTTAAAAAAACGGAGCTATAACAGTTTTTTCTCTCTGTTTTCAAATCTATGTCATGTGGACTAAACTATTGCTTCTTGTCCTCAGATTTCCCCTTTAAAAAAAACTTTTAGTTCCAATTGTTTTTAGCTTGTTCAAATTACTATCTGCTATTTTGTTTCCGGTTATCTATTTGCCATGAACATATGTGCACAGTTCAGTCTTAACTATGTTTGCAGCTATTAAGATTCATTGCATCTCTGTTTTCATTGTTTCTCCTATGCATTTTATGCCTCTAAAAAAAGAAAAATACACAGTTTCATAGGCAAGATCATTTCATTCTATTCCATCTTTCTTTGCATTTCTTTTGTTTCTCTTTTCTATTTTTATATACACAGATATCGATTTCTACATTTCCACAATTCACTCAGCAGTCAACACTCTACTACACGTTTCCTTGTTACATTTCAGTTGCATTCTAGTTTCCGAAGTTCTATCAAACTTGTAGTTCACTTCCACCTGCATATATCATCAACACAATCACCACTAACTGCAACAGACAATCACTACAACACTGTCTGTGACACCCCACGTCCGTTAATGTCACTCACAAAGGGAATGCGTTAAGTTTCGTGAAGCGTTTAGGTAAACAGACACAGAATATTGCAAGACAGGTATAATAAATTTTGTAATGGAAATAAACAACTTTATTAATCATCAAATTACCATGGTCGAAAGCATAATTTAACTGAAATATAGAAACCCATTACAACATAAAAGCCGCTGTCTGGTACTTCAGAAATATCAGAGTACATAAAAGAAAAGAAATTCCCCAATAACGAAATATAGCCATTGCAACGAGAATAGGAGCATGATCCGTACATATCAGTAGCTCCAGCAATCAAGCAAAATCACGGTCAAGCCTGAGTGTTTCCTCCCTGAGAACCTGAGGGGGGGGGGGACCGGAAGAGAGAAGCAAAAACAAAAAGGGTCAGACACAAAGTCTGGAGAGTCTAGTTTCTTTTAGCCGGTAAATAAATAAAAGTAATTATGACAGGCATAAAGTGGATAAGAGAGATCACTATACAAATGGCAGGTGTGAAAAGGCAGAAAAGATAAGGTGTATACATGCTTCACTAATGACTACTCTGCACTATTACCAGTTGTTGGCTAGCTTTTTGACCAAGCCACCAAGGTTCACTCACAAGAAGAAAGTATGAAACTACGTTCCTTAAGTCCATGAAGGATCGGATCGCACCAGAGGGTCGCCCCTCTCGGATTGCCCCCCATCGGATCGCCCCCATAGCATCAGCGATCCGATTACCTCTACACGACTCGATCCGTACTTACACTACTACCCAGCACAGACCGATCCGATCCTCCGACGCACAGCGAAACCTCTGATCTGTTCAAGCACGAGCTAGTCTTCGGCGATCCGAGATGCACGGATCCAGCGACACGTGTCCCCAACTGTCATTTTGACCAATTCCTCCTCCTTGCTCGATCCGATATTTAAGGGGATCGCGACACCTGTCCACAACGGCTAATTTGACTAATTCTTCATCAAGCTGTGATACGATCCGATATTCTCGGGATCTGTGCCACGTGTGACCGCGATCCGCCTGACAAAATCAGCTATAAATAGCCCAGAGCTTGGCATTTTTGGGGATCTTTTGGCAGGATTGAGCACTGATTCCGCCATTACTATCATACCACTATTTCTTGTCAGTTTTATTACGAGATTACTGAGAGAAATTACAATTGTAAAAGTGAGTTTGAGAGAGATCATTGATTGTACCAGCATTCAAAGTATAATCGATAACATATAAAGTGGACGTAGGCTCGTTAACGCCGAACCACTATAAATTCTGTGTGTTTTCTACTTTTTCTTCATTCTCCAGTTATAATTCTTTACGAATCAGAACAATTTGGGTGTTGGGTCCAAATTTTGATCTAACATTTTGGTGCTTTCACTGAGAAAATAGTCCCAAAACTTCACTGTTCAGATTTTTGAAGATTCCTGCGACGTTTGATATCATGGCTGGAAAGAAGTCCAAGGAAGTGCGAGCTTCGCAGGCGAATGAAGTCACGAATGAAATGGTTGGCAAAAGTGCACACGAGCAGGTCGTTGAGGGGGTCACGGATCGCGAGGACAGAGGGGCGACCCGAACCAATTTAGATGCCACGATCCGACTTGAGGGTGGCGCTGTGAACCGCGAAGCTGGAGGGGTTGATACTCGATCCCGTGATAACGCCCCGAATCCTCCGCATACCGTGACCACGAACCGATCCCAAGGGGGCGCTGCGAGCCACCGATCTCGATCCACAGCGATCCGAATTGATGACCAGACTACAACTCGACCTGGAAAGGAACCTATGGCTCGCTCCTGCCGTCCTGGCCCCTCCGCTCGACCTGGCTCAAGCTCTTTGCGCATAAGAGAAAATGATGATGATCAATATGACCCTTCTGCTCCCGTTACTGAGGGGGATCTCTCTCGCTTTTCCGAAATGTGGGAGAGGCTGTTTGATGAATTGGCTGCTCAAAGGCAGGAGAGCTCCGTTCTGCGACAGAACTTGACCGCTATGGATATAAGGCTTAATGATCTCGCAAGGCAAAGGACGCCCCCAATCCGTCCGCTCACCCCAGAATACTCTTCTTCGTCAGAGGAATCGCCGAGACCTCTGCGGCGACCATACGAGAGGCCTGAAAACATAGAGCAGCTTCGATTTGGAACCCTGCCATCACGGGAAGAAGAGGCACTGGGTGCAGGGCCCTCAAACCGCAATGTGAACGATCACGCCGCAACTCCCAGAGCTCGAGGTGTGGATAGCCCTGTACAGAACAGACTACCTCAGCCCCGTCACCGTACAAATGCTCATGGTAACAGGGGGCAGCGAAGCCCAATCCGAGCCCCGGGTTTCGTGACCGCTCCTGGAAGAGAGATTAGAGAACCCAACCGAGCAAGAAGCGCTGACCCCGAGCCTCCGCTGACCAGTGCAAATGTTGCAGCCATGATCCATCAAATTCTGGCAGATAGCCGTGGACAACGGAATGAAGATTGGGGAATTGACCGTAGTCACACCCCTTTCACTGATGACATTTTAGATGCGACGTTCCCGAGGCGCTTCAACATGCCGCAGATGAATCGTTACGCGGGTAGATCTGATCCCGTCCAGCATCTGATGAGATATTCTTGGTCAATGACCGCTGCCGCAGCTTCTGACGCTGTCAAGTGCAAAGCATTTTCCATATTCTTGGAGGATGTAGCATTATTATGGTTTACTCGCTTACCAGCAAGATCAATTTCCAGCTTCAGGGAGTTGAGTGAAAGGTTCGTGGAACAGTTCCGCATCTATGCACAAAAGACGAAGAGTGTAATTGACTTATTCCTTGTCAAGCAACGACCAGGCGAGAGTTTGAGGGTGTATCTAGACCGTTTCAACCTGGCCGCTACTGAAGTCAAAGATCCTCATGAGCCAACTGTTGTGGCAGCCCTAATTGATGGGGTAGATAAAGACACCGAATTTGGGAGATATCTGGCCGGCAAGCCACCCCATACTAGAGAGTTATTCTACGAAAAAGCTAACGTACACTTACACCGGGAGGAAGTATATGCTAACCGAAAGGCAAAAACGACCGATAAAGGGGAAATCCAGAGCAATGTCGCCATTAAGCAGACAGGAGACAGCTCGGGGAAGGTCGAGGTTAATGTCGGAAATCGGAATCAGGGTGGTCGTCAGTCAGGAAACAATGATAATAACTGTAATGGCAACAACCAGAAGAGGAATTGAGGGAACGACTCCCAGAGAAGGACTCGTCCCAGGTCTTTTGAGAGTTATACGCCAATAAACGATACTTTGGAGAATATCTTCATGGTTTCGTATAACGTCCTCCAAAATAAAAGGCCTCCTCCCAGAGAGTCGATGGAGAAAGAACGTGAAACGGGGAAGTTTTGTCTCTTTCATCAGATTCATGGCCATTTGACAAATGAATGCCATCACCTAAGAGATGTAGTCGAGAGGCTTCTCCGAGAAGGAAAATTGGATGAATACAGAGGGACACCCAGAGACAGGGGGCAAGCCGTACAGGCCCCAAATAAGAACCAGAATCAACCTGTTGTCAGGCCAACTGCCCAGCAAAAGGGAAAGGACCTTGTTATCAATACCATAATCGGAGGGCTTTATCTCGTCGGACACGGTTCCAAGGCATTGGATCAGTATGTCAATGCAGCCAAGCAACACCTCGAGGTAGGGGAGTGTAGCAACCCTGAGGGCAACGTCCCGGTAAAGCAACAAAAGATAATGTCCGACGATGTCGTTTTCCGCGAATGAGAAAGCATTGGAGTCCATGCTCCGACTGAAGATCCATTTGTAATCACAGTACCTATTGGCTCGGCCACTGTTCATAAAGTCTTGGTGGATAACGGGAGTTCCATCAACATTCTTTTCAAAAAGACATTCGACCAGATGAACCTCGAGATAAAAGACTTGAAGCCCTGTCAGGGATGGATCCGTGGATTTAACGGAGCATCCACCGCTCCAATGGGTTATGTAGAGCTACCAATTACGCTTGGGGAAGGAGAACGCCAGAGAGTGAGAATCCTTCCCTTCGTGGTTTTGGATATTGAATCACCCTATAATGCCTTCTTGGGCCGACCGACCCTCGCAAAGTTTAGAGCCTGTATAGCCCCCTGGTGCTTATTATTGAAATTTACTACGGAAGCTGGTGTTGGTATTGTCAGAGGAGATCAGGTTGCCGCACGAGCATGTTATGTTGCAGAGCTAAAGCTACTCCGCAATGGAGGGGACATCGAAACCAAGGGCGCTTCTCCCCCCGCAAGGGCGGAAACCTTATAGCAATTAAAGAGAATAACCGTTGGAGAGTCGCCCAGAGAATTGCCCGAGGATATAGATCCCAGAGAGGACAAAGAACCTGGGGGCAGAATGGCGACTCCCAACGAGACAACAGTGGATGTACCGATCGATGATAGTGACCCAGAGAAGGTCCTTAAGATTGGATCCCAGTTAAATTCGAATTCAGCTAAAGAACTGACGAATTTCTTAAAAAATAATTTGGATGTATTTGCTTGGACCCATGCAGACATGTGCGGTATATCTCCATCAATCATGAGTCATTCATTAAGCATTAACCCTAAGCATCCTCCGGTAAAACAAAAAAGGCGAATGCTGGGCCCAGAGAGGTCCGCTGCCTTGAAAGAAGAAGTTGGAAAGCTAAAAAGTAATGGATTTATCAGAGACTCAATCTATCCAGACTGGATTTCAAACCCAGTCCTGGTAAAGAAGGCCAACGGGAAGTGGCGAACGTGTAACGATTTCTCGGATTTGAATAAAGCCTGCCAAAAAGACAGTTTTCCGTTACCCCGGATCGATCAGTTGGTGGACTCAACAGCGGGCCATGAACTTCTCTCCTTTATGGATGCTTATTCAGGATATAACCAGATTCCAATGCACGTTCCAGATCAAGAACAAACTAGCTTTATTACGGATCTGGGATTATATTGCTATGTGGTAATGCCCTTTGGCTTGAAGAACGCAGGCGCTACATATCAACGGTTAGTGAACAGAATGTTCTATAACCAGATTGGGAAAACAATGGAAGTATACGTCGACGACATGTTGGTTAAGTCCAGGCAATCCTCCAATCACACTACGGACTTCGCAGAGATGTTCAACATTCTTCGAAAGTGCGGGATGAAACTCAACCCAATAAAATGTTCATTCGGGGTCGCCTCCGGAAAATTCTTGGGATTCATCGTCAGTTCTTGTGGGATTGAGATTAATCCAGACCAGATCGCAGCAATCAGAGACATTCAGGAACCTAGGCAAATTAAAGATGTGCAAAGCCTTGTAGGGAAAGTACCCGCACTAAGCAGATTTATCTCCAGGGCTACGGACAAATGCATCCCATTCTTCGAATTGATAAAGCGAGGAAAGCGCCACTTCAAATGGACACCCGACTGCGTAGAAGCGTTTCAGAACTTGCTGAGACACCTGGAGAAACCTCCAATATTATGTAAGCCGATGGATCACGAGGACTTATTCGTGTACTTGGCAATGTTGTCTCACGCGATCAGCTCAGCATTGGTGAGAGAAGAAGATAAAGTTCAAAGACCTGTGTATTACGTGAGCAAAAAATTGACGGCAGCAGAGCGTAATTATCCAAGGATAAAAAATTTGGCGTATAGTTTGCTGATCGCCTCTAGAAAGCTTCGACATTATTTTCAGGCTCATCCCATTACCGTATACACTGATCATCCACTAAAGCAAGTTCTACAAAGACCAGAAGCGTCTGGAAGGCTACTCAAGTGGAACATTGAGTTGAGTCAATTTGATCTGAACTTTCAACCCCGGCGGTCAATACGGGGGCAAGCGATAGCCGACTTCATAGCAGAGTTTACTGTCCCAGAGGACGATAGTACGAACGAAGAAGTTAACCCCTCAAAGTTGCTTCTCGACCCCAGTGCGTGGAGATTGTGTACTGATGGCGCTAGGAATGACAAGAGATCTGGCGCTAGAATAGTGCTTGAAACTCCCGAGAAACGGTTGATATCCTATGCTATCCGGATGGAGTTTCACGCCACTAACAACGACTCCGAATATGAAGCCCTGATAGTCGGGCTAAGGATCGCAAAGTAGTTGGAAATCACAAAGCTGGACATCTTTTGCGACTCCAAGTTAGTTGTAAACCAGGTCACTGGAAAATTCCAAGCCAAAAGCCCAAGATTGATTTTATACTTGGAGAAAGTAAAGGAGTTGCTGAACGGCTTCGATCACTACAGCATATCTCATATTCCGCGGTTAGAGAATCAGCAGGCGGATAAGTTGGCAAAGATGGCTAGTTCTGACGATCCTGAAGAGACCGGGCTAGCCCCAGTTGAAGTACTTCGGTCTCTTAGTATAGATCATATGAAAATTGATCCAGTACTAGAGACGGAACCAGAAAGGCAGTCATGGATGACCCCTCTAAAGAATTTCTTGATGAATGGAGCGCTTCCGACCAAGAAAAGCGAGAGGCGTAAAGTAATTCGTAAAGCTGCCCGATACGTTCTACAAGGCGGAGTTCTTTACAGACAAGGATTTTCGATGCCCCTTCTCCGGTGTATAGCTCATAACGATATCAAGCGTGTGCTGCAAGAAGTACATGAAGGTGAATGCGGCGATCACACTAGAGGGCAAACATTGGCGAAAAAGGTGTTGCGACATGGTTATTTCTGGCCTACCATAAACAAAGATGCGGCGAAGTACGCACGACGATGTGATGCATGCCAAAGATTTTCAAAAATACCTAGAGCACCTCCTAGTCAGTTAAAAACGATGACGAGTCCATGGCCTTGCGCTATGTAGGGAATTGATATCATCGGAAGTCTTCCCATAGCTAAGGGCGGGGCAAAGTTCGCTATTGTAGCCGTAGATTACTTCACTAAGTGGGTCGAGGCTGAGCCACTGACTACAATCACAACCAAACGAGTGATCAATTTCATCGTTAGAAACATCATCTGTCGATTTGGGATTCCAAAGATTGTTATAACTGACAACGGAACTCAGTTCGATAGCACTGAATTCAGAGACTTTTGCCAGAAATACCACATTGAGAAACGGTACACCTCTGTGGCGCATTCGCAATCGAACGGACAGGTCGAAGCGGCGAATAAAGTGATTAAGTCTATTCTGAAAAGAAGACTGAAACGGGCCAGAGCCATGTGGGTTGATGAATTACCCTTAGCACTATGGGCCTACAGGACAACGTATAAATTAGCAACAGGCCATACCCCCTTCTCCCTTGCTTCTGGAGCAGAAGCAGTCATCCCGGTTGAAATAAAAGTACCTTCTCACCGAGTGACTTATTACGATCCGATGACTAATAACGAATTGCTCCCTGAATCCCTGGATATGATCGAAGAAAAGAGGGATGAAGCAGACCTGCGTGCCTTGAGATGCAAGCAACAGGTCGCTCGATACTACAACAAAAAGGTTCGAGCCCGAACCTTCGAACCCGGAGACTTGGTTCTGAAGCGTGTCTTCCCAGCCCTAACTCATATAGGCGCGAAGTGGGAAGGACCGTACTCTATTCTGTGCAAGCTTGATAATGGAACTTTCAAGCTAGCGACCGTAGATGGAAAGGAAATCCCCAGAGCGTGGAATGCCCAACATTTACGGCCGTATTTAACGTAAAGATGTCAGATCTGTTCTTTTGCTTTATTAAGGACCATGTACAAGGCACGACTTGCCTAGAATAGTCCGATTTCTTAAGCAAAAAATTATAAAGTGGACGTAGGTCATGATTCGACCGAACCACTATAAAAATATTGTGTGTCGTTTACCTTTATTGCACTATTTTTACTATTTTTTATCTACCATTCTATTTTTATGGAAATTGCTGTGAACCATGCAATGATCACAGAAGCGTATAATTATAGGTGCCTTCCATCAGAATGGAAAGCAGTCACCAGTCAAAACTCTAAGGGTGCGATAAAGTAAATCATATCATTGATAGCGCTTTAACTCTCCAGAGCCGAGAGAGAGCATAACAGACATGAAGACGATCTCCGTGAGTCATGACGGTGTACCATGATCGGAACCGTATTGACATAACTCTAACCTCGGCGACTTCCAGGAGAGTATAAAAGCGTCTCCGACTGAGCGCTGAGAAAGAGCTCTTGCCCCGCTGAAGGATCGGGGAGCGATGAACTGCTGAGCTCGAACTCTAACTCTCCAAAGCAGAGAGAGTATGAAAGCGTCTCCGACTGAGCGCTGAGAAAGAGCTCTTGCCCCGCTGAAGGATCGGGGAACGATTGAACTGCTGAACTCGAACTCTAACTCTCCAGAACAGAGAGAGAGTATAAAAGCGTCTTCGGCTGAGTGCTGAGAAAGAGCTCTTGCCCCGCTAAAGGATCGGGGAGCGACTGAACTGCTGAATTCAAACTCTAACCTCGGCGACCGCCAGGAGAGTATAAGAGAGTCTATGATTAAGCGCTGAGAAAGGTGCCGGAAACTCAGCACCATAAGGACAGCTATCTTACTAAATTTTCTAAGTCCCCCATATTAAGTAATAGGGGGCAACTTGCAAATAACGCTAATCAATCCTTAATAAGCCCTAGCCAGGCGCTACTTTAACAATTGATTGGGGGCCATATACATATACACATAAACCTTGATACAGCACGGAAATTTTTAAATTTTTCCTTTGGTTGCTTGACAGTTTTGTAGTTATAATCAGATGATTTATGACTAAGCATGAAAAGTTTATTAAATACAGGTACACGATGATGCAAAAGAGATAAACTTTCATTTATAAACTGCAATCCTACAAAGTGAAAAACAACCTAAAACAAAATGAGGGCCAGTCTCATAATTACATTTCCTGGCCAGTGGGAAGCCTAAAGACAAAATATAGACAAGCGACAATATCCTATTTACGCTTGGACTTCTTCTCCTGTTTCTGCTTCTCCAGCTTCGCCTTGTCAGTTTCGGATTGATCACCCTTCTTTCTTTTCCGTTTGTCTATAAGAGGAACGTCCGACTCATCAGAAGACTCCTCCTCCACCTCCTTTCTCTTTCTTTTATCAGTCAAGGAAGCTGGGAAATCATCAGGGTTCGCAAAATGAAGCTGTTTGCTAATGGATTTGGGGTGGAGTTTCAGAACCATCCCGGTTTTGGGATTAAACTCCGAGATAGGAGCTACGTTCAAAGGCTCTTGTCCCACCTTCTTTAAAGCCAGCTGCTTTTCCTGCCTAGCTTTTCTGTTAGCCAAAGTTTCGTCGTCATCGTCTTCGGCTTCTTTGGTACTAATGATATCCTCCTCATCCTCTACATGGCGCCCGTCCATATCTTTCAAGGCCTCGATGGTTTCATCATCCTTGGGAGCATCAGCACTGGGTGCTAGGACACCCTTCTCTGCTATTGTACCCTCAACCTGCTTCGGTATATCAACACCGGCGCTAGGCGAGACGACAATCTTCTCCGCCTCTGTCCTCTTCTCGACATCCTTGTCGAAGGGCTTGCCACCTGTATTATGGGGAACACATGTTATTAATTCGATTGGTTGCTCTACCAGACGACGACAATTCATAATTGCTTTGACAAATTGTGGGGAAAAAAGGGAGATACCTTCCGCTGATCCTCCATCTAGGCTAGCTGCAGAAGCTCCGACAACCACAGGAGTTAGGCCCAAAGGAATTAATGGATCATCAGGATGGTATTCCTCAACTCCGGAGGCCTTGGGCTCTACAGCTGAGCTCGAACCTTCATCAATCTTGTTTTTGCCCTTAGCCAGGGCCCTCTCCTTCTCCATTTCTTCTTGAATTAGACGACGGCCTTCTGCCAGATCCTCGGGCTCGTTATCCCTCAGAATGGTCTTCATCAGTTCACCTTCGTCAATCTCTTCAACTCCTAATCTCTGCTTCTCACCCTCGACGATGGCATCCCATAAGTTGGCTAAAGTAACGTGGTAGTCCGGGATCCACGAGATGTTACGGGTTTTAAGGACGTGGCCGAGGAAGTCAAATATCATCTCTTCAAACCCTTCGATATCCTTTTCTCTCTCGAGGAGTTTGTTGTTAGAAACAATAGCCATCTCAATGGCACTTTCTACATTCTTTTCGGCGAGAGCCGCGCGCCTCTCTGCATCCGCAACTTGATCATTCAAAATCACCTTCTCTGCTTCGGCCAAAGCTAGACTTTCTTTCAAGCTTGCTTTTTCTTCCTCCCAAGCAGCTCTCTCAGCTTCAAAATGGCCCTGTGCCGTCTTCAACTCAATGTTGGCCATTTTAAGATCTTCTACCTTCTTCTTTAAGGCCAATTTCTCTTGACTATTTGAGTCAAGTTCAGAATGAAAGCGTTTCTTAGCATTCTCCAATTCGGTCTTATAATTTTCAACATCTCTCTGCGCTAAGGCAAGTTGGGATTGAGCATCTTCTAAGTCCTTCTCCATCTTTGTCCTAGCCCTTTCATTGTTATCAATCTTCACCTTGGATCTATGTGCTTCCATCTCAAGCGTTCGGATGACTTCTGAAAGATTAACAGCATGTTTCTTCATCACTTCATACTGCCTGGCTACATGATGAATGTGCCCGATGACTTCAGTATCCCAGTTCCTAGGGACTGGCTCCAATGCTAGAACAAACATCATCCTTTCGAAGAAGATGTTAGGGAATTGTTCTCGCAACTTTTCCAGCTTAGCTTGAGTCTCGGGACCATGGATGTAATCTCGTGACCCGGGGGCAACCAAATCTTGCTGACTGGAAGGGACAATGTCACTTCTCTCTTTTTCAGAATCCTTGATTGGATCCTTGCTTTTATCCTTGGGCTCGTAGTGTCTTTTTGACAACCTGCTGTGAGAGGGTGCACTCTTTGGAGGAGTTAACTCTTTAGGAAGTTGTTTTCCCCCTGTAGGTGGTACCGAATAACTGGGAAGCTTGCCAGAAGTTGATTTTGGTGGAGACCGGGATTGCGAAGAAGTAGGCTTGTAAGGAAGGCTGCGAGAACGCTCAGGATTCGGATGAAGACTGGGTGTGCCTTCACGAAGAGAGTGATAAGAATAAGACCGCCTGCGAGACATCTTTCCTACAAAAGAAAAAAAAGAGCATATTAAAACCTTGAATATTATTGATATAAAAGTGTGGGTCAGGCAGTGCGTGTGATTTGTGCGTCCCATATAATTCCCCCTAACAGACCCGGGCCTGAAGTCAGGCTCATCTGAGTAGTTTCTTGTCCTACAATTGGAATGGTGGTTTCCCCAGAAGTAGGGAAAAATGGCTCCCCTTCAAAGTCCCCCTCTGTGTATACATCATCAGGCAAAGGAATTTTGCTCAGCTCTTTAAATAGTTGTTCTTCTGTCAAATCATCGGGAGCAGCAAGTTCGATCGGAAGAGAAGTCCTTGAGGGGAAACCCCCCGGAGAAACTGGGATTTCCTTAGACTTGTCACCACGGGCCTTATCTCCTCTATATATGTTTAGATCCTCGTCGTCCTGGATGGTTATCGGGGAAGGACTCTTACGGAATTTAGTTGTTTCTGCTGCCCGTGATGTTCCTTCTCCCTCCGTTGGGGGCACGTATTTGTATGGTTTGCCACCTGCACCAAGTCCAAACCTTATATCCAAAAGGCGATGCTTGTGAAGATTCTCGTCAGTAATGCACTTCTTGATCCTTAGAAAATCGGATCTGCTTTGTAGAAGAATAGACAATCGATTATTGTATACCAAGCCTTCCGTCTTGAGAAAGACGTGATCTGCTTAAAAAGAAGAAGAGGGGATGTTAATGCTTCAATTTCTTAAGCGAGATATTCAGTCAAAAGATTAAAGTTTACTTGATTTAAGCCATCTTCTTTAGCACCCAGCCTGTCTCTTTATATAGAACCAATCAGCCTTGGGATCCCCTATGTTGTTGTATCCGTCATACATAACCTTCCTATTCGCTACCGATTCGAAGAAAGAGAAATTTGGGGTTGCCGAGGAGCGGTGCTTGAAAAGATAAAAGAATTTTAAATCTTTAAATGTCAGCTCGGTATGCAGGATTTCCGCGTATGCGATATATAGAGTGTATAGAGCTGCGTAGGCATTGGGATGGAGCTGCATCGGAGCGATACCCAATCGTTTTAAGGTCTCAATCACGATTGGCGGAAACGGAGGAATAGCTCCTACCCAGCACATGAGTCGGCTGACTGTCATATATCCTTCCGGGGCTAAGTGAGGTCTATCTTCGTCGCCGGGTGTCCTCACATCTTCCCAGGGAATCCCATGTCTCAAGCAAATTCTCTTAAGCTTTTTGTCGTCGAGCTTGGAAGCTAGAGAGTCTGTGAATTTCTCTATTTCTATGGCACCGGGGACTTCGTCGGGAGCTCGGCCATCTACCTCTGATTCTTCATCAAGCGAGGTACTTTCAGACAGATTTGATTCTGTTTCTGCCTCATATTCGGATCCAGAATCCGCACCCTCTGGATTAGATGGAAGAACCTCGGGGTTGAGATGCTCATACACCTCGGGATCAGTCTCCGTGTCAGATCTTGAAGGGGAATTGTTATCCGACATTACTATTTAGGTGAGTAAACATGAGAAATAAGATTAAAACTACCCATCCCCCCTGTGTGTGCAAGTGCCAATGTGTGCTTATGCGTGCATTAAAGAAAGGTACAAAGGTCAACAAAATCATCGAGATATTGGTCGTTGTTCAATTGGTAGATTATGCATTTGTTCAATCCGGAATGTTCGTATCAAGGGCTCTAACCTAACTGTTCATCGATTTGTTAGAGTTGCATCATATTATTTAGTCAGCGTGTGCATCAGATCGTTCGTCAGTCGGATCGCAGGGCAGGTTCGGATTGCGACATATGGACGGATCGTGGTGAAGGACTCGGTACGCGGAAAGGTACAAGCTCATAGAAAGGCTTCGAATCGTGAAGCGCACCAATCCATCCAAACGGATCGCGATGGTATCTTGGCGATCTGTATCGCTTCCTATTCTCCACGATCCGAAGCTCCTCCCTTCCAGCGACCCGATCCTTTAGCCTAATCTATGCTTCGTCCTCATCTCTTCGAACCCTCGCCTCGCCAACGAAACGCACCGACCTACTCTTTACTTCCTCTCCGTCTTCCCTGAACCTCGCATCACCACGAACCGATGCTCCCATCCGATCTGATTCCTCCTTCTTCTTCTCCCTCGCCTCTTCCTCATCACTTCTCCTCGCTCTGTCACGCGAGCACCTGAACCCATCATCCATCGCGGGTGCGGTCTCAAACATCACCAATTTTCCCATTTTCTCTTTTTAAATTCCAGAAAAACAAGTGAGAAATTGCATGAGAATGATTTCGACGAGATTACCTTTCTTAAATTAGGAAGAACAATCGTATTTTTTGGAAGGAAAAATTAGGGTTTTTCTCAAGAAAAATGGGCGGCACGTTGCTGAAGGAAGAAGAAGAAGGAGAAAAGTGAAGTTTGGGTCGATTTATATAGAGAAAACGGTGACTGTTGGCCTCCCCTTTTTTGTCTCATACGAACCGTGGGCTTCGGTGGATCGTAGGGGCAAGCCCGTTGGGCCCAGTAGAGAAGAAAGAAGCCGATCCCTATATCGACTCGCCACCATACCTAAGGCCCACACAAAGGATGGAACGAGACGAGCGTCTCGTCTCACTGGATCATGACAAAGAATGCTCCCGCGAACCATGGCGTGTTGCTGTGAGCCGAACCGACTAAGGATGGAAAGAAGTGAACCTCCAGAAATACTTACGGATCGCGATGACATGGAACGATCCGAACCAAAAAAAAAAAAGAGGGAAGTTCCAGAAAATAATTGTCCAATAAACAGGGAAGTTATTGAAGATTTATCCGACATTTTAGCGAGCAAAGAGACATGACTTTCCGTAAATGATACGACCTTTCGAATAGACGCTACCATTGACTTGCATCTCTTTATGAAAAGATATTTCTATAGTTTCGAAGCATGTTCCATCATCGATAAAACATACTTCGAGGGGGCAAAATGTTGGAAAGATTTTTGACCAAGCCACCAAGGTTCACTCACAAGAAGAAAGTATGAAACTACGTTCCTTAAGTCCATGAAGGATCGGATCGCACCAGAGGATCGCCTCTCTCGGATCGCCCCCCATCGGATCGCCCCCATAGCATCAGCGATCCGATTACCTCTACACGACTCGATCCGTACTTACACTACTACCCAGCACAGACCGATCTGATCCCCTGACGCACAGCGAAACCTCTGACCTTTTCAAGCACGAGCTAGCCTTCGGCGATCCGAGATGCACGGATCCAGCGACACGTGTCCCCAACTGTCATTTTGACCAATTCCTCCTCCTTGCTCGATCCGATATTTAAGGGGATCGCGACACCTGTCCACAACGGCTAATTTGACTAATTCTTCATCAAGCTGCGATACGATCCGATATTCTCGGGATCTGTGCCACGTGTGACCGCGATCCGCCTGACAAAATCAGCTATAAATAGCCCAGAGCTTGACATTTTTCGGGATCTTTTGGCAGTATTGAGCACTGATTCCGCCATTACTATCATACCACTATTTCTTGTCAATTTTATTACGAGATTACTGAGAGAAAATACAATTGTAAAAGTGAGTTTGAGAGAGATCATTGATTGTACCAGCATTCAAAGTATAATCGATAACATATAAAGTGGACATAGGCTCGTTAACGCCGAACCACTATAAATTCTGTGTGTTTCCTACTTTTTCTTCATTCTCCAGTTATAATTCTTTACGAATCAGAACAATTTGGGTGTTGGGTCCAAATTTTGATCTAACACCAGTATAATCTAAAATGAGATGATCCCTTCCACTATAAGTTGGTACACTTAGGGCATACATCCGAGTGTACCCTAACCACTACCCTAATTGATCGGCTCCCTACTCTATAGATACCCTGTGCTGGTCCCACAGTAGGGGGAATCACTTCCCTAAAGTGGCAACCCAAGATGTGCACAGTCATATCTACTGGTGTCACGGTCGTCTTGTCCCACTCTGCCCGGCCCATGCACGCACATGACCCTGGTCGGTTTGCGCCGTCTACACCACCCGTCACATTTTTGGATCTCTTATAATCAATCAGTAAGCGTGTCCCTTCTCCGTCTAGTACGGAGTTCACTACTCTAATACCAAATATTGGTTACTGACCGAAATGGGTCCTACACAATATGATGCAAGGTCTCCCATTTTGTCTTGTATCCCCACTAGGTTTTCCACTGACTATGTATACCCTAAAGGGTGATCTTTAATTACATAGCCCTATATCAATTATGCTTAACCTAAAAGGGTGATCTTTAATTACATAACTTTACTGGGTTAAGTTTGTGGGCCTATATATATAAATATTACCCACTCCCTTTAGTTATAATTAACCCACCCACTATCCAATCCATTTTACTTAACCCTAACTTATGTTCATAATCATATTCTTATGGATTAAATTAGGTTAAGTATTCCTTTATCACTACCATGTCCAATTATGGTTATATTGGGCTAGACATCCTACATTAGGCCTACAATGTGTGGATGCTGGATATGTCGGTCGAGTCCGGGTAGTCTTATTCCACAGTTGGGCCTAACCTCGTATCTTAGCCTGAGTCGTATTTACACATTGTGACCTTTCACATTAGGTTCAACATTAGTGGCTGTTGGATATGCCGGTCGGGTCCGGGCAGACTTCCACCACTAGTGTAACCTAACCTCGTGTCATAAGTGTTAATATAATTCCTAATTGTAATTGCTAAACATTCCATTCATTAATTAATTTACCAATTAATTAATCTTATCTTCTTGGGTGTTATTGCCCATTCTATCAACAATTTGAATTACTAGTCCAAAAATGTTTATTTACCAATTATGCCAATATTTACTTTTTCACCCGTTTCTAACTAGCGTCCTCACAAAATTGACGGCATGCCTAGCCTAAATAATTATCCTAGCCATAAGCGATGAAAAGAAAAGCTAATAGGAATGTAACACAAGTGATCATTGAATATGATTTGCATAACATAGATTAGCATAGTCATAAGGTTGTCATATTAACTTGTGACAATTTCTATGATGTCAACGCGAACAAAAATGAGATCTAAGATAATCATTTAAATATCCCGTAATTCAGATCTAGCATAGTAAGGGTGACATAGTAGCATGTTTAGATCTAAGGATAAATTCACATGTCCAATTTATAACATATCCAAATTTATCACAATATGACAGGTGAAAGGTGATTTACATAAAGAACCAGATCTAATCAACATCATAGCTTGTTCCAAATTAACGTATTCACCCTATACAATTACAAGTCAAGATCTACATAGGCAACATCACAGAAAATCAACAATTGTATTAGATCTAGAGAAATAGATTTATCAAGATCTACATAGGTAACATCATAGAATAACCACAATTATATCAGATCCAGAGAAATAAATCTATCAAGATCTACATAGTATAAGGCTTAATACTGGCATAGATTCATACTTTACAACATATCCAGTTCAGAGTCTTTCACAATTCACTGTTATTTATTTAAACCTAAAAGTGACTAGAAACTCATAGCGTTAGGTTTAGAGAATTGAGAGAGAATAGATCTGAATTCCGAATTTGATTAGCTAAACCATTGTTGTAGAATTTGATTCTGTTTCAATTTGCAACCCGTCAGCATATGGCCTCCATGATCTCCTATGAGGAAAATAGGAAAATAGGGGACCATTTTTATAGCCTAAAACCAATGAATCAAACCCAGAATCAAGTCCAGGTACATAAAACGAATTCTGCCCAGATCTGCCCGGGGGGTTCGGCACCCCTATAGGGGGGTCGTGTAACAACCCGTGTTTTTATAACATGTTAAAACAAGAAATCGTGACAGAATTAAATTTTAATTTCAGAATCAGGGAAAACGGGTTATGCCATTGCTTTCGTCTCGAAATTTTACATGAAATAGAGTCCGAGTTTTCGAAAATCGGAGTCCGTATGAGGGAGATATGACCTCTAGAAGTTTCAGAAATTTTCAGAATCAAAGACAGCTCGAATTTCGAATTCGAAATTCGAATTCAAACCCCGCAGCAGGCAGGGTGTAACGTCCCGCCATTTGACTGCTTCAAATTGGTGATTGAACCAACTTGAAACGTCCAAACTGACGGAGCGTATTTAGCTTACAGTGTTTAGAAACAGAATCAACGCAGAGAATACATAATAATAAATAACACAGTATGAGATATAAAAATAAAACCTTCATTCATAAATCATGATTTTTGAATACAAGGATTTTTCTACAGCGGAATATAAAATACACTTTGAATACAAGAAAATCTTTACTGTATAAATCTTCAGAGCGCGCCAGCTTGGAACCCTCATCTTCGTTGATCTTCGAATCCTGACTGAAATCTTTAAATCTGTAACGCTCAGGATCTGACCCGAGCGTTCCATGCAAAAACATAAAATACTCGAGTCAGGGTTAAATCATAGTTCAAGGAAATTGATTTCAATAGAAACTGAAATATAATAGTTAATCATACCATAGAGGTCACACATAAAATTGACAGTTGGGGTATCTGTTCATGTTAGTTTTATCTATTTCCAAGGACGAACGGTAACGGGAATTTGCGAATGTACACGTATATATATATATATATATATATATATATATATATATATATATTATACACGTGTACACCGCCTCAACGTCCCTAACCGAATAAAATTTACAACATAGGTGATTCCAGGAGCTTGCATATACATGTATGTGTATATACACACACGTATATTTTCCCAACGTCCTGAAAATGAACAAGAGGTAATAGAGCACGTGTGCAAATGGTCACCAGACAATAATTCAATGAGCTGACGCAATCAGACTCAATACATTGGTGCACGAGACTGAGTATATATAAGTATTACGAAAAACCCAGGTAAATTCTATACTTGGAGTTAACTCTCAAACTAATCTAGAACATTCGTTCTAATAGGGCTCAAAACTGGCCTAGACTAAAATTCTTTCAATGCAGGTGATAGCGTTATATGTGAACAACTCGGTTAACTCATAGCCCTATAGGGTTATACTTCAAATGTATATCAGATATTCATTCAGTAAAAAGCTCTATACAATAATTTCAACACTGGTCTTCCCTTGAGTGCGAGTGAAAGTGCTGAAACATATTTGTTAAAATGCTTACAAGTATTTCAGAATCTGACATATTATTGAACCCACATGTTTTACTAACATATTATCCACTAGTGTTGATTACTCGTTTCGAAAACATCCGAAATAAAACCATATCATAAATATAAATTGTCATAGATGTAATCTGTTCGCAATCATGAAGAATTATTGACTGTGTTAAACTAGTAAACGCTTCAAAATGTGCCATGAATTAGCCCGGACAAAAAAGAAAAACAACAGCTATATGATAGTGCGCTACTGTAAATCAAAAATGCCCATGTAGACCGAACAACAGGGTAGTGTCTACTAATCATACGTGGTTCAGTAAGCATTCATAGTTCAGGTTTGTCAACTAACAATATATAATTCAGTAAACATTCATAGTTCAGGTTCTAGGGTAATCCTAGGAGTCCAAAAGTTCTCATGGTCCAACAGGGCACGACTCAGTAAAGCATATTCAAGTTAAACAAAAATGTCCAGAAGTGCAACTAAAGCAAATATACATTCGGATTTCAAGTAGGCAAGTGGCACAGGATTTACTCAACTGAATTATCCAAGATAAAACAGGTTTTGATCAACACTACCCAGCTAAAATGACATATTCAGATTCATACACAGTTGGGATGTCCTACACAGTTTAAAGGTTCACTGTCACTAACACATATGGAAAAACATATAGAGCAAAACACTTTAAAGGGCCACTGTCACAAACATATATGGCAAAACATATACGGCAACAGTTTTAAAGGTTCACTGACATTAACAAATATGGCAAAACAGTTTAAAGTTTCCCTGTTACTAACACATGGCAAAACAGTTTAAAGTTTCCCTGTCACTAACACATATTATAGCAGGTTAGAGATGACCCATTTCTAAGTATGTCAAGGTGAAGATGTATGTAAGTTACAGTGAACAAAATAATGTCACCACTTCATGACGAAGAGCATACAACTATATTTACATATCTAGTTCGAGGTGCTCAAAGTGAATGAACAAAAGTTAGCACTCAACGTCCACTAGTAACTTTTAAAAGACATAGTCAGTCCAAGTAAACAAGTTAACTAATAATAACCAAAACTGATATTAACCAAAACATAGTCAGTACATAACCAAAACTGCATATCTAATCACAACATTAAACGTCATGCAAGTGTACTACCCAAACATATCTGTTATAGTAAAAATAATCCCATACTAGCAGGTAATTCAAATTCTATTCATTTTTGGCTTACTTATTTTGATGCTTGGACTGGGCATAAATAGTAATATCTTCAAACAAACCTTAACTCCGATTTTAATCAGTTCTTGCTATTTGTCATCATTAATTTAAGCATTATTATTAACTTTAGAAAAATCCCAAAACTAAAAGCCAACCAAATATATCCACCTAGTCCGATTTATATATTAATTTGATCCTGCAAATAATCCCAGTAAACAATCAATGCCAAAATAGTCCGGAGTTTCGAACAACAAGCAAGATCTAAAATCACACATCAACTCAACAAGGTCCAACAGTAAGTACGACTGCCAAAGAAAATTAACCACAAGTCTTATTATCAATTTAGTTTCCTACTGAAATTGGATTACTTGAACTAAAATTTAACCGTGAGTGAGATGCTCACCTTCGCAGCGACGAGGAGGAAGCGGTGCCGACTCAAGTTGATTCCTACAGCGCTCGCAGTCTAATTGCAAACGGCGTCGAGGGTACGGTGAGAGCAACTTACAGCAAGTTCAGGTGGCACCGGTGATGACTTGCGGCGACGAAGTACGACGTCGGTGGCTCAGCAGATCTGGGCGGTGGCGTAGAAGATCGATGTCGAACAAATTTTAGGGAAAACTGATTGTAATTGAAAAGGGGGGAGAATTGATTTCGGCCAGGTTATCGGTGATGATGGGTTGCGCCTCAGGCCGCGCAGAGAAGGGAGGAGTGATCGCTGATTTTGGTCGTGAAATAAATTTTGAGGAGGAGCCGATTTAGGGTTTCAGCCATTTGAGTGAAAAAGGAAACTGAACATGGAGTAATTGGAAGGAGATTGGTGCATTCAGTATTTGAAATTTTAGTAATGCTGGAAGGAAGAATACAAATGGGGGTGTTGCGATAAAAGAAAGATGGGAATGATGTTGTATGTAGTAGAGAAGAACCGTGGGAAGCACGGTATTGGAAAAATCATATTTTATTCGGTTACTTGACTGGCACGGGTGATAAAGTTTGGCAGCCAAGGCAAATATAAAATACACAAATTCGGATCTAATTGATTCCAGAAAGTAAATGCCACTTTTACTTTGTTTGGGCGGTCGTTTTATTTTCGTTCCCACGCCAGTGGTTGAAAGATTGAACAACTGGTGTCGTTCGTTTTCTAAATGTTAAATTCAGTTCCTTCATATACGCACGTACATACATATCCAAACAAATTCCCATACATTTCAATAAAAATTCCAATTCGATTACGTCAATAACGTTTATAAATTTAAATTCAGCCGTTCATATTTTTCAAGCGGATTACAATTCAATTACAAATATCCAACTGAATTCGACCCAATTCAATTCAAATATTTAACAACAAATATTTATAACCGACCATTCTGAGCTTAATATTAAATTCAATCCAAACAATATTTTTTTGATTTAAGATTTCTAATCGCCGTATAAGTATAAAATTGATTATTAATAGTCAAATCTTTGATTAATTCCATTTCAAACTGCCCAAATTTCTGGGACGTTACATTCTTCCCCCCTTTAAAACTTTTCATCCTCGAAAAGAACAGATTATTAGAGTTCTACCAATATATACTTCAAATTTCATATTTGTGCGAAGTTTCCCCACAACTAATTTAAATATCGATACTCAAATCGTCGATCATCTTTGTATTCAATCAACTCGGAAAAATCACATTCCTTTCAATAATCAATTTTGACCAGATACACTTCGTTTATTTTCATGCTCTTTAGATTACAATCAATTTTACTATACCAACTTCTATCTCAAATTATGTTGAGATATCTCTAAATTTCTCATTCTATCTCCTAAGAGATCATATAATTTCTTTCCAAACTCATTCTCTTCTTAAATTTCAATTTCTGCATAAATTGGATTTATGCATCTCAAATTATTATAAATTTCTTTATAAATCTCATTCGTCAATATTCACTTATCCTTCATTGCCCTTTTCCCTTGCAATCCAGGTTCAACAGAATCTCTTATAATTCAATTGATCGTTCCCAACACTCATTTAAGAGTGTAAATAACAGCTCCTTTTCAAGGAATAAATTATCGACCTGGAAATTTTCAAAATCCTAAATCTTTATAACTTTTATACATATCCTAAAATTCATATAGAAAATATTCGTATTATTATTTCAAAGTTATGAGACTTTAAAATACTTTGAAATCTTCACTTTTTAAATTCAAATTATTGACCTGGAAACATTTGATAACTTGAAATTTGACAAGTCTATTGTCGTCCTCACGGATGTTAGGCATACGCTGGCCAGGCGTACGACTAAAATCTTTAAGCACTAAATATTCTTGTTTCAACTCAGAGTGAAAAATATTTCAAAAATTCCTTTGAAAATAGATACGGAAAGTACCAATGTGATATTGATATGTTAATTGTTCATGAATCGCAGATACACAATGGTTTCATCTGGATCCCCTAGAAAACATCTGTATCCGTAGGAATTCACTTCCCTGCGAATTTCGTCATGGACAAATCAACGGAAGGCAATATAAGAATCAAAAGACAATCTGAGGTCATTGAGCGCCAGTTGCTCTATCTCAGGATCACGAAATCAAATCATCAAATGAATTTAATTCAGGTCATGAGGACCAATCAAGTTACAGAGACAAATCAAGTCACGAAGACCAATCAAGTCACGAAGACTAACTGCTGCATCAACAGGTGGCTCACTATCAATAAGATATCCCAAATACTACGGACCGCAGGTACACAATGGTTACGCCTGGGTCCCCCAGGAAACATCCATACCCGTAAGCTTTCACATCTCTGCGGATTACGCCCTTCCAATTCGACCGTAGATCGCAGCAGTCACAAGGTTACACCTGATTCCCTCAGGAAACATCCGTCCGCCTTAGGCTATCTGCAGCCCTACGAATTTCGCTACACGGCCGAATTCCCATGACTCTAGATTACAGCGATCACAATGGTTACGCCTGATTCCCTCAAGAAACATCCGGCTGCCATAGGCTATCTGCAGCCCTGCGAATTACGCTAGCAGTCGTGCTCAACGGCAACTCATGAGTTTTATGTCCGGACAACCTACCACCACCAGCAGCATATCTCAACTGAGCTCGAAATTCATAGAGAAGGAAGGTACTTTCCTTATCTTTATTTTGAAAAACATACGATACTATATACTTATAGTATTTTATTTCATATTCCTCAAAAATCATACTTATGTCAATTCATAAGATTTCCTTTCAAACCTTGTTTGCAACCATCTCCTTCTTATATAAATTATGTTATATAAGATTTCATTTCAACTCGATTACCTTCCAAATCAATAATTTTATAATTTACCGCATTCTTATATATTTTTCCATATACATTTCGGAAACTTCTGGATCTAATATCCAAACTCGAATATTCTCAAATTTCATTCTAATTTCAAATTTTCAGTTTGATATTTTTAATCAACTCAGATTTATGCCTCTATTGGTTATAAACCAAATTTCCTTCCAGATCTCTAATTATAAAATTCATCACTTCATTCACAAACTTTATTCTCTAAAAATTCCGGATTTTTATTTTCTTTCCTCTTATCACAAATTTTTCCTTCATGCATTGTCACTCCTTCACATCCACACTTCGACCGTCAATTAGCAAGCGAATAATTCCCTAAGTATCAACCCCGAAGGCCGAAACCAATATCAGATCAACACTCAGAAAATTATTCAACTTAACTAATCTCCAGACAGTTTCTAAATTCCTTAACCTCCTTTCTTAATGTTTTAGTAGATAAATTCTTACAACTCTCAAATTCATTTTTGAAAATTCATTTCTCTTATGCTCTGCCGACCTTCGTTCTCGCTGTGCGGCTCCTTGTTCTTGCTATCGAACCTTAATTATTTCTTAGTCGATAATGAAGTCAATCAAGTTGGGGTATATTTACCTCTCAGACCTTAACTGAACAATATTATTAACTTTGAAATAAATCAAGTTCACAGCAAAACATCCATTCTTGCAACTTCCGAATTAAAAATTATCTTCTTTTACGAAAACTATTGATTATTACAATAATTTACGCCTTCGAAATATTAGTCTTCAAAATATACTTTATTTATTTATCTGAATACATAAATAATGAATTAACAATATATTAAATTTTAATTAAAACGGAAAGTAATTGAAACTTCCCTAAAATTCGACATAAATGCCTCCTCTAAGTAACTTCCTTTCGAATAATCACTTATCTGTTAATATATATTTCGAACTTCGAAAAAATCTCATTTGATTTCTATTTTGAACTTCAGAATAACCACACCGTTCTAGTCGACTTCATTTCCTTTACCCCAAATCTACTTGCACACATTTTCTTTCATACGTTATTTACTTCTAAAAAGTAATTATTATTCCCTTTTTCGAAATCTGAACTCGTCACCTCAATTAAATTTTGATTTTACTTAAGCATCGATTCAAATTTCTTTGAAATCTTCATACACATTCCGCTCCATTTACAATTCTCGTTCACAATTCACTTATTATTAATTAATTAACAAGTTCATACTTTGCTATCGAATTTATATATTCGATTTCACATTATTGGTTTGGAACCAATTTTAGTCTATCTTGTCAAGTCGTGCATAATCTAAGTTAATTCGTAATGTAAATTCAACACAATCGAGTTCCAACTATAACCCTCTTCAATTTTATTTCCATTAATTTATATTCCGAATATAGAAATAAAATTTATCTTTTCGTTTTTGGAACAACTTCAAATTTTCCCTTTTAATTCAAATTCCATTGCAATTTTTTATTCCAACAATTCCAGTTGTCTTTGCTTTAAATTACACAGTTGATTCGTTAATCCTCTTATACATATTTTCATTAGATACCACTCGATGATGGATCAAGATTCAATTCTAAGAGAACTTATCGAAGAACAGCTCTAGCAACTCTGGATTCGAAGATTTCCAAAGATTGGGGATTCCGAACTAAATTTAAACCCCAAAATAATTTTTTTTATTTCCGCTGTATCGATTTCAAAATACTAATTTCAACATATATAATATTTCAAAAGAATTTTTCTTCCAAAATTATTTATATTTCAAAACTTTTCAAAATCCGTTTTTCTCGTGTCAATTCTGCTAAACTCGATAAGCTAAGCTTTGAATAAACCAAAGCTCTGATACCACTGTAACGTCCCGCCATTTGACTGCTTCAAATTGGTGATTGAACCAACTTAAAACGCCCAAACTGACGGAGCGTATTTAGCTTACAGAGTTTAGAAACAGAATCAACACAGAGAATACAGAATAATAAATAACACAGTATGAGATATAAAAATAAAACCTTCATTCATAAATCATGATTTTTGAATACAAGGATTTTTCTACAGCAGAATATAAAATACACTTTGAATACAAGAAAATCTTTACTGTATAAATCTTCAGAGCGTGCCAGCTTGGAACCTCATCTTCGTCGATCTTCGAATCCTGATTGAAATCTTTAAATCTGTAACGCTCAGGATCTGACCCGAGCGTTCCATGCAAAAACATAAAATACTCGAGTCAGGGTTAAATCATAGTTCAAGGAAATTGATTTCAATAGGAACTGAAATATAACAGTTAATCATACCATAGAGGTCACACATAAAATTGACAGTTGGGGTATCTGTTCATGTCAGTTTTATCTATTTCCAAGGACGAACGGTAACGGGAATTTGCGAATGTACACGTATATATATATATATATATTATACACGTGTACACCGCCTCAACGTCCCTAACCGAATAAAATTAACAACATAGGTGATTCCAGGAGCTTGCATATACACGTATGTGTATATACACACACGTATATTTTCCCAACGTCCTGAAAATGAACAAGAGGTAATAGAGCACGTGTGCAAATGGTCACCAGACAATAATTCAATGAGCTGACGCAATCAGACTCAATACATTGGTGCACGAGACTGAGTATATAAAAGTATTACGAAAAACCCAGGTAAATTCTATACTTGGAATTAAATCTCAAACTAATCTAGAACATTCATTCTAATAGGGCTCAAAACTGGCCTAGACTAAAATTCTTTCAATGCAGGTGATAGCGTTATATGTGAACAACTCGATTAACTCATAGCCCTATAGGGTTATACTTCAAATGTATATCAGATATTCATTCAGTAAAAAGCTCTATACAATAATTTCAACACTTGTCTTCCCTTGAGTGCGAGTGAAAGTGCTGACACATATTTGTTAAAATGCTTACAAGTATTTCAGAATCTGACATATTATTGAACCCACATGTTTTACTAACATACTATCCACTAGTGTTGATTACTCGTTTCTAAAACATCCGAAATAAAACCATATCGTAAATATAAATTGTCATAGATGTAATCTGCTCGCAATCATGAAGAATTATTGACTGTGTTAAACCAGTAAACGCTTCAAATGTGCCATGAATTAGCCCGGACAAAAAAGAAAAACAGCAGCTATATGATAGTGCGCTACTGTAAATCAAAAATGCCCATGTAGACCGAACAACAGGGTAGTGTCTACTAATCATACATGGTTCAGTAGGCATTCATAGTTCAGGTTTGTCAACTAACAATATATAATTCAGTAAACATTCATAGTTATGGTTCTAGGGTAATCCTAGGAGTCCAAAAGTTCTCATGGTCCAACAGGGCACGACTCAGTAAAGCATATTCAACTTAAACAAAAATGTCCAGAAGTGCAACTAAAGCAAATATACATTCGGATTTCAAGTAGGCAAGTGGCACAGGATTTACTCAACTGAATTATCCAAGATAAAACAGGTTTTGATCAACACTACCCAGCTAAAATGACATATTCAGATTCATACACAGTTGGGATGTCCTACACAGTTTAAAGGTTCACTGTCACTAACACATATGAAAAAACATATAGAGAAAAACACTTTAAAGGGCCACTGTAACTAACATATATGGCAAAACATATACGGCAACAGTTTTAAAGGTTCACTGACATTAACAAATATGGCAAAACAGTTTAAAGTTTCCCTGTTACTAACACGTGGCGAAACAGTTTAAAGTTTCCCTGTCACTAACACATATTATAGCAGGTTAGAAATGACCCATTTCTAAGTATGTCAAGGTGAAGATGTATGTAAGTTACAGTGAATAAAATAATGTCACCACTTCATGACGAAGAGAATACAACTATATTTACATATCTAGTTCGAGGTGTTCAAAGTCAATGAACAAAAGTTAGCACTCAACGTCCACTAATAACTTTTAAAAGACATAGTCAGTCCAAGTAAACAAGTTAACTAATAATAACCAAAACTGATATTAACCAAAACATAGTCAGTACATAACCAAAACTGCATATCTAATCACAACATTAAACGTCATGCAAGTGTACTACCCAAACATATCTGTTATAGTAAAATAATCCCATACTAGCAAGTAATTCAAATTCTATTCATTTTTGGCTTACTTATTTTGATGCTTGGACTGAGCATAAATAGTAATAGATTCAAACAAACCTTAACTCCGATTTTAATCAGTTCTTGCTATTTTTCATCATTAATTTAAGCATTATTATTAACTTTAGCAAAATCCCAAAACTGAAAGCCAACCAAATATATCCACCCAGTCCGATTTATATATTAATTTGATCCCGCAAATAATCCCTGTAAACAATCAATGCCAAAATAGTCCGGAGTTTCGAACAACAAGCAAGATCTAAAATCACACATCAACTCAACATGGTCCAACAGTAAGTACGACTGCCAAAGAAAATTAACCACAAGTCTTATTATCAATTTAGTTTCCTACTGAAATCGAATTACTTGAACTAAAATTTAACTGTGAGTGAGATGCTCACCTTCGCAGCGACGAGGAGGAAGCGGTGCCGACTCAAGTTGATTCCTACAACGCTCGCAGTCTAATTGCAAACGGCGTCGAGGGTACGGTGAGAGCAACTTACAGCAAGTTCAGGTGGCACTGGTGATGACTTGCGGTGACGAAGTACGACGTCGGTGGCTCAACAGATCTGGGCGGTGGCGTAGAAGATCGATGTCGAACAAATTTTGGGGAAAACTGATTGTAACTGAAAAGGGGGGAGAATTGATTTCGGCCAGGTTATCGGTGATGATGGGTTGCGCCTCAGGCCGCGCAGAGAAGGGAGGAGTGATCGCTGATTTTGGTCGTGAAATAAATTTTGAGGAGGAGCCGATTTAGGGATTCAGCCATTTGAGTGAAAAAGGAAACTGAACATGGAGTAATTGGAAGGAGATTGGTGCATTCAGTATTTGGAATTTTAGTAATGCTGGAAGGAAGAATACAAATGGGGGTGTTGCGATAAAACAAAGATGGGAATGATGTTGTATATATAAGAGAAGAACCGTGGGAAGCACGGTATTGGAAAAATCATATTTTATTCGGTTACTTGACTGGCACGGGTGATAAAGTTTGGCAGCCAAGGCAAATATAAAATACACAAATTCGGATCTAAGTGATTCCAGAAAGTAAATGCCACTTTTACTTTGTTTGGGCGGTCGTTCTATTTTCGTTCCCACGCCAGTGGTTGAAAGTTTGAACAACTGGTGTCGTTCGTTTTCTAAATGTTAAATTCAGTTCCTTCATATACGCACGTACATACATATCCAAACAAATTCCCATACATTTCAATAAAATTTCCAATTCGATTACGTCAAACGTTTATAAATTTAAATTCAGCCGTTCATATTTTTCAAGCGGATTACAAATCAATTACAAATATCCAACTGAATTCGTCCCAATTCAATTCAAATATTTAACAACAAATATTTGTAACCGACCATTCTGAGCTTAATATTAAATTCAATCCAAACAATATTTTTTTTTGATTTAAGATTTCTAATCGCCGTATAAGTATAAAATTGATTATTAATAGTCAAATCTTTAATTAATTCCATTTCAAACTGCCTAAATTTCTGGGACGTTACACAGGGCGGGAAAACTCCCGCCCATAGACTAGGTCGACCTGGGGGTCGACCATAGTGTCGACCTCCCAGGGGCCAGGTCGACCATAGTGTCGACCTGGGGGTCGACCTGCCTCCCGAACCACTTTTCTGAACCTGATGCATTCTGATATATTTAGACTTGTTTCGTGACCAGATTCGTCTGCCTAACCCTATATAAACAGCCCCCTAGCCTCATTCTCTCCACACCATTTCATTCTGTCCTTATGCTGCTTCTGAAAATAATTAAATTATAGAGAGAATGGATACTTCTTCTTCGTCAAGACAATATCTAGGAATTGCAAATTGGGGTTTTTTCAATTAGAACAAGACTAAACAAATAGAGATTCAACAACTGCAACAACGTTTTCTAGAATCAAATCTCTGCACTCTAATTCTCGATCCACGCTCTAAAAGTTCTAGTTACTTTGAGATTGAAACTTGTTAAATTTGATATGGACATGGAATAAAATGAAATTGGACATAAGCCTGATTATCTATTTGGACCTGTCCTTATCCTTTCTTGAATCTATGATTTTGGGTTATTTCTTATCGACTGAATCATGCCCATTCATGTTGTTGGACCTAGTTTATTATTCAAACGCTAGATTGTAACATAAATTCTTGGATCTTGACTTGTGGAAATATATCTATTTGGGGCCTATTCATGTTGTAAATCAAATTCTTTCATGTCTCTAAACCTTAATATGCCTATGAGACTGTGGACATGAGGTTTTGCCTATGCCTATGACTATGATGATGAACATAAGACTTTGCCTATGCCTATGACTAAGAACATAAGACTGTGCCTATGACTGTGAACATAAGACTAGGCATATGCCTATGACGGTGAACGTAAGACTGTTGCCTATGACTATGAAAAGGACAATTATGGTTAATCAACTATGACTCTTGACTATGAGAATTATTCCCTATGATTATGAACATAAGGCCATTATCTATGACCATGACTTTGAAACTATTACTGTTAGTTGCCTATGACTATTGCCTAGAAATATTTTGGATAATTAACCATGACTATTGTAATTAATCGCTTAGGTTCTTAATTATGAGATTTTTACCTATGACCATGACTATGACTACTGGGGTTAATTATCTGGGACTATTATAGTTTATTGAAACCCATGTTGTATACCGAATTTGCAGTTTGTTGGATCTCATACCGAGGGTGTGACTTGCTTGGTTTATTCGCTATTATGTACACCGAAACCATTGGATCCATTATCCTTGTATTTGGCTTGCTTTCGCATACCTATTCTTTTATGTCAACGTTTACCATGACTATCATCTTATCTTGCTATATTTGAAATCCTTTATGCCAGTGATGTTGTAACCAATTATCTCAAGTTATGTCATGCTAGTCTTGTAACCCCTTTTATCGCTTTATGCTCGTCTCTTTTGCCTATCATAGTTTTGATGTTATTCCCTTTATTCTGAGGTTTGGGTTTATTTGTAGTATGGATCGATTCACATTTACATGCGATGGGAATACGATTTGGGTAGAATAGGCAAAACATGAATTGGTTATGAACATGAATTATGAACCTGATAAAAGGCAAAACTTGAAACATGAACGTTGTTATAACTTGAACCTGGATATGGACACGAACCTGACATCGACTTGATATGAAACTTGCCTTGAAAACTTGACACGAACTTGACATGAAACTTGAACATGGACATGACATTAGAATAAACATGAAAATGGCCAACTCGAGGTTGGGTTGAGTTTGCAGTGTAAATCTGCCCGGAACCGATCGGCAAATCCAGTTACTGCAAATAATAGGATCCAATGTGGGTAGTTGGTCATATCGCGCTTGAAACCCGAGGTCAGACTGAGTTGTGGTGTAAATCTGCCCGGAACCGCCCGGCATATCCAGTGACCACAACAACAGGTCTGATGTGAGAGGTTAGGGTGCATTAATGAATTAATGTCACATGATAGGGTTAAGTCATGTACCGCTTGAATATACTTAACCAATTTGACACGATGGTTTGATAGGGTTAAGTCATGAACCGCTTGAATATACTTAACCAATTTGACACGATGATTTGATAGGGTTAAGTCATGAACCGCTTGAATATACTTAACCAATTTGACACGATGATTTGATAGGGCTAAGTCATGAACCGCTTGAATATACTTAACCAATTTGACACGATGATTGATAGGGTTAAGTCATGAACCACTTGAATATACTTAACCAACTTGACACATGATTCGTAGGGCTAAGTCATAAACTTGAACGACAACAATTAGCCAATTTGACATGACACGTAGACGGGTTAAGTCTCGAATTTAAATGACAACACTTAACCTGCTGGACGAAACCCTAGTTACGCGGTCCTTTTCAGCAGTAACCCACTAGATGTATCACGGTACCCTGGAACTAGGCAAGGTGGGGCACGATTACTGGGTTGATTGTAAGCGACCAGAACGACGGCTGTGCGGATGCACCAGTGTAGGTGCTAACGAAGTGCGGGCATGCACACACTCCGGAGCAGAAAAAGCAGGCATTGGGCACCAGTAGGTTTACACTGTGCGTGCTTGATTCATGTCGGTGGTTGGCACCTAGGGCTTGATACACCCTATGGTGGACCTAGCACAAGTGACTACATTTCGTGATTGGGCCGTATGACACAGACACATGAACGAGCTAGGACTTGTAGGGAGCCGATCGATTAATAGATCGTTGCGTGGAATTCGTTAGGTAGCATAATCCCTAGTGGTCCTAGGTGGAATAAATCCTTATCGAAACTAGAAAACGTTCAACAGGTAACATAATCCCTAGTGGTCCTAGGTGACATAAATCCTAGTTGAACACGCGATAGTTCATGATAAGAAAACCTAGCCGGAACAAGGGTGGCGGTCCAAACGATTTCAAGAATGGTGGCACTACGTTGAAGTAGTATAGAAATACGTGATGAAACCCGTACGATATATGGCAAGGGACTGTACATATACATGGAAATGATGATACGGGTTGGGGCACTAGTACAGTTGGTGCAGAGAATGTCAAACATGCGATGCAATACGTAGTTTGCCTGGTTTACATAGTTTATCTTGTTACCGTAGTTTATCTTGTTATCTTAGTTTAACTTACCTATCTCGTCATCATCCTTATGTTAACTTTCAGTTTATACATGTCATGATACCTTTACTTGTTTCTATGCTGAAAGTCACTAGGACTTACCAGTCTGTATGACTGACCCGTTTTGTTTCGCCTCTTTTTCTTCCGTTTCCCCCCAGGTTCTCAGGGTGGAAGCACTACTATTTAGTTTGGACTTCTTTCTGCTTCAAGATCATCATATATGGCTAGGACCTTTCTTGGCTATGGCTGCTTTACTGTTTTATTGGGGAACACTACAATTTATTTTCATGCTTCTTTGTTTTTGAGCAAGACAGATATTTTACCTATGTAATTGGGTATTTGAAAGTGATGGGATTTTATTGTAAACAATTATATTTAATAAATGATTTGAAGACCTTCTGCTGTTTTATATATGTCTATCTTGTAATATTTCTGTTCCAGTACCCATAATGCTCCATTGAAGTTAAGGCATTCCCTTTTGAGTGACCTTAACGGATGTGGGGTGTTACATTTGGTATCAGAGCAGAAGGTTACCAGATTGTGCAAAAGTTTTTAAAACCTTTTGAAATTATTTTCAAAACGCTTACAAAGAAGCATTTTTCTAAAGAAAAGTTTTGTTTTACGAAAGGCATATTCCCCAAAGCCATATGCACCATCTTTGGATTCTCTCCTTGAGTCTCTTCTCTCTTTCTTTTTCACCATAGTTTGTAGGCATGCGACACATTTCAGAGGGCAAAGGAGTGCCAACCTCCATCTGTAGCCGCAGTAGATTTACATGCGACTAATCTTATCTCAAGCTTTGTAGGGTTGCCGTGAGATGGAAGTAGCTTTCGAGAAACTTGTCAACAAACTATACAAGGATAGTAAGAACGAGGATAAAGAACACAAGACTAAGGATGAGAAACTTGTTGATATGGCTTAATCCACGAAGGAGGAAAAGGTGAAAGGAAAGAGGCCAAAGTGAAAGAATAATAAAACCCATGACAAGAGAAAGTATCTTTAGTATGGTAAAAAAGGGACATGTAGTTAAGTATTATAGGACAAGGACAAGATCGTCGAGAGGGCAATTGTATGCTCTCACTACTAGCATACTTAAGAGAGGTGGTAACATTTCTATCAAAGGTTTAGCTTTGCTTTTCTATCATCCCATTAGAACTTTGTTTTGTACATTGCATCCTTTTAATTCAGCTTCGATAGTTGAAGTCTCTGCACCTTAGTACTAGCGTAGTAGAGGATCCCATTTTTGTCTCAAATCCTGTTGGGGAATCGGCTCATTTATTCATGACTTGTTTGGATTTGAGAATGTCTATGCTAAGTGTTGAGTTTAGAAGTAAAGCTTATGTTTTTGGGCTATGGGTTGATTCTAGGGATGGAGTGGTTGTCCAGAAATGGTACCATTCTCGAGTATGAAAAGAGGGTAGTTAGACGCTTGACTTGCTTTGGTAATGCCCTCGAAGTCTAGTGTAACCCTTAGGGTTCTGCCATGTTTAGTTACCTAGAATCTCTTGATACATTTATTGATCCGCTCGAGTAGTGTTCGCCACTAAGGCGAATGGTTCATTTCGCTTATGCATGAGTCATAGAAAATCACCTTAGTAAGTACATTTGGCAACATGGTTGGCATTTGTTTATTTTCAAGAGATAATTCATTTATGTGGAGTACCTTATAATAAGTGAATGAGATCCAAGATTCACTGGTGAATTTTGGAGAGCTTGCACGAAACCATGAGTACGCAGTTATGTTTAAGCCGAGTATACTAGAAGAAGAATAAGTAAAAGTGGAACGAGAGGCAACAGTGGAATGAGTTCCAACTCATATTTTGGAAATAAGAAGATACGAAATTGTGAAGTTAAAGACGGTGAAAGCACAATGGAGTAAAGCTCAAGGAAATGCGACTTAGAAGATTGAAGACTAGACACGCACATCATATCTCTTTTTAAGAGTATATCCTTGATCCCTCTTTTCCTGTAGAGCTTACTTGTATGCTATCTTTTAAGTATAACCTCTCGGTCCTATTCTCAATCCTGCTTCTGTTGCAAACCCCATAGGGAGTATGACTCATCTGTTAGTAACACATGTTGGGGCTTGAGGGTGTCTGTTGGGTTGACTAAACTTTTTGGGTTTTATAGGATATGGGCTGGTGCTTAGGGAATTCTTCTCCTATTCAGTATATATGTGACGTAGATTTCCATCTTTGACATTGCCTAATGGGCACAAAGTTTTTACATGCTTCTATCATTCCGCTATATCTTTAGGTAGGAACAATTGGGTGAAACATGTGTTTGAGACATGTTATGATTGATGGTTGCAAGTGGTCACAAGTGGTCGCTTGTGGTTGCATAACACACATTAGGCACTAGATCGGCTCAGACACATTTTCATATTGCATATGCATGAGTGTTTATACTTGTTTATGGATGAAATTGAATGTGTTATCATGTGAATGTTGCATATGGATGGATGTTTGAGCACACATAAAGTGTTTATGTGATTAGGGCTATTTGCATACATGTTGGACTCATGGCACTAAACATATTTTGCATTAAGAAGATCAATCAGGCCTGATCATTTGCATTAGATAAGGAACATATACACACACTTTCTGCATATGTTCATACAGCATTAGAAATCTCCTAAGAACAATGGATGCCTGTGATTGATGACTGAGTAGATGGATGATTGGATGGTAGGGCACATTCTTCTTAACTTGAAGATTTCGGGGACGAAATCCTTTAAGGAGTGGAGAATGTAATATAACATGTTAAAACAAGAAATCAAGGCAGAATTAAATTTTAAAATCAAAATCAGGGAAAATGGGTTATGCCATTGCGTTCGTCTCGAAATTTTACATGAAATAGAGTCCGAGTTTTCGAAAATCGGAGTCCGTATGAGGGAGATATGACCTCCAGAAGTTTCAGAAATTTTCAGAATCAAAGACAGCTCGAATTTCGAATTCAAAATTCGAATTCAAACCCCGCAGCAGGCAGGGCGGGAAAACTTCCGCCCATAGACCAGGTCCTAGGGGTCGACCATAGTGTCGACCTCCCAGGAGCCAGGTCGACCATAGTGTCGACCTGGGGGTCGACCTGCCTCCCGAACCACTTTTCTGAACCCGATGCATTCTGATGTATTTAGACTTGTTTCGTGACCAGATTCGTCTGCCTAACCCTATATAAACAGCCCCTAGCCTCATTCTCTCCACACCATTTCATTCTGTCCTTATGCTGCTTCTGAAAATAATTAAATTAAAGAGAGAATGGCTACTTCTTCTTCGTCAAGACAATATCTAGGAATTGCAAATTGGGGGTTTTTCAACTAGAACAAGACTAAACAAATAGAGATTCAACAACTGCAACAACCGTTTCTAGAATCAAATCTCTGCACTCTAATTCTCAATCCACGCTCTGTAAGTTCTAGTTACTTTGAGACTGAAACTTGTTAAATTTGATATGGACATGGAATAAAATGAAATTGGACATAAGCTTGATTATCTATTTGGACCTGTCCTTATCCTTTCTTGAATCTATGATTTTGGGTTATTTCTTATCGACTGAATCATGCCCATTCATGTTGTTGGACCTAGTTTATTATTCAAACTCTAGATTGTAACATAAATTCTTTGATCTTGACTTGTGGAAATATTTCTATTTGGGGCCTATTCATGTTGTAAATCAAATTCTTTCATGTCTATAAACCTTAATATGCCTATGAGACTGTGGACATAAGGTTTTGCCTATGCCTATGACTATGATGATGAACATAAGACTATGCCTATGCCTATGACTAAGAACATAAGACTGTGCCTATGATTGTGAACATAAGACTAGGCCTGTGCCTATGACGGTGAACGTAAGACTGTTGCCTATGACTATGACAAGGACAATTGTGGCTAATCAACTATGACTCTTGACTATGAGAACTATTCCCTATGATTATGAACATAAGGCCATTATCTATGACCATGACTTTGAAACTATTACTGTTAGTTGCTTATGACTATTGCCTAGAACTATTTTGGATAATTAACCATGACTATTGTAATTAATCGCTTAGAGTTCTTAATTATGAGAATTTTACCTATGACCATGATTATGACTATTGGGGTTAATTACTTGGGACTATTATAGTTTATTGAAACCCATGTTATATACCGAATTTACAGTTTGTTGGATCTCATACCGAGGGTGTGACTTGCTTAGTTTATTCGCTATTATGTACACCAAAACCATTGGGTCCATTATCCTTGTATTTGGCTTGCTTTCGCATACCTATTCTTTTATGTCAGCGTTTACCATGACTATCGTCTTATCTTGCTAGATTTGAAATCCTTTATGCCAGTGATGTTGTAACCAATTATCTCAAGTTATGTCATGCTAGTCTTGTAACCCCTTTTATCACTTTATGCTCGTCTCTTTTGCCTATCATAGTTTTGATGTTATTCCCCTTATTCTGAGGTTTGGGTTTATTTGTAGTATGGATCGATTCACGTTTACGTGCGATGGGAATACGATTTGGGTAGAATAGGAAAAACATGAATTGATTATGAACATGAATTATGAACCCGATAAAAGGCAAAACTTGAAACATGAACGCTGTTATAACTTGAACCTGGACATGGACACGAACCTGACATCGACTTGATATGAAACTTGCCTTGAAAACTTGACACGAACTTGACATGAAACTTGAACATGGACATGACATTAGAATAAACATGAAAATGGCCAACTCGAGGTTGGGTTGAGTTGCAGTGTAAATCTGCCCGGAACTGCTCGGCAAATCCTGTTACAGCAAACAATAGGATCCAATGTGGGTAGTTGGTCATATCGCGCTTGAAACCCGAGGTTAGACTGAGTTGTGGTGTAAATCTGCCCGGAACCGTCCGGCATATCCAGTGACCACAACAACAGGTCTGATGTGAGAGGTTGGGGTGCATTAATGAATTAATGCCACATGATAGGGTTAAGTCATGTACCGCTTGAATATACTTAACCAATTTGACACGATGGTTTTATAGGGTTAAGTCATGAACCGCTCGAATATACTTAACCAATTTGACACGATGATTTGATAGGGTTAAGTCATGAACCGTTTGAATATACTTAACCAATTTGACACAATGATTTGATAGGGTTAAGTCATGAACCGCTTGAATATACTTAACCAATTTGACACGATGATTGATAGGGTTAAGTCATGAACCGCTTGAATATACTTAACCAACTTGACACATGATTCGTAGGGCTAAGTCATAAACTTGAACGACAACACTTAGCCAATTTGACATGACACGTAGATGGGTTAAGTCTCGAATTTAAATGACAACACTTAACCTGCTGGACGAAACCCTAGTTACGCGGTCCTTTTCAGCAGTAACCCACTATATGTATTATGGTACCCTAGAACTAGGCAGGGTGGGGCACGATTACTGGGCTGATTGTAAGCGACCAGAACGACGGCTGTGTGGGTGCGCCAGTGTAGGTTCTAACGGAGTGCGGGCGTGCACACACTCCGGAGCAGAAAAAGAAGGCATTGGGCACCAGTAGGTTTACACTGTGCGTGCTTGATTCATGTCGGTGGTTGGCACCCTAGGGCTTGATACACCCTATGGTGGACCTAGCACAGGTGACTACATTTCGTGATTGGGCCGTATGACACAGACACATGAACGAGCTAGGACTTGTAGGGAGCCGATCGATTAATAGATCATTACGTGGAATTCGTTAGGTAGCTTAATCCCTAGTGGTCCTAGGTGGCAAAAATCCTAATCGAATCTAGAAAATGTTCAACAGGTACCATAATCCCTAGTGGTCCTAGGTGACATAAATCCTAGTTGAACATGCGATAGTTCATGATAAGAAAACCTAGCCAGAACAAGGGTGGCGGTCCAAACGATTTCAAGAATGGTGGCACTACGTTGAAGTAGTATAGAAATACGTGATGAAACCCGTAAGATATATGGCAAGGGACTGTACATATACATGGAAAGGATGATACGGGTTGGGGTACTAGTACAGTTGGTGCAGAGAATGTCAAACATGCGATGCTATACGTAGTTTACCTGGTTTACATAGTTTATCTTGTTACCGCAGTTTATCTTGTTATCTTAGTTTAACTTACCTATCTCGTCATCATCCTTATGTTTACTTTCAGTTTATACATGTCATGTTACCTTTACTTGTTTCTACGCTGAAAGTCACTAGGACTTACCAGTCTGTATGACTGACCCGTTTTGTTTCGCCTCTTTTTCTTCCGTTTCCCCCACCCCCCCCCCCCCACCCCAGGTTTTCAAGGAGGAAGCACTAGTATTTAGTTTGGACTTTTTTCTTCTTCAAGATCATCATATATGGCTTGGACCTTTCTTGGCTATGGCTGCTTTACTTTTTTACTTGGGGAATGATTTATGACTATGGTTTTATGCTTCTTTACTATTGCAAGACAGATTTCGATGTTATAGAATTTAATGGCATTTTGAGGTAAAAGGCTTTAGACCTTACTAGATTTTAAAGAAATGAAATTTGGTTTTTCTTCTGCTGTTTTATATATGTTCTGTCTTGTAATATTTCTGTGTATTTTTACCTAGATAATGCTCCACCAAAGCTAGTGCATTCCCCTTGTGAGTGACCCTAGCAGAGGTGGGGTGTTACAGGTCGACTCCCCAGTCGACACCCCCTAAGGGGGGTCGACTCCCCAGTCGACACTCCCCGGGGGGGAGGGGGGTCAATACCCACGAGCGGGAATTTTCCCCCTCAGCCCGCATTGGTCAGATTTTGATTTTTGAACTGTTTTGAAGGTCCTGGAATTATTATATATATATATATATATATTCTTCCTTATGTGTATATAAACTTCTAAGGCTTATAACTTCTTCATACGATATCCAATTTACGCAAACCCGGATCTATCCCAAGCAGAATTTCGTGATGAATGCAATGGAGCAGCCCATTTGCCTTAGTTCTTATTCTAAAAATTAAGTATACTTAATTTTAATTTTTTAAAATTACGGGATGTTACATTCTCCCCTCCTTAAAGGATCTTGTCCCCGAAATCTTCAAGTTCAGAATAATGTATCCTACCATCCATCATCCATTTACTCATCCATCATCCACAAGCATCCATTGTCATTAAAAGATTTCTAATGCTTATATGAGTATATGCGGAGGTGTGTGTATATGTCCCAATACTAATGCGAAAATCAGGCGGTCTACTGATTCAGTTGACCTCCTTAATGCAATGTATGATTAGTGCCATAAATCCAATATGTATGCAAATAATCCTATTATAACATGTAAGTTCTATATGTGTGCACGTCCATTCGTCCAAGTGCAACTCTCATCCATAAAAGAAAAGAAAATGCACACGCATCCATATGCAGTATGAGAGAGTGATTGAGCAGATCTAGTGCCTAATGTGTGTGTATATGCGTCCACAGGAAACCACTAGCAAACACTTACATCTAGTAGCATCCATCTAACATAACATGTTTCAAATACATGTTTTCATCCATAGGACTCCTATCTAAAGGTTGAAAACACTAGGGATAAGAAATGCTCGATTGAAAAAAACAGGCACATATAAAGCTTTGAAAAAGGAGTTAAGAACATACCCTCGAAAAGGAAAGGGTACGAAGCACGAATTCTATCTTCGGTTTCCCAAGTTGCGTCTTCTAGGTTGTCTCCCCATTGAACCTTCACCAACTTTATTTCTTTGTTGCGCAGGTTCTTAACTTTCGATCCAAGAATACGGGTAGGGACTTGTCTGAGTGTCGCCTCCCATTCTACCTCCACTTCTTCCAACGTACTCGGCTCAACGACTTCTGCGGTGTCATGCAGGCACTTCCGCAGATGAGAAACATGAAAAACATTATAAACACATGACAAATTCTCTGGGAGTTTTACGTTATAGGCCATTTGGCCATTTATCTCGGTTATGGGAAAGGGTCCCACAAACCTAGGTGCCAACTTCCCTACTAAACCAAAGCGGACCACATTTCTCAGAGGCGATACTTTGATGAAAGCTAAGTCTCCCACTTCAAACTCGATGTCGGTTCTCCTCTTGTCTACATAGGACTTCTGCCTATCTTGAGTTGTTTTCATTTGCCATCGAATAAGGACAATCTTCTCAGATGTCTCCCTAACCATATCAGGCCCAAGTAACAATCTTTCTGTAGATTCCCACCAACCAGTTGGAGACCTACAGGGTCGCCCGTATAATGCTTCGAAGGGTGTCATACCGATGCTGGCTTGCTAGCTATTATTATAGGAAAACTCTACTAATGGAAGATGCTCTTCCCAAGTCCCTACGAAGTCTAGGATACACAGCCTAAGAAGATCTTCTAGAATTCTGTTCATCCTCTCTGTCTGGCCATCGGTCTGAGGATGATAAGCGGTACTCAAACACAACTGTGTACCCAATGCTTCTTGCAAACTCCTCCAAAATTCGCTGGTAAATATGGGGCCACGATCACTTACGGTGCTAGAAGGCACTCCATGAAGACGAACTACCTCACAAACATAAATCATTGCCAACCATGATGCCGTCCTCTTGCTCTTAACCGGAACAAAGTGAGCGCTCTTCGTGAGTCTATCAACTATCACCCAAATTCTGGTATTGCCTTTCTTCGATCTAGGCAAACCATCTATGGAATCCATAGAGATGCTCTCCCATTTCCACTGAGGAACCTCCAAAGGATGAAGTAGACCACTAGGCTTCTTTTGCTGAGCTTTAACTTGTTGGCAAACTAAACAATGAGAAACAAATTCGGCCACATCTTTCTTCATCCCAGCCCAATAGAAAACCCTTTTCATGTCTCTGTACATCTTGTCGCCGCCTGGATGAGTAGTCATCTTAGAATGGTGGGCTTCTTCTAGGACTGACTTTATCAAGCTTCCAATCTGAGGAACACAAAGCCTTCCGTCTCGTCGCCCTTTTCATCTATGGCATATCTAATGAGGTGACTAGATGTCTCCCCTCCTCTAAGTTATTCCATGATGTCCAAAATCTGTGGGTCACTTTGTTGAGCAGCTCCTTCAGGTCCACAAGAGTTGGTCGTATCTCCAAGGATGCTAACAAATCAGGCAAAATCTGACTGGAGGATCTAAAATCAAAAGCTGATATGAACTCTAAGTTCTTTCTTTCTACAAACAGAGGACTCAAGGCCACCCTTTTCCTACTTATTGTGTCTGCCACCACATTACCCTTGCCAGGGGTATAAGTAATCTCAAAATCATATGAAGTTGAGAACTCCATCCACCGCTGTTGCTTTAAGTTGAGATCCTTCTGTGAGAATAAATACTTGAGAGACTTATGGTCGGTGTACAACTCGAACCTTTCTCCAAGCAAATAATGACGCCATGTCTTTAACACGAATACTATGGAAGCTAGCTCTAGATCATGGATGGGGTAGTTCTTTTCATGAACTCGCAACTGCCTACCCCCATAACATATTACCTTCCCCTCTTGCATTAGAACCGCACCAAGCCCTGTACCACACACATCAGCGTAAATGGTAAATACCTTACTTCCATCGGGAAAGGTCAAGACTAGGGCTGTTGTCAGAGTCCTCTTCAATTGTTGGAAAGCAACATCACAGTCTATATCCCATGAAAACACCAAATTCTTCTTTGTCAGCTGGTGAGAAGGGCTGATATCTTCGCGAAGTCCTTAATGAACTTCCTATAGTAACATGCCAAATCAAGGAATCTTCTCACCTCGGTTGCTTTTATAGGAATCTGCCAATCTTGCACTGCAACCACCTTCGCTGGATCTACAGCTATCCCTTCTTTGGAGACGACATGCCCCAAGAATCTCACTTCCTTTCTCCAAAAGTGGCATTTGGAGAACTTTGCTTTAAGTTGATGGTCATGGAGAGTTTTCAAGACTTCTCTCAGAGGTTGGGCATGCTCTTCTTCGTTCTTGGAGAAGATCAAAATGTCATCAACGAAGACTATGACAAATTTGTGCAGGAATTCCCAAAACACCCTATCATTAAATCAACAAAATAGGCGGGTGCATTTGTCAGCCCGAAAGGAATCACTAGCCATTCAAAGAAACCGTCCGCAGTTCTAAAAGCAGTTTTAAATATGTTGTCTTCAGCTACCCTAAGCTGATGGAACCCCATAGCCAAATCTAACTGAGAAAACACCGACGCACCAAGAAGCTGATCAAATAAATCATCAATCCTCGGAAATGGGTGTCTATTCTTCTTAGTGAGTTTATTCAACTCTCTGTAGTCAACACATAAACGAAGCGAACCTACTACCTAAGTTGTGAATACTACTAAAGCACCTCATTCGGATATGCTTCGTCTGATAAACCCTTTCTCAAGCAGCTCCCCTACTTGCTTATTCAGCTCCCTCCTTTCCTTTGGAGCCATGTAATGCACGGGTAATGCAACTGGTTTTGCATTGTCCACCAGATATATACGAAAGTCAATCTCGCGCCTCGGAGGTAAACCCCGTACCTCATCAAAAACATCAGAAAAATCTCGGACTATTGGGACACATTGCAAATCCTCTATAGATGCATCAAACAATTCTAAGAAACTTAGCATAACAGACCATTGTGGGTCACAAGAAACTTCGAGGGTTCTCCCACGACAAGTCAGGAGCTTAACAACCCTCCTCTCACAATCCAGGACGGCCCCATACGTAGTAAACCGGTCCATTCCTAGAATCAACCCATAGCCCATAAACCCAAGCATATAAGCACCACATTCAAATTCGACGCCTAACAAAGATAATTTCAAATCCCGACAAATCATCGATAAATGAGCTGAACCACCAATGGGGTTTGAAACAACTAGGGAATCTACTACCACACTAGTAATTAAGTGCAGAGATTTAACTACAGGACTAGATATAAACGAATGTGAAGCACTAGAATCAAAAAGTGTTCTAATTGGATGATTTGAAAGAGAAACTAAACTTTCTACGGAAATCTTTCTACCTCTTTCAGGAGCACTGATCACGAAAGCATGCACCTGCCCTCCAGAAGTTCCATCTCTTTGACCTTGTCCCTACGGTCCCTATTTCTTTGGGCACTCTTTAGAGTAGTGTCCAAGCTCTCCACAATTAAAGCAACTGGTCTTCCTTTTCTTACAATCTTTAACCAAGTGACCTTCCTTCCCACAATGGTGACATTTTCTCTTATCCCTGCCTTTGTCATTCTTCCCTCCTTTCTGTTGTTGTTGTTATTACTACCGTTGATGCTACTGCTGCCCCTTCTTGGGCCACACCTTCTTATTCTACGATGAATCCTTGGCTTTCACTATCTTCTTTTCTCCCTTGTCCTCCTCATGCATTAGGGTCATATCAAAAAGTTTTTCAAACGTGGCCCCCAACTCTAAACCGAACCTTGCCTGCTGGTTGAACTTGTTCACATACTACTTCACCGTCAAGTTTCCTTGTTTGAGTGCCAAGAACCTCTCCATCTTTATGCTTCTTTCATCTTAGGAAAGAATTTCATTTTGAACCTCTACCTAAAATCTCCCCAAGTTCTACCGGTCGTCCAACTTGGGTAATTTCCCACCAAAAAGAGGCTTCGTCCTTCAGTAGCTAGGCCGCTAACTGAACCTTCCTTCTATCCTCTACTTCAAAGATCACGAACAAGTCCTCGGTTTCCTTGAGCCAATTCCGTGCTTCTACGAATGTCTCATTCCAATGGAATGGCTTCCCTCCCAAAGCACGGAAGTCCTTGCAGATTTTTGCGAAGTTATATGCCCTTGGAGGGGGAGGGGGAATGATTAGCGCCGCTGGGGAGGAACGTCTCTTTGGCCTTCGGCAGGTGCCGTGGCCTCCAAGTTCCTATAGAACCATCTGGGTATTGTAACACCCTCTGGGATATTAGGAATGTTTTGATCTCCAGACATGCTGAAAAGAAAAAGAGGAAGAGATTTAGATAAAGGACCGAAGGATATTTCATATGGCTTTTTGGGGAATATTTCCAAAACAGACTTTTCTTTTTGAAGATACTTTCTTTTAAAACTCATTTTGAAAATATTTTTCAAAAACTCTTAAGTAATCTGGTAACCTTCAGCTCTGATACCAAGTGTGACACCCCACGTCCGTTAATGTTACTCACAAAGGGAATGCATTAGGTTTCGTGAAGCGTTAGGTAAACATACACAGAATATTACAAGACAGATATAAAAAAATTTACAGAGGAAATAAACAACTTTATTAGTCATCAAAACACCGTGATCCAAAGCATCATTTGTATGAAATATAAAAACCCATTGCAACATAAAAACCACTGTCTTGTACTTCAAAAATATCAGAGTACATAAAAGAAAGAAAATCCCCCAATAACGTAATATAGCCATTGCAATGAGAATAGGAGCTTGATCCGTACATATCAGCAGCTCCAGCAATCAACCAAAATCACGGTCAAGCCTGAATGTTTCCTCCCTGAGAACATGGGGAGGGGAACGGAAGAGAGAAGGAAAAACAAAAAGGGGCAGACATAAAGTCTGGCGAGTCTAGTTACTTTTAGCCAGTTAATAAATAAAAGTAATCATGACAGGCATAAAGTGGATAAGAGAGATCACTATACAAATGGCAGGTGTGACAAGGCAGATAAGGTAAGGTGTATACATGCTTCACTAATGACTACTCCGCACTATTACCAGTATAATCTAAAATGAGATGATCCCTTCCACTATAAGTTGGTAGACTTAGGGCATACGTCCGAGTGTACCCTAACCACTACCCTAACTGATCGGCTCCCTACTGTGTAGATACCATGTTCCGGTCCCACGGTAGGGGGTATCACTTCCCTAAAGTGGCAACCCAAGATGTGCACAGTCATATCTACTGGTGTCACGGTCATTTTGTCCCTGTCTGCCCGGCCCATGCACGCACATGTCCCCGGTCGGTTTGCGCCGTATACACCACCCGTCACGTTTTAGATCTCTTATAATCAATCAGTAAGCGTGCCCCTTCTCCGCATAGTATGGAGTTCATTACTCTGATACCGAATACGGGTTACTGACTGAAATGGGTCCCACACAATATGATACAAGCTCTCCCCTTTTGTCTTGTATCCCTGCTAGGTTTTCCACTGACTATGTATAGCCTAAAGGGTGATCTTTAGTTACATAGCCCTATACCAGTTATGCTTATCCTAAAAGGGTGATCTTTAATTACATAACTTTACCGGGTTAGGGCATATATATATATATATATATATACATATATATATATATATTACTCACCCCCTTCAGTTATACTTAAACCACCCACTATCCAATCCATTTTACTTAACCCTAACTTATGTTCATAATCATACAGTTCTTATGGATTAAATTAGGATAAGTAGTCCTTTCTCATTACCATGTCCAATTATGGTTATATTGGGCTAGACCTCCCACATTAGGCCTACAACGTGTGGATGCTGGATGTGTCGGCCGGGTCCGGGCCGTCGTATTCCGCAGTTGGGCCTAACCTCGTGTCTTAGCCCGAGTCGTATTTACACACTTAGACCTCTCACATTAGGTTCAACATTAGTGGCTGTTGGATATGTCAGTCGGGTCCGGGCAGACTTCCACCACTAATGTAATCAAACCTCGTGTCATAAGCGTTAATATAATTCCTAATTGTAATTGCTAAACATTCCATTTATTAATTAATTTACAAATTAATTAATCTTATCTTCTTGGGTGTTATTGCCCATTTTGTCAACAATTTGAATTACTAGTCCAAAAATATTTATTTACCAATTATGCCAATATTTATTTTTTCTCCCGTTTCTAACTAACGTCCTCACAAAATTGACGGCAAGCCTAGGCTAAATAATTAGCCTAGCCATAAGCGATGAAAAGAAAAGCTAATAGGAATGTAACACAAGTGATCATTGAATATGATTTGGCATAACATAGATTAACATAGTCATAAGGTTGTCATATTAACTTGTGACAATTTCTATGATGTCAAAGTGAACAAAAATGAGATCTAAACTAATCATTTAAATATCCAGCAATTCAGATCTAGCGTAGTAAGGGTGACATAGTAGCATGTTTAGATCTAAGGATAAATTCAAATGTCCAATTTATAACATATCCAAATTTATCACAATATGATAGGTGAAAGGTGATTTACATAAAGAACCAGATCTAATCAATGTCATAACTTGTCCCAAATTAACGTATTCACCCTTTACAATTACAAGCCAAGATCTATATAGGCAACATCATAGAATAACCACAATTATATCAGAGCTAGAGAAATATATCTATCAAGATCTACATAGGCAACATCATTGAATAACCACAATTATATCAGATCTAGATAAATAGATCTATCAAGATCTATATAGTATAAGGTTTAATACTGGCATAGATTCATACTTTACAACATATCCAATTCATAGTCTTTCACAATTCACTGTTATTTATTTAAACCTAAAAGTGACCAGAAACTCACAGCGTTAGGTTTAGCGAATTGAGAGAGAATAGATCTGAATTCTGAATTTGATTAGCTAAACCGTTATTGTAGAATTTGATTCTGTTTCAGTTTGCAACCCGTCAGCATATGGCCTCTATGATCTCCAATGAATAAAATAGGCGAATAGGGGACCATATTTATAGCCTAGAACCAATGAATCAGACCTAGAATCAAGTCCAGGTACATAAAACGAATTCTGTCCAGATCTGCCCGGGGTGGGGGAGTCGGCACCCCCACAGAGGGGTCGACTCCCCAGTCGACACCCCTTAAGGTTGGTCGACACCCATGTCGACACCCCATGAGGGGGTCGACACCCACGATCAGGAATTTTCCCGCTTAACCCGCTTTGGTCGAATTTTGATTTTTGAACTGTTTTGAAGGTCCTGAAATATATATATATATATATATATATATATTCTTCCTTATGTGTATACAAACTTCTAAGGCTTATAACTTCTTCATACGATATCCAATTTACGCAAACCCTGACTCTATCCCAAGCAGAATTCCGAGACGAATGCAATGGCATAGCCCGTTTCCCTTAATTCTTCTTCTAAAAACTGAGTATTCTTTATTTTGTTAATTTTAATATTTTAAAATTACGGGGTGTTACACTTCCACCTTCTATAACAACATCCAGCTCAAATACTTCCCATGCCTTGCACCTAACTCTACATCGTCCTCGTTACCGCCTCATAAATTCTATCATCACTACATTGCACCGGTCACAAACCACATACATTCAATCATAGCACCATCTGCTTCCCTGATCCTCATCTCAATCACTTTACATACAATCAATACACCTCCACTTTCCTTGTTAACAGCTATCTGCTTAAGTCACCACAGCCCATAAGTAACTGAACATCACCATCTTCACATAACCTCCGCAGCCGAGTATCACCTTCCCTTCAACATCCACAATCACTCATTAACAACTACAACACATCCTCACTTCAACCACACTTGCAATCCCGTCACACTACTGCAAATACTTCAAGAAGCACTAAACCATAAATAAGCCTTGCACAACCATCCACCAAATAATGCACGCCCGAAACCATCCACCAAACAGCCTCAACATCATCACTATCAATACCACTAACTTCCACTCATCACAAACATAACTCAAATCTGCATTACCCCCTCAACATATCAATCTCATATCCTTCATGCTACAGCCAACTCCCTCCACCTCCACGCTGCCATATCCTCCCCAAACATACCAAAATTTTCACCTCTTGCACAACCTTCAACCCATTCAAAAGCCTCTACGCAATCACCTATAGCTCCACCTGAAACCACCAACTATAAATCATCTACCCTCATTCTTTACCCAAACTCCAAAAGCCACACCTCTAACATTCACCTCAAATTGAAAACTATTACCTTCACCATCTTTCCCATACAAAGTGCTTCATTGGCCTCACTCCCTCCAAACCCAAACAACCATACAACATCTCAAACTTCCATTGTAAAACCACACTACATCACCTACCTGCACCCACTCTCCATTCAAGTACACGCAAAAATTTCACTACCAACCGGTAAAAATCCCATCACCGCAACTCTCCTTCACTTCTGGTGAGCAATCTCCACCTTCCTCAAATTCACAAACCAAAGCCAAAATCAAACAAGCAACTCCCAACCCCGCAATCGCCTACTCCGAAACCTTCCTCGAATTCGAACTCTAGCCAACCTACAACCCAACTTCCCTAAACCCGAAATCGCCTTCACATCCCAACTAGAACTAAATAGACACATTTGAGCTTAATTCGAGAGTGTTGATTTTGGAATCCAGGAAATTGAATTTCGGATTTTTGATTTTGTTTGAAAAATTGGAATCTCAATTTTTTACTTTCGGGTGCATAAAGTACAGAATTCTGCCCTATTCGAAAGTTTCAGTGGTATAATAAGTTGTGCATGGGGGTGTAAACGGGTCGGACCGGACCGGACGGAGGTGTGTCCAAGCTCTGTCCTATAAGAATTCGGACGGACACGGACCGGACATCATATAGCCTCGGACCGAGCCGGACAACGGATTGTCCTGTCCGATATAATAGAAAAACATCATCGGACAGAAAACTAGTGTGTCCAAGCTCTGTCCTATAAGAGAATCGGACGGACACGGACCGGACACCTTATAGCTTCGGACCGAGCCGGACAACGGACTGTCCTGTCCGATATACAGCCCTAGTTGTGCACCGGGCTTTACTTAAGTAGACCTAGGTTGAGGGCCAATGTTATTGTAGAGGGCTCTTGATTTTTTTTTTAGTATTCCTTCTTGAATTTTATTTCAAGTGTGTCTCTTAAATGTCTTTTATTGTGAGAGTATTTCTGCTTGTATATGATTATGAGTATTCAGTTTTAAGTTTGCTTATACGTGTGGGATTGTCATTTTAAATTGTATGTTTACGTTTGTTTAATTATTTTCCTTTTAACTCCAAGTTTTTCCTAAGAATTTTTGTTTTATCTTTCATTTTCTAAAAAAAAGTCAAAACTTTTTATTTTAGGTTGCGGAAAATCAGAAGAACCGCTTGCTAAAGATTTGCTTTGGTTGCTTGCTTTAAAAATAAAAAAATTGTTGCTAAAAAAATAAACTGCTAATAATTTTGCATGCTCTAGCATTGTGTTTTAACCCTATTTTTATTTATCTTGCATTGTTGTTTGCTTACATTTGCATTAAAAAAAATCATTTATAGTTGCATTATAGTTCATGTTTTTTTTCTGTTTTGCATTCATCTCATTTTGTTTTGATTTTCTAAGGACATTGTTGTATTTTGACAAATTGATTTCTTTCAAACGAATTATTTCTCGGTGTCTAGACAACGGCAGAGAAATAATTGTTTATAAATATTACTGTGATTCGTAAATATTATAGCAGTTGTTCCTCTGAATGTACTTAAACCTTCAGCTGCATCGCTATGGTGATTCTTGGTGCACCGATAACTCCTATCTATTAACTGGCTAAGAAATCTCTTGTAGAAATTAATCTAATCATCATCATATAAATTTAGAAATTAGTAAATAAGTAATTTGCATTAATTTAGTTGCATTAGGTTCAGCATATACGAAAAAACTAAATTAAAAAAAACATTTTCTTTTTGTAATTTTTTTCCTTCATCTTTGGAGGAAAAAAAATCAAAAATCCAACAAGAAAAAATATTTTCCATTTGTGAATAACTTCATTATTAATTAGTATTTTGTAAAAAAAACATTCAAAATACAAAAAAATTGAAAATAAAAAAAAAACATTTTTCTTTTGTAAATATATTTTTCCTTTTTTCAAAAAAAATCAAATACAAAAAAACATTCTTTAAAATGTCCGAGTTTCCTTATTCCGATGGATTTTACGATAGTTGTGAAAATCAATATAATATAAATAATTACACACCAAATTCATATGGACATTTTAGTAACAACTATTCTACAAATAATTCTGATTTTGCACCACAAAATTTTCAAAATGACGACCGACCCTCTAATCTTGAAACAAGCATTGAATCCTTACATGAAATGAGCACACAATAAAATTAAGAAATAAATGAATTGTGTGATTCATACTTGTGCAACAATTCAAGTCAAACTTTTCAAAATAATCAAAATTTGAATTTACTTCAAAATTCAAATGATTTTGATTATAACCTTGGCCAATTCAATTTTGAACTCCAAAATGAATTTCAAATACAAAATGGAAATGTAAATCACTTTTCATATGATTTTGGCAACGGGAATAATATAAATTGTGCTACACATAACACCCCGGAAATTTCGGCTAGTCGAATTTGCCAAAAACCATGTTTGTCCAAAACACAAATCATGACAGCTATGATTTTACGATCATGCTAGAACGACCGGGAATTAATAATCATGGGTGACGTAGAATGAAAACAGATGGTGGAGATTAGCAGACGGAGGCTACAATTCAAGCGAAAAAGTTGGAGGGGACCACTGCCTATCTCTACTTCGGTGTTATTCACGGCATATCCCACCGGTTGAAACAGCAATTCCGATGATTTTATAGGATAAATATATAACATCACTAAATGCATTGGATATAATTTTAATAAATGCCACATATTAGAGTATTCATTAAATCCATAGGTTGGGCTTAAATAAGAAAAAATCAACCATACATTTATCATTGTGCAACTCTGATGAGATAGACATCGATATTCATTCCTGCACACTCGATAAACACGTTAGTATGACTTAAATGACAAACATGAAAAATGCACTACTACAAGATGAAATATCAAATAACAAAAATTTTTTTTTATTAATATAGCAGTTGCATCTAGCACTTGTGACTGCTTATGTACCTTTATCTAATTGGGTAAGCAATTAGATGAAGGATCAAGCCAACATACTTCTTTTTTTAAAAACATTTAAAATAAATATTTACTTCCAAAAATACTCTAAGTAAGGGCAAAACACTCTGCAAACACTAGTTTTGAAAGATATCTATGTATCTATTGTAGAACATCGTTTCAAAAGATAAACATCTTATATTTTAAATACCAAGAAACTATTTTGTGATAAAGTAGATTATAACTCCAAACTAATTATCAAGAAAAGAAATACTTGAAAATATTGTTTTGTATAAAACATTTGTTAAAGTAATGCATTTCGATAATGCAATTATAGCTATCAAACCATAGGTATTCTATGTCTGTCCTAGTCCCCTACTAATCCTTATGTTATTGGTTTCAGGACTTTATGCAAGTCATACTAAGTCATCAGTGTCCCGAATCATCAGTCGTATATGGTATTTTCTTACTGAAGCAAAGATAGCGGTCAATATAGTATGTTGAATTCGTGTGCAACATTAAATCAAAACACAAGTATGAGAAATTAGTAATCATTTAGATCATGTGTATACTCATAATACTCCTTGCTACTTCATGAAAAAGCTTTCATAGAACATAACATAATTCTTGCCAACACTCCAAAGCAAGCAAGTCTCCTCCTTGAATCATCGCAATTCGCAACGTTCACGTCAAACTACTTTGCTCTCGAGATTGAGATGTTTCAACCCATTTTCACTTTAATTTAGCATCCGCAATTAGGATAGTTGGTTTATGATATTATGAGAAGTCTCAAGTCCAAATTTGAGAGGATTTGGAGTGTTGGCTATTTAAATATGAATTTTGAAAGTAAAATAACAATTTCTGCATTTAAAGAGCAAAACCCGCGAAGCACATCACTTCCAAAAGGATTTCATCACGGCTACTCTTCAAATTAGAAAAAGTGATAAACAAGCAAGTTGTTCATCATTAAAATATCTTTATACTGGGAAAATTTGAGGTAATTTGCCTAAGTAAATCAAAAATTATGGCCTCTAAAAGTGAATCAATCATTTCTAGCCTAAAAAACAGAAATAATAAATCCACTCACTTCTCACCGATTTTTCCCTAAACTACTCTCAGATTTGGAAAAAGTAATTAAAAGAAAAGTTGTTCCACTTTGAGTCAGCTTTCCAACGAGATAAAAATCAACTAATTTGGACTTATAATTCAAAAGTTTGGCATAATTGCTGAGAGTATGTGTTTCTAAAAACAGAAACATGCACCAAAAAAATTCTTCACTTTTATGCGACTTTCGAAAATTCTTCTTTACGAATCTTGCAAAATGATCTAAATAAAAGTTCTTCCATTTTGAAATAGATTTCCAACAAAAAAGAATCACTCAATTTGGATATACGGTTCGGAATATATGACCGGAATAAGTAGGAGGATTTTTTGTTTTTGGTGTCATCCTTTATCAAAATGGCATGCTATTTATAACATTTCTCAAGGTTGTTTTGGTCCTTTTGACCTTGGACACTTGTTCATTATCACTTATGAAAACATTAGGATGGTGACACATGCCTCCTTAGGTGTCATGAAAGCCTTCTACACATGAACACCTAAGAGGGTTATGTGTCCTTATCTTTTATTTTATTTTAGCTTACATAAGAAGTTTCTCGTTTTAAAATCATTTTTCCCTTACGTGAATATATGCATTCATGTTTAACAACCATGCTAACTTAATATATAATATGTGTTAGCATGTACGAGAGTGTCAAGATCTTTCTGATAAGTATTAGTGGATGAATGTCTAGAATTTGATAAACGACTTCTGGCCAAATTTTCAACTTCACATTGAACTAAATATTTTTGTACACTACTTTAAAAATTATTTCACTATCACTCTTTATTATTTAAAAGATATTTATTTTAGTTACAACTCATCACTTCGATATTTAAAATTTATTTGTAAATTCAGGCGGTAAATTGTCGGGTTGTTACATTCTTTCCCCCTTAAAAGGAATTTCGTCCCCGAAATTCTATGCAATACTTAATCAAAAGAAAGCCAAATATTCCACAAATAAAACTCTAAGTATCCATGGCATTTTCTTGAAAGTATACTTTCAAAACAGTCTCATAAATCAAATTTTAAGACATACCTGGATATTATATGATTCAAACTTCTCATTTTATAATCAACATTCTATCAATCCTGCAAGCTGTCATTGGATCAAGCATCTCATAGCTTCTTCAAATGCCCAAATCCAGGATCATGTTCTTTGCAATCCACATCGTTACCTAGTCTCTTTCCCATGAACATACACTCAATTTGGAATTGATTTAGATCCTCCCTTTTTTATACATAATTACAACCAATGCCAAATCATTTAGTAAAGATGTACCCTTCTTATGTGGTAACCATCGAAATGTACCAAAGATTCATCGTACTCCGGCTCATATGACTCATCATCATCAAGTAAGTATGTATTCGCCATGTTGCGGTACTCATCAAAATGTACCAGAGAGTAATATTTTCAAAATAGACATCTCAAATAACTTCTTCAAATTTTTTTAACAACGTGATTATATTCATCAAAGTGGATCCAAGCCACACCCTCAATTTAGGCTATTCTATTGCGGTCGACATCCCCTCACTAAGTAGGGATGTACTTTACTGGTTCAGTACCACATAGAGTGATAGTTGCACTACCCAAGATCCATTGTCTTATACCATACATCATCGTCATCACTATCCGAAGGTAACCATCATATTGCGGTCGGCATCCCCTCACTAAGTAGGGATGTACTCTACTGGCTCGATACCACATAGAGTAATAGTGCACTACCCAAGATCTATTGTCTTATACTGCACATCATCATTATCATCACTATCCGAAGGTAACCATTACATTGCGGCTGACATCCCCTCATTAAGTAGGTATGTACTCTACTGGCTCGATACAACATAGAGTAATAATGCACTACCCAAGATCTATTGTCTTATACCGCACATCACCATCATCATTATCCGAAGGTAACCATCATATTGCGGTCTACATCCCCTCACTAAATAGGGATGTACTCTACTAGCTCGATACCCCCTAGAGTAATAGTGCACTACCCAAGATCTATTGTCTTATACCGCACGTCGCCATCCGAAGGTATTCATCATTGATGAAATAGTCAATAATAATCTTTAGTAAGTATAAACAAAGTATTCTCTCAAAGTACTTTTATACTTTGAAATTATTATTCCCATATGGATAACCATTTCATTTTGGAAAATCCATACTCCCAACTTCAAAAATCATCTTAAGTATGACCCTTTTTTTCTCATCAATCTTTTCGTATTACTCGATGTATCTCAAAATCTTACAAGTTACGACATTCTCATTAAATGATGTCAAACTCTTTTTTTTCGGTCAAACACATAGTAAGTTTTCAACAATGTTTTGAGACAGCAAACTCTCAAAATTTCAAATGTGTATGATGTAATATTCTATATGATAATTTTATTGATCACATGAAACAGAATAGAAAATAAGAAGAAGATAGAGAAAATATTTGATATTACTTTATTGCCTGATTTTTTTATTACAATGTTAAACATTGACTCTACTTATAGTTGAGAAAGGAGCATTCTAGAGCATATTCGGGTCTTATACCAAATATAGACCCAAATTAATACAATGCCTAATATAACTCATAATTAATGCAATCCAAATAAAAGGCAACATATTTTATTATTAACTCTAACATCCCCCCTCAAACTCATGATGCAGCTGTTATGAGCATCGAGAGTTTGCTAACTAGAAAACGATAATGGAAAACTGAATGTGACTTAGTGAAGAAATCTGCAAAGAAGATGGTACAAAAGGTAAGATGATCGTTCTCTTCTCAAGATGATGCCACTAAGGTGACAATCAATATCAATATGCTTGGTTCTTTCATGAAATACTGAATTACGATCTATTTGAATTGCATTTTTATTATCACAATACATAGGAGTTGGCTGAGAAAGAAATACTCCCATATCCTCAAGTAACCAACGTAACTAAACAATTTCTTTAGTAGTGGATGCCATAGCACGATATTCTGCTTAAGTTGAAGAATGAGAAACAATTGATTGTTTCTTACTCTTCCAAGGTACAAGAGAATCTCCCAAAAAAATACAATAACCCATAATTGATTTACGGTCAGTTGGATTACTACCATAATCAGCATCAGAATATGCACGCAACTCCAAGAAGGAAGTAGAAGAAAGTACCATACTATGGAAAATAGTACCTCTAAGATATCTCAATATGCAAAGAACAGCGACCCAATGAACTGTAGTGGGACAAGCTACAAATTGACTAACAATATGAACAGCATATGAAATATCCGTACGTGTGATAGTAAGATACACCAAGCTTCCAACAATAGTATGATACAAAGTAGGATCTGATAAAGGACTTCCATTAGAAGGAGAAAACTTTGCGTTAATCTCAATGGGGGTATCAGAAGTCTTATTATCTATAAGTCTAGCTCGATCAAGAATATCTGTGATATATTTTGATTGAGAAAGAAGATATCCTTTAGGTGAATGTGCTACCTCAATACCCAAGAAATATCTTAATGGACCCAAATCTTTCATTTCAAATCATCTAGCTAACTCTTTCTTTAATACAGAAATTCCCTATACATCATCACCAGTAATAATCATATCGTCAACATATAATGATAAGATTATACGTCCAACATTAGTTCATTTAACAAAGAGAGCAGGATCATGATGACTAGAGATAAAGCCAAGAGAAGATATAACAACTGAAAATTTCTCAAACCATGCTCGCGGAGCTTGTTTTAGACCAAACAATGCTTTCTTTAGTCTACAAACATATTCAGAATCATATGGAACACCAGGAGGAGGTTCCATATAAACTTCTTCTTGAAGATCTCCATTCAAGAAAGCAATCTTAACATCAAGTTGAGAGATAGACCATTGACGAACTGAAGCTTCAGCAATTAAAGTGCAAACAGTTGTCATCTTAGCAACAGGAGAAAATGTTCCCTCATAATCCATGCCATACTTTTGAGAATACCCTTTTACGACCAATCTAGCTTTGTATCTCTCAATGGATCCATCAGAATTAGTTTTAACCTTATATACCCAACGACAACCAACAACCCTCTTACCAGAAGGTAGAGGAACCAAATCCCAAGTATTTGTCTTTTGCAAAGCGGAAAGTTCCTCATTCATCGCCTCTTGCCAATGAGGATCAAGAATTGCCTCTTTATATGAAGAAGGTTCAGAACAACTATTGATTGAAGACAAAAAGGAGGTAAAAGATGAAGAATAACCAGAATATGCATAATCTGGTAATTTTGTGGATTTACGATTGCGTGTGGAATGACATAAAGGTGGTGGAGGAGGTGGTGGTGATGGTGGTGGTGGTGATGGCGATGGTGGAAGATCTACAGTCTCAAAAGTTGCTTGAGGAGGCATGAGAAAAGAGGGAGCTTCATTGTTATCATTTTCTGAAAGCATGTTATTATCTAGTTATGTCTTGAGCCTTAGTTGGAACAAAGAAGAAAGGGATGTGTTCAAGAAACACAAAATGGTGAGAGAGATAGAGTTTGTTAGTAATTGGATCAAAACATCAATATCCATTTTGTCCAGCACCATATCCTAAAAAGGCACACACCGTTGAACGAGATGACAATTCATTGCATTCAGTATGAGGATAAAGAACAAAGCAAGTATATCCAAAAACTTTGAAGAATGAATAATCAGGAGCAAAACCATACAATTTTTCAAAAGGAGAAACACCCGAAATATGAGAAGATGGAATTGTATTAATTACAATCATGGCTGTAAAAACAGTCTCCACCCAAAATTCATTAGGAACAGAAGAGGATAATAACATGGATCTAGCAGTTTCAAGAATGTATCTTTGTTTCCTTTCTGCAACACCATTTTTTGAGGAGTGTCTGTGCATGAAGTTTGGTAAATAGTTCCATCTAAGGTAAGTAATTCTCAAAATTTGTTAGATGTGCATTCCCCACCTAAATCACATCGAAAATGTTCAATGACAGTTGAGTTTTAACAAGAGCTCGAAAAGCAGTATAAATTCCAAAAAATTCTTAACGATGTTTCATTAAATATATCCAACAATAACGTGTATGATCATCAATAAAAGATACATAATAATGAGACCCTCCTTTTGTGGGAATAGGGGATGGACCCCATACATCAGAATGAATTAAATCAAAAGGAGCATAAGAAACATAAGTACTTTTATTAAAAGGTAATGTAGAAAACTTAGCAAGTTTGCAACCACTACAATCAGAAATATCATGAATTTTCAAATTTCCTAATGCCCCTGTGGATGCTAAAAATCTTAAATGAGATGAAGAAACATGACCAAGACGTGAATGCCATAAATAAAAAATAGAAGAAGAAGGACTTAAACGAAAAGAAGACAAATCAACATTAGTAGCAGCAGTAGTAGTAGAAGAAGGATCTAAACGAAAAGAAGACAAATCAACATTATTAGCAATAGTAGTGGAAGAAGAAGAAGATGGACCTAAACAAAAAGAAGATAAATCAACACTAGTAGCAACAGTAATATCATATGCTTTCAACACATTCAAAACACAAAGCTCCCCTTCTCTATAGTCTATCCCAACCAGCTTCTGTGACTGCAAATTCTGCACAAAACATAAAGAAGATGTGAAAGTGACTATATTACCAGTATCACATAATTGACCAACAGATGCAACATTTAATGTGAGATTTGGAACATGGTAAACATTCGGAAGTGACAATTTAGAACTTATTACAGATCCAACACCATCTGAAGGCAAAGGAGTGCCATCGGCGATCATAACATTAATAGAAGATGAAGGGGCCAAAGAAACAAAAGATGAAGAATATGGTGCCATATGATGTGAAGCACCAGAATCTAAGATCCATAAAGTAGATGGCATACCTGAAGATTTTTGAAACAACTGATCAAAAGATTTTTGAGGCAACTGACCTATGGAGGAAGCGACAGACATGGCTTGAGGCTGTAAGGCGAGAAACTTCTAAAATTGCTCAGCCAAATTATTGGGATCTGATGTTGATATATCCATAACTGGCTCTGATACCATGATAATTTTATTGACCACATGAAACAGAATAGAAAATAAGAAGAAGACAGAGAAAATATTTGATATTACTCTATTGCTTGATATTTTTTATTACAATGCTAAAATTGGCTCTACTTATAGATGAGAAAGGAGCATTCTAGAACAAAACATTCTAGAGCATATTTGGGTCTTATACCAAATATAGACCCAAATTAATACAATGCCTAATATAACTCATAATTAATACAATCCAATAAAAGGCAACATATTTTATTATTATCTCTAACACTAGGTAGTTAATCTAGCTTCCAAAAAAAAAATTTCGATCAAATCCAATTAAGGAATCAAAAGTTATGACCCAATTGCTGATAGATCTTTTAGTAGGTTTAAGTTAACATCAACACAACTAAACTATTCCAATATCACATTATGTAATAACAAAAATATTTAAAGTGATTTTTCTTACCTTGGTTTTGCATGAATGTAGTGTTTAATTTACTCTTCCGGATCTTCCTCAAGTTTATTTGCCCAAGCTTATTTAGTTCCTTCCTCGACAAGATGTTATTTCACTTTCTTTTTAAGCCACTTCATTGCATCCATTTTAAGCTACTGCATTCCTCTCTTTGTAAGCCATTCCATTCATTCCTTCGTTACTTTATGACTAATCATATGCACTTACAACTTCGTTAAACCTCTCTGTGTAGTGCTTGATAACATATTAACAATTATTCTTATTAGTATAAACACTAAACAAAAGTTAAACATACAAAATAAATACTACTCATAACCCTGGTCAGAGGAATGCTGCCTTATCCTATCTAGTTCTATTTATCAAATTAAGATAACTTCATTTTAAAATTTCCAAAATGATTTACTAGTCTTAGGAGAAATTTTATTTAGGCACCTAACATATGCTCTGATACCAACTTGTAACCCCCTAGAAATTTCGACCAATCGAATTTGCCAAAAACCCCGTTCGTCCAAAACAAACCACGACAACTATGATTTTATAGGATAAATATAAAACATCACTAAATGCATTGGATATAATTCTAATAAATGCCACTTATCAGAATATTCATTAAATCCACAGGGTGTTCCTAAATAAGAATTAAGCATAATTACCATACATCTATCATTGTGCAACTCTAATGAGATGGACATCAATATTCATTCTTGCACACTCGATAACACGTTAGCATGGCTTAAATGATAAACATGAAAAATGCACCACTACAAGATGAAATATCAAATAACAAAAAATATTTTTATTAATATAGCAGTTGCATCTTTGCCACTTGTGACTGCCTATGTACCTTTATCTAATTGGGTAAGCAATTAGATACATGATCAAGCCAACGAAGTTCTTCTTTACAAAACATTTAAAATAAATATTTACTACCAAAAATACTTTTTATATCAAGTAAGGGCAAAACACTCTACAAATACTAGTTTTGAAAGATTTATATGTATCTCTTGTAGAGCTTTCTTTTAAAAGATAAACATCTTATATTTTAAATAGCAAGAAACTACTTTGTGATAAAGTAGACTATAACTCCAAACTAATCATCAAGAAAAGAAATACTTGAAAATATTGTTTTACATAAAACATTTATCAAAGTAATTCATTTCAATAATGCTGTTGTAGCTATCAAAGCATTGTTATTCTATGTTTGCCCTAGTCCCTAATCTTTATGTTATTTATTTCAGGACCTTATGCAAGTCATACTAAGTCATCAGTGTCCTCAATCATCAGTCGTATATGTTGTTTGCTTACCGAAGCAAAGATTGCAGTCAATATAGTATGTTGAAGTCATGTGCAACATTAAATCAAAACACAAGCATAAGAAATTAGTAATCATTTAGATGATGGTTATACTCACAATCATTTAGATGATGGTTATACTCATTAGCAAGCAAGTCTCTTTCTCGAATCATCGCAACTCGCAATGTTCACGTCAAACTACTTTGCTCTCAGGTTTAACATGTTTCAACCCATTTTCACTTTGATTTAGCATCCCCAATTTTGATAGTTGGTTTATGATATTATGAGAAGGCTCAAGTCCAAATTTGAGAGGATTTGGAGTGTTGGGTATTTAAATATGAATTTTAAAAATAAAACAACAATTTCTGCATTTAAAGAGCAAAACCAGTGAAGTACTTCACTTCCAATAGGATTTCATCAAGGCAATTATTCGTATTAGAAAAAGTGATAAGCACAAAAGTTGTTCATCATTAAAATATCTTTCTGCTAACAAAATTTGAGGTAATTTGGCCAAGTAAATCAAAAGTTATGGCATCTAAAAGCGAACCAATCATTTCTAGCCTGAAAAACAGAAATAATAAATCCACTCACTTCTGACCGATTTTTCCATAAACTACTCTCGAATTTGGCAAAAGTAATTAAAAGAAAAGTTGTTCCATTTTGAATCATCTTTCCAGTGAGATAAAAATCAAAATATTTGGACTTATAATTCAAAAGTTATGGCTTAATTACTAAGAGTATGTGTTTCTGAAAACAGAAATATGCGCCAGAAAATTTCTTCACATTCATGCGATTTTCAAAAATTCTCCCTTATGAATCTTGCAAAATTATCTAAATAGAAGTTCTTCCATTTTGAAATAGCTTTCCGACAAAAAAAGAACCATTCAATTTTGATATACGGTTTGGGAGATATGATCGAAATAAGTAAGTGGATTTTTTTTTGGTGTCATTTTTTATTAAAATGGCATGCTATTTATAACATTTCTCAGGGAAATTTTTCTCTTTCCGACCTTGGATACTTGTTCATCTTCACGTATGGAAACATTTGGATGGTGACATATGCCTCCTTAGGTGTTATGAGATGCTTCTACATATGAACACCTAAGAGGGTTATGTGTCCTTGTCTATTTTTGTTTCTTTTTAGCTTACATAAGAAGCTTCTCATTTTAAATCCATTTTTCTCCTACACGAATTTGATAAACGACTTCCGGCCACATTTTTCAATTTCACATTGTACTAAATATTTTTGAGTACTACTTTAAAAATTATTTCACTATCACTCTTTATTGTTTAAAAGAGCTTTATTTTAGTTACAACTAATCACTTTGATATTTAAAATTTATTTGTAAATTCAAGCGGTTAATTGTCAAGTTGTTACAGTGCAACTGAATTTTTTTGTTCTCAACAACTTCAAACTAAAAATTCATAGATAAATAACTATAAATTTTATTTTGCTGAAACCAATGAATGAAATTACTATAAATACATGGACTTGTTGTTTTAAACCTACTTGAATTTTCATGAGAAACAAAATCAAATCCTATGACGATTCGAATAATAATCCACCTTTGCCCACAATCAACGATTTTCAAATGAAAACTTTTGAAATGGAAAATGACAAAACTTAATGAAGTTGTTAAAAATACGATAATTAGGTTGGATTTCAATTCTTTTGAGAGGGTGGAAACAAATCTCAAATTTGATCTTCCTTTTTCTGAAAATAACAAACTTCAAATAACTTTAGGCTTTGAAAATGATAAATGCAATAAAGTTGTGAATAATTCAAAAGAAGATGAATTAAATGAACATGATTGTTTTGGACTTTTCAAGGAAGAGTGGTCGAATTGTGAAGAAACAGATTTGAATCACCATTTGGATTTTGAATCAATAATTTTGAACAATTTTTAAATGACAAATTTGAATTTTAAATTGGTGAAAGTAAATGTGAACTTCAATGATTTATTCAGTCTACCCAAAAAATCATCGAAATTAAAACAACTCATTAGATAATTAATAAAAAGACATTCGTTTTTCCGAACCAACATTTAACTTCAAAATCATTTGATGTTTGATTTTTCGAGCTTAAGCTGTGTCTCTCATACTTGAAGGGACAAATGAATTAGTTATTATAAGACCGTTTCATTTACTTCTTGTCAATATATTTTTAGATATAATGTAAATAATAACTGTTTCTTGTAAATACAGGTCATATTTTCAAAATTTTCATTTCCTTTCCTTTCCTCCTTTCGCTTGGGTTGATTGTGGGGACACAGTCAAAATCAAGTGTGAGGGGAGTTTCATATTTATTTTGGTTTTTCATTAACTCACATTTATCTTGGTTTTTCATTAATTTTGCTTTTTTCTTTTTTCATTCAAAAAAAATGCATTTTAATTTACTTTTAAATGGGCATGATGAAGTAAACATACGATTTTGGTCGTACGATTAAAATGTTTGGGAATTTACTTTTCTTGATGGATAACTAAAGAAAAGTTTGAATTATGAGAAATTTTAGTATAACTGGTATAGGGAGATTCGTATGTGATGATTATGAGGTATTTTCTACATTGTAATTTTCGATTAAAAGAGTGGCTGATTTAGAGTACTTGAGATAACATTTTAGATGTTTTAAGTTGTGTTAATATATTCTAGCTTAACTCTCTCTCTCTTTTCAAAAAGAAAAAAAATGAAAAAAGGAAAGAAGAAGAAAAATAAAATATATATATAAAAACAATAATAAACACCTATGTTCGATATTGCATGCACATTGCACGTAAGTGTATGCATCGCCAGTCTTTGTACTTTCTCACGTCAGTCCGTAAGGCGGTGCATGGAATGTATAGCTGGCCTTAATTTACCTGAGCTAGGTGTTTGTAAATAATAATAATGTAACTAATTTTCAAAACAATGAGAGAGCAAACACTTGAAATCCAAGCACTATCTTCACTTATTTGACCTAACTTATTAACCCAAAGGAAATAAAATTGTCATTTTATGATTGTTGATAACCAATTATAGAATTCATTTCATAATTGCACTATGCTTTCAACCGAAACAACTAGCCAAGCTAAAGGAGATTGTAACGATAACCTGACTTTGTTTGAAGTTTGATTAGTAATGGACAAAAATTTCATGGTGATGACCCAAACTTGTATTAACTCACTCGTGTTAAATTTAAAAGTAAACTACCTATTTGTAAATATATTTTTTCGAAAACTGGATTCGTCTTGTAAATAAACTTGCATTTAGGAAATTTTCACATTATATTTGGATTTTGGGGTAGTATCCGCTGAAAACCCTCACGAGACAACACTATTCGTACTAGGGACACCAAGATGTTTGATGGCTTGTCGCATACGCTTAGTGCAATCGTGCTCCCTACAAAAATGGATTTATTTTAGTTTTTCTTTATTCGAGGATGAATAAAAAGATAACTGTAGATGTATTTAATGTGCACATAAAAATGCACATTTATATTTGCATATTTATTCTATTTTAGTTAAATAAATAATATATTGGTCTATTTTTACATGTTTTCACCAAAATTCTCAAATTACCATGAATTCATCTTCTAATTGGGGGCAAAACGGTCGTTTTTGCATGTATTTATTTTTGATAAAATTTACTTATTCATTTTTCATGTTACTTTGTATGAATTTTGGTGAAGTCTTCATGAAGATATGCATGCACAAAGTGAATACAAAGGAATGGAGAAGGAATTAATTCACACACAACTTAGTAGATGACCCCGCCTACTATCCCTCTTTCTCTATTGCTACATTTAGAGGCTAATGCATTGGCTAATGGAGACAAAACAAGCCTCATACACATTTAATGATTCATTAGCGGAGAAGGACAAATGGAAGCTTCATGAAGAGGGAAGTGTTGGTAGTTCCCAACAAATATGGATTTGGGTTAGGGTTTTCAAACATGTACAAATACCCCCATATGCTCATGTAAATAGATTATCTCTTTTTAGTATAGTCTGGAAGATCAAAGCTCACTTTTCCCTTCATGGCTTCTTAGCCAGTTCTCTCTTATGTAACTTTCATTTTTTTAATGAAATGTTAATTAGTTCTCTTTTATTTACTTGCTCTTTTTCTTTATGTTATAGCTTAGATTTACTTTTCATGCAAGTAGATTAGATTTATTTTATGCTTGTTAATTTGTATTTCTCTTACTTTACTCTATTTTTTCTTTGTTTCTTGTTTATGTTAAAAGCTATAATTGTTGATATGATAACATACATGAGTAGCTAAACCCCTTCAACTTATGGGTAATGAAGCTCTCTAATCATGTAGCTTCAACATATTTTGATCATTCATGTTTTCTTTAAATGCTTAATGGAACAAAAGTTGTTTATGTAAATTTGTGTTTCGTGATTGAATTTGATATTCTATGTTGCTCATTGCAAATAAACTATGTTTAAACACATTATCCACAAATTGCATTCTCATCTAAATATCATTATGATAATGAAGTGAAATTATTATCAAAATTTGATGGCCTATGTTTCTAATCCATAGTTAATAGGTCATACTTAAAGTAGAATTTATTTTCAACATTGTTATCATTTTTCATAAAGTCGGTATGTGGATTAAGAGGTGTGTTATACTTTGATGGCTAATGTTGAGCTAATTAATAGTTCAAATAGGCCATACTTATGATAAAAACATCAATTAAACTAACAAATGACGATATTAAAGAGATCTGGTTTCATTTTATATTGATTCATGTGATATATAGAGTGGATTTATTCCTAAGTTGTCATTTAACCTCATAGTTTCATTCATTTGTAGTAGTTAGTTTGTTAGATTTTACAATTTTAGTTAGCTAAAATTTCACTCGAATTTGGTTTAATTATATTGAATATAATTTAAATTGTTTCTTTTTCCATGGATCGACCCGTATTCGCCACGTATTATAGGAGTACGTCGTGCGCTTACGATTTAATATACTTCGCGATGGATTTTTAATTGATAGAATATTCGTCGTCGAATAAGTTTTTGATACAAGAAGACACATGACAACCAATATAATACTACAATAAAAGAAAAATTTGAAAGTTTTTTCCTCTCCTTTTCTCTCTCCCTCTCTCTTTTTTGCATAGAGAAGAGGAGGCGGGGAGGACGTGTTTTAAGAGAAAAGAGAAAGAAAGGAGAATGTGAATTATTTTGAGAGAAAGAAATAAAAGAAGAAGATAAAGGAATACTTTTTTGAATTCTTATGAAGAGACCATGAATTTTAGGGAAGATGAAATGGTCGTGAATTTGGAGGGGAAATGGGGGGAAATGACTATGTAATATAATTTTTTTTCTTAGTCGAGAGGAGGAAGAAGATCTAAAATTGGCAGAAGACAATTACAAAGAATTGAAAAGAACGAGGAAGGAAACTGAGAAAGATATGGGATTTATTTTTCACTGGTTTCTCTTCACATATCGTAGGTTTCAAAGGAAATAAATTGGATGACTAGGCACGAGGTGTTGGTCTACCCAACATCTATTTCTTACTCAAAATTCAAATGTAATCTAGTATGGAATGATAATAACAAAAATAAATGAATGCGTGATTTATTTCCTGACGCCGACTGTTAGAAAGTGGGTGGCTTTTTAAATTTCAAAACACATGATATTAAAATTTTGAATTTAAGGAATATATGCAATTGGACAGACAAGAATAAGGCAAAGAGAACGGCTAGAAATACGCATAAATAATGTTGATGGTTTTACAGTCTTTTTTTTGCCATTATTTTGGATATGAAAAATAGTATGCAGAAGAGAAGAAAAATATATATACACGGATATTGTTTCATTTTGGAAAAAAGTAATGTGAAACAAAAGTGAAAAGGAAAATAAGGGGTTGAAAATTTAAGGAATAAGAATACATAAATGATATAGGATGCATAAGAATAGATTTAAGGTAAAGAAATTAATAGAATGAAGGGAAGAAAATAAATATAGTGAAGGGAAGAAATAAAGTGGAGGAAAGGAGGAAGTGAACTTTGAAAAAGTAGAAAAAGAAGGGAAAATTAAAAAAAAAACTTGCGTGAAATGTGAATGAGTCGTGAAATTATGTTTATGATTAGTTTGATTATTAATATCAACATTAATTTTCGTTAACTATGCTGGTTAAAACGTATGTTATATATTGTTGACACCCTATGATAATTTCCTATTAAAAATCATATTGAACCGTTCATTATTATTAATTACTGCATTTATACTTATATTAGACTTTTTAAAAATCAATATTTCATCAGTTAAATTTATTCGCATTGGTTCCAAATTAGTTATCTCGAATACACATACAAATGTGAAACCCAATGTTGCAAATTACCATTCAATGTATTATAGAAGATTGTTTTTATTTAAGATTTCAATTTGAAATCATTATTAATAACATCATAAAGTTTACTTTAAATTCATTTTAAATTTAATTCAATAGCTTAAGCGGTCGAAATTTGCGGGATGTTGTAAAATTTGAAATCTTACAATAATTTACAATTCCAGATCCGATGAAACTAGTTTCATCGAAATCAGAGATCATTTGCAAAATAGCTATTTTAACAGGTTAGTTAATATAAATTATACTCAGTTTCCATTTATTCACTTTTTAATTCAATTCAAAAGTTTATAAACTTTATTCAAACCAAACAAAATTTTAAAATAACTTTATGAATCAAATTTTCATTTACTTTATATTCCTATTTTGATTTTTTACCGAATTCGTTAGAATTTAAATTGTAAATTAAATAAATCAATTTCATTCAAATACTTTAATATTAAACACAAAATTCCATATTTATCAATACAAGCCAAATCATAGTTAAATTTACAGTCCATGCATGTTATTATTGTTATAATTGTTGAAGTTCATTCCTTAATCAATTTAATTTAGTTTGCATCATAAACTTACATAATTAGTCATTAAATTTTATATATAACCATAAAATATTCAAAAATCATATTAAATTCAAAATTTTCAATACTTGAAAAATACGGGTTATTACACTCTCCACCACTCAAAACTTTTCTTCTCGAAAAGGCATAATGAAGAAGTTGTTAATTAATATGTTTAACCATATGATTTCCTACTCAACTTGGAAAACATTTAATTTAAGTAGGTTAATATATGTTTGAAAACTCAAATTTCCACAAAAAAAATTTAAGTTCTAAATTAACGAAAAATTTCAATAGAGTCCCCTTTGTATGGCTAGGTCCAAAACAATAAAACAATATATATGTATACATACATACATACACACACACACACACACACACACACACACATATATATATATATACATATATATATATATACATATATATATATATATAACCACAAATATACATTTCATCTCATTGATGATGTAATGACCCGCTATGAATACAATGCTCGAATTCCGACAGTAATTCATAAACCTGCATTACTTGCCAAAATTTAAGTATTAAAAACACCAGATAGTTAATAGAAGGAAATTAGAGGGTTAGAAAAGAAAGAAAGAAATATTATAATAGAAGAAGACTAACAAAACACAGAGTCTCACATCACAGCGTAACAAAATGTAATATAAAAATAAATATATATTGAGAGCTTGAAATGAAACTTACAATCATCAAAGTACAACAACACATCTAGACAGTTATAACAACCTGTCCTCATATACAACACATGACGGATAATAACTTTATTATATCATACGTTTGAACTCTTCAACCTCGGGTCTTCATAGCATCCGATAACGTGAACCTGTAAAACTTGGTCTGACCAGAGCATTGCAAACACCAGGATCAGTCTGGTGAACCAACATGAGAAAACTCACTAAGTTTAAGGGTGTCATCTATCTTGATTTTAAAGTCCAAATCTTTTCGAAAGAAAAGGATAATCGTATGACCAAATCCACACACAAATATGGATGGTTTTTACCTTACTTTAACCCGAAGTATTTTTAAAATCAATACTTTTCTGATATTATAATAGTGTCTAAATCAAGTAAATAACAATCTAGCAGAACGCTTACATCTCACGCCCTACATATATAGTATACAATCAAAACCGCAGACTCTTATTGAATGAATTTCCAACTATGGTAAGGTATTGGACCACACTAGAGAGGAATACGCCGGGTTCAATAAGAACATCTTGCAACTCAGGCTAAACATGATTGGCCATTCACATCGCTTGAATGTTACGAATGTATTGTCACATATGGTTGATAGCAACATAACCATTCCTGGAAGATACAAAAGTGAAAGAAGAACAAATACAAATTTCTCTACACGGTGACAATACACCCTAATTGAGAGCGACCCACTTAGCCATGGACCTACCTGATTTTATACCATTTCCCAGTTGATGAGGCTGGAGGTCATAAATATCTATAGAACATCTGGCCACCGTTCACTTTGAATTCCACATCATCAGATCTGCCAGAAAATCACTGATTTACATCCACAGAAGTACTTTAGCTGTTAAGCTAAGAGAAGTGCACTTCTCCGCTACCAACTTAGTACATTTGAAGAAGTCAACATATGAGATCCCTTTAGAAATACTTTGTTAGAAATTTATCCATTCAAGTCTTCCAGGAACAGGATGAACTGAAGGCACCCTCCTACCACATCATAGGTATCATCTTATGGATCAGTAGCGAGTAGTCATTGCAATTCGAAGAATTCAATCACCACAGAATTACCGCCAGAATATCCCCGGTGGCCAAATTAGAGAAATTTAACGAGTAGTCCTTCCGCTCATGAAGATTAATGATCTTATCAGCATCTTCCACGTTTACATATTCATTGGTTCAAAATGGTTTATGAATATAAGTTTTATCTCGGGCTTTCCATACCTACAATCGTATAGGCCAGATTTGATAGTCGGTTATTTAACTTTCAAACAAACAATCATTCATCCATAAAAATAAAATTAATTTTCTGATTCAGTACCTAACACCATTTAGCCTCTTTAATTAACTAGTCGCTAACGAAATATTAAAACTTCTAATTAGGAAAACATTTCCCTTTTCTTATTTAATATAAGAATATTCAATTATCATTACACTTCTACTTCATTATATCCTCATTGTAAATTGGTAAGTGAATAAATCTCTAAGTATACAACCCCGAAGGACGAAACCTACATCAGATTGACACCTCGAAAGTTACTCGACTCAACCAATGTACATCAAGTTCCAATTTCATAAAAACCCCATCATATTCCCTTTTCTCCATTTTTAAAACAATTATAATACTTTAAAATCTCACTAATCATTTCCAACTATATTTTAAATATCATTTCAGAAAATTAACTAAAATAATTCATTTAACCTCTGTAAATAAATATTACATATTCCATTTCAAAAACATTTCACCTTTCATTTACAAAACCATTAACTTTTCATTTACAATTTCCTTTCTTATTCGCAAATATAAATTCCTTTTACAACTTCCATATAAACCAATTTATACGTATTTCCATTTATAACTCCATTCGGCAAAACTTGCCATAAAATCCGATTTAATTGACATTTATCTCAATTCCAATTATACGCCAATATTCGTATTCTATTTTCAATTCCATATATTCGCTAATCTCATTCAAGAAAACCCATTTGCTCACATTTTGTATATTTATGACCAACATTCGCAAAAATGTTCATTAATTACGAAAAATCACTTTTCATTCCTTTTGAATCAATTACATCATACCATTTCAATATTCAAAAATCTTTTAGAATTCCATTACACCGCTTAATCCCTTCTATGAAATCATTTTAACAATTCCATTTAATTTATACCACTTAACCATTTGTTTATTAATATCTTGGAATTTTCATTTATCTATAACTTAAATAGTTTAAAAAATGAAAATAAGTCTTCGACGTTATTTTTAAAATAAACATCGTATTTCAAACCCTTATATAAATATAACTTTGAAAACGTTCATAATCGATTTAACATCGATCCCAAAAAAATTCTTTTATCAATGGTACTAAAGAGGTGAATATCTGCTAAAGTACCAAACCTTGAAATATAAACCAATTTCACATCCGAATGAACAAAACAAATCATATTGATAAATATTATCAATATTAGTTAGGAATCCTATTGGATTCCTCCAACCTGTCAATTCCCACATCACAAATTCATATTTTTAACATATATTATAATATAATAAAATTTAACAACTACTAGTAAGGAATCCAGTTGAACCCCTCCAACCTATTATTCTCTGCATCCAAATTCGTTACCTTAAATAAAATCATCGAATAAGAATTATTAAACTTTAACTAATAATTTTTGTAACGATAAATAACGACTATTTAACATCAACCGATTTATTTAACAAAACAATTCAAAAAATTTAATTAAACACGTTCATACAATAAACGTGACCAGCAAGGTAAGTTACCTCAATTGGTTCCAATCCTTAGAATAACGATTTGGTTTTTAATTAAATTAAAGGAATATTTTATTTAATAGATTCAGTCAATGTATATAAATATCATTCAACAATCATTAAACAGTAAACAACCGTAGCGCACATATATTAAACCCGACCTATATACAATATAAGTGGGACAACTGAGTGAGTTATACTCACTTTTATTTTTGCTTGTTGTTGAAGTTGTTCAGTTACGGTTAAATTAAATAGTTGTTTAATTTAACTATAAATTTCGTTGTCTACTTTTCTGTCTAATCCAGCTCTATAATGAGGATCTCGTTGTCATGATTCCAGTGTACTTTGTTTAGTTTCATTATGTTCATATATAAAAAGTTGTGTACGTTTTAAGTTAACGATTTAATTGATATGCTTATTTTCTCCTTAACGATAGCTTAAATTAACTAATTACAGTTTACAACTAATTACTTCATTTTCAAATAATCAGGCCGACCAAAACCACGTTGTTCCCTTCCCTATTGTTCTCTGGTTTTTATAATAACTTCCTATTTACACTAGTTAAAAAACAAATAGGCCGATTACTTGGGTTAATTAAACAGCAGGCTGAACTTTATACATTGTCTTCCTCGTTCACTGTTTCGTTCTTGAAGCTTCAGAATGCATGCGGACCAAAAAAATCCCTCCACCGCTCCTACTTCAGACTGTTGAACATCGATCAGTCGTTGCCACGTTGAAGATCTCGTGCCACCCTGTCATTGCTAGAAACCGATAGCGGCTTGGTCACAGCTTCGTTTTAAGAAAACCCTTCAACTTTAGCATATTCGATGGCCGATTCAGGCCATCTTAGCACCTTGAATTCAATCTCCTCCGTACAGTGTCATGAGCTCAATGAGCTAAACAAATTCTTAGTTGAAAGTTAAGTGAATGGGTGAAGGGATCAAGAGAAAATAGGGAAGAAATACCGCAAGTTTTCAGCCTTTGAAAGTTTTAAATGGCGGCTGTTGGAAACATGGACAACGCAAGGAATTTTTTTTAGGGTTTGACCACTTGTGCTCTTTATATAGGGTGACCAATTAAATTAAATATTATTAAATCAAACTTAGCTATGAAGTAACATATTAAAATCCCCTCAAACAACTTTCGATCGAGATGAAAATTTAAATCCTGGCATAAAACGATATTCCGGACCCAACGGAAAAAGTTTCGTTCAATTCCGAGATCGTTTGTGAATTTTTTTTGTATAACTCAACTACGTGAATTGACACGCATTTAAATTGCGCGCGACCAACAAAATAAATCCAATTGGCTTAAAACTTGAAATACTACAATAATAAATCACTATGGATTTAATAAACTTTGTTTCGTCGAAAATGGTGTTCGTTGGAAATCCGTTATTATGAATTTCCACATTAAATCGATAAAAATGATTAAATAAAAATATAGGCATTTACAGCTATCGTAGTCACATGCGACATCGAAATGTCATGAAATTTGGTTTCATGCAATGATTTAACGTTACGGTTCCAATGAAATTAATTTCATCAAAAATCAAGGTCGTTTGCAAAATGACTATTTTTAAGGCTTATATAATATTGATAAAATCTTACATAAATTCCAAGACAATCGAATTAAATAATAATAAATTATTATTATCATATTTACCCAAATGGAATGTATATCGCTTCAAATATAAACCAATATGGATTATATAACTCAATATTTACATTTTTGGGTTAAACAATATCCAAACTATATAAAAACCCTCTTAAATTTATTAAATAAACGTAATCGTTTATTAATGATTTCCATAACGCCTATTTGAAAATTTGATTTGGACAAAACTAACAATCTATAATATGAAATCTAGAATTTTATCTTTCATATGAAAATTATAATCAAATAGATTCAAATGTTTCTCGTTTCATAGAATTTCGACTTATATCGGATCTTGTATATTCAGTTGAAGTTCAAAACTCAATATTACGAACTACTGCGACATTACAAGCTCGATTTATAATTATATATAAATTTAACGTTCAAACTTCATTTTATTTAACGAATCCCTATATTAAAATCCATTAATATTTCTAAATCAACATTTAAAAGAATAAAATAAAATAAATATCTGATTGCCAAAAATACGGGAAGTTACAGATGAAGCATCCCAAACCATAGGGAAACCATATATAATACTAAAATATGATATATATATATATATATATATATAATCCGATATATGTACCTTTCATTAGCATTATTAGCAATTTAACTTATTTTTAAGGAAGCAAAAGCAAAATTCTATGCACAAGCAGCTCCAACAACAAGAACATGCCATCAATACCTACTAAAATACTCAAAAAAAAAAGTACATATAAATAAAATAAATAAATCGATATATCTATTATAGTCACATATGAAATAACAACACAGCCAAGGAAACAAATAAAACATCCTAACAATCATATTCATCCAACCAAAGCACAATTATAAGTTTTGCAATGTCAACGTATTATTTATACAATTTCATTTTGTTCATTCATTTGTATATAATTCACATTTCTTAATGTCAATGTTTGGTTTATTATACCTTAATTTCTATTAACATTCAATTGATTTCCATAACTTATTAAATTTTATTTTTATCAATAATTATATAGATTTACACTCAATTCATTCTCATAAGCTTATTCCATTAGACATCATTACTTAAGTTTAAGTTGATTACAACTCAAATTCATATAAAAATTAAATTCACAATCAATTTCATTCTACATTTCTTATGTTAACTTCTATTTCATACTTCCTTTTATGTATTTCTCTTAAGTTGTGTTTTGTTTTATTTTCCATTTAACTGTAATTCAACTAAAATAAAAGTCCATATCTTATTACTTAAGTTTCATTGACTCATATGATATTCTATTACTTATTCCTATTAACATTTTTAACTTCATAAAAATTTTGGTAAGTTTTATTTATGCTTTATGATGTAGTAGAGTATCATACAAATTTATCTATTTCAATTTAGTTTTGATTATTTAACAATTAAGTTCATTTCCATATTATATCAAATTTCTACTTCATTCTACTTATTTCACTAATTTATTTCTTTAAACCAATTTGTTTACTCATGTATATTAACTTCCATAAGTTACATAAATCTAAGAATCCATTTACAAGCTTATTTCTTTGGTTAAATCTATTTACTTTATTCGGAAGAATTCAATTTCATAACAAAACTAGGTATACATCATTTATTGCCATGACCTAAGTTTTATTCATATTTATAGAACATCAATTAAATTTTCACCTTTCATTATTCATATTAATACTTGTATATTATTTAGTTGCTTATTCCTATAGAATTTTAAATTTTGTAAGATATTTGGTAAGTCATATTGAAAAAAAGATTTTGTATTATACAAGTTCAACAGTCTGCACTTTATTTAAAATTTCTAAGAGTTTCTACTTCAATTTATATTCTCTTAGGTTCATTTTCTTATTTCACAAGTTAGAAATTTCAAAAATTTCAAGTTTTAATTTATTTCGTCAATTTGAAGATCATTAATTATTCTAGAGCTTAAGAATTCAAACTTCGAGTTTATTTCCAAATCAACTTTCAAAATAATATATATTATATCTTTTGTACCAACTTTACATCAACTAAAACTCAATTTTTCTCAAAACAAGTTATAGGTTTCTAAGTGGTCTCTCCCACTCAGACTCTCGAAAACAAACGTCGACGATGCGTGCACTCATCATCAAAGTCATTTTTAGAAGACGATAGGGGAATATACACTTATTTCTAAGAAAAATCATTTGGAAACAAATTTTTGTTGGAAACTACCAATACTATACTTATACTATTTAAAAATCATTGCAAATCAATATTTCAAAGCACCAAAATTTAAATTCTCATTTCCACAATTAAATTCAGTATTTCATTTTTCGTAAAATCATCCAGTAGTAAATAGTTTAGATATATTAACTAATCAAACAAAAAATGATGATAATCTAATATTATCATCCCTAACAACCAACAATATCAAAGTTAATAGATTTTTAAAAAAATTTCTTATAATTAATATATTAATCCAAAACAATATTGTGTCGATCAGCCATATTCGAGTGTTTAGAAATCCCTATTGATGCCTTGGTGTCTCAAGTATCGACCAAAATTCATAAATACTCAACGAAACAAATTAACACAATACAAAATCACTTTTATATCTAAATTACAAGTACGCTCCCTTATGTACACTCAAACTCATTCTATCGTACTACTACCCTATCTCTAATGATTTAACCCCAAATAGAGTCAAGGTTATCGCTAAGCCAACACTCATATTTCAAATTTTAACGACCTGGATTTTTAACCATTTAAGCCGACAATAATACAGACATGTCAACTCATACAAATCCAAAGTACAAATAGTTATTGTGATTAATATAAGAAAAGGAAGAAGAAAAACAACAATGGAATCTCACAACGGAAGGATAAAATATAATAAATAAAAAATAGCACATGAAGATGTTAAAACATACATTTGATTGCACTTTACAACAATTAGCAAAGTTAAACTAGCACAAAACATATCAATAAATGCCACAGAGTAATACTAAAAAATACGCCTGCCAAGCTCCATCTTTATCTTCATAACGAGGTCTTGGCTAACAAAAAAATTCAGGCTGACCCTAGCATAAATGAAAAGACAAAAATTGTCGAATCAACTAAAATATATTCCCATATTAGTCAAATCAAAACCATATAATAACATGAATATTGTAATGACCCGAAAATTCTGATATTTTGAAACTCAAGTTTTCAAAAAAATTGGGAATAACCGTGCACGGTTCTGGATACATAAACTCATTTTTAAATATGATTTCAGAAAGTGTAATGTTCAGATAATTTATTTAATTTAGTTTTATCAACTTATCAATTTAAAACAATTTTCGTCAAAAACACTATTCATTGAAATTGTAAATTTTGAGGTTTTGGGTAAAGTATTTGAACATGACTTATTTAATTGTGAAGACAAGGTTAGTAAACTTTTAAATATTTAAAAGTGAAAATTTCGAATACCAATATTTTAATGACTGGAAAAAGGATCATTTTTGAAACATTATCGAAATCCGACGAAACCAATATTATTGGATCCGTAATATCAAAATATGGTAATATTAAAAATTTCATAATTTTCGGAGTTCATATGTGAGCATACGTAATATAAACGTATGTTGATAAACTATTCAAAAACTCGGTAAAACTAGAAATAAGGTCATTTTCAAACATTCTTCAAATTCGACGAGACCAAGCTCGTTAGAATCATAATTGTGAAACGTAGCGAGATTTCAAATTTCAAAATTTTTGGAGTTAATATGTGGTCATACGACTAGAAACAAATTAACATTGCATAATTAATTAAGAGTCATTAATACTTTTACACACTAGTTTCCATAAGCCACAAAATTTAGACAACTAATGTACCCCTAAGACACATGTCACTTTCTTCCTAATAGCTCTTTTTTCCTAAGTGCAAAGGCATGTGTCATTTCTTTTTATTTCATTTTCATTTCCTCTTTCTTTTTTCTTCCTTAAGCTTCCAAGCTTCCATTAACACTTCATCCTCCTTCCTACACCCAAAGCCCTTTCCAACCAGCCCTCCACCTTTCTGTGCACCACCACCACCAGCCTCTCCACCTCCTCCTCATGTCGTGGGCCTCCAGGCTCCAAAACCCCTTCCCTCTTCACTTAAGTGTTAAAAATTCCACCTTTCACCATAAAACCAAGCCTACACCACTTTTATGACCTCCCATGGTCCCCACATGCATGCTCTATGACCCCACATCCCCACCAACACCTGCGCCACCCTCCTCTAATTTTGGTCGTGCCCTCCCCCTTGCCTCCAAGCCTTAAGCCCTTTTGAAAATTCCATCTTTCCTTTGATTTTTATATATACATGTATGTATATTAAGTTGCACCGTGATTTGAGTTGGAAAAGTGAAGTCTTGGTTTGGTATCAAGCTTGAGAAGCCTATATAAGAAGGGTCGAGAAGTTGGAATGGCTATGATGAGAATTTCTAACTTTAATTTAATTAGTTCAGTTAATTGTAGCTTATACTACTTAAAGCTTGATTGTGGTGTGATGAAATTTTTAACCATCTGAAATCCCCCAATCTCCAAAGAGACGGAAAAGTGCAGATTGCATGAGAACACAACGCATCAGAACACAACAACAAAAACTTTTCATTGCTATAACTTACATTAGAGTATGAATAAATAATATACACAACGGAAAAATACAATTATCTGAGAATAAATTACATAGCAGCAGAAATAAAAATGTATAAATACAATGCACATCGGAAATACATCAACTACCACAACTGAAAGAAATACACGGATACAAAGCTTTCTGAATATAGCTCCAACTGTAAACCAGGATCCTATTAAATAGAAATCTACAAAACCGAAACTACTGACTTTCCGTGTGGAAAATATGGACACCCAAAGTTTAGGCGAAAACAATAAGCTCTGAGTCAGTCATGGTACTGGTGTGATAACGTAAAACAACTATTAAACTTTTACATTAAAATAGGGTAAATCGTGGGACCATGCCGTATGTCACGGAATAGGCTCACTCCCATGAATACCATGAAATAAAAAATGGATTAATTGACAAGAATAATCCGAAGTTTAACCTGTCCGCCCATATTAATCCCAAGTTTGCGTTATTCAAGAATAATCCCAAGTTTAGGGGGTGTCTTCCTATATTGATCCCGATGACTTTTGATCACTTTTTCACGTGTTATTTTGGAATCAATATGGGATGACACCCCCAAACTTCGGATTAATATGGGAAGATACAAGTAAATGGGATTAATTTGGGAAGAGACCCCCTAAACTTGAGATTATTCTTGAATAACGCAAACTTGGGATTAATATGGGAGGACAGGTTAAACTTCGGATTATTCTTGTTAATTAATCCTAAAAAAATTATAAACAACACAATGTTTTTTTGGAAAAATGAAGCTATTTTAAGACTCAGGTCCCATCACACAATGACAAACCAGAGGATAGTGTTTTACCTTTTAATAGCCAATCATGCTTGGTATGCTTTAAAACAAATCATTTTGATATTACTATAAGTGCATAATGTCAAAACAACTTCAAATATAAATGTATCAATCATAGATGGCATAATACCCCATCCTATTATGTCGCCATATAGGTTTACAACCAAACACGTAAAATCACATATTGGAATTTGGATTTCCATCATGAACCGAGGTAAGGGATCTTCCTCATCTGACTTCGGGACACTCTAGCATATCTCCCAGGGTTTCACAACATGTGTCCATTGGATCATGCAGGGTCGGTCCACACCTAACGTTTGTGGATTAGTTATTTCTGAACAATACATTTCCCGGTCCTATTGGACCTATCACTTGAGCCTTTTAGTCGGCTCTATATCCGAGGTACCCCACTTACCAACATCCATATAAGTAAAAATGTCTGGGCTCCAGAACACGACACCACTTCTAGCTAGAAAGAAACGCATGCGGTCCCTGCTATCCTTCATCCCGTTTTTGGTTCATCCCGGGGTGTGAAGCTCGCGAGTTAACACTATACACAAAGCTATGCTAATTAATGTCATGCGTTGATCATCAACCACAAGACCCTACTTTTCAACAAAAGCCTTGATCACTGCATCTTAGCATGCCACATTGTCAGTCCATACCATACCATTGATTTCTGCCAATATATAACCTCTAAGCTCGTACATCTCAGAGAAGGGTGTTAAGCAAGAGAACAAATTCTCAGCCACTAAACAGATATATATTTAGCAGAGATCAACGAATACATCACACAATACAATGTCATACACAATCCATTTACAAGTCCATTCTAGGTCTGAACGAAACCAGAGGCACCTTATTCCTCATCCCATATGTCCAATACAGGAGAGAGGCCCCCGCATATCCGAACAATCAACAAATACATTCCGACAACTACCACTATAACCCCTTCAAGGCTGCAGGCTCTATCAAGGGCATCAGTAGCAATCCATTCGATGTGAAGATGGTCGGTCTTGCACCGTCTTCAATATCCTCGACTTTTAATCATCGTAATAGTTATTCAGAATGGGTTAAACCCGGTCTTTACAAATAACTCGTGCATCTTATAATCAAGTGATATATAAACACATCATACGCCTCATTCCAATCCGGAATATTCTATTATTCAAATATTCATATCTCTGGGAATTATTCCCATTAATCTTATCAAAGATTTAATTCATTTAAACCTCTTGTTTAAATCTTTCTTTGAAAGCCATTGCAAAAGATTTTGTTATATCTTTCATAACTTAAACTAAATTAAGATTTATATAACTAGTATGGATTATCGAGCCTTATCGAAGTAACCATTTATTTTATTAACACCGATCCCAACTTATTCATCCCATGGAGCAAAACCGGTGGTACTCCATGTTTAACGCCCATCGTTTTATTGGTAAATTTATTTACCATTTACTGTTTCAAATCTGATTATAGATTTAACTATCGCAAGGAATAAAACTGGTGATACTCCATCTCGGTCATTTCTCTTATTCGGTAAATATTATTACCTCTTTCTACGTTTCAATCTAGTTAAAGACTCATTAGAACTCTAGTTCAGTTTTAATCCTAAAACATCATTATTTAATGATTATTCAACTTCTGGAAATTTATCTTGCCTTTACTTGGGTTAAAGAACAAATGTCATTTAAACCACCGCTCGCAATAAACCCAAAATCATCTTCCATTAATATGGAATCTTCACGGAATTCTGAACAGTTTATAATTGATATAAATTTCCATACCTAACCAATAGTATAAGTTGAATAACGACAAGGCCTTTTAAATTCCATAAATAGTAAACAACTTCCTTTACAGAAACTCATCTCGATTATTATTAATCGAATTCTATTCAATTCCAATTTAATTAAATAAATTGGTAAACTTTCTCCAAACCTTAACTAAAAGATTAATTCCATTCATAACTGAGTTTAAGAACGGTATTAATCAAGATACCATTCACAACAAACCCAAATCCAATTTACCATATCTAAAAATCATTGGATTATTATTCTAGTTATTAATTAGTTCATTCGGATAAAGTATATTTTATCTTTTCAAATATGGAATTTTTCATCCAATATCTTTCCACATCATTTATTAAGTATTTTCATAAGGCCCTTACAGTCAATTTCAATATACAGTCATCGAATTGTATTTACAATGACTTTTCCAAAACTGATTTGGACATATTTCAAAATATAACCATTCAAATTTAAATATCATATATTCATTGGAAAGACCTTTTCGATATGAACCCAGCGGTTTCGTATTTAGGAGAATCCGACGGTTGGATCTCCATTACGTCCATTTCAAGTTAATGGTCGAAATTCACGAACGGTCGTAGCGCGAAGCGTTCTATTCAAACCATTAAATATATATAATATATATATATCATCGATTTCTATTCAAAACTTATTTCATAAAATGTTATAAATTTGTTTTATAAACGATTTCAACTTCCCTTTCAATTTTTAATTAAAATCGAACATCCCATTTTATTATGATCTTAACATGATAATATTTTTCAAAATGTAATATTTTGAAATTCAGTCTTCTCGATATTCATTATAAAAATTAATAGAATTGATATAAAAATCCATTCAAGTCAAAATGGCGTTCATATACTTAACTCGGCTTCACATTTTTTTATTTTCGTATCCCTCCAAATTTGGACATCAAAATCAGTATCGAATTCTCATTGAATATTACATTGTAAAAATATTTGTGTTCATTCCGGATTGGAATATAATTTCAACCAATATCCATAGAAATAAATTAATATGGATTACATTCAACCTAAACACCTAACAATAGTTGTAAACAGCTATCAACATATGAAATGACATCTAGTATGCATTTTATTTGTATAAAAGCTTCAATCAAACAATTGACACTCACATAAATTCGTCAATCTACCGATTAACCAAAATTTCACACAAGGGAGATGTGTGAGTCAAATATCATCCCAAGACCCATGTGGGGTTTCAACCAACAACAATAAATTTAAATCAATCAAGGGCATACAATGCACACACCAAAGTCATAAATAAAAAAATAAAAAAAATACCCAACTACCAAATGTCATTTAACGCCGCCACAAGTGTCCATCCATGAAGTATGAAATGCGAGTGTCGCATTTTCATACAACACTTCTAATGCAAGGGATTTGTGAATAGTTCATGTGTTGAACTCCAAAAGGGATATTATAACTACATGATGCAATTTCTAACTTGCAACCTAAATTGCATAACTAACAAATCGTGACATATTAGCCTGGCAATAATATTTTGGTGAGCGAGTTCTCATCCATAAGCTAAACCAATTCATCGACTCTTCTAATGTAGAAAATTCTTCGTCGCGCTTCCAACATTTGCTGCTTTTTGCACTCGAATTTGCCTCTCCAGATTTATAATTTGCATACGACATCCGATCTTCAATAAACGTTGTCACTAGCACAAACGCCTCATTCCGGGCAACTTTTGCCTAGTGGACTTTCTTCCCGAAACGCTCCAATTCGCCAGAAATCCCAAATCTTCACTCCAAAACTACAAACTTCAAATGCGTTTTCCAAGCAGCTCCGAACTCTAAAATTCGATTGTGATATATCTAAATCGTAGAGAAAAATGTGAACTACGACTTTGATCTTGTGGAGTCTTGGCTGGAAATGCACGGTTTGAGAGTTATTGAGGAAAGAAGGACCGGGTGTTTTGTACAAAACGGGATTTTTGTGAAGAATGGTTTTTGGCCATGGTGGGACCCACGGCCGGAGGTGGGTTTCCGAGGCGGCTCAGGCGGTGGTCAGGTCCGTGGGGAGGGTGGCGGCACGGGGCCCACGTGGTGGTTGGTGGTGATTTAAGTTTTAGGGTTTGCAAATTGGAATGGAGAAAGAGGTGGAGAGAGAGGAGAGGAGGAAGAGGAGGTGGGTGGTGGCCGGCGGTGAAGGGGTGCTGCAGCAGCAAACAATTAGGGGAGGAGAGTGGTCCCGTTTTTGGAGGAAGAAGGAGAAGGAGGAAGAAGGAAAATAATGAGGAGCGAAATGGAATAAAAGTAATTATATGCTCGTTCCTCTCTGAGTTTACAACTGCAAACGATTTCCGTTTGTCATAGACTTCGAATAAGAGAAAGTACACATCAAGACGAGTCCAACAAATAAAGTTTCGTCGAATTCCGAGTTCGTTTGATCTTCCATTAAAATTCTCAAAGACGCTCAAATAAGCTTCAAAAATGCAATTTTAGCGTACATTTTCTTCTTGTACGCCCACACATTAACTCCAAAAATAATGGCCTTTTGGATTTAACCATTATTTGACGATACGAATCCAAAAAAAAGTGGAATCATATTCTGAGATCGTCTCAATAATGTTTCTTTGTAAACTGAACGCCTATTTTTGAACAAATGGTTTTTCCTCGCACGACCATATAGTGACCCCGTTCAATGCGCATTTTGGAACTTAACAATGATTTGTCATTATGAAACCAAAAAAAAATTATCTCATTGAATTCTGAGCTTCCTAACGAAATTTCACTTTTTAAGGGCTATGCAATGATTTTAAAAATCATATTTTTAAAATTTTCAAAAACCAAGCTTATAAATCAATTTAATAATTTTTCTGAGTTTGCTTTAAGTCAAATAAAATATAAAAACTAATTTTAAAATTATTTTCAATTTTTATTTAGCAAAAATAACCAATTTATGTTCACAAATTCCTTAAAATATCTTAAAATAAAATTTAAAATTGGTTCTGAAAATACGGATTGTTACAACCTCTCCCACTTAAAACTTTTTCGTCCTCGAAAAAGAATGGAGCTGAAAGTTGTTTAACTAACCAATTTAACTTTCATTTTGGCTTCACTTATTCAACTTTTCAGTTTCTAAGAACTTTTAAATTTCTCTGAAATTTATCTAACACCTTAAATTTTTGAAAAATTTCGCCATAACCTCCTTTTTACGGGAAGGGTCTGAAAATTTTATTGGGCCGTATTAGGTACCCAATAAATCAATAAATTGCATACATAACAAATGTGCACACCAACAATAATTTATAAGCCCGGTTCCCCCTCAAACCCACGTCCGACAGTTAAAACGGAAGAGACAAGTGTATTTTTTCATCTCCCGATCTGTGTAGGGTTTATTATTTAATCCTGTCATTTTTCCTTTATATGCTGTTAAGTCCACAATCAGTCCTCAGTACAACCTATAATTCAATCATCGTTATACAAGCATCTTGCTCATATGGTATTCGATACCTCGTCATATAAGCGCCAAATGCTTATATTGAATGTGATATGCTATGTCATCTTCAGTAGTATGATATACGGTGCAGTCCATAACTTATTTGTTGTTATCCCATGGCGCATGTTTTAAATTTCATACTGAATAACCATCACAGCGCATTCAAATCACTCACAGTAGTTATAATATAATAATAAAATTGCGCAACCAACTCATTAAGGTGCACCTGTTTGTTGGGCATGCAAATTATTTCTCTACTCAATGCTAAGCCATTAACCTGCTCAACGTATATATGTGTGTGTGTGTGTATATATATATATATATATATGATTCTATCTAAATTTGCGATTCACTTCAGCTTATCTCAATCAAATTAAATAACAAGTGCTTTTGCGTATTCAATGTCCAAAATTGCCAAAGATTCCATCTAATTTATTTAAATCAAACGTCATAAGTAATCAAACAGGAAATCAAAAAATCACCCAAATAGTTAATTTATTATTTAACTTTCTATACGTATAACTTTTTATATACTCGAATATATATATTTTCTAAGATCGGATTATTTATATATAATCACAAATACGTTACTTATAAATGTTTCACTCTCAACTCATTCTAGAGCATTACTAACCACATCTCTAATGAGTTTCTCATTTTTGGATACTGCTGATCCTATCCTTAATGAATATTCTTAAATAGAATGTTACTAATTCTATCTCTAATGAATTCTCTCATTCGATTCTAATGTGTCTTCTTCTCGAGCTTTGTAAACCAAAGCTCTGATACCACCTTTAACGATCTGAAATCCCCCCATCTCCGAAGAGACGAAAAAAGCGCGGATTGCGTGCCAACACGAAACATTAGAACAAAACAATGAAAACTTTTCATTGCTATTACAACATTTTACATCAGAGTACAAGAATATCATAGTACGAATAAATAATATGCACAGCGAAAAAATACAATTATCCGAGAATATATTACATGGCAACGGAAATAAAAATGTATAAATACAATGCACAGCGGAAATACATTAACCACCACAACTGAAAGAAATACACAGATACAAAGCTTTCCGAATATAGCTCCAGCTGTAAACCAGGATCCTGTTAAATAGAAATCTGCAAAACCAAAAATACTGACTGCCCATGTGGAAAATATGGGCACCCAAAGTTTAGGCGAAAACAATAAACTCTGAGTCGGTCATGGGACTGGTGTGAGAACTAAAAAACAGTTATTAAACTTATACTTAAAATACGTTAAATCATGGGACCACGTCGTATGTCACGGAACGGGTTCACTCCCATGAATACTCTAAAATAAAACTATTTATGAACAACGCAATGTTTTTGGGAAAAATATAGCTATTATAAGACTCAGGTCCCATCACACAATGCAACACAAACCAGAGGATAGAGTTTTACCTTATAATAGCCAAACATGCTTGGTACGCTTTGAAACAAATCATTTTGATATTACTATAAGTGTGTAGCGTCAAAACAACTTCAAATATAAATGTATCAATCATAGATGACATAATACCTCATCCTATTATGTCGCCATATAGGTTTACAACCAAACACGTAAAATCACGTACTGGAATTTGGATTTCCAACATGAACCGAGGCAAGCGATCTTCCTCATCCGACTTCGGCACACTCTAGCATATGTCCCAGTGTTTCACAACATGTGTCCCTGGGATCATGCAGGGCCGGTCCATACCTAACATTTGTGGATTAGTTATTCATGAACAATATGTTTCCCGGTCCTATTAGACCTATTACTTGAGCCTTTTAGTCGGCTCTATATCCGAGGTACCTCGCTTTTGAACATCAACATAAGTAAAATGTCTAGGCTCCATACCACGACATCACTTCTAGCTAGAAAGAAACGCATGCACTCTCTACCGTCATTCATCCCGGTTTTGGTTCATACCAGGGTGTGAAGCTCGCGAATTAACTCTATACACAAAGCTATACTACTTAAAGTCGTGCTTTGATCATCAACCAAATGACCCTTCTTTTAAACAAAAGCCTTGATCGCTACATCTTAGCATGCTACATTGTCAGTCAATACAATACTATTGATTTCTTCCAATATATAACCTCTAAGCTCGTACGTCTCAGAGAATGGTGTTAAGCAAGAGAATAAATTCTTTGCCACCAAACAGATATATATTTAGCAGAGATCAATGAATACAACACACAACACAATGTCAGACACAATCCATTTACAAGTCCGTTCTGGGTCTGGATGTAGCCGAAGGCACCTTATTCCTCATCCTATATGTCCAATACAGGGGAGAGGCCCTTGCATATCCGAACAATCAACAAGTACGTCTGGACAACTACCACTATAAACCCTTCAAGGCTGCAGGCTCTATCAAGGGCATTAGTAGCAATCCATTCGATGTGAAGATGGTCGGCCTTGCACCGTCTTCAATATCTTCAACTTTTAATCATCGTAACAGTTATTCAGAATGGGTTAAACCCTGTCTTTCCAAATAACTCACACATCTTATAGTCATGTGAAATATAAACACATCATACGCCTCATTTCAATCCAGGATATTCTTTTATTCAACTATTCATATCTCTGTGAATTATTCCCATTAATGTTATCAAAGATTTAATTCACTTAAACCTCTAGTTTAATTCTTTCTTTGAAAACCATTGCAAAAGATTTTGTTATATCTTTCAGAACTTAAACCAAATTACGGTTTATATAACTAGTCGGGATTATCGAGCCTTACCGAAGTAACCATTTATTTTATTAATCCCAATCTCAACCTATTCATCCCATGGAGCAAAACTGGTGGTACTCCATATTTAACGCCCATCGTTTTATTGGTAAATTTAATAACCATTTATAGTTTCAAATCTAATTAAAGATTTAACTATCGCATGGAACAAAACTGGTGATACTACATCTCGATCATTTGACTTATTCGGTAAATTTAATTATCTCTTTTTGTGTTTCAATATAGTTAAAGACTCATTAAAACTCTAGTTTAGTTTTAATTCTAAAACATCATTATTTAATGATTATTCAACTTCTAGAAATTTATCTTGCCTTTACTTGGGTTAAAGAACAAATGTCATTTAAAACACCGCTCGCAATAAATCCAAAATCATCTTCCATTAGTATGGAATCTTCACGGAATTCTGAACAGTTTATAATTGATATAAATTTCCAAATCCGACCAATACTATAAGTGGAATAATGGCAAGGCCTTTTAAATTCCATAAATAGTAAACGCCTTCCTTTGCAAAAACTCATCTCGATTATTATTAATTGAATTCCATTCAATTCCAATTTAATTAAATAAATTGGAAAACTTTCTCCAAACCTTAATTAAAAGATTAATTCCATTCATAACTGTGTTTAAGAACGGTATTAATGAAGATACCATTCACAACAAACCCAAAACTAATTTACCACTTCTAAAAATCATTGGACTATTATTCTAGTTACTAACTAGTTCATTCGGATAAAGTATCTTTTATCTTTTCAAATATGGAATTTTTTGTCCAACATCTTTCCAAATCATTTATTATGATTTTACATAATTTATTCACATTTTTAATTATTTTAATAAGGCCCTTACAGTCGATTTCCATATACGGTCATCGAACTGCATTTACAACGACCTTTTCCCAAACTGATTTGGGCATATTTCAAAATCTAACCGTTCAACTTTAAATATCATATATTCATCGGAAAGATCTTTTCGATACAAACCCAGTAGTTCCGTATTTAGGAGAATCCGACAGTCGGATCTCCCGTTACGTCCATTTCAAGTTAATGGTCGAAATTGGCGAACGGTCGCAGCGCGACGCATTCTATTCAAACCATTAAATATATATAATATATATATCATCGATTTTTATTCAAAACGAATTTTACAAAACGTTATAAATTTGTTTTGTAAACGATTTCAACTTCCCTTTCAATTTTTAATTAAATCGAACATCCCATTTTATTATGATCTTAACATGATAATATTTATCGAAATGTAATATTTTGAAATTCAGTCTTCTCGATATTCATTATAAAGATGAATAGAATCGAGGTAAAAATTCGTTTGTGTCAAAATGGCGTTCATATACTTACCTCGGCTTCACATTTTTATATTTTCATGTCCATCCAAAATCGGACATCAAAATCAACATCTAATTCTCATTGAATATTACATTATAAAAATATTCATGTTCGTTCCGGATTGGAATACAATCTCAACCAATATCCATATAAATAAATTAATATGGATTACATTCACCATAAACACCCAACAATAGTTGCAAACAACTATCAACATACAAAATGGCATCCAGTGTGCATTTTAATTTTATATAAGCTTCAATCAAATAATTGACGCTCACATAAATCCGTCAATCTACCGAATAACTGAAATTTCGCACAAGGGAGAAGTGTGAGTCAAATATCATCCTAAGAACCGTGTGGGGTTTTCAACCAACAACAATAAATTTAAATCAATCACCGGCATACAGTGCACACACCAAAGTCATAAATAAATATATAAATACTCAACTATCAAATGCCATTTAAGGCCGCCACAAGTATTCATCCACGGAGTATGAAATGCGAGTGTCGCATTTTCATACAACGCTTTTAATGCAAGGGATTTGTGAATAGTTCATGTGTTGAACTCCAAAAGGGATATTATAACTACATGATGCAATTTCTAGCTTGCAACCTAAAATACATAACTAATAAATCATGACATAATATCCTAGCAATAATATTTTGGTGAGCGAGTTCTCACTCATAAGCTAAACCAATTCGTCCGGACTCTTCTAATGTTGAAAATTCTTCGTCGTGCTTCCACCGTTTGTCGCTTTTCGCACTCGAATCAGCCTCTCCTGCTCTAGAATTAGCATACGACTTCCAATCTTCAACAAACGTTATCACTAGCACAAACGCCTCATTCTGGACAACTTTCGCCTAGTGAACTTTCTTCCCAAAACGCACCAATTCACTAGAAATCGCGAATCTTCACTCCAAAACTGCAAACTTCAAATGCGTTGTCAAAGCAGCTCCAAATTCCAAAATTTGATTGTGATATATCAAAATCATAGAGAAAAATGTGGTCTACAACTTTGGTTTTGTGGAGTCTAAGCCAAAAATGCACAGTTTAAGAGTTGTTGAGGAAAGCAAGACTGGGTGTTTTGTGCAAAACGAGTTTTTTTGTAAAAAGAGAGGTTTTTGGCCAAGGTGCGGCCGAAGGTGGGTGGTCTGAGGTGGAGCAGGCGGTGGTCAGGTCCCGGGGGGAGGGTGGTGGTAGCGGCGCGGGGAACATGGCGGTGTTGGTGGTGATTTAGGTTTTATGATTTGCAAATTGAAAGAGAGAAAGAGGAGGAGAGAGAGGAGAGGAGGAAGAGGAGGAGGAGAGTAGGAGGAGGTAGGTGGTGGCCGGCGGTGGAGGGGGGCTGCGGCAACAAACAATTGGGGGTGGGGAGTGGTCCCCATTTTTGGAGGAAGAAGGAGAAAGAGGAAGAAGGAAAATAATTAGGAGCGAATGGAATAAAAGTGATTATATGCTCGTTTCTTGTAACACCCCGCCTCCACTAGGGTCACTCGCAAAGGAATGCACTAGCTTTAGAGGGGCATTATTGGTAAACATGCACAGAAATATCACAAGACAGAACATATAAAATAGCGGAAGTAAAATTGAACTTTCATAAACATTAATAATTAAGGTCTAAAGCCTTTTACATCAGAGTACAAAACCTGTCTTGCAATAGTAAAGAAGCATAAAGACATTTTCATAAATTATTCCCCAAGTAAAAACAGTAAAGTAGCCATAGCCAAGAAAAGTCCAATCCATCCATGATGACCTTCAAGCAGAAGAAGTCCGAACTAAACAGCAGTATTTCCTCCCTGTAACCTGGGGGGAAACGGAAGAAAAGAGGCGAAACAAAACGGGTCAGTCAAAAAGACTGAGTAAGCCCTATCTACTATCAGCATAAAAACTAGTAAAGTTAACTGACATGAGAAACTGAGATGAACATAAGCATGATGACAAGATAGATAAGCTAAATCAAAATAACAGGATGAACTACTGAACTCAGACAAACTAAGGTGTCATGATAAATTACGGTGTCAAGATATAACAAGGTATCCCATCGTCAAGTTCCTGTCAAATATAATATCCCCAAGATATCTATCACGTATAACATCCCATGGTATCTATCCTGTCTTTTAGCTCTGCACCTACCGTACTAGTATCCCCACTGTATCATGTGTTAACCATGAATGACCCTTACTCAAAAGTCGTGTAATGGTCCATGTCAACCTAATATATCGCATATATAGGTTACTCAACTCGTATGCTTTATTCCATGTAAATGTTCAGTCCCTTGCCGTAGACCATACGGGCTTTCCCATGAGATTCTATACTACTTTAACATAGTTCCATGATCCTTAAGATCGTTTTGGATTGTCACCCTATATCTAACTAGGGTCTTCCAACATGAATCATTGTTTGTACAACTAGGACTTATGCTACCTAGGGCTACTAGGGATTATGCTTACCTATTGCACGTTTTCGTATCTCGGTTTTGGTTCAACCACCCAGGGCCACTAGGATTTACGCTAACCGTCAACCGCGCCCGTTTTCCCACGCATTCATCGTGAATCGTTTTTCCATGACTGTATGCACATGTATCACATCGTGCCATCCGAGTCCTGTCACAGGGCAGACCAGGAAATACAGGACTCGGTCGGGAGCTTTCGATTTATCTGCCAATGCAGATGCTAAGGTCTGTTTTTTTCTATACGTGGCTATGGTCCCACGAGACCACTCCCTCAACTAGCGAAAGACAAGACAGGATGAATCCTGTATGAGAACACAACACTGGCCAACCCACATCCAAGTCTTACCGCAACCATAATTAGATAGCAATTATGGTCTTTTGGGTGTTCTCTGCCTTTCCGTACGTACACGCTTTACCAAAGATGGTAGGTAGCCTGACGAAAATGCTATCTAGGGTACGACCGTGTATCGTCGACTATCCCCTATCCATCCCCGTCTTTAGGTCGCTCGTATAGCAACCAAGGCATACTCTTGGTTCTTCTAACGCAGACCTTAACCTCTCATGAGCCTAGTATGATCACCTGGCAGCTCACAGAGGGATACCAAGAATATCCCCACGTTCCCCGAAGCCGCTGCTTCGTTACCCAGTTCGCTGGAGCCTTTATCTAAATCAGATACTTGCTCCTACTCGTATACTTAAACGATGACCTACCGTATCAGGTTACTCATCTATCTATGAACTGGTCTAAATTTCCTTGACTAAGAATCATTACTTAGTTATTCTTCAACTAAGGTTTACCACTTAGCCTTATTCCCGTTATCCTTGTTAACCACGGTTATCCACCTAATCCTCAGAACTAGGGTTTACATAATGGATTAAGTGTCACTTAAGTTCATGGCTTAACCCGTCTACAAATCATGTCAAAATTGGCTAAGTATACAAGTCCAAGACTTAACCCTACAAACCATGTGCCAAGTTGGTTAAGTATATTAAGCAATTCGCGACTTAACCTCGTCCAATTATCATTCTAGATTGGTTAAGTATATATTAACTTGACCCTATCAATTTACTTAGTCAAATCGGTCAAGTGTATTCAAGCGATTCGTGACTTAGCCTTATCATGTTTTCACGTTAGATTGGTTAAGTATAGGTTAACTTAACCTCAATAAATTAACGAGTTAGATTGGTTAAGTATAGGTCACTTAACCACATCAAATCATCATGTTAGATTAGTTAAGTGTTTAACTTAACCCATTAAACTGCCAAGTGGGACTAATTAAGTCTAGGCTAACTTAACCCCATCCGATTTCCATGTTTAGACTAGTTGAGTCTAATCTTAACCCCATCCATTAACTGTATTTTTCGGTTAAGCGTCATTAAGAAAACTTACTTAACCTTACCAAGTTATCGTGTTGGATTGATTAAGTGTTGGTTAACTTAACCATTTCAAAATCACCGAATTGGATGGGTTAAGTCTAGATTAACTTAACCACATCCCCTAACTGTATTATACGGTTAAGTGTAATTGGGAAAGCTTAATTAACCGTATCAAATTCACATGTTGGTTGGGTTAAGTGTTGGTTAACTTAACCCCGTCCACTAGCCGTATAAATATGGTTAAGTGTCATTAGGCAAATCAAGTTACTTAACCTACCCAACCTTGTCATGTTTTGTTAAGTATCATTAGCCTAATCAATTTACTTAACCCATTTGTCCATGTTATATTTGGTTAAGAGTCATTAATCAAATTAACTTAACCTTATCATGTGGCATTAATTACTTAATGCACCTCAACCTCTCACATTAGACTTTGTTGTGGTTACTAGTTAAGCCGGTCGGTTCCGGGTAGCTTTACACCACAACTTGGTCTAACCTCGGGTCCAAGCACAACATGACCAACTTCTCACATTGGGTCCTATTGTTTGCAACTACTAGTTAGGCCGGTCGGTTCCGGGTAGTTTTACGTTGCAAACTCAACCCAACCTCGAGTTGGCCACTTTCATGTTTAGTCTAGTGTCATGTTCATATTCAAGTTTTCAAGCAATTGGGTAGACCTAACTTAATAGGTAAATTCCCAATGGGTAGACCTAACTTAATAGGTAAATTCCCAAGCTTATGTTTTTATGTCATTAGAAATTTCCCATAACATAACCCACGCTTTTAAACTCGCATATACGTTCGCAACAACGTAATGGATTAAAAGAATAGACTTGGCAAAGGCATGGCAAAAATAGATATTAAGCCACAAGTTAATCATGGTGGCAAATGAGGCACAAATGTGTTCATTAACTTGCATGTTACATTCTTAAGCCTCAAAAACATGCATAAACCCAAACTTGGCACATAAGCGAATCATGGTGACAAAAGACATGGAATGATGACTCGTAACTCGCATATATCATCATATAAGGGTTATGACTTCATATGCAAGTTGACATAAAGGTTATGAGGGTTCACATGTTGCATAATGCAACATTTCAACATAAAGGTTGTAGCTTTTAGCTCACAAGATCAAGATAATGACTTCATAAACTTGCATGACATGATAGCATGTATCATTCTCAATGATCAAACCCAAACTTGCAACATGAACATTTAACTTCATAGTTAATATCTAAGAGTAGGGAAAGGGCTTACATTGCTATGAAGGCACAAATCGATTAAACTAAAGATTGAGACAAAGCCTATGCATGCCATCATTCAAAAACCCAAAGGTGAAAGCTCCAAATCAATAAAAACCCCATCTTGATGAACAAAGGTCAAAGCTTTAGCCTTGAAATCAACTTGAGAAGCTCTCATACTAACATAGGGACTCTCTAATACTCACATGATCATGAAACCTCTCATAGAAATGAAGTGGAGGCTAGGATTTTGAGTGGAGGCCATGAGTGGAGCAATTTTGCCATAGTTTAGTTGCATGAATGAATAATGAGGGTTTAGGGGTAGGTTAGGGGCTTATTTATAGAGATTAGGAGTGATTAGGACCTTAGGATTAACCCTAGGACAACCTGAGCCGTCAGATTTCAAACCAGGCCCAAAAACCTAGCCAAGACAGGAAATAGGTGCACCAGGCAAAACTGCCCGGCCACCATAAGTCGACCCCCAAGTCGACAGGGCTGTCGACTTGGGGCGCCTGGCGGGAATTCTTCCCGCCTAGCCTTCCAGCCCTAATTTTTGAAATTAGAACTCGTTTTTGAACTTGAATTTTCTGAAAACTTCGTCGGACCATAACTTGGTCATACGGACTCCGATTCTCGAAAACTCAGACTCTATTCTGCGTATTTTTCCGAGACGAACGCAATGGCATAGCCCGTTTTACTTGATTCAGAATTTAAAATTAAATTCTGCCTTGATTCTCGTCTTAACATGTTATCGAAATACGGGTTGTTACATTCTCCCCACCTTTTAGGATTTCGTCCGCGAAATCTCCAAGTTAGGAAGAACATATCCTACCATCCATCATTCATCTACTCAAAACATCATCCACAAGCAACCATTGTCCTTAGATGATTTCTAATGCTGTATGAATATATGCAAAACGTGTGTGTACATGTTCCTTAGCTAATGCTAATGCTAATGATCAGGCCTGAATAATCTTTCTAATGCAAAATATGTATAGTGCCATGAATCCAACATGTATGCAAATAACCTAGTCATATAGATACTATATGCGTGCACAATCATTCATTCATATGCAACAACCGCATGATAATACATTCGATTTCATCCATAAACAAGTATAAATACTCGTGCATATGCTATATGAAATGTGACCGAGTCGAGCTAGTATCTAATGTGTATTCGCGCATCCACGAGCAACCACTTGCAACCACTTGCAACCATATCAATCATAACATGTTTCAAATACATGTTTACATCCATAGGGTTCTACCTAGGATTCCCTGAAACAGGGTCGAGAAGATAAACAAGACAAACTCCTTACGGGGTTTGTAACAGAAAATAGGACCGAGAGGATGTCCACAAAAGATAGCCTACAAGTAAGCTCTACAGAAAACAGGGATCAAGGATATACTCCCAAAAAGAGATATCATGCGTGTATCTAGTCTTTGACCATCAAAGTCGTATTTCCGTGAGCTTAATTCCATTGTGCTTTAACCATCCTTTAACTTCATGGTTTCGTAGCTCCTTATTTCCTGTTTCCATAACATAAGCTGGAACTCATTTTTTTCCGTCGCCTCTCGTTCCACGTGCACTTATCCTTTTCCTAGAATACTTGGCGCAAACATGACTGCGTACTCATGATCTCATGCAAGCTTTCCAAAATTCACTAGTGAATCTTGGATCTCGTTTATATACTATAAGGTATTCCATGTAGAAGAACTTTCTCTTGAAAGTAAACAGATGTCAACCAGGTTATCATGCGCACTTACTAGGGTGATCTTTATAACCCTCGCATAAATGAAGTAAACCATCCGTCTTATTGGCGAACGCCACTCGATCGGGCTTCAAATTTCCAATAAAGGCATCAAGGGATTCTAAGTAACTAGTCATGACAGAACCTCAAAAAGGTTACACGATACTTCGAGGGTATTACCAAGGCTAGTCAAAAGGTCTAACTACCCTCCTATCAAAACCGAGAGTGGCACCCCCTATTGGATAACCACTTCATCCCTAGAATCCATCCATAGCTTATAAACATAAGCATTATTTCCAAACTCAACACTTGGCATAGACATTCTCAAATCCAAACAAGTCATGTATAAATGGACTGATTCCCCAATAGGACTTTGAGACAAAAATGGGATTCCCTATTACGCTAGTACTTAAGGTGCAGAGACTCAACTATCAAAGCAAACTTAAATGATACGATGATCAAAACGAAGTCCTAACGGAATGATAGAGAAGAAGAGCTAAACCTTTAACAAGATCGTTACCCTCCTTCCGAGGTACCCTAGAAATGAGAGCATACTATTGCCCTCCCGATGATCTTGTCCTTGTCCCATAATACTTAACTATCCGCCCCGTTTTACCGTGCCAAAGGTACTCTCTCGTCATGGGTTTCATTGTTCATCTTTCTCCCTCCTCTGAGGACTAAGCTATACCAACAAGTTGCTCATCCTTTATCCTCTTTCTCACTATCTTTTCTTATAACACGGCCACTGGTCTCTCGAGAACCACCTCCATCGTATGGAAAGCACTTTCGTAGATAGAAAAGACTAGTCGCAGTTAAAACCACTGTGACTACAGATGGAGGAAAGAAAGGAAAAGAGATTCGATTAAGGAAACAAGGATAGAGCTAATGGCCTTTGGGGAATAGCCTTTTTCTTTTAAAAGAAAATTTTCTTGAAAAATGCTTCTTTGTAAACGATTTTCAAATAGTTTTTAGAAGGTCTTTAAAAACTTTTGCCTAGTCTGGTAACCTTCTGCTCTGATACCAAATGTAACACCCCGCCTCCACTAGGGTCACTCGCAAAGGAATGCACTAGCTTTAGAGGGGCATTATTGGTAAACATGCACAGAAATATCACAAGACAGAACATATAAAATAGCGGAAGTAAAATTGAACTTTCATAAACATTAATAATTAAGGTCTAAAGCCTTTTACATCAGAGTACAAAACCTGTCTTGCAATAATAAAGAAGCATAAAGACTTTTTCATAAATTATTCCCCAAGTAAAAACAGTAAAGTAGCCATAGCCAAGAAAAGTCCAAGCCATCCATGATGACCTTCAAGCAGAAGAAGTCCGAACTAAACAGCAGTATTTCCTCCCTGTAACCTGGGGGGGACGGAAGAAAAGAGGCGAAACAAAACGGGTCAGTCAAAAAGACTGAGTAAGCCCTATCTGCTATCAGCATAAAAACTAGTAAAGTTAACTGACTTGAGAAACTGAGATGAACATAAGCATGATGACAAGATAGATAAGCTAAATCAAAATAACAGGATGAACTACTGAACTCAGACAAACTAAGGTGTCATGATAAATTACGGTGTCAAGATATAACAAGGTATCCCATCGTCAAGTTCCTGTCAAATATAATATCCCCAAGATATCTATCACGTATAACATCCCATGGTATCTATCCTGTCTTTTAGCTCTGCACCTACCGTACTAGTATCCCCACTGTATCATGTGTTAACCATGAAAGACCCTTACTCAAAAGTCGTGTAATGGTCCATGTCAACCTAATATATCGCATATATAGGTTACTCAACTCGTATGCTTTATTCCATGTAAATGTTCAGTCCCTTGCCGTAGACTATACGGGCTTTCCCATGAGATTCTATACTACTTTAACATAGTTCCATGATCCTTAAGATCGTTTTGGATTGTCACCCTATATCTAACTAGGGTCTTCCAACATGAATCATTGTTTGTACAACTAGGACTTATGCTACCTAGGGCTACTAGGGATTATGCTTACCTATTGCACGTTTTCGTATCTCGGTTTTGGTTCAACCACCCAGGGCCACTAGGATTTACGCTAATCGTCAACCGCGCCCTTTTTCCCACACATTCATCGTGAATCGTTTTTCCATGACTGTATGCACATGTATCACATCGTGCCATCCGAGTCCTGTCACAGGGCAGACCAGGAAATACAGGACTCGGTCGGGAGCTTTCGATTTATCTGCCGATGCAGATGCTAAGGTCTGTTTTTTTCTATACGTGGTTATGGTCCCACGAGACCACTCCCTCAACTAGCGAAAGACAAGACAGGATGAATCCTGTATGAGAACACAACACTGGCCAACCCACATCCAAGCCTTACCGCAACCATAATTAGATAGCAATTATGGTCTTTTGGGTGTTCTCTGCCTTTCCGTACGTACACGCTTGACCAAAGATGGTAGGTAGCCTGACGAAAATGCTATCTAGGGTACGACCGTGTATCGTCGACTATCCCCTATCCATCCCCGTCTTTAGGTCGCTCGTATAGCAACCAAGGCATACTCTTGGTTCTTCTAACGCAGACCTTAACCTCTCATGAGCCTAGTATGATCACCTGGCAGCTCACAGAGGGATACCAAGAATATCCTCACGTTCCCCGAAGCCGCTGCTTCGTTACCCAGTTCGCTGGAGCCTTTATCTAAATCAGATACTTGCTCCTACTCGTATACTTAAACGATGACCTACCGTATCAGGTTACTCATCTATCTATGAACTGGTCTAAATTTCCTTGACTAAGAATCATTACTTAGTTATTCTTCAACTAAGGTTTACCACTTAGCCTTATTCCCGTTATCCTTGTTAACCACGGTTATCTACCTAATCCTCAGAACTAGGGTTTACATAATGGATTAAGTGTCACTTAAGTTCATGGCTTAACCCGTCTACAAATCATGTCAAAATTGGCTAAGTATACAAGTCCAAGACTTAACCCTACAAACCATGTGTCAAGTTGGTTAAGTATATTAAGCAATTCGCGACTTAACCTCGTCCAATTATCATTCTAGATTGGTTAAGTATATATTAACTTGACCCTATCAATTTACTTAGTCAAATCGGTCAAGTGTATTCAAGCGATTCGTGACTTAGCCTTATCATGTTTTCACGTTAGATTGGTTAAGTATAGGTTAACTTAACCTCAATAAATTAACGAGTTAGATTGGTTAAGTATAGGTCACTTAACCACATCAAATCATCATGTTAGATTAGTTAAGTGTTTAACTTAACCCCATTAAACTGCCAAGTGGGACTAATTAAGTCTAGGCTAACTTAACCCCATCCGATTTCCATGTTTAGACTAGTTGAGTCTAATCTTAACCCCATCCATTAACTGTATTTTTCGGTTAAGCGTCATTAAGAAAACTTACTTAACCTTACCAAGTTATCGTGTTGGATTGATTAAGTGTTGGTTAACTTAACCATTTCAAAATCACCGAATTGGATGGGTTAAGTCTAGATTAACTTAACCACATCCCCTAATTGTATTATACGGTTAAGTGTAATTGGGAAAGCTTAATTAACCATATCAAATTCACATGTTGGTTGGGTTAAGTGTTGGTTAACTTAACCCCGTCCACTAGTCATATAAATATGGTTAAGTGTCATTAGGCAAATCAAGTTACTTAACCTACCCAACTTTGTCATGTTTTGTTAAGTATCATTAGCCTAATCAATTTACTTAACCCATTTGTCCATGTCATATTTGGTTAAGAGTCATTAATCAGATTAACTTAACCCTATCATGTGGCATTAATTACTTAATGCACCTCAACCTCTCACATTAGACTTTGTTGTGGTTACTAGTTAAGCCGGTCGGTTCCGGGTAGCTTTACACCACAACTTGGTCTAACCTCGGGTCCAAGCACAACATGACCAACTTCTCACATTGGGTCCTATTGTTTGCAACTACTAGTTAGGCCGGTCGGTTCCGGGTAGTTTTACGTTGCAAACTCAACCCAACCTCGAGTTGGCCACTTTCATGTTTAGTCTAGTGTCATGTTCATATTCAAGTTTTCAAGCAATTGGGTAGACCTAACTTAATAGGTAAATTCCCAATGGGTAGACCTAACTTAATAGGTAAATTCCCAAGCTTATGTTTTTATGTCATTAGAAATTTCCCATAACATAACCCACGCTTTTAAACTCGCATATACGTTCGCAACAACGTAATGGATTAAAAGAATAGACTTGGCAAAGGCATGGCAAAAATAGATATTAAGCCACAAGTTAATCATGGTGGCAAATGAGGCACAAATGTGTTCATTAACTTGCATGTTACATTCTTAAGCCTCAAAAACATGCATAAACCCAAACTTGGCACATAAGCGAATCATGGTGACAAAAGACATGGAATGATGACTCGTAACTCGCATATATCATCATATAAGGGTTATGACTTCATATGCAAGTTGACATAAAGGTTATGAGGGTTCTCATGTTGCATAATGCAACATTTCAACATAAAGGTTGTAGCTTTTAGCTCACAAGATCAAGATAATGACTTCATAAACTTGCATGACATGATAGCATGTATCATTCTCAATGATCAAACCCAAACTTGCAACATGAACATTTAACTTCATAGTTAATATCTAAGAGTAGGGAAAGGGCTTACATTGCTATGAAGGCACAAATCGATTAAACTAAAGATTGAGACAAAGCCTATGCATGCCATCATTCAAAAACCCAAAGGTGAAAGCTCCAAATCAATAAAAACCCCATCTTGATGAACAAAGGTCAAAGCTTTAGCCTTGAAATCAACTTGAGAAGCTCTCATACTAACATAGGGACTCTCTAATACTCACATGATCATGAAACCTCTCATAGAAATGAAGTGGAGGCTAGGATTTTGAGTGAAGGCCATGAGTGGAGCAATTTTGCCATAGTTTAGTTGCATGAATGAATAATGAGGGTTTAGGGGTAGGTTAGGGGCTTATTTATAGAGATTAGGAGTGATTAGGACCTTAGGATTAACCCTAGGATCAACCTGAGCCGTCAGATTTCAAACCAGGCCCAAAAACCTAGCCAAGACAGGAAATAGGTGCACCAGGCAAAACTGCCCGGCCACCATAAGTCGACCCCCAAGTCGACAGGGCTGTCGACTTGGGTCAAGACCGGTCGACTCCCAAGTCGACAGGGCTGTCGACTTGGGGCGCCTGGCGGGAATTCTTCCCGCCTAGCCTTCCAGCCCTAATTTTTGAAATTAGAACTCGTTTTTGAACTTGAATTTTCTGAAAACTTCGTCGGACCATAACTTGGTCATACGGACTCCGATTCTCGAAAACTCAGACTCTATTCTGCGTATTTTTCCGAGACGAACGCAATGGCATAGCCCGTTTTACTTGATTCAGAATTTAAAATTAAATTCTGCCTTGATTCTCGTCTTAACATGTTATCGAAATACGGGTTGTTACATTTCTCTCCGAATTGTCAACTGCAAACGATCTCCGTTCGTCACAGATTTCGATCATGAGAAAGCACATGTCAAGATGAGTCCAACGAATCAAGTTTCGTCGAATTCGGAGTTCGTTGGCCTTCCATTAACATTCTCAAAGACGCTCAAACAAGCTTCAAAAATGCGATTTTAGCGTACTTTTTCTTCTTGTACGCCTACACATTAACTCCAAAAATTATGGCCTTTTGGATTTAAACATTATTTGACGATATGAATCCAAAAAAAAAAAAGTGGAATCGAAATCTGAGATTGTCTCAATAATATTCCTTTGTAAACTAAACGTCTATTTTTGAACAAATGGTTTTGCCTCGCACGACCACATACTGACTCCGTTCGACGCACATTTTGGAACTTAATAATGATTTGTCGTTATAAATTCAGAAAAATTTATCTCGTCGAATTCTAAGCTTTCTAGCAAAATTTCACTTTTTAAGGGCTATGCGTTGATTCTAAAAATCGAATTTTCAAACTTTTCAAAAACAAAGCTTATAAATCAATTTAATAATTTTTCTGAGTTTGTTTTAAGTCAAATAAAATATAAAAACTAATTTTAAAATTGTTTTCAATTTTTATTTATCAAAAATAACTAATTTATATTCACAAATTCCTTATAATAGCTTAAAATAAAATTTAAAATTGGTTCTGAAAATACGGGTTGTTACAAAATTGGTAATGAATTGTAGTATGATTTGGATATTAAATTGGGTAAATTATCAAGTTAGTACCATGTCGAAAAGATGATGGCAGTTGTGGTAGGATTAATTACTCATTAATAAGTTAAAACGATTCATGAATGATCATTAGTTTAAGTCACGAAAACTTAGTGAACGTAGTATGTGAAATAATGAGATCTTTGATTGTTTGATATTGAATGAGATTTATCAACGGAATTTGATGTTTATTGATATGAATGGTGTTGTTAAATGCAACAATGATTGGTTAATAAGATTTAATATCATATTTAACAATAGTTGATTTGAGTTTAAGTATTAATGACCTTGACAATTAGGTCAATAATGCAATGTGTGATTATTAGATGTTAATAGTTGTTTACAACTATTATTGGATGTATATGATGAGTCAAATCCATATAAATAGAATTACATGGTAATTGGTTGAATCTCATTCCATTGCGGGGTATATTTGAATATTTTGATAATAAAAGTATGAATTTGATGTCTGATTTTGGGTAGACACAAAGTTTATAAAATTACGATGAATGTTTGTAACTAAAATGATTTGATTTGAATTACTTTTCATATAGATATAGCTTGCTCGAGTTTTATTTTTGAAATGAATAGCAATGGGCAAAAGTGAAGTTCAGTTAGGTTGTCTAGGAAGATTTTTTAAAGAAGTTTCTTTTCAAATGTATATTATTTATTTTTATAACAAATGTCAGGAAAGTTCGGATTTAGAGTAATAAATTTTGAAAAATAATATTACTTTAGTGATTTAATATTGGAATTTTTTATTTTGAATAGAAATAAGTGAAATATAGTTTCTAAAAATAATTATATATGTTTTATATAATTAATAAATTATTTTGGAAATGTTTTGCTATGATTTTAATTATAAATCGAGTTTGGTGTTATAGAACTCGTCGCGTAGTGGTAGTTCGCGAACTTCGACCGTTAAATTTAAAATGACGTACCAGGAGATCTGGCCGTCGGATTCTTCTAAACCGAAAAATATTGGATTTAAAATGAAAAAAGCTTTCCAATGAATCTAAGAATGTTAAAATCCAATAGTTAGATTGTGCAAGAATTTCAAACCAAATTTGAATAAAAGCAGCGTAGTGTAGTTTAAGACCCGAAATGGGACCTGATTGAAATGACCCATTTTTAAATTATTAAATATAGGAATAAATTGTGATAAATCATAATAAATGGTTTAAAACATAATTTGAAGTGAATATTCCAAGTTTTGAGAAGATAAAAGACATTTTATCTGAATAAATTGATTAACAATTAAAAAAAGAACCAAAAGGAATATGTGATGATTCCTAAGAGTATAGTCTAGTACCACTACGAGATCTAATTGGAAATTTTCCAATAGGCGAGGGGTGGGAAGAACCGAAAAGAAATCAGATATTCGACTAAGAATAGATGAAACTTTCTGAAGATAAATTATCCAGTGCTTAAAATAACATAATGGGATGAAAGGGTTTAACCAAAGTTTTCCAATTAATGAATTGGCTTGGATTTGGATGGGAATAATCTTCGAATATTTGATATTGGATCAGATGTTAAAGGAATTTAAAAGATATCGATATTGTTATTCCTTATATGGTATCGGTTAATTTCAGAATTTGATATTGAATATGAGTCGATATTATTTCTATTCAAAGCCTTGAATTTGATATCAAATTGGATTTGATTTGTCGTGAATGATGTCTTCAATAACATTGTTCTTAAACCCAGTTGAAAATGAAGTTTATGGAAAAAATATTTTAATTAAGATTAATGAAATTTTCCAAAGTGAAGTTTTCCAATTAAAAATTTAATTGGGATTGAATGGAAATTTGATTATGGGTTTATCGTGAACGATGTTTTAAGAAACATTTGTTCTTTAAACAGTTAAAGGGATGATAATTTCTCAAGTTTGAATTGTAATAAATCTTTCAATACAGATTTGATTGAATGAAATGGATATTAAAACTATGTTAGAGTTTTAATAAATATTAGATATGAAGTACCACCAGTTTTTCTCCATGGGATGAACAGGACGAGAATGTGATAACGATACGGGAGATTACCTTTTTATAAGGCTCGATAATACAGATAGGGATTATAAACCTTAATTTGAGTTAAGTTTGTGAAAAGAGATCATATGATCTTTAAAATGATTTCCGAGGAAAGATTTAAAAAAGAAGTTTAAATGATGTAAATCTTTGACAATATTTAAGGGAGTAATTTATAATGTAAAGAATATTTGAATAAAAGAATATTCTAAATTGGAATGAGGCGTATGATATGTTTATATACCATTTGATTTTAATGATGCGATAGTTATTCGCAAAGACCGGGTTTCAACCCATTCTGAAGGACTAATATGATGATTGTCGAAGATATTGAAGACGGTGATTGGAGAATGGATATCTTCACATCGTTTGAATTATTTTTGATGCCTTGGGTAACTCCCGTTATAAGGTTAAATTGGTGATCGTCCAAATGTACTTAGAGATCGACCAGATATGCAAGGGCCTCTCTCCATTAGGGGACGAGGAATAAGATGCATTTGGTTTCGTTCAGACCCAGAATGAACTTGTAAATGGATGTGTGTCTGACATTTTATTTCATAACATAACTAATTAGTTGCTAATGATGATATATCTGAGGTGAAGAAGAATTTATTCTCTTAGCTTAACACCCTTCTTTAAGGCATATGAACTCAAATGTTATATTATCAAATGAAACTAATCATAGTGTGAATTGACAATGTGGAATGCTAAGATACTGATTGGTCAAAGCTTTTGTTGAAAAGTAGAGCTTTGTGGATGATGATCAAAGCTTTGCTGATATAGCGTAGTTTTGTGTAGAAACGTGTCTTCGGCAAGCCTCACAACCCGGGAATGGCCGGAAACGGGATGAAGGACAGCAGAAAAAGGACATACATTTCCTTCTAGCTAAAAGTAATGTCATGGTATGGAACCAGGCAATTTATTTATATGGATGTTGGAATTGAGGTGCCTCGAATGATGGTTAACGTATCGACCAGTATGAAGGTCCAATAAAACCGGGGAACATTATGTTTAGGAGTATCCCTAAACCATTGGGAATTGGTGTGACGGCTCTGCCGCTTCAAGGGTCACATGCATGTGGTCCTGGACTTCTTGTTAGAGATGGTCCGAATCGGTTAAGGAATATCCTTTGCCTTGGTCATTGATGGAAATCCAACTTTTAATACGAACCTTGTGTTTTCAGTTGTAAACCTATATGGCGACATAATAGAATAGGGTACTATGCTGTCTAAGGTTGATACATTTATTTCCAAAATTGATTTCACATTATGCACTAGTCATAATAAAAGAGAAATTTCGCGTATCAAACATGTTTGGCTATTATACGGTAAAAATCTATCTTCCGGTTTGCGATTGCATTATGTGATGGGACCTAAGTCTTATAACAGCTTCATTTTTCAGAACGCATTGCGAGTTTTTATGACTGGTATTCTTGTGGAAGAAACCCGTTCTGTGTCATACGGCGTAGTCCCACGATATACCCAATTTTTTTTAAAATAAAGTATAATGATTGTTTTAGTTCTCATACTAGTCCCATGACCGACCTGGTGTTTATTGTTTCCCACCTAAACTCTGAGTGCCCATATTTTATACACGGACAGCTAGCAGTTTTGGTTTTGCAGATATTTTACAAAACATGATCCTGGATTATGGTTGGAGCTATACTCTGGATTACCTCGTAGTCTTCCGCTATGTATATTTATGTTTCCGTTGTGTTGTAATTTATTATTTTGATACTTTTCCATTGTGAATCAATTACCCGCACTCTGATGTAAAATTGTTGTAATAGCAATAAAATGTTCCTTTGTGTTTTGTTTAGATGTGTTGTATCCCAATACGGTTCGAGGATTTCTTCCATTTTGGATTGGACCTGTGTGGTTTATGGTCGATTCGAAAGGCAGGGGTTTTCGGATCGTTACAAATGTCACGACGTCGGAGATGCTTATGGCAATTCACACCTCATATCCAATGTGTTCTTGAGTGTAGTAACTCAAGAGAAGTTACGGGAACTTCCATCTCCTAAGGATTCGTTAAACTAAATACTATATAATATAAGATGCTATTATAATAGTGTCTACGGTTAAATACAATTGAAAATAGCATAATCGGGATTACCATCATTACTCTTACAACATATAAACCATTGTCACATGGTTTGCATATAACTCACCAGCATGTCGGTGGATAAGGATGCGCCATGATACGACTATGTTAAATCAAAATGGTATGTGTTCGATCAAGATAATATGACAAGGCACACGAGGTCAATACTCAGGGAAAGAATCTACCAGTTACACTTCCGGGCTGGAGGTAACGCACGCCCACCTCGAACAATGCTTCCAAAATCAAGGATGTGCATTAATCAAATCAAACCATGGTACTAATAATCAAGGAAGAAGTGTTGCTGATAGGGGTAGCTAACTCACTCGGTCACGGTATAGCTCATGTTTTAGTCATTTTAGTTATGACACGAAGGTCAACGATCCATTATCGTTCTCTTACTTGATTCTAGTAGCTTCCGCCAAACCATCCTACTTCAATCTGGATTCTCCACCACGTGCATAGTTGTTAAAGTGATTTTTGGTATTGGCAAAGAGTACGAAAATGTCGAATCCTGGTCACTTTAACAACCAAACGCTTATTTCACATCGACTGGTTTTTTTACATTTCAAAATGGTTCATACTTCATATCAAAATATCAGATTTTGCTTTAAAACCATTTCACATCCGAAATAGATTATACTTTCATATCAAAATCTCTATTTAAGCCAAATATAGAATATTAAAGCAATTCCAAATTTTAAAACAATTTGAATATTTAAATTAGTTGAATTAGTGTGTGTATATATCAAAATGGTTTAGATATATGTGAAAAAGCTTGAAAAAAATAAACTGTTAGTACATGAAAATTCATACATATAGTTTGAATTAAAAATAGAATTTATAAAATTTAGTTGAATATATAGTTACATATTAAAGTATTATAAAGTAAATAGTTCATTGTTAAAGTAGTTTATAAAAATAGTTAATACATATAGGTTAAAAAGAAAATAGTTTATAAAGAAAAGTAGTTATTTAGTAAAATAGATTATATAATGGTTTAAAATAAAATAGTTTATAATATGGTTTAATTTAGAATAGTCTCTACCCAATTTCAAACAACCTTGAAGTCATATTCCAATTTCAAGTCAAATCAACTCAACTCCAGTACCTCAATTCGAATCAACTTCCATTTCAAATTCAATTCAATTTAATTGATTTAATTTAAATAGATAGAGTTTCCAATTAGGATTCTCGTTTTTGAATTTATTTCAGTTTATGATAATCTCGAGTTTGTAATTCAAATACCACTTTAAATCAAGTTGATTTAAAGTAGATTTCAAAGATGAATGAATAATTCAATTTCTACAGGTTCAATAACTTTCAAATTTCAAAGTTCAAATTTCAAAGGAAATCAATTTATAAAACATCATTTATATTTTCCAATAAACCAACATTTCAAAATGTAAGGTTAAAACAAAATTTGTTTAACCAACCGGTGTCTGTATATAATTTTCTATCTTATGACCAAGTGATACTTAAATTTAATTTTAGTATTTCAAGAATAGATATATATCATTTCAATCCAAATCAGAGGGTCATCGGCATTTATCATTTCAATTTATGTTCCTAATTCGTTTCAATGATTAATCTCAGATTTATTTGATGCCCGTAACATCTAGGGTAAATGGTTGAGAACAATCAACACAAACGACTGTCATAAATAAAAGGTGAATAATATGATGAATCACACAATTTAAATACTAATATATAAAACATATCAATCCAAGGCATTCATCAAAATCAACCCATTCAAACAATTCGATTTCGCATCAATTTACTAGTTGTCAGGTGTTAGGTTTAAACTAGCAAATTAATTTCAAATTAACCTAACGGTACCATTTAAACTAACAGTTAATTTAAATTATACCATCGGTGCAAAACAACATAAATAAGCATTTTTAACTACCAAACAGTAACAAATACAATCGTATCATAACATGATTTTAATTTAACTAACAATCAAATATTTTAGTTAAGTACGAATGGGTTTAATAACCCACATTTGATTTCGAACCCGTTTGAAACCCAAATATAGACCCAAAACCGAACAGTCTTGGTATTCACCCATTCCAGCGCCATATCGTTTGAAATTTCAATACGAACATGACAGAACAAACCGGGAGTCAATCTGAGTTTGTACGCAAAAGTTATACGCGTTTGATCATTGGAATTTCAAAAATGAATATTAGGCACACATCCCTAAAACGAAACTTAATTAGGCTCACATCCGGTCATAAACTTATAATAAATTAGGTCCCTATTTTTCAAAATTTGATCAAAAATTAAATAAAAAAAATTACGTAAATTAATATTAAATTAAATTATGCAATCACAAAAAAATCAATCCAAAAAACATTAAAAAACACGGCAAAAACAAGAAAAAAGCATAAAATAGCGAAAAAAGTGCAGTTAAATGCATGATATTATGCACATATATGAATTTTTTTGCATACATATGTGCATGTATTACAGTTTTTGCATCTGCGTTGATTTACTTGCATATTTCTATGCAATTATTGCATTATTATAGCACAAAAGTGTGCAATAATGCGTAATAGTGCAACTTAGTTCGTTTTTATTTACATTCAAGTATGCAAATAAAACAGAAAACATGCATATATGTGTGCAACAAATCTACAGGCAAAATGTTACATGAATTTCCTTTATGCAATAGTTGCATACATGTGTGCAACTATTGGTAATAGTTGCATACATGTATGCAACTTTTTATTTTTAATAAGCGTGGACTCCTGGGATTATTTCCAGATTTTGGATTTTTTTTTTTTTTTTTTTTTTACTACATGCTGAATTTTTTCGACCAGAATTGAAGGAGGCGTAACCAAAAAAGGAAGAGGCGGAACCTAAAAAGCAGGAGGTGGCAATTCAAAAAGAGGGACCAGGTTTGAAGAGCAAACATGCGAGGGACGTGGAAAGTATTTTAAATTGTAATAGGAACCTGTAAAGAACGCATCCATTTCAAAATAAATAAAAATAAAATAAAACCCCACACCCAAACGTATCGTGACACATCATCATCTGTCCCCTTCGTGAATCTTGCAGGCCACCGAAACAAACCCAAACTCGTTCGCCCTTGATCCCATCGTGCCACCTAACCGATCGCCAGCCGCCGATCAAATCTCACCACCATGTCCATCGTCCCTAGCTCCACTAACGTCCAAATTCCAGCCCCCTCCAATTGCCCCTTGCACCTCCAGCAATCCTAAAACCGTGCGTGCTTCATAGCCAGCTTCTGGCCATTTTAGATCCAAACAACTACGATCAATCGTATGAATTTGAAGATCTCACGAAAGTCTACAACTTTGCAGTGGAAATCTTTTCGCATCGATGTACGAATTGGAAGAAATTAAGGGAAGAAAATTGAAATATTACTGGCCATCGAAAAACTAGCGGCCATAGGAAAGAATTTTGGTGTTATGGAATATTTTAATAATATAATTTCTCGTTTTTCATGTATTTGAGCCGAAAACGAGTCCAAGTCCAAATCAGGCTTGGTAACAGGCGATCTGTACGTTTAAAGGCCTTCCAAATGCAACGGGAATGGTGTCAAGGTCAATTTTTGAAGTCTACAGCAGGTATGCTTAAAATTTTAACTATTCTAATTAAATTGCACAAATAATTTCCTATGCGTTTTAGACTCATACGACCAAACTATATGTCTGGTTGACACAAAATTTAAAACCTTACAATAATTTACAATTTTGGATCCGATGAAATTGGTTTCATCGAATCCAAGTTCATTTGAAAAATAGTTATTATAACAGGTTAATTAGTGTAAATTATATTCAGTTTCCATTTATTCACTTTTTAATTCAATTCAAAAGTTTATAAACTTTATTCAAACCAAACAAATTTTTTAATAACTGTATAAATCAAATTTTGATTTACTTTATATTCCTATTTTGATTATTTACCTAATTCATTAGGATTTCAATTGTAAATTAATTAAATCGATTTCATTCAAATATTTTAATATTAAATCCAAATTTCAATATTTACCAATACAAGCCAAATCGTAGTTAAATTTACAACCCGTGCAAGTTATTAAAGTTATAATTGGTTGAAACTCATTCTTTCACCAATTTAATTTAGTTTACATCATAAAATTACATATTTAGTCATTAAATTTTATTTATAACCATAAAGTATTCAAAAATCATATTAAATTCAAAATTTTAAATAGTAAAAAAATACGAGTTGTTATACTAAATAGTTACATATTTAAGATTTTTCTAATGTATTGAATTATGATTCTTATATTTTGTATTTTGATTTTGAAATTTTGTTATTAGTAGCTTCTTAAACTGCTAAGTTATTTATTCCACTGCGAGTTATTATGTTATTTTGTATCTGTGATCTGTTTGTGTTCTATAAGTTAATTTTATTCGATTGCTAGTAGTTGCCTGAAGCGGAAAGGCGTCTGAGAATGAAAGGTTTTCAGAGCGATTTCTGGAAGAAAGGGTTTGAAAAGATGAGGCGAAGGAGGGGTTGACTGGATCCAAGGTTGTTTTCGTTTGAGAGCTTAGATCTGTAAAAGCAAATAGGTACACAGAGAAAATCACACGTGACGAAAGCAAGAATTAGAGGAGACGAGAAAATTGAAGAAAATGAGGAGAAAATATTTGTATAGTTAGGGAAGGCGTGAAGAAATAAGAGGAGGAGATGGAGATTATTATTGTCGCCATTAACATATATTATGAAATGTGTTCACTTCATAATATCGTAGCAAACACGATAAAATGTGTTCGCTTCATAATACAAAAAATAACAACACAATATATACAGATGTGTGTGTGGGGAGGGTATGGGAACGCTTTACAGTATCTCTATTTTGTAGCATCTCCTTTTGCACTACTACCATACCTTGGCTACACCATTTCAAATCTAAAGAAACTTTATATATGTTCAACCCACATATAAAAGATCACATATGTAAGATTTGAGCTCATTTCGATATTCATAGTATAACAAATTTGGTGATTTAACTTAACAGTTTAAATAAATTTTTGAATGACAAATAATTGGGTTAAAAATAGTAAAAAGCTAAAATTATCAAAATAAACATATATTTTAGATAGACGCTCCTTTATTTGTGGTTTGAACATGTACAAAACTTTATTAGATTTTGAATGGTATAACTTATGACATGATAGTGGTGCTAACAAAAGTGTTGCAAAACATAGATGTCATACAACATTCCTCGATACACATGCATACACACACACGTGGTGACACGCACGCATATATACATACATACATACATATACATATATATATATATATATATATATATATATATATATATATATATATATATGTATATATATATATGTTATCATCTATCCAAATCCAACAAGATTTTGCAGATGTTCAATCCAAATATATGTTATCATCTATCCAAATTTTGAGCTCATTCTGATATTCGTAAAATAATATATTTGATGTTTAAATTTAACGATTCGAATAAATGTCTGGACGGTGAATAATTGAGCTAAGATTTTGAAAATATTACGAATGTCAGAATGAGCTCAAAATAAGGGTTGATGATAATATATATATGGATTGATCATCTAGAAAATCTTATTGGATTTGAATTAGTGTAGTTCACAGTAGGATGAAGGTGTTGTAAAACAGGGATGCCTCGGAACACACACAAATGTGTGTGTGTGTGTGTGTGTGTGTGTATAACATGCTCTCTAATACACGGCTTCTCTCCCTCGCCTTAACGATTCGTTTGTGGCTCCAAATCAGACCCTCATCCTCGGTTCTCGTTTGAGATCTGCTTCATCGATGGCTGATTCGAATCCCCCGCGCCGCCGCTTGGTCTGTGAAGTCGTTTAGGGGAACAAACATATTGGGAGACTGGGTTCTGGCGTTGTCGGTGGTACTGAAGCTTTCAGTTCCAGTCTCCTCCCAACCATTTCCTCTGCCTGCTTCCCTGGACTGCGTTGTTGGTGTTTTGGTTTCATTTCGTTTTATTGGTGATTTGCGGTTTGTTCTCAATGAGTTCTGGATATGATGTTGTGGCTGCATCGATTTGTTATGGTCTTTATCTTCCTGTGTTGTATTAGTGGAGGAGGTTGTCTTTGTGGTACAGATTTCGGCTTCACTCCCATTATCAACCGAGTTTTTTGGTAGTAGTGATCTGTTGGTGGTTGTGCTCAGCGAGTTGGAGCGTTTTCAGTCTGTAATTTGATAGTTTTGTAATCCGGTTAGTATGCTAACCGAAATCATGTACTGTTTCTAACTAATATTCATATATATATATATATATATATATATATATATATATATATATATATAACCTGCTTGTTTAACACCATGCATTATCCACAATATCAATTGCAAATTAATATTTAAATATTAATGACATAAGATCGAAGAGAACAATAAACATTTAAATGAAAACTTGCTTGACATCAATGGGCGGGTATACGATTCTAAGAGCAGCTCCAACAGAGCATTAATTCGTCCTTTGAATCATGAATTGAGCAAGAAAATGCCCCCAACAGTTGTTATGAACGGTAATATTCAGCCAAATATTACGGGGTCAATTCTGAATTCTGAATTGCCCCCGAACGCCTATATTTTAGACACACAACTGTTATGCAGGCAAAAACTAGGAGCGTGGCTAAAAAATAAGTGCACGCCTAAAAAATGGGATCTTAACGTAATTGAAATTTTCCCTCCCAATAGATTACGGCTTCAAAAAAATACATAGTTCATCGTATCGCGTCGATTTAACCGGTGCACGCTGAAAAAACGAAGGCAGGACTATTGGAGAAATTTCCAATTCTTCCCCATAAATTTACGAAGCGTAATATTACATTCCTTAATTCAGTTGAAGATGCTCTAACAAGAGAGATCACTAAATCCTAACATATATACATGTATCTATACCGTTCACCCTGTGTCCGTTGGCCCCATTCCAACCAGGACCGACAACTACAAGAATCGAATTAGATTCGAATCTGAATCCAATCGGACAAATCTTAATGGCCAGCGGTTAGCATCAAAATCAAAATAAATAAAACAAACGCCAAACATACTGCGTAACCGATGATCCAACAAAATCATATCAAAACCTTAAGAGAAAGGAAAAAAAAAAAAAAAACGGAGATTAGACGAGCTAGATTGAACAATCTACCTTAGTTTTAAGATCAGATCAAGTTTAGATCTGAAATACACCGATGGAACTCGATTAGAGACGAAGCAGTGGTTCGAGTCGAGCCTATTTGCGACACTCACATCAACATTTACAGCATATGCAATTCTAATTAACATGGGTAACTTAAAATATTCAAAAAGACAAGTCGAGGCGCTTATGCAAATGAACCCAAATCATACTTTTAAATCTTAGATCCAGATCTACCAACCTTCCCATCCAAGGCCAACCTAGAAGCGACGGCGGAATGATACATCCCATCATGAAACGTCTCCAACTCCGTCGTCTTCTTCCTCAATTCCTTCGCTTTCTCCTCTGTCAACCCACTAAACTTTCTCGGACGATTCCGCCCTTCCTCCGCCACTGCGTTTTCCTTCTCCATGTAGCTGGCCTCCCCGGACCAACCGAAGATCGGAGCCCACCAGTTCGCCGACGGTTTCGTACCGGTCGAGCTCTTCCTGTTTGATTTATCATTCGCGCTCGCTACGATGATCGGAGCTGACTGGAAAGTTGTTAATGATTGCATTTTGTTTTACCTTTTGCGTTATTTTGGGAAATTGTTTGGGAGAAAGTGACGGAGATTGCAATTTAGAAGGGGGATTTGTAGTTAATTTTTTTGGATAAGGTTAAGTACGTGTGGGATACGTGGCATGCATCCGACGGTTGAGGAATAGTGTTTTGCGATTTATATCACTGTTACGTAGGTGGCGTAATTACGTAAGGAGTCGTCTTTGGAGGACGGAAATGGCTGTGCCTGAGCGCCAAGTGGGTGGTGGTGTGCGTGTAAGTTTGGCTGATAATTTTACCACGACTTTTGCTGCTACACCATAAATAATTTTTTGTCAAAATATCATATTGTAATTTGGGAAAATTGGAGAAATTCGAAGGATAATATCATAATTTAATACGTGATCCTCCAAAATCATTTCCTTCGTGTATTATCTGACAAAATCTTTTTTTTGTATAGTATCATTTTTGTTTTACCACATTCAGTGCTTTGTAGTAGTTAACTTGAATGAAAATGAGCCCACATTTAAAATCTAAACCCAGTGAATCCATCTCATTTTGGTCATTCAAGGTCTATTGGGCTATCAGAACGTATTTATTCGGAGTTAAAGAATTGATAAACTCATCCAACTCGGACCGTATTCTTCGAATCTTATGGTATCACTTGTGGTGCTAAGGGCACCCCAATACGTGCTGCTTAATACCACAACTAAAAAGTAATACAAAAAAGATTTTACCCCTCTTTCAAATGCCTCCAATTAATAATTAGGGGCTACCACCGTCCTTTATCGTTCTCATCTCAAATTCATATCGCTACCTCTTTTATTTCAAAACCCTAACCAAGCAACGTCGGCAGTGTAAATTCAATTCCACTTCCTCCCGTCGTTTATTATCCAAAATCGTTGCCAATGCCGAGGAAAAATGTTGTAGATGCATCATGCTTTCAATCCCAATCAAGTAAGTATTCAACCCCAATGTTGGTTTGATATAAGTTCTTTGCGTGTTAATTTAGGGTTACTGGCGTTGATCGAACGGCTTTTTGTTGTCGCGAGCTGATTTGCTAGAGCTGAAGTTAAATGCCGACCAGTTGTGTTTGTGGCGGTGGTTGATGGCAGTTTGGCATTGAACTCATGCTAATGAGTACATTGTTTTGATGTAGCTTATTGATAGCTTTGCTAATGTACAAATTACTACATATTAAAACAGCATGAATCCAAACTACGTTATCTTAAAATGTAACATTGTTTAAATTTACTATACCTCAGTTTGTGACATTGGTTTGATCAAATAAAAAACTGTTAGGTTAAATTGAATCGCATATGGGCAATTATTGTGCATAACTACTCTCTTTTTTGTGCTGACAAGTAAACATGTTGATTAGTAAGATTAAGTAATGTTGGCCAGATAGTGAATCAACTATTGCCTGTTAATTATTAGGTCCCAATAGCTTCATAATCTACATGTATTGAATATGGCATTGACTTTAGATGAGTTAATGGAAAAATTGTTTGGATAATCTATGTTACTATACTACTTATTTAACATGTTGTGATTTGTGACATGAAATCACATATGTTGATGGAGACGAGGCGTGGATGTGCTTGGCGATAGAGGAGATGGAGCAGCAGCAGAAAGAAGGCAAGGAGAAGCGGTTTTGTGCTGCGTTTCAGCACAGACGTCTGACAGCATTTGGTCAGACGTCTGTTGTCAGGGTTTTGGTAACCCGAGAGCAGAGACAGATGTCTGACATAATTTGGTCAGACGTCTGAGCGGGGTTTTCTGCGGTTTTGACTTGGTCTTTCTGTGACTTATTCTGCAAGTAATGAAGGGACAAATTGGGTATTTGCCTAGGCCTTCTATTCTCTTATAAAAGCAGCATCTAGGGTTGGATTAAAGAGATGGGATGATGACCGAATAGAGTGGCGGCTGCGTGCCTCTAGGGCTTGGTGCCCTAGAGAGGATTGGTGCCTCCAATTAATCCAAGGGTTAGCCATCGTTCTTCATTGTTCTCCTTCTCCAACAAAAGTGTCAGTCATCTAGATATTCTTTCCCTTTCTCAATAAGATTATTGATTCATGTAGTTTGTTTATTGTTGGTTGTTGAACCAATGTGTGTAAACAAAATTCGTTTTGAGAATCAATAAAGAGGGTGGTTGGGTGGAATATTTTGTGTTTGCGCGTGTGATTTCATATCTTTGTTTGTTTCCATAGAAATCATCTTTAAGTAATTCAGTGAAGAAGATCCTGGTCGCTTCCGCAAAGGCGCAGTTTTCATAACAGTTGGTATCAGAGCTAGATCACCGCAAAGCTTAGAGTGATTTTGGATTGGAAAAATCAATTTTTGATGACGGATATGATGGCGTTTCCGAAGATGACCGTTTTTGACGGAAGAAATTGGGGGATTTGGAAGCTAAGATGGAGGATGTGTTTTACCTCAATGATCTTCATGATCCGATTATTGGAAATGCGGAGAAGCCCTCAGATGTGGATGAGGGAAGATGGAGGAAGACGAAGATGTTGGCAATTGGTTTGATTTGCCTATACCTTGGTGATTCGGTTCATGTTTTCGACAGGGGTCTTCACGTTGATGATGCTCAAGGGATCATGAGTGATCGAGGAAGGAGCTCGGGTCAAGCGGTAGACGGATGTCGATGTGGAAGGCGAGTGACGGTTGAAGAACCTAGTCCACAACAAGGTGGAGAGGTTAATTTGGTCATTGCTGATGTGTTCGACAGGGGTCTTCATGTTGATGATGCTCGAGGGATCCGAGGTGATCGAAGTAGGAGCTCAGGTCAAGTGGTAGACGGGTGCCATTGTGGAATTGCAAGCACTTTTAGACCGTTGGTTTATGCACGGTGCAGCTCAGGCGGTAGATGCATCTTTTGCAGGCGGTGGGTTGTGTTTTTAATTGAGGTGTGTTCTTAGTCCTTTCAAATCGACTGGGTGTGATTGTTGCCCTGAAATCAATTGAGTCCCTGTACTCAGAACAGGTGGGGTGTATCTCGTTGCCTGGAAATCGAGGTTGGTTTTAATTGAGAGAAGGTGTCGTTGAAAGAGCTAGATGACTTGTGTGTTGGAAGTTCATTTGATGTGATGCGATTTCATATCAAGGTGGAGTGTTGTGATTTGTGACATGAAATCACATGTGTTGATGGAGACGAGGCGTGGATATGCTTGGCGATAGAGGAGATGGAGCAGCGGAAGAAAGAAGGCAAGGCAAAGCGGTTTTGTGATGTGTTTCAGCACAGACGTCTGACAGCATTTGGTCAGACGTCTGTTGTCAGGGTTTTGGTAAACCGAGAGCAGAGACAGAAGTCTGACATAATTTGGTCAGACGTCTGAGCGGGGTTTTCTGCGGTTTTGACTTGGTCTTTCTGTGACTTATTCTGCAAGTAATGAAGGGACAAATTGGGTATTTTCCTAGGCCTTCTATTCTCCTATAAAAGCAACATCTGGGGTTGGATTAAAGAGATGGGATGATGACCGAATAGAGTGGCGGCTGCGTGCCTCTAGGGCTTGGTGCCCTAGAGAGGATTGGTGCCTCCAATTAATCCAAGGGTTAGCCGTCGTTCTTCATTGTTCTCCTTCTCCAACAAAAGTGTCAGTCATCTGGATATTCTTTCCCTTTCTCAATAAGGTTATTGATTCATGTAGTTTGTTATTGTTGGTTGTTGAACCAGTGTGTGTAAACAAAATTCGTTTTGAGAATCAATAAAGAGGGTGGTTGGGTGGAATATTTTGTGTTCGCGCGTGTGATTTCATATCTGTGTTTGTTTCCATAGAAATCATCTTTAAATAATTCGGTGAAGAAGATCCTGGTCGCTTCCGCAAAGGCGCAGTTTTCATAACATAACATGATAGTAAGAAAGCATGGTTGGACAGATGTCCAATGAAAATAATTAGTTGCAGACAAAATCACTGATATCATAGTCTGAGAAACAAGTAATATAGCATTGCATAATCATACCATATCTGTTTATGAATTTATTCATTCATTAATGGTTATGCTACCAAGTAATACACACTTAAATCTAACAATTTATTTATTTATTCATTCATTCATTCGTATCATGGTGTAAATATTTATCCATTAATGGTTATGCTAACAATTAGTCGTATTTCATATAGTAACCACATAGTTGTTTATAATTTGTATAGGAAATCAAAAACAACCTATGATAGTGTCATTACAACGTAAACGAGCCGAAGAACTGGATAAACCACGACAAATAGCCTCTGTTAAAGAATCAGAAAAGGAGGTTGAAGAGAATAATAGCAGCACCGGAGATGAATCAAGCGATGAAGCATCAAACAAATATGGATCTAAAGAAATAGTCAATGATGGTTCTAAAGAGTCAAGTGGTAATGGTTCAGACACTTCCACTGGTGATGGTTCAAGAGGCGTTGATGAATCAAATGACGGTGATAGTTCTAGTGAGGGGGATGATTTGAAAAACAAAGGAAAAGAACCTTCTTCTACACTGGCAGTTAGAGGTGCATCGACTTCTAGAGTTGCCAAAGTTGTCCATCCGTCTTCAAGCATTAGTGATTCTCTACTTAAAAGTTTTAAAACACACATAGCATATGGCATATGGAATAAGCATGAGGTATTAATCTTCTGATGTAATTTATTTATTTTATATAATTTTCTTTGTTAAATTGTGTTATATTGTATTATAGGAGAGAGGGCCATTGAAATGCATTTCACATTGGAGAAAGCAACAAGAATGGAGTTTAAAGGACATGCCTAGTTTTATGGTAGAAAAGGTTAAGAATTCAGGTTTGTTTAATTTAGTACAACACATGTATAAGCACGTTGATTACGTAACCATATCTGCTTTCGTTGAAAGATGACATCCAAAAACTAACTCTTTTCATATGCCATTTGGAGAAATCACAATAACCTTAGATGATATTGCCCAAATTATAAAAATTCTTGTAGTTGGTACGTGTGTTTACAAGAAGGATGATCGATCTGGAAAACAATTATTAATGGAATATCTTGAAATTTACATCAGTAGAAGTAAGGGAACATACAAATGACTCGCATTCAGTTAAGCTTCATTTTTGGTTGGATAATGGTGAAAGGGCATACAAAGAAGATGCAAACGAGCATGATTACGAGATTGTTACATGAGTTTATATTTTGCATTTATTGGGTTGCTCTATATTCTATAATAAGTTAGGGACTAAAGTTTCTCTTAATTATCTGAGATGATTAGGCAATGTGAATCAACTAGGAGAGTATGCCTGGGGAATGGGAGTACTTGCTTACTTATATCGACAACTAGGCTTGAATTCTAGACGCGATGTTTGGCAGATGTCAGGTTACTTGACGTTATTGACTGTAAGTCAAATTTACTATTTTACGTTTAAGTTGGATTTTTATATCCAGATATTCATATATATTACTTTAGGCATGGATTTATGATCAATTCCCGATGCTTCTAAATGTCACGCCAAACAAAAACTACAGTGTCTCGATGCCTAGAATGTAGATAGCAACCTATTAAACAATCTGGTGATGCCACTTCAACCATTATTCGTCTACGCAAACAACTGGATGATTTAAATGCGCAAGACATAAGTGCTACATACCCGTAAAATGTATTTTAGTTAATTATAGTTGTTGAGTATGTTTAGCCTTGCAGGTTTGCTGGGACCCTTATCGAGATGTGCGATCTCACTACCCATTGCCGGATGTTGCATTTCTCAATGGTGTTTTGTTATGTTTTGATATTGCCGAACCGTACTATCCGCATAGAGTACTTTGACAAATTGGTATTTTTCAAAGAATTCCAACCAAACCAATGGAACCGAAAAAGTGTCCCAGGGGATTGAACGCTAACCGATATAAGATTTCATACGATAATTGTCTCTGGTACGCCGAAAATTGGGAGGATCACGTGTTATCATCTAAATCAAGAATAACATTGGTTGTCGATCCTTGGGATTGTACTGCTAAATACATAGAATGGTACATGATTCTATAGTTCAACATCCAGATTTGAGCCAGAGTCGTAGTAGAAAAGTTGATGTTGGTGAGGGATTGATAATAATCACTTTAGATTGTTTTACCATTTCCATTATACATTGCTAATTTATTATAACATGTCATATGAGAGAATTGCTGCTGGGACCGCAGTAGAAATGTTGAAGCAAAATTTGAATGCTCCACCACTAAACGAGTAGCACAGTTATTACAAATGGACAGGACAGTTGTGGAAGTTTTGGAGGAAGCTTTGAATGAGCCAGAAAAACGTGAAAAACGAAACAAAAGCATGCACGATTCTAGGAATTAGCTCGTGGCTTAGCACTGTGTATCTTATGAACTATTATTATCTTTGCTCTTAGAACTTGTCTTCTTATGATGTACGAACATGTTAACTTAATGTTCTATGTTTTGTTTATGTTTTGATGTTGTCATGTTATGTTGCATGAACAAGCTTTGTTTTTTTAATGTAATGATTTTATTCTATGAATTTTTCTTTATGTTCGGCACTTGTCTTGTTAGCTCCATGCATTATTATCTTCTGCTTATATTTGTTGTCATACTCTTTACAAAATGGAGAATACAATTTACTTCAAATAAATTTGTTTGATAACTGTAGCCTTATTGATTATAGATTTGTTTAAATTATAGATTATATGTTGCTAGAATACAATATGATGCACATTTCACAATATCAATTTGTTTTTTCATTTTTCCACTTTAACTTATAGAGTTCGAATTTTTAATGTTTAGGTTGGATATAAATTTACGTTTGATAAACAAGAAAGAAGCAAAATTGTTTAGAACTTATAAGCATAGCTTAGATTCTTTGCACAAGATTTTTGTAAAGTTCAGCAGCAAGAATTTGATAAATCAAAATTAATTGACTATGTGAACATAAGTCCTTTTTGAAAATTTACAGGTGTTCGCCGAAAAAGCCCTCAACAAGTGATTTTCAAAAGAGATCAAAAACTACATATGATCTTTATTCACTTGCAGTTAGTGATTAGTTTAATGATAACCACTGGTCGGTGATTTAAAAACGGGAAGCTGGAATACGAACGTTCGTTGTTCACTGTCAATTGAGGCCTTCCCCGGCAATTCACCACCAAATGGTGTAACATATCAACTTGTACACTGGTCGTTGATTCATAAACGACAATGATTTCCATGCTCGGCCAGTACATGCCGTGCAAAATTAAGGTGAACAAAATATAATTTCACTATTCAGTTGTTTAAGGTCGTGACATAGTGCAGTGGTCGACTATTAATTCTCGAATGAACTGTGTAATTTTGCAACGTTGAAAAAATTTGCTGAATGGTTAAAAAACAGTGGAATCATGATTTTGTTCGATTACATATAACCGCTGCTGACTTGGTTGATCGGTACTTAACTGCCATCCAATATAAATATAAGGTAACCACTATATAATATTGCTGGTTTGAGCACATGGAAGACCATACATCACTCAATTAATATGATCACAAGCTAAAGGTTTTATACTCACAATTTTTACATTTGTCAACTCTTTTACAATTAATTCCAACGCATAAAAAGATACTCTACCACAGAGATCTCTAAACAAAGGGATTTGATATGAGGTTTTCGTTGCTCCTAAACTTCTTTCAAATGATGCTTTATTTTGTGTATGTTTCATGCACAACATATTATTCATTTTTGACAAAACAACATTAAATGACGCTTTGATGTACTAAGGTGCTTTTTCAGCTGGGCATGTGAAGATTCCGCTCTTGTGGTTGTTCTATTGCACCTATGCTTAATCTTATCTGTCCAAGCTATATGTAACAACCGGAATTTTAATAACGTGTTATAATCAATCAAGGCAGAATTAAATTTTAAAATCTGAATCAAGGGAAACGGGCTGTACCATTGCTTCCGTCTCGGAAAAATACGCGAAATAGAGTCCGAGTTTTCGAAAAACGGAGTCCGTATGACCAAGTTATGGCCCGACGAAGTTTCACGAAAATTCAAATCCAAAAACAGATTTGAAATTCAGCCCAAAAAGAGAGGCGGGAAAATTCCCGCCAGACACTCAGGGTCGACACCCATGTCGACATGGGTGTCGACCCCTCCACAGGGGGTCGACATGGGTGTCGACCCCTGGGTCGACCCCCCCTGGTCGAACCAGCGACCTGGTGCACCTGCTTCTGGTTTTGGCTCTGTTTTGGAGGCTTGTGACGATTTTTGAGGGCTTGGATCTATCCTAGGGTTAATCTAACGGCCAAAACTACTCCTAATCTCTATAAAAAGACCCCTAAGCCTACCCTAAACCCTCACAAATCACTCATGCCACGAAGTGCTGCCCAAATGCCAAGTGATCATGGCCTCCATCTCCAACTCCAAGAGACTATGCATGCAAATCGGATCCGAATCGAAAGGTGCAAGCTTGCTACACCAAATCGAGGCTCGATCAACGTTGCTACGGCGATTTCATGACGGTTCTTCATCAAAGGAGCCACCTTTCTTCGTCACGACGATGCATAATCCTTCCCTAAGCCTCGATATGTAAGTTCTAGCTACTTGTAAATTCTAACGGTGGTTCTAATGTGACATGGGATAAAATGAGATGGAATATAAGTATGCTAGCCTATATGAACCTTGTCATGTCTCTTTTGCATGAACCTATGACTTTGGGCTAAGTTGTAGCGACTTAATCATTCCATTCATGCTATGTTTAATCTAGTATATCTTGCAAGTTTGAATCTTTATCTATGGAATGTTAGCATGAACCTTTGGGAACCACTTGACTTGTGAAACAAGGGCAAAGACTTGACTTTGGGGCTTATGCATGTAAATGAACCCAAACCCCTTATGTATCATGCATGTTTGTGGCCAAATTCACTTATGATACTATGCATGTTTGTGGCCAAATTCCCTTATGAAACTATGCATGCTTGTAGCCAAATTCCCTTATGATACTATGCATGTTTGTGGCCAATATGTTGGCATAATACCCTACTATGTGACTCGCTTCCACTTGGGTTGGAAATACGTTTGGGTAGTTTAGGAAAAACGTGGGTATGACATGGAAAACTTGACATGGGGTTTACATGAGAACATGACATTCATGATACATTTAAATATGGTCATGACACGTGGGAAAACATGGAACTTGAACTAGACATGGGTGGGTTGTAAGTGTAATAAGACACTAGACCAAACATGAAAGTGGCCAACTCGAGGTTGGGTTGAGTTTGTAGCATAAATCTACCCGGACCCGCCCGGCTTAACTAGTGGCTACAAACAATAGGATCCAATGTGAGAAGTTGGTCATGTCGCGCTTAAGACCCGAGGTTAGACTAGGTTGTGGTGTAAAACTACCCGGACCCGCCCGGCTTAACTAGTAACCACAACAAGGTCTAATGTGAGTGGTTGAGAGTGCATTAATTAAATTAATGCCACATGATAAGGTTAAATAAATTTGACTAATGACACTTAACCGATATGACACGAATGGGTAGGTTAAGTGGGACCGGGCTTGATTCCTTAATGACACTTAACCATACAAGACGATTAGGGGATGGGGTTAAGTAATTTACACTTAACTAATCTGACTTGGTAATTAGATGGAGTTAAGTAACCTACACTTAACTAAGCTAAACACGGTAATTAGATGGGGTTGAGTAACCTACACTTAACTAATCTAAACACGGTAATTTGATGGGGTTAAGTTAAACACTTAACCAATCTAAACTTGGTAATTCAATGTGGTTAAGTAACCAATACTTAACCAACTTAACATGATAATTTAATGAGGTTAAGTAACTTATACTTAATCAATTATACATGATGATTGGATGAGGTTAAGCAACCATACTTAACCAATCTAATATGAGAACTTGATAGGGTTAAGTCACAAGACCGTTTAAATATACTTAACCATTCTAATACGATTAGTGGATGGGGTTAAGTTAACCTACACTTAAACAATCCGACTCGATAATATGATGAGGTCAAGATAATCTATGCTTAACCAATCTAACACGATAATCTGATAGGGTTAAGATAAACAAATACTTAACCAATTTGACTTGAGGATTGAATAGGGTTAAGTCATGAGCTTCTTGGTATACTTAATCAACTTGTAGGGCTAGGTCTTGGACTTGAATACTTAGCCAAATCTTGACACGATTTGTAGGCAAGTTAAGTCATGAACTTAAATGACAATACTTAACCCATTAGACAAAACCCTAGTTCAGGGGACTAGGTGGAAAACCGGGATTAACAAGGATAACGGGAAAGGAGACTAAGTGGTAAACCTTAGTTTGGGAAACTAAGTAATAATTCTTAGTCAAGAGATGTGGATCAGTTCACAGATAGATGAGTAACCCAATACGGTAGGTCATCGCTTAAACACACGAGGAGGGGCAAATTATCCGACTTGGATAAAGGCTCCAACGAACTGGGTGACGAAGCGGTAGCTTCGGGGGACGTAAGGGTACTCTTGGTATCCCTCGGTGAGGTGGCAGGTGGTCCATGAAACCCGGCCTCACAGAGGTTAAGGTCTGCGATAGAAGAGCCAAGAGTATGCCTTGGTTGCTATGCGAGCGACCTAAAGACTAGGATGGATTAGCGTGGAGTCGACGATACTTGATTTTGCCCTGGATAGCATGTCGCCGACTACCTACCATCTTTAGTCAATCGTGTACGAACGGAAAGGCAGAGAACTCCCAACAGACCATGTTCTTGCTATCGAGTCATAGGTGAGGTTGGCCCATAGGAAAGTGGGGCTATAGTGGGGCCGGGATGTGGTTCTCATACATGATTTTTCTTGGATTGCCTTTCAGTAGTTGAGGGAGGGGTCACGTGGGATCATAACCACAGGTACAAAAACAGACCTTGATATCTGCATCAGTAGACGACGTAAAGCTCCCGACCGAGTTCCGTATTTCTTGATTTGCCCTGGCACGGAACTCGGATGGCACATTGAGGAACATGTGCGTCTAGACATGGAAAACGATTCACGATACATATGCGGGATAAAGGGGCGCGGTTGACGGGTGGCATAATCCCTAGTGGCCCTAGGTGGCCTGAACCCAAACCGAGACACGGAAATGTTCATTAGGTAGCATAATCCCTAGTGGTCCTAGGTGGCGTAAATCCTAAGTGAACACGCGATAGTTCATGGTAAGAAAACATAACCAGGTCAAGGGTAACAGTCCAAAACAACTTCAAGGATACGATGGTACTACATGGGAAAGCCCGTACGGCCTACGGCAAAGGACTGAACTTATACATAGAAACATACGAGTGGGGAAAAACCTACATATATTATATATTAGGTTGACATGGACAATTACATGACATTGGGCAAGGGACATTCATAGTTAACACATGACGCGGATTGGGATACTAGTACGAGAGGTGCAGAGCGAATATACATGGTAAATACCTTGGGATGTTATACATGATAGATACCATGGGATGATGTACATGATAGATACCCTGGGATAGTATACTTGATAGGAACCTGACGATGTGATACCTTGATTTATCTTGACACCGTAGTTTATCATGATACCTTAGTTTACCTTGCTATAGTAGTTCATCCAGTTATCTTGGTTTAGCTATCTATCTTGTCGTCATCCTTATGTTTACTTTCAGTTTATGCATGTCATGTTACCTTTACCTATTTTTATACTGGAAGTAGATAGGACTTACCAGTCTTTATGACTGACCCCGTTTTCTTTCGCCTCTTTGTCTTCCGTCCCCCCCCCCCCAGGTTAAAGGGAGGAAATGCTATTGTTAGTTCGGACTTCTTCTGTTTGAAGGTCATCATGTATGGCTTGGACTTTTCTTGGCTATGGCTACTTTATTGTTTCACTTGGGGAATAATTTATGAAAAGGTTTTTATGCTTCTTTATTATTGCAAGACAGGTTTTGATGTATTCTGATGTAAAAGGCTTTAGACCTTATTTTATAAGGTAATGAAATTTGTTTTACTTCCGCTGTTTTATATATGTTCTGTCTTGTAATATTTCTGTGCATGTTTACCTCGATAATGCTTCACCAAACCTAGTGCATTCCCTTTGTGAGTGACCCTAGCGTAGGTGGGGTGTTACATTTGGTATCAGAGCAGAAGGTTACCAGACTGGGCAAAAGTTTTTAAAACCTTCTGAAAACAATTTGAGAAACCGTTTTACAAAGAAGCATTTTTCAAGAAAAGTTTTTAAAGGCTATTCCCCAAAAGCCATTAGCATTATCCTTTGTTTCCTTGATCGAATCTCTTTTCCTTTCTTTCCTCCATCTGTAGTCACAGTAGTTTTAACTGTGACTAATCCTTGTCTAGCTACGTAAGTGTTTTCCCGTACGATGGAGGAAGTTCTCGAGAGACCTGTTACTGAAGTTATAAGAAGGGATAAAGGACACAAGCTTAAGAATAAGCAACTTGTTGGTATGGCTTGATTCACAAAGGAAGATAAGGACGAGATCAGCAAGAAGGCAATCGTATGCCCTCACTAGCGTACCTAAGGAGGATGGTACCGTTTCTGTTAAAGGCTTAGCCTTTCTTTTCTATCAGCCCGTCCAGACTTTGTTTTGATCATCACATCATTTAAGTCTGCCTCGATAGTTGAGTCTCTGCACCTTAGTACTAGCATGATAGAAGATCCCATTTTTGTCCCAAATCTTGTTGGACGATCGGTCCATTTATTCATGACTTGTTTGGATTTCAGAATGCCTATGTTTCTAGGCCGTGGATGGATTCCAGGGATAAAGTGGTCATCCAATAAGGGGTGCCATTCTCGGTTTTGAAAGGAGGGTAGTTAGACTCTTGACTTGCTTTGGTAATACCCTCGAAGTCTTGTGTAACCTTCTAGGTTCTGTCATGGCTAGTTACCTAGAATCTCATGATGCAGTTGTTGGTAATCCGTTCGAGTAGAATTCGCCGCTAAGTCGGATGGTTCGTTTCGCTTATGCATGAGTTATGGGGATCACCCTAGTAAGTACACTTGGCAACATGGATTGGCATCGGCAGACGAGATCCAGAATTCCCTATTGAATTTTGGAGAGCTTGCATGAGTAAGTGGATACGTTTGAGCCAAGTATACTAGGAAAAGGATAAGTGAAAGTGGAATAAGAGGCGACAATGAAATGAGTTCTAACTCATATCTTGGAAATAGGAATCAAGGAGCTACGAGATCATGGAGTTAAAAAGATGGTCAAGGCACCGAGGAATTAAGCTCAAGGAAACGCGACTTAGAAGACGTAAGGCTAGACACGCGCATCATACCTCTTTTTAAAGAGTGTATCCTTGATCCCTGGTTTTTCCTGTAGAGCTTGCTCGTATGTTATCTTTTGGTGAATATCCTCTCGGTCCTGTTTCTGTTGCAAACCCCGTAGGGAGTTTGTCTTGTTTATCTTCTCGATCCTATCTTGAGAACCTTAGGTAGAACTCTATGGATGTAAACATGTATTTGAAACATGTTATGATTGATATGGTTGCAAATGGTTGCAAGTGGTTGCTCGTGGATGCGCGAATACACATTAGATACTAGATTGACGCGGTCACGTTTCATGTTGCATATGCACGAGTATTTATACTTGTTTAAGGATGAAATCGAATGTGTTGTCATGTGGATGTTGCATGTGGATGAATGTTTGTGCACGCATAGAGTATTTATATGACTAGGACTATTTGCATACATGTTGGATTCATGGCACTAAACATATTTTGCATTAGAAAGATCATTCAGGCCTGATCATTAGCATTAGCTAAGAAACATATACACACACTTTCTGCATGTGTACATAAAGCATTAGAAGTCTCTTAAGGACAATGGTTGCCTGTGGATGATGTTTTGAGTAGATGGATGATGAATGGTAGGGTACGTTCTTCCTAACTTGGAGATTTCGGGGACGAAATCCTTAAAGGAGGGGAGAATGTAACAACCCGAATTTTAATAACGTGTTATAATCAAGAATCAAGGCAGAATTAAATTTTAAAATCTGAATCAAGGGAAATGGGCTGTGCCATTGCGTTCGTCTCGGAAAAATACGCGAAATAGAGTCTGAGTTTTCGAAAAACGGAGTCCGTATGACCAAGTTATGGCCCAACGAAGTTTCACGAAAATTCAAATCCAAAAACATATTTGAAATTCAGCCCAAAAAGAGAGGCGGGAAAATTCCCGACAGACACTCAGGGTCGACACCCATGTCGACATGGGTGTCGACCCCTCCACAGGGGGTCAAAATGGGTGTCGACCCCTGGGTGACCCCCCTGGTCGAACCAGCGACCTGGTGCACCTGCTTCTGGTTTTGGCTCTGTTTTGGAGGCTTGTGACGATTTTTGAGGGCTTGGATCTATCCTAGGGTTAATCTAACGGCCTAAACTACTCCTAATCTCTATAAAAAGACCCCTAAGCCTACCCTAAACCCTCACAAATCACTCATGCCACGAAGTGCTGCCCAAATGCCAAGTGATCATGGCCTCCATCTCCAACTCCAAGAGACTATGCATGCAAATCGGATCCGAATCGAAAGGTGCAAGCTTGCTACACCAAATCGAGGCTCGATCAACGCTGCTACGGCGATTTCATGACGGTTCTTCATCAAAGGAGCCACCTTTCTTCGTCACGACGATGCATAATCCTTCCCTAAGCCTCGATATGTAAGTTCTAGCTACTTGTAGATTCTAACGGTGGTTCTAATGTGACATGGGATAAAATGAGATGGAATATAAGTATGCTAGCCTATATGAACCTTGTCATGTCTCTTTTGCTTGAACCTATGACTTTGGGCTAAGTTGTAGCGACTTAATCATGCCATTCATGTTATGTTTAATCTAGTATATCTTGCAAGTTTGAATCTTTATCTATGGAATGTTAGCATGAACCTTTGGGAACCACTTGACTTGTGAAACATGGGCAAAGACTTGACTTTGGGGCTTATGCATGTAAATGAACCCAAACCCCTTATGTATCATGCATGTTTGTGGCCAAATTCACTTATGATACTATGCATGTTTGTGGCCAATATGTTGGCATAATACCCTACTATGTGACTCGCTTCCACTTGGGTTGGAAATACGTTTGGGTAGTTTAGGAAAAACGTGGGTATGACATGGAAAACTTGACATGGGGTTTACATGAGAACATGACATTCATGATAAATTTAAATATGGTCATGACACGTGGGAAAACATGGAACTTGAACTAGACATGGGTGGGTTGTAAGTGTAATAAGACACTAGACCAAACATGAAAGTGGCCAACTCGAGGTTGGGTTGAGTTTGTAGCATAAATCTACCCGGACCCGCCCGGCTTAACTAGTGGCTACAAACAATAGGATCCAATGTGAGAAGTTGGTCATGTCGCGCTTTAGACCCGAGGTTAGACTAGGTTGTGGTGTAAAACTACCCGGACCCGCCCGGCTTAACTAGTAACCACAACAAGGTCTAATGTGAGTGGTTGAGAGTGCATTAATTAAATTAATGCCACATGATAAGGTTAAGTAAATTTGACTAATGACACTTAACCGATATGACACGAATGGGTAGGTTAAGTGGGACCGGGCTTGATTCCTTAATGACACTTAACCATACAAGACGATTAGGGGATGGGGTTAAGTAATTTACACTTAACTAATCTGACTTGGTAATTAGATGGAGTTAAGTAACCTACACTTAACTAATCTAAACACGGTAATTAGATGGAGTTGAGTAACCTACACTTAACTAATCTAAACACGGTAATTCGATGGGGTTAAGTTAAACACTTAACCAATCTAAACTTGGTAATTCAATGTGGTTAAGTAAACAATACTTAACCAACTTAACATGATAATTTAATGAGGTTAAGTAACTTATACTTAATCAATTATACATGATGATTGGATGAGGTTAAGCAACCATACTTAACCAATCTAATATGAGGACTTGATAGGGTTAAGTCACAAGACCGTTTAAATATACTTAACCATTCTAATACGATTAGTGGATGGGGTTAAGTTAACCTATACTTAACCAATCCGACTCGATAATCCGATGAGGTCAAGATAATCTATGCTTAACCAATCTAACACGATAATCTGATAGGGTTAAGATAAACAAATACTTAACCAATTTGACTTGAGGATTGAATAGGGTTAAGTCATGAGCTTCTTGGTATACTTAACCAACTTGTAGGGCTAGGTCTTGGACTTGAATACTTAGCCAAATCTTGACACGATTCGTAGGCAAGTTAAGTCATGAACTTAAATGACAATACTTAACCCATTAGACAAAACCCTAGTTCAGGGGACTAGGTGGAAAACCGGGATTAACAAGGATAACGGGAAAGGAGACTAAGTGGTAAACCTTAGTTTGGGAAACTAAGTAATAATTCTTAGTCAAGAGATGTGGATCAGTTCACAGATAGATGAGTAACCCAATACGGTAGGTCATCGCTTAAACACACGAGGAGGGGCAAATTATCCGACTTGGATAAAGGCTCCAACGAACTGGGTGACGAAGAGGTAGCTTCGGGGGACGTAAGGGTACTCTTGGTATCCCTCGGTGAGGTGGCAGGTGGTCCATGAAACCCGGCCTCACAGAGGTTAAGGTCTGCGATAGAAGAGCCAAGAGTATGCCTTGGTTGCTATGCGAGCGACCTAAAGACTGGGATGGATTAGCGTGGAGTCGACGATACTTGATTTTTCCCTGGATAGCACGTCGCCGACTACCTACCATCTTTAGTCAATCGTGTACGAACGGAAAGGCAGAGAACTCCCAACAGACCCTGTTCTTGCTATCGAGTCATGGGTGAGGTTGGCCCATAGGAAAGTGGGGGCTATAGTGGGGCCGGGATGTGGTTCTCATACATGATTTTTCTTGGATTGCCTTTCAGTAGTTGAGGGAGGGGTCACGTGGGACCATAGCCACAGGTACAAAAACAGACCTTGATATCTGCATCAGCAGACGACTTAAAGCTCCCGACTGAGTTCCGTATTTCTTGATTTGCCCTGGCACGGAACTCGGATGGCACATTGAGGAACATGTGCGTCTAGACATGGAAAACGATTCACGATACATACGCGGGATAAAGGGTCGCGGTTGACGGGTGGCATAATCCCTAGTGGCCCTAGGTGGCCTGAACCCAAACCGAGACACGGAAATGTTCATTAGGTAGCATAATCCCTAGTGGTCCTAGGTGGCGTAAATCCTAAGTGAACACGCGATAGTTCATGGTAAGAAAACATAACCAGGTCAAGGGTAACAGTCCAAAACAACTTCAAGGATACGATGGTACTACATGGGAAAGCCCGTACGACCTACGGCAAAGGACTGAACTTATACATAGAAACATACGAGTGGGGAAAAACCTACATATGTTATATATTAGGTTGACATGGACAATTACATGACATTGGGCAAGGGACATTCATAGTTAACACATGACGCGGATTGGGATACTAGTACGAGAGGTGCAGAGCGAATATACATGGTAAATACCTTGGGATGTTATACATGATAGATACCGTGGGATGTTGTACATGATAGATACCCTGGGATAGTATACTTGATAGGAACCTGACGATGTGATACCTTGATTTATCTTGACACCGTAGTTTATCATGATACCTTAGTTTACCTTGCTATAGTAGTTCATCCAGTTATCTTGGTTTAGCTATCTATCTTGTCGTCATCCTTATGTTTACTTTCAGTTTATGCATGTCATGTTACCTTTACCTGTTTTTATACTGGATGTAGACAGGACTTACCAGTCTTTATGACTGACCCCGTTTTCTTTCGCCTCTTTGTCTTCCGTTACCCCCCCCCTCAGGTTAAAGGGAGGAAATGCTATTGTTAGTTCGGACTTCTTCTGTTTGAAGGTCATCATGTATGGCTTGGACTTTTCTTGGCTATGGCTACTTTACTATTTCACTTGGGGAATAATTTATGAAAAGGTTTTTATGCTTCTTTATTATTGCAAGACAGGTTTTGATGTATTCTGATGTAAAAGGCTTTAGACCTTATTTTATAAGGTAATGAAATTTGTTTTACTTCCGCTGTTTTATATATGTTCTGTCTTGTAATATTTCTGTGCATGTTTACCTCGATAATGCTTCATCAAACCTAGTGCATTCCCTTTGTGAGTGACCCTAGCGGAGGTGGGGTGTTACACTATACATACATACTCTTTATATGGAATCCATTCTTTTTCAAGATGGTTCAACCTTTTTGGGAATTCTTTCCAGTCATGTTTGAGATCACGCCAACTAATCCAAAATTCTTCTTCCGTTTGTGCACGAACAAATTTTTTCCACCTTTGCAAGAACTGTCGAATATGCCATTCGTTTCAGATTCGGGTTTGCCATTCGTTATAACATTATCGCCCATATGCCATAAACACATCATTAAGTTTGATTTGGGGAATACCCTTTTCACTCCTTTAATTAAAGCTTAATCCCTATCCGTGATTATCACTTCCGGTAGTTTATCAAGCATGTATAAATGTTTAAGTTTCGATAAAGCCCATTCATAGTTTTCTTTGCTTTCATGTGCTAAAAAAGCATAAGCGATACTAAACGTTAGACCTGCAGATGTCATCTCAATCATTTCCAATAAAGGCATGTTATAACTGTAACACCCCACCTCCATTAAGGTCACTCACAAAGGGAATGCCTTAACTTTGATGGAGCGTTTTAGTGGACAGAACAAAATGTTACAAGATAGATATAAAATAGTACTTGAAAAACTTTATAACTTTATTGCAGCGGAAAAAAAACAGAAATCAGTTTGGTTACAACTTTACCAAAAACTCAAGTACATATATATCAGCCTTGTTCAAAACCATCAAAGTACAAAAGTTCAAAATCATAATCCCCACAGAACATAAGCTATAAAGAGCCAAGGCATACTTTAAGCACTTCAAGCAGAAGGAATCTGGATCAAGCCAGAGTATTCCCTCCTTGGAAACCTTGGGGGGGGGGGAACGGAAGAAAAGAGGCGAAACAACAAGGGTCAGACATAAAAGTCTGGCAAGTCCAGTGACTTTCAGCATATGAACAGATAATAATAATCAGAACATGAAAATAAAGCTGGATAAGAGATGACAGCAACAAGAGTAACAGATATACTTAAACTAAACAGAAGAAACAGGATGATATAAGCTATTACTTTTCACTTCACTGCACTAATACTAGTACAACAGGATTAGGTGTCACCCCAATGTCTAAACTGAAACAGAAACGGGAACAAAATAATTTCCATAGAAGAGAATGCTAGTAATGGGCCATTACCACCCCCACAGAAGTACAGAAACAGAATGCTAATAATGGGCCTTTACCACCCGAACAGAAGGTACAGAAACAGATTAATCCCTACGGAAACAGATTGTAGAATTAGGTGTACACTAGTAACTGGGCCTTTACCACCCCAACAGATGGTACCATGCAGAAACAGACAGGTGTTACCACCCAACAGAAAACAGACGGTACCCCACAGAAACAGACAGAGCTAAGTGTACCCTAAGTCATATCCCCTGCGATCGGCTCCCTAATACATAAATACCTTGTGTCAGCCCCACAGAAGGGTATATCACTCCCTAAAGTGGCAACCTTTGAATGACACAGACCTATTTACAGATGTCACGGCGTCTTACATCCTCAGAGGCAGACCGGGATCCATGCACGCACATGACCCGGTTGGAACGCACCATCAACACCCCTCGCCATTATCAGAATGAACCGCTTATAATTAGTTCAGTAAGCATGCCCGGACCCTACCTACTATTGGGTCATAGTTTTTGATACCAGACAGGGTTACTGACTAATATGGGTTCCAAACAACAGATAACACAAGTAATTTCCCTCCTAACCTTGTGTCCCCAGACTAACATATTTCAGGTTAACTTGTTTACAAGTTCGGACATGCAGAGTTCAGATCAACTAGCTCACAGATCAGACAATTAAGTTAACAAGTTTTCAGACTAACGGATCAGATATACGGATTTAACAGATTTATAGATTTGTCTAACTTTGTATTGGGCCTACAGATGCACGAAATGGGTTTGTTAAATTCATTAGTCCAGTTGGTTTAACCCTATCCACCCAACACGTTTTAGACATCATATTTATCTTAGATTTGCATTAATTAATTATTAATGCGCATACCTCTCACATTAGGTCGCTAGCTTGTGGCCGTTGGATGTGCTGGGCGGTTCCGGGCAGACTTATACCACAAGCCAGAACTAACCTCGTGTCTAAGCATATTTTAGTTATGCCTACGACCTCTCACATTAGACTAACAGTTTGTGGTTGCCGGTTAAGCCACTTGGTTCCGGGCAGGCTTCCACCGCAAACGGAGTCTAACATCGTGTCATAGCCACTTTATTTCCTTACAGAAAATATCAGACTAATTATGTTCATTTAAAAAATTTAACTTCTTCTCAAGTCGCAGCAGATTAATCAAATTAACATGTTTTACTCAATCTTAGGTTGCCTGCAAATTTCAATTACTCATCTTTTCAACAGATTTAACAGATTAGGCGACACAACAGATTTAGCAGATTAGGCAGTTTAACATAATTAGCAGATTTGGCATTTCAACATATTTAGCAGTTTAGGCAATTCAACAGATTAAACAGATAACAGATTTAGCAGATTAGGCAATTCAATAGATTAAACAGATTTAGCAGATCTAAAACATTCCTTAAGGTTTCATTGACAATTCTTGCCTAATTATAAATTAGGCCTAAATTCACATGCCTAAATCATGGTCATGATTCATAATATGAGATATACCCAAATTTTAGTTAAATTTGCATAGTACAGAATATGCTCAAAAATCCCAATCGTGATTCACACTTAAATTATGCCAAATATAACCATTAATTACAATGCATGCCACATATCCAAAAATCCCCATTTAGGTGTATTCACACTTAATAGTTATCAAATCTTAATATAGATTTTTACACCTAATTCATATGCAAATTAATTCACTTTTTTTTCAAATTACAGGCTATAATATGCATAGTATGTCCAGATCTAGATCTTGAATTACAACTTGTACTATGCATCCAAATCAGTTACATGTTCACAGTTAAATTTTACGCCCCAAATCCCATGTCATGTGTCCAATATTCTCTATACCTCAAAACTATGTTCAATTATATGCCTCAGATTTATGTTTCTAAGTTTCAACCTATTTTATGTTTTAAGTCACAATAATCCTCTTCTTCCAAGTCATAGGTCATCTTATGCAATATGCCTCAAATTTATGTCCAGAATTACAACATGCGTTGTGTCCTCAAATTAGTTGCAAATCAATTATGCCCAAATATGCCTCATTCAATATTCTTCCCAAAATTTAGCATTTATGCGTTCATCTCTTATGAGATTTGGCTCAGGCTCGTGGTAGCTTGGCTATCAAACAAAAAGAAAAGAAGAAGGAAGAAATACATAACAAACAGAATAATAACAATAGCAGAAGAACAGATCTGATAAACAGAAAAAGACATAACCTCAGATTTAGATTCATTATCATGCTAGGATCATAATTAAATTTCATATCGGAAAATAACTGTACTTGCCTTGGTTGGATTCTAAAAGAAAAAGGTGTTGTAGTTATTCTCTTTTAATCCTAATCAGAATTGGAGGAAGAAGAAGCACAAGTCCTAGCTTAGGTTTCAGCAGAGTAGAGACGCCATTGATTTATTTTTTAGAGAAGAAGAGAGCAATGGAGGCTAGAGAATTGTGTAAGAGATTTAGGTTTAGGTTAGGGATGTATATATAGGTGTAGGAAGTTATTTAGGACCATTAGATTAACCCTGAACCATGAGAACCAATCAGATGCAAAATCTGCATTTGAGCGAATTGGCCCATGGGTTGACAGCCAAATGCCTTGGATTAACCATTTTCACACAAACCACTTTTTTGAACTGCGTTCACACTAAGCTACTTTTTAGCCATTCCCCTAAAACAAAAATATGGCGCTGGCGGGGATCGAACTCTTTACCTCTTGTATGCAAGTCACATGTTCTAACCAAATGAGCTACTAAGTCTTTTGCTTACAAACCTTAGAACAATGCTAAACATTATTCTTTTCTCATTCCTTTTTTTCAAATTAATTATTCTTTAATGTGTTATTTTAATATTCTCAGAAAATACGAGGTGTTACATTCTCCCCTCCTTAAAGGATTTCGTCCCCGAAATCTTCAAGTTAAGAAGAATGTATCCTAACATCCAACATCCATCTACTCAACCATTCAATCACAGGCATCCACTGTCCTTAAAAGGTTTCTAATGCCGTATGAACATATGCGAAGTGTGTGTATATGTTTCTTATATAATGCAAAATCAGGCGGTCTACTGATCCAGTTGACCTCCTTAGTGCGAATCATGTTAGTGCCATGAGTCCAAATATGTATGCAAGAAATCTTATTTGATACACATCATTTCTATATGAGTGCATAAACATTCATCCAAATGCAACATCCATGTGAGGAGTCAATCATTCTGCATCCACAAAAATTGAAAAATGCACACACACATCCATATGCAGTATGAGAGTGTTTTTGAGACGATCTAGTGCCTAGTGTGTGTATATGCATCCACGAGCAACCACTAGCAACCACTTGCATCCACTTGCAACCATTAAACATAACATGTCTCAAACACATGTTTACATCCATAGGATTCCTATCTATAGGTTGAATACTCGATCAATAGGATACAGTCGAGTGATGGAAGCGAGTACAGATAAAACAAAAACTTGGTTCCCATTAGACATTGGTTGAGAGAATAATTCCCCTAAGTATCAACCCCGAAGACCGAGATAAACATCAGGTTGACACCCAGAGGATTACCCTCTTTAGACAATGTCAAAACTGGAAATCTTAACCTTTTCAAAAATATCCAGATGCTTATAGACTACTAGTACAGATCAGATTATCGAATGATTCTTAGAAAACTAAGCATGGGAAAATCCCACCATATCCCTCAAAAACCCAGAATGTATGCATTACAATCGACTTGATGCCTAACACAGATACCCTCAAACCCCAGCCTATCACCAACAGATGAGTCGTAACCCCTATGGGGTTTGAGACTATAACCAGATCAGAAACAAGACTAGTATTAAAGTGCAGAGACTCGACCACAGAATCAGAATGCCATAATCGGAAAGAGTTCTAACTCAATAATCAGATTAGGAAACAAAACTCTCTATGGAAATTTTCCTACTTCTATCCTATCCACCAACTATGAGAGCATTCGCATGCCTTCCCGAAGTAGGTCATGTCCTCTGTCCTTGCCCCCGTTTCTTCGGGCAGTCCCTAGTGAAGTGTCCCTTCTTACCACAGTTGAAGTGAGTGTCCTTCCTCTTTCGGCAATCCTTGTTCAGATGAGTCAAGCTTCCATAAGTAAAGCACTTTTCTCCTCCTTTATCTTCAGACTTTTCTTCCTTCTTTTGTGTTTCCTTTTTGCCTCCTTTGTGAACTAAGTCCATATCCATGAGTTTCTCATCCTTTGGTTGTGCTCCTTAGCCAAATTCCCTCATTCTCATCTTTACTATCTGTGTGTAACACATTGACAAGTCCCTCGAAAGCGGCCTCCATCGCATGGAAAATCCTACAAAGCTCGAAAGAAAATTAGCCGTAGGTGAGACTACTGCAGCTACAGATGGAAGTCGGGCGCTTATTTGCCCTTTGACCGGTGTCGTAGTCTTATCAAGCCTACAGAACCATGCCGCGATGAGGTTACCTCCCAGAAAGCCGGGAGCCCCGAAGAAAGAAGGAAACAAAGATTCAAACAGAGGATCAAAAGATAGATATATGACTTTTGGGGATTATGTTTTTCAAAAATAAGCTTTACTTTTGAAAATACTTCCTTTTTAAAACCTTTTTGAAAATAGTTTTCAAAACTTTTTATCAAATCTGGTAACCTTCAGCTCTGATACCAAGTGTAACACCCCACCTCCGTTAAGGTCACTCACAAAGGGAATGCCTTAACTTTGATGGAGCGTTTTAGTGGAAAGAACAAAATGTTACAAGACAGAAATAAAATAGTACTTGAAAAACTTAATAACTTTATTGCAGCGAAAAAAAAACAGAAATCAATTTGGTTGCAACTTTACCAAAAACTCAAGTACATCTATATCAGCCTTGTTCAAAACCATTAGAGTACAAAACTTTAAAATCATAATCCCCACAGAACAGAAGCTACAAAGAGCCAAGGCATACTTTAAGCACTTCAAGCAGAAGGAAACCGGATCAAGCTATAGTATTCCCTCGTTGGAAACCTTGGGGTGGAACGGAAGAAAAGAGGCGAAACAACAAGGGTCAGACATAAAAGTCTGGCAAGTCCAGTGACTTTCAGCATATGAACAGATAATAATAACCATAACATGAAAATAAAGCTGGATAAGAGATGACAGCAATAAGAGTAACAGATATACTTAAACTAAACAGGAGAAACAAGATGATATAAGCTATTACTTTTCACTTCACTGCACTAATACTAGTATAACAGGATTAGGTGTCACCCCAATATCTAAACTGAAACAGAAACGGGAACGGAATAGTTTCCATAGAAGAGAATGCTAGTAATGGGCCTTTACCACCCCAACAGAAAGTACAGAAACAGAATGCTAATAATGGGCCTTTACCACTCGAACAGAAGGTACAAAAACAGAAACAGATTAATCCTTACGGAGACAGAATGTAGAATTAGGTGTACACTAGTAAATGGGACTTTACCACCCCAACAGACGGTACCATGCAGAAACAGACATGTGTTACCACCCAACAGAAAACAGACGGTACCCCACAGAAACAGACAAAGCTAAGTGTACCCTAAGTCATATCCCCTACGATCGGCTCCCTAATACATTAATACCCAGTGCCAGCCCCACAGAAGGGTGTATCACTCCCTAAAGTGGCAACCTTTGAATGACACAGACCTATTTACATATGTCACGGCGTCTTACATCCTCAGAGGCAGACCGGGATCCATGCACGCACATGACCCGGTTGGAACGCACCATCAACATCCCTCGCCATTATGAGAATGAACCGCTTATAATTAGTTCTGTAAGCGTGCCCGGACACTACCTACTGTTGGGTCATATTTTTTGATACCAGAAAGGGTTACTGACTAATATGGGTCCCAAACAACAGATGACACAAGTAATTTCCTTCCTAACCTTGTGTCCCCAGACTAACAGATTTCAGGTTAACTTGTTTACAAGTTCGGACATACAGAGTTCAGATCAACTAGTTCACAGATCAGACAACTAAGTTAACAAGTTTTCAGACTAACAGATCAGATATACAGATTTAAAATATTTACATATTTGTCTAACTTTGTATTGGGCCTACAGATGCACGAAACGGGTTTGTTAAGTTCATTAGTCCAGTTGGTTTAACCCTATCCACCCAACACGTTTTAGACATCATATTTATCTTAGATTTGCATTAATTAATTATTAATGCACAGACCTCTCACATTAGGTCGCTAGCTTGTGGCCGCTGGATGTGCCGGGCGGTTCCGGGCAGAGTTCTGCCACAAGCCAGACCTAACCTCGTGTCTAAGCATATTTTAGTTATGCCTACGACCTCTCACATTAGACTGACAGTTTGCGGTTGCTGGTTAAGCCGGCTGGTTCTGAGCAGGCTTCCACCGCAAACGGAGTCTAACCTCGTGTCATAGCCACTTTATTCCCTTATAGAAAATATCAGACTAATTATGTTCGTTTTACAAATTTAACTTCTTCTCAAGTCGTAGCAGATTAATCAAATTAACATGTTTTACTCAATCTTAGGTTGCCTACAAATTACAATTATTCAGCTTTTCAACAGATTTAACAGATTAGGCGACACAACAGATTTAGCAGATTAGGCAGTTTAACATAATTAGCAGATTTGGCGTTTCAACATAGTTAGCAGTTTAGGCAATTCAAAAGATTAAACAGATAACAGATTTAGCAGATTAGGCAATTCAATAGATTAAACAGATTTAGCAGATCTAAAACATTCCTTAAGGTTTCATTGACAATTCTTGCCTAATTATAAATTAGGCCTAAATTCACATGCCTAAATCATGGTCATGATTCATAATATGAGATATACCCAAATTTTAGTTAAATTTGCATAGTACAGAATATGCTCAAAAATCCCAATCGTGATTCACACATAAATTATGCCAAATATAACCATTAATTACAATGCATGCCACATATCCAAAAATCCCCATTTAGGTGTATTCACACTTAATAGTTATCAAATCTTAATATAGATTTATACACCTAAGTCATATGCAAATTAATTCTCTTTTTTTCCAAATTACAGGCTATAATATGTATAGTATGTCCAGATCTAGTGCAATATGCCTCAAATTTATGTCCAGAATTACAACATGCGTTGTGTCCTCAAATTAGTTGCAAATCAATTATGCCCAAATATGCCTCATTCAATATTCTTCCCAAAATTTAGCGTTTATACGTTCATCTCTTATGAGATTTGGCTCAGGCTCGTGGTAGCCTGGCTATCAAACAAAAAGAAAGAAAGAAGGAAGAAATACATAACAAACAGAATAATAACAATAAAGCAGAAGAACAGATCTGATAAACAGAAAAAGACATAACCTCAGATTCAAATTCATTATCATGCTAGGATCATAATTAAATTTCATATCGGAAAATAACTGTACTTGCCTTGGTTGGATTCTAAAAGAAAAAGGTGTTGTAGTTGTTCTCTTTTAATCCTAATCAGAATTGGAGGAAGAAGAAGCACAAGTCCTAGCTTAGGTTTCAGCAGAGTAGAGACGCCATTGATTTATTTTTTAGAGAAGAAGAGAGCAATGGAGGCTAGAGAATTGTGTAAGAGATTTAGGTTTAGGTTAGGATGTATATATAAGTGTAGGAAGTTATTTAGGACCATTAGATTAACCCTGAACCATGAGAACCAATCAGATGCAAAATCTGCATTTGAGCGAATCGGCCCACGGGTTGACAGCCAAACACCCTGGATTAACCCCTAGTCGACCCAGTTGGGCTTGGGTCGACCTCAAAGATGGGCCGGTTCGGTTATTCCCCCTCCCAATTCGCTGTTTTGAACTTTTTTGCATATTTATTTATTTAATTTTTATATATATTTATATTTATATATATATATATACATATATATATATATATTTCTCTCATATGCATACAAACTTCAAGGCTTAATAACGTCTTCATAATTAACCATTTTCACACTAAACCACTTTTTTGAACTGCGTTCACACTAAGCCACTTTTTAGCCATTCCCCTAAAGAAAAAATATGGCGCTGGCGGGGATCGAACTCTTTACCTCTTGTATGCAAGTCACATGTTCTCACCAAATGAGCTACTAAGTCTTTTGCTTACAAACCTTAGAACAATGCTAAACATTATTCTTTTCTCATTCCTTTTTTTCAAATTAATTATTCTTTAATTTGTTATTTTGATATTCTCAGAAAATACGGGGTGTTACAATAACGGTTTGTTTTAAGTGCAATCGAGTAATTAAAACCGATGGAAAACATTTACACGGACTTGCACTTTCGGGATGAGCCCACATTAAATCTATCAAATAATCACCAGACGGATCCACTCTATCGGAATATACATAATGATTTTCTATAAGAACCTTCATTAGTTGTTGCATCGCGGATCTACATTCCATGGCTGAAAGTTACATCTTATACTTTGTATTATATATGGCCTGCAATGTAGAAGTATTCTCTGGAAATGTATTTTTAATAGTAGTGAGTAACTCTCATGGTTGCACCCCTGCAGGTGTCATATCGGCTAAAATTTTTTCTCTTTAGCTAGCTGTCTTACAGCAAATGGATGCCCAACCAAATTCATAACCTAATTGTAATCTAAGTTTTCTCCCCGGTGCCCATTTATCTGATTTCGTAATTGTTATAACAGTGTTCATTTTTTTGGTTGCACTTTACACCAATGAATCAAGTCGCTACGGGAATCAAAGACCTGAAATTAAAAAAACATGTCGATTAATTACAAAAAGGTCAATCATCGAATTTATTGAAAATTGTCAACACTTACTTCATCCGTTACGAAGTCGTTTGCCACATCAATTTCTATATTTATATCAATAGCTGATTCATTACTTGGTATAAATGTTTGATCCTCTCTATTTGAGACATCCATACTTTCTATCACGTTTAACTCATCCACCATAGACTACAATGTTATTAAGAAAATTAAAAAAAAATGTTCAATTCGAAAAATCATACTATCATGCTTACATTTGCAGTATCTATAACCATATCAATGTTGAGATCTCCATCCATGTTTTCGAACCCACACGCGTTGTTAATATCCTACAATAAATTTTCAAAATGACATTCAATTCAGAATTTTTTATAATAAAAAATACAAAAGAAAAATGAAACAACAAACCCTATTTTCGTATTCATTGCCATGATTATTGTTGTCAACGTGATCAACCATATTTTTCTTCACTGAATTCTACATTACCATAAGAATGAGTGGATGCCGATAAAAAAATAAAATAGAAAACGAGAATAATTCGGTCATGACCGAATTAAGCAAGAAAAAAAGTCAAACAAGAAATTTCAAACCTTTAAAAGTTGCGGCAAGGAACATATAAAAGTCATGGTAAGGAACAGAGAAGGAGCTAGGGTTTTAGATTAGGGTTAGAAAACGTGATTAATTCGGTAATGAATGACTGAGTTAAAGATTAGATTGAGATAAACGTGGTATTAGGAAGCATAGAAAATTTAATAGGTTTTAATTTTTTAATTGCGGTATTAGGTAGAACATATTAGGGTGCCCTTAGCACCACACTAATTATAATAACCATGATTCGTTTGATTTATTTTAACAAGAGCAACTACCCAAGAGTTTACAATGTTGGACTAGATAGAGTTTTAGTATCTTGATAGAATCACACAACATCTTTATAAGTTTTAGAGAAAAATCTACTTATGTCTTAAGCTTTATTCTAACGTTTTAAGTTTTATTATTTTCCCATTATTTTTCATATTTACTATGTCACTTAATGAGTATCTTTCCAACTTATGAGCATAACATACATCTCTTGAGTGATGAACAAGAATATGTATATATATAGGAGGGTTCCAGGGAACCCCTTTTGCACCTCAACGTGAGCCACTCATATATAGTAAAATAAGTTAGCGGGGGAGAGAGTTAGTGGGAGGAGAGAGAGAGAAGATTATGTGGTGGAAACTAGGGGCTAAAGAGCTTTGGCAGTATTTAGGGTGCTCCTGATCCTACCTCATATATATGTTTGTGTGCGTGTGTGTATATATATGTATGTATGTATATATATATATATATATATATATATATATATATATATATTTGTGTGTGTGCGCACACACACATATTGTGATCTATCATATACCATCGGTGCTTGAAACTAAAATCCGCGTTGTGCAAGAACCTGATCAATGTAAAGCGGTCGTCAAGAGAAAGAAATATATAAAAGAAGAGGAAGGAGAAAGAAAAGGAGAAAATTGAAGAGAAAAGGAAGAAAAGAACGGAACAGAACACAAATCATAGAATTTTTCGTACACCTCACAGTGCATCAGATAATATATAATAACCAAATCATAGATGTAAAACAAATGAGACAATATTAACTATATAAGCCGGATAATCAGAGTATATGGGCTTATACAATTATACATAACAGTAATAGAGTTTATACATGAGATATATAAACCTAACTGACAAGTTGTCTCTAACAGAATAGATAACACTGGCAAGGCTCTATAGCGTGATGCAGCATAATAAAAGGTAATGATACAAGTATAAATATAAAAATTGTCGCCTCTTGCGAATCCACCTGCAGAACTCCGAAACAATGCATGTATCTATTACATTGTCTGCTCATCAGCATCGTCAATGAGCACCCAAGGTAATAAAAGGGAAATAAAACCTTGGGTCATATAATAAAGTCTGGTGTAAGCAATGAACAAATCTTAAAGTACTGTAAAAGTCGAAATAGCAAACATGGCATGGAGGATATGAAGAATCATACCTACCCTTGCAGCCATAGAATAAGAACATAACAATCGATATATGCTATACTTAATAAACATCAAGTAGCTAAATTGTGATTGATGCCTAGGTCCCCAGTGGTGATAAATACATAAACAACCATACATCCAACAACCACCCTTACATTCACTCACTTGGGGTGAAAGGCGTATGACATTTAACACTTTATCACCCAATCCATCAAAGCACTAGTAGGTCGAAAACGTCAACTGACTCTATCACCTAATTTCTACACCGATCACTAGGCCAAAATGTCAATTAACTCTAGTGGATTGCCCAATGCACAAAACTCTATCCAAATCTGATACCGTATGAGAAAGATATCGTAAATCCAAATTCTAGTGACTAAAATTGACACAAATATAAGTAAACAACGTTATAATTACCTAAATGCCTCTCTATTCATCTTCCCTAATCTACTATTTCTCTAGGACGCAACATATACAGTGAAATCCGAACAAGATGTGCACCATGATCAAGTATACGCCAAGATACTTCATGAAATCCAAATCTACAACCAGCAATGAACTTCTCTTCCCGAACCAAGCATGCTCATACCAAAAATTCACCCACTCTAACGCACCCCATCAAAACGTGTCCTGGTCATGCATGTTGTACACAATCTATATGTTTTATCATGATGGAATTCGCTCAAAACCCAGGTGTCGATGCCTCTTCCTGTGCTCGATCCAATGGTGAACTTCGTTCATCAGATCTACAACCACACGTGAAGAGATTGCCATCCCTAAGTCACAACTCCATCGCAGACCATGACAAAAATATGACAGGAAATCGCAAGAAATACATGGATTTGAAACTACTGGGTTTTTAGGAATCTGTTTCGTAATTTTTAGTTCAAAGATGAATGAGATTTTAATTTTTGAATCTGTAAAAAAGAGGCGGTCATGTTTTGCAATAGAACAGTAACAACGGATTGGGGAGAAAAATAACGCGGGTTTGGTTTTGTAACCATAGCCAAGTTCAATTTATTAATAAATTTTAATTCTTCTTCTATTTAGAATTTTCTTTACAAAACCAACATGCATTTTATTTTTGCACGATCAAATAACTTATCCAAATACTACAAAACTTGACGGCATGCATCACTATGACGATACGGTTCTGATGGTACAAGTTTCATTGAAATCCGATGTTGTTGCCCGTAACAATAATTTAATGCACATTTCGAGATCATTATGACCGCCAACTGGTCCGAACTCGAAATATAGCGATTCTGATAATTTTGATTAACGTAACTACCAAACCAACTCAACGGAACTATTCTCGATTCAATCATTTATGAAAAATCACATTTTGGAACCGTCAATCGATTAATTAATGATCAATATTTAAATACTCATTCGTAAAAGTTTGGGTCATTTCATTTTTCCCTCCTTAAAGGATTTCGTCCCTGAAATCCTCTAGGGCAAAATAATGCCACCCTACGCTCTCGAATAAGTGACGATACATGATAAATGGTCACTCAACACTTTCAACAACAACCATTGAAAGCAATTATAACAAAGGAAATCGAATCGGAATTTGGCACGGTTGGACGGAAGTTGGGTCGGACTAAAATGGCAAAAATGGCTGACCAAAATAGGCCGACCCACTTTGGTCCGACACAAGTTGTGTCCGACCCAACTTTGGTTTGACCCAACTTTGGTCCGACCCAACTTCCGTCTGACCCAACTTCCATCCAACCCAACTTCAGTCGGATTCAACTTTGGTCCGATCCAACTTTGGTCCGATCCAACTTCCGTCCAATCCAACTTCCGTCCGACCCAACTTTAGTCCGACCCAACTTCAGTCCGACCCAACTTTTGTCCGATCCACAACTTAGGTCTGATCCAACTTTGGTCCGATCCAAAACCTGCATATTGAAATTCAACTTCGATTTCGACCAAAACTTCGCCAAACGATAAATCCGACAATACTAACTTATCCAATTCATCCAAAAGGATTACAAGCATGCTATGAAATCAACAATATCATCAATATGACAATTATATCCATGATAATGTCAAATTCACCAAAATCACCACAAATATGCATATGAACAAAAACCATGGATCTAACTTGCACAATCGTATAAAATATCATAGGAATTACCTATCTAAACTTGCTAAATCAGATCTTAGGGTAATCAATATGAAAATAAACTTACCGATGCATGGATCTAAGGAAAACACTTGAATTTGATGAAAAACATGATCTACTACCCATACACTTTATTGAATCCATGTGGGAGATGTAATCCACACACTGATTCTCCAGTACAAGCTAAAATGATAGAGTTATGAATCCGGACAATGAGAAATTCGAACCAAACTCTTCGTACGATGAATTCACCTTTGAAATGATGTAGATCTAGCCTCCAATGGTGTAGATCTATGATTTCCCTCCTTAGATTTGGATTTTTAATGGTGGAAAGGTGTTAGAGGAAGAAGGAGATCAATGCCTCAAAATAAGAGAATGGGAAAGTAAACCTTTTCCCTCCACTCTCACCCCTTATTTACAGGATTCCACCAGCTCACTAATGAGCCTCCCCAATTCATCCCATTAGGCTCTCCAAACCTGAACAGCCAACTGAAAAACCTTAAAACAGCGATTCTCCTAAACCGCTGAGCCAATGAGCCAAATCCTTAATGTAACCACTCTACGGAAAGGAAACCATCAATTCCTTTACTATGGCACAGGTCTTACCCTCTGATTCAACCTGAGTCAAAAATTATGCCCTATACAAGACTGACAGGGGCAAAATGGTCATAAACAAAATCAGTAAAAATTATGGACATGAATCACATCCCCATAAACAACATATTAAAATATGAGAATGATCCAACCCTCAGGGAATAAAATAGAAATATTTTACGATCTTCTGATACGTAAAAATGTGGGCTTTTACATTATCCTCCCTTAAGAATTTTACCCTCGAAATTCCAAGAAAACACAACAGTTTCGCATGCCTATCATCCATGAGAAGCCAATTCTTTCATCCAAACTAGCATCCAGCAAGCCATGCATCCATAGCCTAATCCTAGCATGCAGAATTCTATCAAACTATCAACAAGATACAACTATATAACGATGGTACGATATCAAAGGGTCCTACCGATGAAAAGTTCTGGATGAATCGCCTTCATGCTCTCTTCCGCCTCCCATGTACAATCGTCACCATTTTAACTCCAATGTACCTAGACATGCTTAATCGTCTTCCTCCTAAGCTGTTTCGTGTCATTTCCCACAACACGAAGTGGCTCACGAGGTCTCGCAATTGCAGTTTCCACTTCTAAGTCTTCATACTGCTCTGGAGATACCACTTTATTTGAATCATGCACGAACTTCCGTAGAAACGACACATGGAACACATTATGCACACTCGACATCTTCTCAGGTAACTCCAATCTATATACGAGCTTTCCAATTCGCTCAACTATCGGAAATGGTCCAACGAACCTAGGAGCTAATTTTCCTTTACTCCCAAATCTCACCATATGCTTCAACGACGAAACCTTCACGAAAACCATATCGCCAATGTCGAATTCCATGTCCTTACGACGCTTATCGGTGTAACTTTTCTGACGATCTTGGGCTGCCTTCATTCGTTGCCGAACGATCTCGATACAATTCGAGGTCTCTCTTATCATTTCTGGCCCAAGTACCAACTTATCTCCAGTTTCTAACCAACATGTCAGAGAATTACACGGTCTCCCATACAACGCCTCGTATGGTGCCATCCCAATGCTAGACTGGTGGTTATTATTATATGCAAACTCAACCAGATGTAGATGGTCTTCCCATGATCCCCCAAAATCAAACACACAAGCTCTTAAGAGATCTTCCAAAACTCGATTGACTCGCTCGGTCTGACCATCAGTTTGGGGATGATATGCCGTAATCAAGCATAACTCGGTTCCCAATGCTTCTTGCAAACTCTTCCAAAATCGCTAATGAATAACGGATCTCGATCACTCACTAACTCTTTGGAACGCCATGGAATCTAACAATCCATTTCACATAAAGTTCAACCAGCTTCAACACTGTTCTAGTCGACTTGACAGGAATGAATCTTGCACTTTTGGTCAAGCGATCCACAATGACCCAAATCCCTTCATTTCCTGTCCAGATTCTAGGTATTCCATCAATAAAATCCACCGATACTGATTCCCACTTCCATGTAGGGACTTCCAATGGCTGAAGCAAACCACTCGGCTTCTTCTGTTCAGCTTTCACTAACTGACGGTTCATGCACTTGGAAATGAACTTTCCAATATCTCGCTTCATCCCCTCCCAGTAGTAGACTCACTTCATGTCTTGATACATCTTGTTACCACCGGGATGAATCGTCAACTTCGAGTGATGACATTCTCTCAGAACCTCATCTCTTAATCCATCGATATTAGGAACAACTAACCGCCCTTGCTTTCGAAGCCAACCTTCTCGATCGACTTCGAACTCTTTATCTTCTGGTTCTAGCTTCTGGATAAACTCGACAAGCTTTGCATCTTGCTTTTGGCTCTCGCCAATCATTTCGATGAGAGTAGGTCTTATCGATAAGCTGCTTGCCAACATTTCAGGTTCCAACTCACACTTTGGCCTGAAATCAAACCTTGCCAAATACTCAAGGCTCTTCCATTCCAAAAACATCGCCCCCTAACTTGCATGTCTTCGACTCAACGCATCTGCAACTGCGTTACCTTTACCAAGAGTACAGGCTATATCAAAATCATGCGATGCCAGAAACTAACCATCGTTGTTGCCGATGATTCAAATCCTTTTGGGAGAAAAGATACTTCAACGACTTGTGATCCGTAAACAACTCAAATCAGACTCCCAACAGGTAATGTCTCCACATCTTCAGAGGAGACACAATCGTTGCCAACTCCAAATCATGAGTTGGGTAATTCTTCTCATGTGGTTTTAGCTGTCGACTCGCGTAGGCCACAACCTTATCCTTTTTCATTAGCACTTCTCCAAGCCCAGTACCACATGCATCGGTGTATACCACCATCTCTTCATTCCTACATGGAACGGTAAACACAGGAGCACTTGCAAATCTCTCCTTCAGGATTTCGAACGCTTGTTCACACTTCGCATCCCATGTGAACATCTTCGTTAATCCTGTCAATGGTGCAGCTATCTTGGAGAAATCCTTGATAAACTGTCAGTAATATCTTGCCAACCCAAGGAAACTCCGAACATCTGTCTCATTCTTAGGTCTATTGTAACAACCCAGAATTTAGGGCCAATTTAAAATTTTCATTTTAGGGATTTTAAGGGTGATTAATAAATTATTTTAAATAAAAACAACTAGAAATCTATTTTAATTGCATTTAATATGACTATATTTAATTTAATTACAAAAGGAATTAGAAATAGCACGGTAGTTTGAAAAGTCAAAACTGAACTTTGACTGACTGTACAGGATACAGGATAAATCGGATTTTGGTAAAACCAAAAATATTTAAATCTGTTAATAAATATCTTTCTAACGAATCTGAAAAATTGAAGTTTCATAGCGGGAATCAAAAATTATGGCCAAATGAATTTTCAGAAAGGTCGCTATAGAAATTATATAGCCCTTGAAAATAGACATTTTTCATACGACCTCGGAATTCGATGAAACCACTTTTGTTGGATCCGGAATATCAAATTATTGCTAGGTTTAAAATTTCATAACTTTTGAAATTAATATGTGAGCGTGGCAAAGGAAAATGTGTTTTGGTCCATTACAGTTAAATTGGATCGACCAGAAAATGGACATTTTTCAAACACTCTCAGAATTTGATGAAATTAATTTTGTTAGGACCGTATCATCATAAGAAAGCTAAAAATAATTTTTCTGGATTTTTCTGAGTTCGTATGTGTCCCCGGTAAATCAGGAAGTACGTTTGAATTTAAAATAAATGATTTATATTTTAAAACTGAAAAAAAACGGAGGCCAAGATGATCAGTTGGGCTAACGGGACATGTCCAGAAGAGTCCGGAACGGTGGTTAATGGGTAAGAACGACAGTCGTTGGGCCTAATTCTGAGTAAGTGACCAAACGGACCTTTATTGGGTAATTAAGGATTAAATAATCATTAGCTAAACCTAATATTTTATTATAAATTCCATTGTTCATCGTTCTTCCTCCCGATTGTTTCAGCCGCACAAAACCCATTATACATCAAAATTTCAAACTCCGATTTTTCCTTCGTTTCTCAATGAAATCCTTTGCCGTAACTCACGTTTCGAAAAGATTTTCGAGCTCTTCGAATACTTACCGAACGCAGCCCGTCTCGTCGCCTGAAATCGCCGCACCATCCACCCGATCCCGCCGCCGTTCGGCCACCCCCACCCCTACCTGGCGCGACCGCACCCCACCCCCCTCTGGCCGAACATCCACCTCTCCTAGCCCTTCCACTTCCAACAATCCATTCGTAAAACCATTGGTTATATCTCCAGAAAATTGAAATCAAAGTTTGAACAAAAAGGTATGAACAATTTCAGAATTTGTCATGCTTCTATCTGTGGCAACTACAGTTGTAAAAAGGTAATTGTAGATTAAAAATTGATAATTAACGCATATGAACTCCGAATCTGATAATTTCAGATCCGACGGAACCGTGACGACAAATAGACTTTGCTGAAATTGATTAGAACGTTTCCTTACTCTCTGTTGATTGAAGATTCTTGCAATAGCAAGGTGTGAATTTATTTTTAATTAAATTTAATTAATTTAATTATTATTCTTGTGTTATGTGAAGTTTGAATGGCAAATATAAATGGATCTACGATGGATGTTGTTATGAGTTATGGACCTGAAAATTTAAGTGTTAGATGTGAGATTCTATTTTAAATGATTGGTTAAATTAAACTATTAATCATTATAGAGAATGAAGTAAATATGAAATATGCTAATATTATGAATGATGGTTTACATGCATGTATGATTCCAGATCAATCATTTAGATATGATGTTGGGTTGTTATTTTTCTCTTGTTTCAGCCCTATTATTGTAGATTTGTTAATGCGAACAAAATCTCTTTTTTTTTTAGATTTATATATACATATGTTTGGTTCCTTAGTTGTTGCATTCAAAATTCACAGTTGTGTAAATTAGAAATGGTAAACAACATTCACCCTCTTTGTTTAGTAATATCATTGGAAAATTTTTGTTTATATTAAAACGATTAGATTTTTAGAGTCGTTTTGTTCAAAATAAAGGATCGCCTTTTAACATCGTTTTAATGGAAATAAAAATTACATTTTTATTTGGAACTATGAGATGCATTTGGCGATGAAATAAAAATTACATTTTCATATGTAATTTAGATGTGAATTAGAACGGTAAAATAAAAAATACATTTTTATATGTAATTTAGATGTGAATTAGAACAGTAAAATAAAAATTACATTTTTATATGTAATTTAGATGTGAATTAGAACGGTAAAATAAGACTGACATTCTTTTATGTAATTAAAATATGAATTTTCACCGTACGATTAAAAATTACATTTTTCTATGTAATTAAAATATGAGTTTGCATTGTATGATAAAAAAAAAAATTTACATTTTTCTATGTAATTAGAATAGGAGTTTGCATCGTATGATAAAAACTACAATTTTATATGTAAGTAAAACATGAATTTCCATCGTATAATAAAAATTACATTTTTATATGTAACGTAGGATGAGATTTACAATGTAAATTAAAAATTACATTTTTGTAATGTAAGAAAGAAGTAGGATTCATTAAAATTAAAAATTACATCTTTATATGTAATTAGAAATAGAATTCACATTGAAAATTAAAAATTACATTTTTATGTGCAATTAGAAGATAAGAATTTGCGGGGTAATAAAGATTACGTTTTTATATATGTAGTTAGAAGTTGAGAGTTAATATAGTAAAGAAAATTTACATTTTTGTGAGAATTAGCATAGTATAGAAAAATTACATTTTTATGATGTAAACAAAAAGTAGATTTTGCATTGTAATTTAAAACTACATTTTTATAATGTAAATAAGAATGAGAATTTGCATGTAGATTAAAATTACATTTTTCATATGTAATTAAAGTTAAGGTTTTGCATGTAGTTAAAATTTACATTTTTATATGTAAATAACAAGTAGGATTTTGCGATGAAATAAAATTTACATTTTTATATGTAAATAACAAGTAGTGCGATGAAATAAAACCAAAATTTTTATATGTAAATAACAAGTAGGATTTTGCGATGAAATAAAATCTACATTTTTATATGCAAATAACAAGTAGGATTTTGCGATGAAATAATATTTACATTTGTATAATGTAAAGTAAAGTAGGAACTTGCATTGGAATTAGATTTACATTATTTTTAATGTAATTAGAAAAAGGAATCTTTACATTGTGAACTAAAGTACAAAATTTGTCATGTAATGTTAAACAAGATTTTGGCATTGTAATGTAGAGTAGTTTATTAATGTAATTAGTAAGACAAGAATTTACATTTGTATGTTAATACAAGATGGAAATGCGATGTTAAGTTAAGAATTTACATTTTTATATGTAAATAAAAGATCAAAAGAAGGGAATGTAACATTAGATAGAATTTACATTTTTATAAAAGAATGGAATTTACGTTTCTAATGTAAATAAAAGAATTAGAGAATGGAATTTACGTTGCTAATGTAAATAAAAGAATTAAGGAGGGAATTTACATTTCTAATGTAAATAAAAGAGTAAAGGGAGAAGTTGGACTTTAAATTATAATTCACATTTTAATGAAAATAAAGGAATGTATTTGAAATGCTGAAATATTATCGTCGTGTCCAAATGAATTAAAATGTATCGGTAAACGTGTAACTCGTTGTCAAATTGAACGAAGTTATTATGGTTGAATGATTATATTTATATGATTATTTATATATATATAAATATAATTAAAATTAAACGAATCGAGCGCGGTAGTTCACGTTTTAAAATTGTACCTTTAAACGACTATACAAGAAGATCTGACCGTTGGATTTTCTTGAAACTGAAATCACTAGGACCGTCTTGGAAAAATCTTTCCAACGATATATATTATGTTAAGATCCAACGGTTAGATTCTGAGAAATGTGAAGATCAAAATTGGTTGAAAGCAGCGCCATAGTCGCCCATAGACTCAAGGCGTCGTTATATAAAATATAATTATTTTAAATAATTAAAATAGGAAGTAATCGTTATAAAATGATATTATCGAATAGGAAGGATTTTAAATATCTATATATATAAGATAATTATTTGGAAAGTCCGAGTTTCTCTCATTCCAAATAATCAAACGACGCTACGAATCGAAGTATAAAGACAGCGTATGAAGACCGTGAATCTTCCATCGAGAGGACAACGATCGAGGCCCTGATTTGATTTGCTCCCAAATCAAGGGTCATGGTCTTGCCCAAACGAACATGTTGATTTCACGGGTTTGGTTTTCGCTCAAACCCAGGGCATAAGCTAATAAATGGATTGTGTGTCTGACATCGTACTCCGTTAAATATCATGTTATTAATTTTCTGTCGAATGTACGAATGATTGGTGGCAGAGAATTCATTCTCTTGCTTAACACCCTTTCAGATATTTTGGCGAAGGATTGGTAGTGTGATATGGAGTGACAGTGTGGCATACTAAGATGCAATGATCAAGGTTTCTTGTTGAAAAGCAGAACCTTGTAGTGACGATCAAAGCACGGCTTAAGTAAGCATAGCTTTGTGTATTACGTAGCTTCACGAGCCTCACAACCCGGTGGAGTCTAAAACAGGTGAAGTGAACGCAGGGAGAGCAGCACGTTTCTTTCTAGATAGAAGTAGTGTCGGTGCTTAAACTGGCTGATATTTTACTTATGTGGATGATGGAATGAGGCGCCTCGGATGATAGATCCTATAGGATCGGGAAACGTGTGTTCAGGAATAACTAATCCACAAACCGCAAGTGTGGACCGGCCCTGCAGGATACAAGGGTTCTCTGCGGGGAATCCTAAGACATTAGCTAGAGTGTCTCGAATCGGTAAGGAGCTCCTCCCTAGCCTAGACTCATGATGGAAACCAAATTCCAAGTACGACCCTCCGCATTTGATTGTATTACTAGTACGGAGGCATAGTATATGGTAGCTATGCTTCCTAGGATCGATACATTTATTTTGAAATGTATTTTTTTATATATACACTAATAATAATATTAGATTCGTATTTACCGTATTTGGCATGTTTAATCACCATAAGGTAAAACCCTATCCTCTGGTTTGTGTTGCATTGTGCGATGGGACTTGGGTCTTATGGTGATTCCATTTTTCTCAAAAGCATAGCGTTGTTTTACGAATCACTTGTTGTTTGTTATGTCACTTTAAATCATGCACGACAATCCATTAGAGTGAACCCGTTCCGCGTTAGCGGCGTGGTCTTTGGATTTGTCTTATTACTAGTAGTTAAATTAGTTAAGAATTCTCATATCAGTCCCATGACTGACCTGTAGTTTGTTTCCACCTTTGCAAACTCGGGTGCCCTCTTTTTCACATGTGCAGCCAAGTAACAGGTTTTGCTTTCTTTGGAGTTGCTGACTTTGGAGCTTTCTTGGTGTTGCTTATTTGGAGGTGCTTATGTTGGACCACGAAGACTATCTATCATTTATCTTTTGTTACAATTATTTTCAGTCATACAGACTTATTTTATTTTCAGTTGTTCTAGTTTGAAGTTGGAACTTATTTCCTTTGCTAAAAACTTGATGTAACAATTTAAAAACTCTGTGATTGTGGGATTTTGTGGTTGATGACATTCATATTCCGCTGCTATGATGTTGTTATTCTATAGTTTTCTTATGCTATGTTGTATCTGTGATCTGTATTGTTATATTTATGTTGTATTCCAAATGATTATTCCTTACTTTCATTCCGTGGAAGTTTGGGGTCATCACATCTATCCCTGTCCTGGATTACTGCCACCTTAGCGGGGTCAACCGCTATCCCATTTTCAGAAACAACATGACCTAAGAACCTCACTTCATCCTTCCATAGGTGACACTTAGAGAACTTAGTCTTCAACTGATGCTTTCAAAAGATCTCTAACACAAATCTCAAGTGTGTCTTGTGTTCTTCCACATTCCTGGAGTAAACCAGATTATCATCCACGAACACAAGCACAAATTTATTCAGCTGATCTATGAATACCCTGTTCATAATATCCACGAAATACACTGGCGCGTTAGTTAATCCGAATGGCATCACCAACCACTCAAAGAACCCGGATGGTGTCCTAAAAGCAGTCTTCGGCACACTATCCTTAGCCACCCTCAACTGGTGAAATTCCGTTGCTTGATCCATCTGAGAAAACACTTTGGCTTCGTGAAGCTGATCGAACAAGTCATCAATCCTTGGCAACAGATACTTTTTCTTCTTAGTCATCTTTTTCAGCTCACGATAGTCCACACACAATCTTAACGAGCCATCTGCCTTGGTTGCAAACACGACTGGTGCACCCCATTCGGAGACACTTCTCCGAATGAATCCCTTCCTTAGAAGGTCACGAACTTGCACCTCCAACTCTAGCTGTTCCTTAGACGCCATCCGCCTAAGAGGCATAACAATTAGTCTAACACCCTCGACCAAATCGATCCTAAACTTGATCTCACGATGCGGCAGCAACCCTTTGACCTCGTCAAAGACATCCTCATACTCATTAGCGATCAGCATAGATGACAAGTCTTTTTGTGGAATCACTAGCGAATATAGATAGCTAACGAAGACACCCTCTTCATGCTTACACTTTATCAATAGCTTTTGCCCTTCCACATCCCCGACTCTCACCTCTAGCTTCTCGCAATTCACCCTTGCCGCATACCTCTTGAGCCAATCTATGCCCAAGATGATCCCAAACCCAGCGAAGTTAAGAATAAAGCAATCACACATAAAAGAGCAACCATGACTCGACAACACTAGACCTCGGCAAATCATGCAATGATTTGACGAACCCCCAATTGGATTAGTTACTACGAAAGGTCTATCACATATCTCGGGTTCCAAACCTAAGCGGCACACAAGCTCATTGCAAATGAATAAATGAGATGCATTAGTATCAAACAAAACTCGAACTAAAACACCATGAACAGAAAGAGTACCTTGCACCATGACACCCTTTCCCTTCTCCTCATCAGTAGGAGCTTTGGAAGAAGATGGCACTGCCCCTAAAGCATAAGCCTTAACCACTTGATTCCCTTTGGATGATTCTGGACAATCTTTCTTCTCATGTCCTGGCTTCCCACACTTGAAGCACTTCTTCTTAGCTTTAGGATTCTTGCATTCACTAGCAAAATGGCCCTTCTACCAACAATTGCAGCAAGTCACTTCTCCCTTATGCTTCTTTTGGCCATCCTTTCCTTTCTTTTGTTGTTGCTTCCTTTTCTTATTATTACCACCCTACCGTGGCTTCTATTCCTCCTTAGGTGCAAACACAGACATCTTCTTAGGGAACATACTTTCAGCCTCAAAGCCTTCTCGAAGATCTTCTCAAAGCTATCATCGAGGTGATCCACAAGCAGATCCCAAGATATTCATCCAATCCCAAGACAAACTTCTCGTTCTTTTGATAAGGAGTATCCATATATGAACGAGCATACTTCGACATAGCCTCGAAGTCTGAAATATAGTCAAGAACTGGGCGATCATTCTGTTTAAGCTCCACGAACCTATTAAATAGAACAGACTTCTGCATGGTGGATATAAATTTTTCTTCAAACTTAGCTTGGAACAACTCCCATGAAATATCCTCTTTAGGGGTCTCAAGTGTGACAGAGTTCCACCAGTCCATTGCTCTGCCCACTAACCGTCTTGATGCAAGCTTCCTCTTTATTGCATCATCAATGCCCATGTCTTTGAAAATCCCTACACAAGTATCCATCCACCTCTGGACTTCTTCAACTAGCTCAGTGCCTTTGAACTGTTTTCCTCCCAATGAAGAAAAGTCTTTGCATAGCTTTGAAAATTCTACGACTCTAGGCACTTGGACTCCAACATCAATAGTAGCTACCACTGGAGCGGGGTTCCTTCGAAGGCATGCTTCAATCATAGCTTCCAACATGGCCGGATAGTTTGTTCCCCACCATTACCCCCTCCAGTATCATCTTCCCTAGCAGCGTGCCTTAATGATCGTATACTCATTCTAAATCTGCAATTTAGAATAATTTGTCACTTCCAAGAAAAACTGCTAAAGAATACAACCGCTACTACTATACATGCTAATATACAAATTAAGCATCCAACTGAAATCTACAAGTACGTCTCTCATACGTGATTACATCTTCGAACTTTGACCACAATCGTTGACTAGAGCTATGATACCAAATGTGACGACCACCCACAGCCCCAGCACTATACAAGAGGAATAATGCGCTGCAAGGTGTGCCAGACATCTATGGACGATCATCAAGGTATGGTAGATAAACGAAACTTGTCGTAAACTCACGGCGCAATGATAAAACATAATAGAACATATACAACAGGCAGTGATAGTGAAGCAAAAAACACTAAACTTTCATGATAACTAGAAACTATTTCCCATACATGTGGATAACAACAATAGTGTTTGTACAATTTGCCTCACTACAACACCCAGAGAAATAGCAAACAGCGGAAACAAATAGTATATAGTAATAAAACTGGTACGTGAGCCGCCTCCTGCTCGCCATCGATCAGCATCGTCGTCCTCACTAAAGCAATACCTGCCACCTGTTACTCAGTCTGCCCATCCACAACCGGATGAACAATCCAAGGTAATAAGAGGAAACATAAAACCTTGAGTCAGACAACAGTCTTAGTGAGCGATAAAACTGCTAACAAACTTCATTAATAAAGTATATGAGAATGGGTAAATAATCAACTAATCTACCTAGCTTCAGAGAAGAACTTTCAATTTCCTTCTCCATTACATGACAATGATAGCCTTTACAATCCATACACCCAAAGGAATAACAATTCAGTCACCGTAATTAAAGCATCCATTCATATATGCAAAGCAACTCAATCATAATCACAACATGCATTCAAACGTCCATGAATGACTCTGGCTATCACTGCCAATCATGCTTTGGAAGCTTCGTTATCGTATGATTGGCTAACAATTAGCCATCAATTGTCAAGAACCACACATGACGCCCCAGTTCTAGCAAAACTCCACATGTTATACTCAACACATGCTACACGTTATACTCAACATGTGTCTAGGCCATACACGACGCCCAAGGAACTCGACCTACAATTGGTCCTCAATTGTACCTCTGCTTTGAGTCTGCTAGAACCTACGACAACGATAATTCCTCGGCCTTCGTCTCTCTAGTCGTTATCAATTATGACTATTAACTAGCACAAAACACCTTAGAACTGTCACTTCACACGAACTCAATACATCCTTGAGTTCTCTCACCATTTTTTCCATACAATGAACAACAAACACTTTTCAACACTTCCAAACTTCCCAATTGAATTCACTTTGAAGTCACATCATCACCGGAAGTGTCCGACCAGAAATAGCCGACCAGAAATGGCAAAAATGGCTGACCAAAATAGGCCAACCCACTTTGGTCCGACACAAGTTATGTCTGACCCAACTTTGGTTTGACCCAACTTTGGTCCGACCCAACTTCCGTCTAACCCAACTTCCGTTTGACCCAACTTCCGTCCAACCCAACTTCAGTCGGATCCAACTTTGGTCCAATCCAACTTTTGTCCGATCCAACTTTCGTCCGACCCAACTTCAGTCCGACCCAACTTTGGTCTAATCCGCAACTTTGGTCCGATCCAACTTTCATCCGATCCAAAACCTGCAAATTGCAATTCAACTCCGATTTCGACCAAAACTTCGCCAAATGATAAATCCGACAAAACTTACTTATCCAATTCATCCAAAAGGATTACAAGTATGTTATGAAATCAACAATATCATCAATATGACAATTATATCCATGATAATGTCAAATTCACCAAAATCACCACAAATATGCATATGAACAAAAACCATGGATCTAACTTGCACAATCGTATGAAATATCATAGAAATTACCTATCTAAACTTGCTAAATCAGATCTTAGGGTGATCTATATGAAAATGAACTTACCAATGCATGGATCTAAGGAAAAACACTTGAATTTGATGAAAAACATGATCTATTACCCATACACTTTATTGATTCCATGTGAGAGATGTAATCCACTCACCGATTCTCCAATACAAGCCAAAATGATAGAATTATGAATCTGGACAGCGAGCAATTCAAACCAAACTCCTCGATCCGATGAATTCACCTTTGAAATGATGTAGATCTAGCCTCCAACGGTGTAGATCTATGATTTCCCTCATTAGATTTGTATTTTTAATGGTGGAAAGGTGTTAGGGGATGAAGGAGATCAATGCCTCCAAATGAGTGAATGAGAAAGTAATCTTTTTCCCTCCACTCTCACCCCCTATTTATAGGATTCCACCAACCCACTAATGGGTCTCCCCAATTCAGCCCATTAGGCTCTTCAAACCTGAACAACCAACTGAAAAACCTTAAAACAGCGATTTCTCCCAAACCACTGAGCCAAATCCTTAATGTAACCACTGTACGGAAAGACAATCATCAATTCTTTCCGATGACACAGGTCTCACCCTCTGATTCGACATGAGTCAAAAGTTGTGCCCTATACAAGGCTGACTGGGGAAAAATGGTCACAAACAAAATTGGTAAAAAATATGGGCATGTCTCACATCCCCATAAGAAACTTATTAAAAGATGAGAATGATCCAACCCTCAGGGAATAAAACAAATATATTTAACGATCTTCCGATATGTTAAAATGGGGGCTGTTACAGAGGATTAGGCACAATAGTAGAAATAGCAATAAGCGAATAAACATGTTAAGTAAACTGAATTATCTAACACGACATGTCAAGTAATATGTGGATTTTATCTCGAATAATTAAACTACACAATAATATAATTATCCTACATGCCTAACAATCATAGAAGTATAAATGTACTACAAACATAATCAAGCAACATACATAAGAAAAACAGTGTAAATTATAGGAAATAACATATATATAGTATGCAGGATACTAACTTAACTAAAACGAGAAATCTAATATTAAATTTAATCCATATAAGACTCGACAACTTGGTTGCCATTTCGAATATAGAGAACAACAATCTAGCATCTCTCATCAATAAATTGGGTATGACACGAGCAATATGATACTATTCCTAATTTCTGTGCCAACTTATCCATGGAAACTACCGACAACTACTCCTGCATCCCTTGGAAATCTCGAATAGTTATAAAAAAAATATTCGATCCATCACATTCAGCTATCGCTAGCTGACATTGCATTTGTTACAAAACGAAAGCACAACCAACACCTTCTCGAGATGTCAGAAACAACAACACTTTTTCCATGTGGAACCAGTAATAAACACAAGCAATGTCCACAAACGAAATATCCCTTCTGAAGGTATATCTCCAACTCGACACACATGAATAACTACATCTCCTATATAACCTATAGGAAACTCATACTCGTAGGAGGCCAAGAATTTCAACTATAGCCACTAGTAAAGGTTGGGATACCTCATAGGGAATAGAAATCTCGATGATGCGACATCATCAATGACTCTAACCCCTTTCCAATAGATAGTGCCTCCAAATCATCAAAATAAAATATATCGCCATCAACTATGAATCAGGGGTCAACCACTCCTTCTCGCACAGTTTTGTTATCGACTAAAACACGATAAGCCTCCTTTTGAAAACAAAACACTTAAACTACTTACACAAACAAATGAGTGTTATCAGCTACTCGTTCCTGTTCGAAATAAGAAATCGATATAATTATGGGTCAAGATCAACCTCCAGACCATCTAAACTCTCGTATGACTCATAATGACAACCTACTCGAGACAACACAACCCAAACACTCCACTTTTCTCAACGAAAAGTGAAACTCCAACAAATTAACCCCAAAATATGTTGACTCATTGGTTGGCCCGAACAGGCCAACCAAGCACGATCAAAGCAGCATGTAAAACACTGTAATTGGGATATACCAGCCAACTACTCACAATCAGTAAAATCCCCTTTGGATACCCAACTGAAAGAATATCCATAACTAGATCAATACAAAATTCGACTCAAACATATTGGCAATATGGTCAGCTCATTGAATATGCCCAGATACACTTAATCTACAAGCTCAGGTAACGACTCGCTACTAGAGAATTGTTTCAGCCTGCTATTGTCCAATCATAACCAACTTGCCTACTGATGATCTAAGTCTCAACCCACTATCGCTAAACCGAAGATGAATCACTGTTGATCTTTGTCCTATCCCACTATCGTCAACAATAACCTCTCACTTTTGTATCCGCCTAGTAATTGAACTCCTAGACTCAAATATTAAGTTCAGTTAAGTTCAGCAATCAACAAGCAACCAATTTAGCAAACATGCAAGCATGACTCGATGGATTTAAATTTTGACGGACTGTGTGTACTGCCAAGTATAGATTAACCATGTCATAACACTACACCATGTCGAGATCTGAAATTAGTCGTTATGTATGTTGCAGTCACCCATAGTATTAAGTTCTAACGACCAAACACGGGATGTTACATACATATATAATCTAATCGAACTCTCAAAATGGTATGTCACAATCAAGAGAACAATTCAATTCATGAGCCCCAATCTCATTCAATCCATCGAGTCACACGATCAAATAGAATGGATTTCACGTACAGAATCGCCATTAATAGAAATATACTTCGAGTGTTGAAGCTACTATTTCTCTCTTCATCGAGGGAACACTCGATGGAACTGGAACGACAGTTAACACCTGCATCTCCATAATTTTTCCCTCCAACATAGGACAAACCTCAAGACTGGGTGCAAGCTCGAACATTGCGAGCTTACTCGGTCGGCCCCTCCAACCATCATCTTCTTGATATGAAATTAACCATCCTCTGATTTGATTGAGCAATCCAAGCGCAATTTCCAAATATTAGAGTGACAAAGGAGAGAATTAACCAGACTTCGATATCACATCGAACTAAGTCACACTTTTTGACCCAAACAACATCGTCTAAACCTACGAATTTCCTATCGACTTCTAAGAATTCAATACAAGCCTCTTTGAAGTGCATAGTGGACTGGTCTCAAGTGGGTCGATTTCGAAAACTCGAAAGGATAAAGGCCTTCGACCAATCCAAGCTCCAATTTGGAGTTTCTTAGGAGTAAACTCTTAATCTATTCAACTCAAAAACCATGTCACAAAAGAAATTCCTTGTGAAAACCCAATTAGCTCTCGCACCACAATAGTGGATTTCATTTCGGGGAACGATATGCTACATGAATACATAAGCATCCACACCACATGACATATTTGGCTAGCCACACTTGAGCGCCACAACTAATCAGAGATTTAAAGGGCTTTCCGGATAATGCATCATACCATTATTGAAAAAGTAAACCATAAATTGAGACTAGTAGTTCTTGATTCCACCCAACTCTTTACTTCAGAGATAAAGTAACTAGAAGTACTTTCTCATTTTTTGGATCGTCTTACGTAATAGGACGATCAGTGGCTAATAGAGAAAACTATTATAATGGCACTCGTGTGCAAAACAACCAATAATATATATATATATTAATAATATATAGATTTGAAAACCAATATATATATATATATATATATACGCACACACTCTCATGTATATTAACTCTCGAATTCAGTACTTCTTAGGTCAAACAACGCAACCCAAGATCTGATACCAAACGTGACAACCCGCCATACACCACTAGGACTCAAAACTAAAAATCCATATTGCACAAGCAGCCGATCAATGTAAAGCGATCATCAAGAGAAAAAAATATATAAAAGAAGAGGAAGGAGAAAGGAAAGGAGAAAATAAAGAGAAGTGAAAGAAAAGAACAGAATAGAACAAAAATAATATTATAGAATATGTCGTACATCTCACAGCGCATCAAATAATATATAAACCAAATAATAGATGTAAAACAAATGAGGCATATATAACTGTATAAACCATATAACCATAGTATACAAGCTCATTCAATTATACAGAACAGTAATAGAGATTATACATGAGATAAATAAACACAACTGATTATCTACCTCTACAAGAATACATAACACCATCAAGGCTCCATAGTGTAACACTTATGCATAAACATTAATCATACAAGTATAAATATGAAAATCGTCACCTCCTACGAATCCACCTGCAAATCTACGAACAATACCTATATCTATCACCTTGTCTGCTTATCATCATCATCAATGAGTAACCAAGGTATTAAAAGAGAAATAAAACCTAGGGTCAGAAAATAAAGTCTAGTGCGAGCAATAAACAAATCTGTAAGTACTATAAACTCGTAATAGTAAATATGGCACGGAGGATATGGAGATTCATACCTGCCCTGGCCAACATCCACAGAGTTAGCACATAACAGTCAGTGTATATTATACGGTGATAAACATCAAGTAGATAAAGCGTGATAGATGCCTAAGTACCCAATTGTGATAAATAAATAAACAACCGTAGCATCCATCAACTACCCTCACACTCACTCACTCAGTGTGTAAATCATGTAATGTCCGGTACATTAGTCACCCAATCCATCAAAGAATTAGTAGGTCGAAAACGACATATGACTCTACCACTCAATTTCCACATCAAGGTCAAAACACCATCATCTCTAGTGGATAGCCCTACCATTCCACAACGTCAATGGGCTCTGGGGTCTGGGAAGATCAAGTCTAAAATGTCAACGGACTTTGATCCCATCTTGTGTCACTCTCCCAAGGGTTTACTAGAGTGTCTAATGTTAATAACTCCTTTGCACGCGTTCTCCGCAGCTGAGTAGATGTAACGACCCAGCGATTTTCGACCGCGAAAATCGACATAAAATCACCATGTCGACTATTCAAGCATCGAAAACATTGGATTGTCATGAGAAAGAATTTTGAGGGTGAGATAAGAAAGAAAGAAATGTTAGGATAGGAGAAAGAGGAAGAACATCACATTAACATCTCACAGCGGAACGGATAAAATATAATATAGCAAATCACTTTTATACAAAAGAAACTGTATATACATACCAATCATCAGAGCACAACATATAACTGCACAGCGGAAATAACTTTAAATAACTAGCGGTGAAGCCTCCTGCTTCCAGCTCCTGACATTCCAAGCGAAACCTAACCTGGAACATACTCGGTCTGACCCGAGCACATTTGATTTAAAACAAAATACACTGGGTCAGTCTGGAATACAATCAGTGATAAATTCACATAACACACACTCAACTTGTTTAACTTTGGAAATTCTTTTCGAAACAAAAGGATAATAGTAAGACCAGTCCACACATAAACACGAACGGTTTTTACCTTACTATAACCCAAAACCTTTTTGAAATCATATATTGATCTGAAATTATCATAATGTCTAAATACAAGTAAATATCAATCTAGAGGAACGCTTGCATCTCACGCTCCCCATATATAGTATGCAATCGAAAACCGCGGGCGCTTATTGGATATTGGATTCCAACCTTGACAAGGTATGGGACCACCTGCCGATAGTGTATCTCTAGAGGCGAATACACTGGGTTCAACAAGAACGTCTTGCAACCCGACCCTCACATGACCGACCACTCATTTCGCTTGAGTGTATCGAATGTATATCACCGACGGTTGGGATCAGCAACCGCCTGCCCGAAAGGGACAGCATCGAAACATAGATTAAGAAGCAAATGGAATTTCTCTAGATAGGTGATCATACACCCTAATGGGAGCGACCCACATAGCCATGCTGCCTGCCCGATTTTTGTCATTTCCCGATTGATGAGGCTTGAGGCTAGAATTCTACTTCTCGAACATCTGGCCATCATCCACTTTGAATGCCACATCGTCAGATCCGCCAGATCACACTTGATTGACGTCCACAAAAATACTCTAGTTTATTTGGCTAGAGAATAACCATTTCTCCGCCATCAACTATGGTACGTTTGGAGAAATCAACGCATGTAATTCCTTTGGAAATACTCTGTCAGACATCCGTCCATACAAGTCATCCAGGAACAGGATGAACCGAAGGCACTCTCCTACTGCATCTCATATAGGAATCACCCCATGGATCAGTAGCGAGAAGTCCTTACAACCTGTAGATTCCAACCACGACAGAACCACAACTTATCTCTGGCCGCTAAACCAGAGATTATTAGTAGTCCTTCCGCTTATGAAAACCACAGTCTTCAATGCTCCATCACGATCATCTTCGATATCTTCACGTATTTGTTGGTCGGAATGGTTTTCAAATATAAATTCGATCCCGGTCTTTCCATACCAACAAGCGTATTGGTCAACTTTGATAGTTGGTGATTTAACTATCGAATAAAAAAGGCGTGAATAACATCAGTTTGCTGATTCAGCACTTGGCACCACTCGGCCAATTTAATATAATTAATCAACTTTTAAATCCTCAATATATTCAAAACATTTAATTTATCCTTTTTGATTACGTACACATATATATATCTACTTCTAATTAACTCTGAATGATTTACTTCGATCGATTAGCTCTAACCTGACTAACTCGACTTATTTAACTCAACTGGACTAACTTGACCTGATTACTCTTATCGATTAACTAATACTCGGCTTAACTCCATTCGATTGACTCTAGATCGCAGCGATCACAATGGTTACACCGGATTCCCTCAGGAAACATCCGATCGCCATAGGCTATCTGCAGCCCTGCGAATTACGCTAGCGGTCGTACGAAATGGAAACTTTTCCCGAATAACTATGTTTGATTAACTCTACTATATTCGATCAACTCTAATTAAATAACAAATGTTCGATATAAATTTGAAATTACTATTCTTATTTCCTTTGAAACTAATATTTGAAATATTGTTTATATGCTAAAATCTCGCATCAGAGTTCCCTATTCCTTGTACAGGATAAGACCAATTTCAACACCTTCTTTCACTCCAAACCGATACCATTCCTTGATAATGGTGAGGTCAACCAAGTTGGGGTATTTTAGTTACCTCTCAGACCTTGATCGACGACGTTCTTACCTCAGAATAATATCAGTTTAACCACTAATCATCGATACTAAATCTCGTTTCAAATCTTGATTTCAAATCTAGGTTTACAACCCGTTTCTTGTATTTGAAATCCTCGCTCAAAATATTCTTACTTAACTCCTTTAATTAAGTAAGTATTCTCTAATCGTAATTGTTACTCAAACATTATTTCACTTCTTTTAAAAATTTAGAAAAAACCTTTATTTTAAAATTACCATATTTACTCACCAACACCATTTTCCTATCTCGCTTGAAAGCTTGGGTTATGAACCCCTATATACCCTTTTGACCATACTTGTTGCTAACTCATTATTCCTTATCTGGAATCCCATTAAAGATCACCACTTTAAATCATAACATTAACTATATTAAAAATAGTTAACCCAGTTATTCATAATAAATAGGATAATTATTTCCTTTAAACGATACCCAAACAATAGTTAATTTCATTTAAACTTAATATCTCAAAATTCCTTAATTTAGTTAAATCGAGAAATTACTCATATTTACACAATTCGTTACGTTTAACGAATATCCAGACAATTTAAACCAAATAAATTCAGTTATCACTTTTTGATCTAAAATAGTTGAACTTTGCCGACCGTACATCTCAGTTAACCCTTAATTGATTTCACTTGTCATTTCCCCTTTTAAATTAATTAAATAACTTAATTAAATTAAAAATCACTATTTAAATTGATTTAAAACAATAATTCTATCCTACCAATCCGTTGGTAGATTCTTGGCTTTTCACTTTTAAAACTGTCTAAACCATTTAACTAACTTCCTTTAAACTCAATCTAATATATTTAATTTAAAATTTCCAATTTGAATACTCATCTAAAATAATTGAATAACTTTAATTCTATTATAAATAAATTATAACTTTGAAACCCCTGATGGTAGAACAGCGTTAAAACCCTACGACTAGGCCATTACTGCCCATTTACTCAGTCAACACAACCAGTTGATTTTAACCACAACAACGATGGGTATACATTCAACTATCAACATTCGATCCAGTTTTGGTGTCAGTCGATGTGAACAATTCATATATATGTACAACAAACAAAAATACAGTTAATTTTTGAGGAATCCGGTTGGATCCCTCCAACCTGTCCTTCTCTGCATCACAGATGTCAGTAGATAAAATAGACGAATAAATAAATAAACAACTGCAACCAATCAGACAGTATCAACCAATTTGCATTCATCGCATCCAATCAACCAATTTAAACTATTAACTGTAAAATATATTCTACTGTGAATGTACCACATCACAGGATTCCAGAAGGTGTGAGAATTAACTCACCAGAGTTTGTTCTGGTCGACGGTTGACGTGTTTGTCGCTTTTAATTGGGGACGACCGTCCAAAATTAGCTGAATTTTCAACAGCATCAGATTGACTCCTAGTCAGTGCCATCGGATAGGTCTCGTCCCTGCGATCCCAACGGATCCAGTTTCGTCAGATTTCGTCCACGTACGAGGAAGTTACGTCAATTTGAAGTTTAAATAAATTAAACAGTTTATTTACTAACTAATTTATTAATTAAATATTTAAAATTTTAATTACCTTTTTAAATCAGATGCCACGTCATCCTCTGACTATCGAAACCACACGTTTTTGAAATTACCTCCTCCTAAACTCGATACTTCCTTCTCCCTCGTGCCTTCAACAAAACCGATCCTCCATTGATCCTCCCCACGACCGCCCTCGTTGACCTGAGACCGCCGTACCAACACCAGGGCCACCCCGTCCTCTGCTCCGCCTACGTTGACCGCGCCGAGCCCAGATAGCCATCCATCCCGCCGGAAAAGCTCCCCGACCGGCGCTCCTATTTCACCAAAAATTGACCACCTCAGGCCAAATCACGGTACCGGACCACTGCCAATAGGACGGCGTTGCCACCACGCGTCGATTCCCCCGCCATGCGACGCCACCTCCGACCACAACCATCGGAATCACCTCAAATCAGTTCACCACTTTCGAAAACAACCCAGAAATGGCCATCCACGTTCATCTCCTTACGACGGTCACCACCGACCACTGTCAGACCTGAGACCACCACCAAAATAAAGCCTGAAGTCCCCTCTTCGATAGCCCCAAGGTCCCGTACACTGAAATTGGGTAATTTGCTCGAATTTCAGAGAAGGACGAAGTCAGTTTTTCCCCGTTCTTCGTGATTTCCTGCCACCTCAGGCTACCGTTCCACCCCGGATTTTTACAGGAGGTAGATCTGGACCTGATCTACAGCTTTGCTTTAGGTTCCCCCAATTAATTCCCAACAGAACTGAAGATATAATTTATTTTAGATTGGAGGACTTTTCTGCAAAATGTATTGAAGAAAATCGATTTGGAGGCTAGGGTTTTTTTTGGTTTGAGGCTTTATATAGAGGGAAAAAGTAGGGAAAAATATTATTTAGTTTCGTTGACGTGTCTGACGATATTTTCGTTCGTACCTATCGCTATTTCAAATGCGGTTTATTCGCTCCTGCGCTCACATACGAACCCCATTCGAGACGCGATTGGACGGCATAATATATTTTGACGATACGGTCCTAACGAAACTTGTTTCGTCGAATTCCGTGTCCGTTTGCTCAAATAGCGTTCGTACACGTCCAATTTGATCGGTTTATTTTACATTTTATTTTGCCACGCTCACAAAATAACACCGATTGGCGTGCAGTTTGAGAATCTAGCAATAATTTACTGTTACGGTCCCAACAAAATTTGTTTCGTCGAAAACTGAGGTCGTTTGAATAAAGTCCCTTTTATAACTGGTCAATTCAGATAAAATAAACCAATTTTAAAGTGCCTCAATATAATAATATCAAAATATTGGAATTGGCCATACACGACCAGAATATCATATATTACTCAGATAAAATATCCCGGGTTGAGTTTGAAGCCAAATCGATATTAAAAACATTTAAAACCCCTTTATTTAATATAAATAACGATATAATATATAAAGGAGTTCTACAGCGACTTTTTCAAAATTTGATTTGGACATAAAATAAAATCTACACGACAAAAATTGGATTTTTCCCTGCCATTGGAAAGATGTCGTCAAACCGGTCCCGACTTTTCTTGTTTCGAGGAAATCTGACTTATTTTGAACCCGGTACGACCCATTGAAGTTCAAAACGCCAAAACGCGAACTGCCGCGCTGCTGCAACTCGTTATTTAATTAAATTATAATTATACATATATTCAACGTCGTTTTAGACTTGAAACCGTCGAAAAAATCCCAATATAAACGATATAAACAATTTGAAATCACCTGATCACCTTATATTTCAAAAATCATATTTTCCCAATATTCTGAGATTTAAAATATTATTTAATTATTTATTTAAATAATATATTCAAATAAAATCGTTAAATTCAATTATTTAAATTCAAATCCATATTTTAAATAATTAAAATATTAAAATAATCCATAAATAGGCAGAAAAACACGGGTCGTTACATTCCTTCCCCCTTAAAATAATTTCGTCCTCGAAATTGCTAAGGTAGAAGAAGTGTCGTCTATTATTATCTTTTCAAAAATGTTTAATTTAAAACTCGAATTAAATTTCAAACTGACCCCATTGGTTCTAAAACCAATTTATTTCAAATAAAAGAATTTCCCAAAAATTTCCAAAAAATTTCTAACTCCTTAAATTTTGGAAAAATTTCGGCAGAGTCTCCCCTGTACGGAGGACCATCTGCAATATCGCAGGATCAAGAAATAAATATCCATCGACCCTCATGGTCGGAAAAATCAAAATCCAAATCCCAAAATCCAAACAAAACCAAAATTTTCATATTTGCATAGGCGTACCCTTTTGCGAGCGTTATTATGCGATAAGCGATATATTTTATTCGAGCTTACTTAGTTATACTGCGGCTCTATTCTCAATCTGGATTCAATTAACTCCCGATTTTCCTCTCTTGGATAGGATTTAAAGCTGATTTGAAACTTCTGCATATGTTCTCAACTCAAACAAACCCATTAGCCATTAAAACAAGGTCAATTATGTTCAAAATATCCATATCATTCATATCAACTCACTATACCCACAATTCAATCAATACGAGGTTGTAACTATTTATAATCACTTCCTTTATTTATTTAATTATCCATTCGAATTTACTTATCTGGATTGGTTTATTATTTTATTTAGGTTTGTTTTAACCAAGTTGATCTCTTTCCAAGGTTATATTCAAGCAACCAACAACAAAACCCAGACATATCACACAAGCAGCATTAACCAACTTAAATAATTTTGCCCATACTATAATAAATTTGTGGAAATCATAACCTTTATTATTTTATGAATAAACTGGGCAAAAATAAATTTCAAAAATAGTTTTATACCAAAATACAAATACGCTCTCTCGTATATCTATATCCAACCCAATCTAGGGTATTGCTAACCCCATCTCCATTGAGTCATACCACAGAGCCAAGGTTATATCTAAACCAATAGCTCTGATACCACTGTAACAACCCAGCGATTCGAGTAGGTTTTTCAACCATCCTCTCCTCCCCCATGGAAGAGGGCTAACCTTCCCCCGTGGCTTACAGAGATTCCTCAGAACTGCTTTTACGGCCAGCCTCTCGACTCGACCAACCCACATTGTCGGGAGATGTAGGGGTAAGAGTCTCCCATTCGCCACCAAACGCGAAGCGAGAACCCATTAACATCCGTACCAATTAAGCAACCAGCTCTGATACCACTGTAATGACCCAGCGATTTTCGACCCCGAAAATCGACATAAAATCACCATGTCGACTATTCAAGCATCGAAAACACTAGATTGTCATGGGAAAGAATTTAGAGGGTGAGATAAGAAAGAAAGAAATGTTAGGATAGGAGAAAGAGGAAGAACATCACATTAACATCTCACAGCGGAACGGATAAAATATAATATAACAAATCTCTTTTATACAAAAGAAACTGTATATACATACCAATCATCAGAGCACAACATATAGCTGCACAGCGGAAATAACTTTAAATAACTAGCGGTGAAGCCTCCTGCTTCCAGCTCCTGAAATTCCAAGCGAAACCTAACCTGGAACATACTCGGTCTGACCCGAGCACATTTGATTTAAAATAAAATACACCGGGTCAGTCTGGAATACTATCAGTGATAAATTCACATAACACACACTCAACTTGTTTAACTTTAGAAATCCTTTTCGAAACAAAAGGATAATAGTAAGACTAGTCCACACATAAACACGAATGGTTTTTACCTTACTATCACCCAAAACCTTTTTGAAATCATATATTGATATGATATTATCATAATGTCTAAATACAAGTAAATATCAATCTAGAGGAACGCTTGCATCTCACGCTCCCCATATATAGTATGCAATCGAAAACCGCGGGCGCTTATTGGATATTGGATTCCAACCTTGACAAGGTATGGGACCACTTGCCGATAGTGTATCTCTAGAGGCGAATACACTGGGTTCAACAAGAACGTCTTGCAACCCGGCCCTCACATGACCGACCACTCATTTCGCTTGAGTGTATCGAATGTATATCACCGACGGTTGGGATCAGCAACCGCCTGCCCGAAAGGGACATCGAAAGATAGATTAAGAAGCAAATGGAATTTCTCTAGATAGGTGATCATACACCCTAATGGGAGCGACCCACATAGACATGTTGCCTGCCCAATTTTTGTCATTTCCCGGTTGATGAGGCTTGAGGCTAGAATTCTACTTCTCGAACATCTGGCCATCATCCACTTTGAATGCCACATCGTCAGATCCGCCAGATCACACTTGATTGACGTCCACAAAAATACTCTAGTTTATTTGGCTAGAGAATAACCATTTCTCCGCCATCAACTATGGTACGTTTGGAGAAATCAACGCATGTAATTCCTTTGGAAATACTCTGTCAGACATCCGTCCATACAAGTCATCCAGGAACAGGATGAGCCGAAGGTACTCTCCTACTGCATCTCATATAGGAATCACCCCATGGATCAGTAGAGAGAAGTCCTTGCAACCTGTAGATTCCAACCACGACAGAACCACAACTTATCTCTGGCCGCTAAACCAGAGATTATTAGTAGTCCTTCCGCTTATGAAAACCACAGTCTTCAATGCTCCATCACGATCATCTTCGATATCTTCACGTATTTGTAGGTCGAAATGGTTTTTGAATATAAATTCGATCCCGGTCTTTCCATACCAACAAGCGTATTGGTCAACTTCGATAGTTGGTGATTTAACTATCGAATAACAAAGGCGTGAATAACATCAGTTTGCTGATTCAGCACTTGGCACCACTCGGCCTATTTAATATAATTAATCAACTTTTAAATCCTCAATATATTCAAAACATTTTATTTATCCTTTTTGATTACGTACACATATATATCTACTTCTAATTAACTCTGAATGATTTACTTCGATCGATTAGCTCTAACCTGACTAACTCGACTTATTTAACTCGACTGGACTAACTTGACCTGATTACTCTTATCGATTAACTAATACTCGGCTTAACTCCATTCGATTGACTCTAGATCGCAACGATCACAATGGTTACGCCTGATTCCCTCAGGAAACATCTGATCGCCATAGGCTATCTGCAGCCCTGCGAATTACGCTAGCGGTCGTACGAAATGGAAACTTTTCCCGAATAACTATGTTTGATTAACTCTACTATTTTCGATCAACTCTAATTAAATAACAAATGTTCGATATAAATTTGAAATTACTATTCTTATTTCCTTTGAAACTAATATTTGAAATATTGTTTATATGCTAAAATCTCGCATCAGAGTTCCCTATTCCTTGTGTAGGATAAGACCAATTTCAACACCTTCTTTCACTCCAAACCGATACCATTCCTTGATAATGGTGAGGTCAACCAAGTTGGGGTATTTTAGTTACCTCTCAGACCTTGATCAACGACGTTCTTACCTCATAATAATATCAGTTTAACCACTAATCATTGATACTAAATCTCGTTTCAAATCTTGATTTCAAATCTTGATTTCAAATCTAGGTTTACAACCCGTTTCTTGTATTTGAAATCCTCGCTCAAAATATTCTTACTTAACTCCTTTAATTAAGTAAGTATTCTCTAATCGTAATTGTTACTCAAACATTATTTCACTTCTTTCAAAAATTTAGAAACAACTTTTATTTTAAAATTACCATATTTACTCACCAACACCATTTTCCTATCTCGCTTGAAAGCTTGGGTTATGAACCCCTATATACCCTTTTGACCATACTTGTTGCTAATTCATTATTCCTTATCTGGAATCCCATTAAAGATCACCACTTTAAATCATAACATTAACTATATTAAAAATAGTTAACCCAGTTATTCATAATAAATAGGATAATTATTTCCTTTAAACGATACCCAAACAATAGTTAATTTCATTTACACTTAATATCTCAAAATTCCTTAATTTAGTTAAATCGAGAAATTACTCATATTTACACTATTCGTTAAGTTTAACGAATATCCAGACAATTTAAACCAAATAAATTCAGTTATCACTTTTTGATCTAAAAAGTTGAACTTTGCCGACCGTACATCTCAGTTAACCCTTAATTGATTTCACTTGTCATTTCCCCTTTTAAATTAATTAAATAACTTAATTAAATTAAAAATCACTATTTAAATTGATTTAAAATAATAATTCTATCCTACCAATCCGTTGGTAGATTCTTGGCTTTTCACTTTTAAAACTATCAAAACCATTTAACTAATTTCCTTTAAACTCAATCTAATATATTTAATTTAAAATTTCCAATTTGAATACTCATCTAAAATAATTGAATAACTTTAATTCTATTATAAATAAATTATAACTTTGAAACCCCTGACGGTAGAACAACGTTAAAACCCTACGACTAGGCCATTACTGCCCATTTACTCAGTCAACGCAACCAGTTGATTTTAACCACAACAACGATGGGTATACATTCAACTATCAACATTCGATCCAGTTTTGGTGTCAGTCGATGTGAACAATTCATATATATATACAACAAACAAAAATACAGTTAATTTTTGAGGAATCCGGTTGGATCCCTCCAACCTGTCCTTCTCTGCATCACAGATGTCAGTTGATAAAATAGACGAATAAATAAATAAACAACTGCAACCAATCAGACAGTATCAACCAATTTGCATTCATCGCATCCAATCAACCAATTTAAACTGTTAACTGTAAAATATATTCTACTGTGAATGTACCACATCACAGGATTCCAGAAGGTGTGAGAATTAACTCACCAGAGTTTGTTCTGGTCGACGGTTGACGTGTTTGTCGCTTTTAATTTGGGACGACCGTCCAAAATTAGCTGAATTATCAACAGCGTTAGATTGACTCCTAGTCAGTGCCATCGGATAGGTCTCGTCCCTGCGATCCCAACGAATCCAGTTTCGTCAGATTTCCTCCACGTACGAGGAAGTTACATCAATTTGAAGTTTAAATAAATTAAACGGTTTATTTACTAACTAATTTATTAATTAAATAATTAAAATTTTAATTACCTTTTTAAATCAGATGCCACGTCATCCTCTGACTATCGAAACCACACGTTTTTGAAATTACCTCCTCCTAAACCCGATACTTCCTTCTCCCTCGTGCCTTCAACAAAACCGATCCTCCATTGATCCTCCCCACGACCGCCCTCGTTGACCTGAGACCGTCGTACCAACACCAGGGCCACCCCCGTCCTCTGCTCCGCCTATGTTGGCCACGCCGAGCCCAGAAAGCCACCCATCCCGCCGGAAAAGCTCCCCGACCGGCGCTCCTATTTCACCAAAAATTGACCACCTCAGGCCAAATCACGGCACCGGACCACTGCCAATAGGATGGCGTTGCCACCACGCGTCGATTCCCCCTGCCACGCGACGCCACCTCCGACCACAGCCGCCGGAATCACCTCAAATCAGTTCGCCACTTTCGAAAACAACCCAGAAATGGCCATCCACGTTCATCTCCTTACGACGGTCACCTCCGTCCACTGTCAGACCTGAGACCACCACCAAAATAAAGCCTGAATCCCCTCTTCGATAGCCCCAAGGTCCCGTCCACCGAAATTGGGTAATTTGCTCGAATTTCAGAGAAGGATGAAGTCAGTTTTTCCCCGTTCTTCGTGATTTCCCGCCACCTCAGGCTACCGTTCCACCCCGGATTTTTACAGGAGGTAGATCTGGACCTGATCTACAGCTTTGCTTTAGGTTCCCCCAATTAATTCCCAACAGAACTGAAGATATAATTTATTTTAGATTGGAGGACTTTTCTGCAAAATGTATTGAAGAAAATCGATTTGGAGGCTAGGGTTTTTTTTGGTTTGAGGCTTTATATAGAGGGAAAAAGTAGGGAAAATTATTATTTAATTTCGTTGACGTGTCTGACGATATTTTCGTTCGTACCTATCGCTATTTCAAATGCGGTTTATTCGCTCCTGCGCTCACATACGAATCCCGTTCGAGACGCGACTGGACGATATAATATATTTTGACGATACGGTCCTAACGAAACTTGTTTCGTCGAATTCCGTGTCCGTTTGCTCAAATAGCGTTCGTACACATCCAATTTAATCGGTTTATTTTACATTTTATTTTGCCACGCTCACAAAATAACACCGATTGGCGTGCAGTTTGAGAATCTAGCAATAATTTACTGTTACGGTCCCAACAAAATTTGTTTCGTCGAAAACTGAGGTCGTTTGAATAAAGTCCCTTTTATAACTGGTCAATTCAGATAAAATAAACCAATTTTAAAGTGCCTCAATATAATAATATCAAAATATTGAAATTGGCCATACACGACCAGAATATCATATATTACTCAGATAAAATATCCCGGGTTGAGTTTGAAGCCAAATCGATATTAAAAATATTTAAAAACCCCTTTATTTAATATAAATAACGATATAATATATAAAGGAATTCTTCAACGACTTTTTTCAAAATTTGATTTGGACATAAAATAAAATCTACACGACAAAAAATTGGATTTTTCTCTGCTATTGGAAAGATATCGTCAAACCGGTCCCGACGTTTCTTGTTTCGAGAAAATCCGACTAATTTTGAACCCGGTACGACCCATTGAAGTTCAAAATGCCAAAACGCGAACTGCCGCGCTGCCGCAGCTCGTTATTTAATTAAATTATAATTATATATATATTCAACGTCGTTTTAGACTTGAAACCATCGAAAAAATCCCAATATGAACGATATAAACAATTTGAAATCACATGATCACCTTATATTTCAAAAATCATATTTTCCCAATATTCTGAGATTTAAAATATTATTTAATTATTTATTTAAATAATATATTCAAATAAAATCGTTAAATTCAATTATTTAAATTCAAATCCATATTTTAAATAATTAAAATATTAAAATAATCTAAATAAATAGGCAGAAAAACACGGGTCGTTACAGTAGATCTCATAGACTGTCCATAAGATTCCTATTCGAAGTTATCTCAATATTGGAACCATCCCTGATGGTCATCGTATATTGTAGGATATCTCCCATCTCTCTTATTCCGATAGTCACCTTAACACAACTTAATGTCATATTTTCTGCACCTCAGAGAAAACGATCCATTGCGGCAGCCTTGCTTCCCATCTTGGAATCATCATCGACGAACGACGCATCACTACATAGAAGCACCACATCTCGCCCCAAGCCAAGACGTTGATCAAAGGGCCATAGTCTTGAGACCACTATGGAACGAACCATCATATCTTGCTCCTCGAAATAGAATCGTCGTCGATGTCAAATTGGCCGAAGTGGCCAATAACAACAGTAATTGATATCAACAACTTTATAACAATCGATAACGACTACTCGGATCTCATATTTAACCTAAATTGGTTAAATATGCATCAAAGGAAAACATCCGACATTCGTTGCGAAATCCAGCTCATCGCCAAATCCATCTTTCATCTCCTGATTGACCATCAAGCTCTAACGACGATTCACCTTCAAATTTGTCGTCATACTCCAATGATGCTCCGTCGTCGAATCCATCCATGCCCTAATTCGAGAATATATATTGCTCGTTTGAGTCTATCATTATTGTGAGTTTAATCGACACACACCAATATGTGTAGTCGATTGATAAACACCCCAAACTCTCACAAATGAAATAATTTCTAATACTAAGTCGCCTTCGAACGATGCTTTTATCCTTAACTAAGAAAATAATACAACCAATAAGCATATAAATTCCTAAATTAGGATACAAGTGTCCATAATAGAAATAATAAATCAAACTAAACCTATCCATATTAATCAAAGTGGAATATATGTCCAAATGATCAATTTCTACAAATATAGTCAAAACAGTGCCTAATAGCACGTAAAAACGGGTAAATAGTGTGCAAATAGAGCATAACCGAGCAAAGTGTGATAATTAAACTAAAATTACTTAAGCTACTTTCTAATATTTTTATTTATTAGCTAGTAGGTTCAACTGTCCTAAATATTACTTTTTATAACTAGAATCGGTTTGAGATGATAATTAAAACTACACTTTACGAACAGTTATGATCTAGTAAGAGATAAGTGAGATCAAACCAGAACTAAAGCGTAAAGCTCGTCAATACGAATCCAATGCATGAAACTGCATCCGAATTTGATACCGTATGAGAAAGATATCGTAAATATATGTTCTAACAACCAAAATTGACACAAATATAATTAAACAACAATATAATTACCTAAATTTGCCTCTATTCATCTTCCTTAATCTACCATTTCTCTAGGTTGCAACATATACAATGAAACCCAAACATGATTGTGCACCATGATCAATGATACGCCAAGATACTTCACGAAATCCATAAGCATGCTCGTACCAACTTCATCCACTTCGACACTACACATTAAAATGTGTCCCTGCCCTGGTCACGCTTGTTGTACAAAATATGTGCATCATTTATCGTGATGGAATTCACTGAAAACCCAGGTGTCGACGCCTCTTTTTGTCCTTGATCCAATGGCAAACTCCGTTCATTAAATCTTCAACCACACGTGAAGAGATTGTGAACCCTAAATCACGACTCCATTACAGGCCACGAAAAAAATATGACATAAAATCATGAAAATACATTGATTTGAAGCTCTAGGGTTTTCACGAATTTAGGAATTCATTTCGTAATTTTTAACCGAGAGATGAATGAGATTTTAATTTTTGAGTCTAATAGAGAGGAAGCGACCATGTTCTGCAATGGAACAGTAACAATGGATAGGGGAGAAAGATAGTGCACATTTTATTTTTGCATAATCAAACAACTTATTTAAATGCTACGAAACTTGACGCCGCACATCACTATGACTATACGGTTTCAATGGTATAAGTTTCGTCGTAATTCGAGACGGTTGCCTGGAACGATAATTTTACGCGTATTTCATGATCGATATGACCGCCAATTGGTCCAAACTTTAAATACATAATTCCATATAATTTTTATTAATATAACATACCATAATAACTCAAAGGAACTAGTCTCGAGCCCTGATTCGACCATTTGCGAAAAATCAACTTTTGGAACTGTCAATCGAATAATTAACGATCAATATTTAAATACCCAAGTGTTAAAGTTCGGGTCGTTATATATATATACATATATATATATATATTATTGGATATAGATTAATCATAGAGAGGGTGATAGGGTTTATTGAATTAATTCGAGACATTAAAATATATCACAGTACATATTATAACAGAGAAATAAATGCAGAAGTAAATAAAACGGTTTTACCCAGCTTTGGCAAACCCAGCTTACTGTTGTATTCCTAAGATTTTTACTAGGTATTAAAACAGATCCCGCTTACAAAACCTGTAAACTCGCAAACCCTTCTCCAGTTCTAATCCTACGCTCAAAACCCTAGACTAATCTTTATCCCCAAGATCAGATTTTCCCCTACCTACAAACTTGAAGCTAGTAAACCCTAGTCATTACAGACACTAGAAAACTGCTGGTTAAAATCCTATAACTAGATGACCTAGTTTAATAAACACTAGAAAACTGAACAACGATTTATAAATGAAAAAAAACACTTAAAAATAAAAACAAAACTAAAAACACTATTTTCTAATTAAAGAAACATAGGCCAACCCATTTGTTTATCTCCTTCTACTCAAAAAAGAATATTGGCTGACCCTGTTAGCCTGCTTTGTAACCAGGCCGTACAAAGCTCAGAAGATAAATACACTTGAAGGTGAAAGACATTACAAATCGATAAGGAGAATTTATTGAATCAAATGTAAGATGAAGATTCGGGTCAAATTGGCTATCATTTTCACTCTTACACGGATCAGATCGAAGCTCACAGGTCAACTCCCTTTCATCCATTTGCAAAAGACCAGACTTAATTAAAGAAAAGCGGATCGTATCAGACCACTTCAATCGAACCGAACCGATGATCATGTATGTTGAAGCGGTTACACACCATGATGTTATAAATCCGGAGTGGTTACCATCCACTTTCCTACGTCGCTGATGTATTGTCTTCATCGTAGAGCATTCAAACCGAAGATTTACGGGATGTGACCCACGTGACATCCGACCCGACCATGCTTAATGCCTATAAATGCACCACACACTCCATTTTAGGGGACCTTTTGGCTCTCCATCCACTCAAGTTTCATCACCAACAATATTCCTCTGTTTATTTCAGATTGTGCCCAGACTCCTTGAGTATAATTTTATGAATTTAGAGTGATTATTGATTGTACTAATGAGATTGAGTGGATATTTTCATTGTATTTGTAATCATTTCATCAATCCAAGAAGTATAAAGTGGATGTAGGCTTGTTAATGCCGAACCACTATAAATCTTGCGTTCTTACTACTTTTTACTTTATTTTATTTAGAATTATTAATCAATTTGGTGTTAGAACCACTTTTCGTCTAACATTTTGGCGCTTTCACCGAGAAAATTGAATTCTCAGCAATTTGGATTATCGTTCTACATTTGGATTCTCACGTCCGAAGAAGTTAGTCCGCATTTCCACTATTTTTGAAGTTTCATTGATCTCAAAAGACTCAAATTTGATGGCTTCAAAAAGAGGAAAGGAACCGCAAACTTCTCTGAAAATAATGTAAATAAAGATCAGCAGGCGATTGTAGTCACTAGGTCATGAGGACTCGGTTCGAATCCGAACCGATCCGGAAGGGAGAACCTAACCCGAGCCGAATGTGATGCATCAAACCGACCTGATGATTCTATCCGAACCAAATTGAAGGCATGAATGTTATTGGTAACACTCCTTCAAACCGACCTGGAAGCACTACCACTACTCGATCCAAATCGGCTGCAGTTGAGGTTGGTACTTCTACTCGAGCCACTGCAAGTGCTCCAATGCTTGCCACGACAAATCATAATCTACCCACTGCTTCTGCACCCGTCTCGCACATGGATTTTTCACACCTGCTCGATACGTTGGATAGAACTAATGACGTTCTAGAAGCCCAAAGACGTGAAAGTGTTGCTATGCGAGAAAATATGAAGGACATGAGTAGGCAGGTAGATGAGCTTCGCAGGCAAAGAACACCTTCCCCGACTCATCATATCCCTACAGACAATTCATCTTCTTCGAAAGAAAGACATCCACATCAGAGGAGGCCATACGAAAGACCTGAGATCATTGAGTAACAGACATTTGGATCATTGGGATCTAGCGAAGTCACGGCCCGTGCATTGGGTCCGACTATCCTAGTTTGAGAGAACAAATGTTCCTATCGATGCAGGGATCCTGTGTTCTTCCCAGCGATCTCGACATTGCTAAGCCTACAAAACGACAACTCCTTCTGCCCACTCGTCCTGCGAACGACCAAGACCATAGAAGGCAAGGAAACTCAACAGCTTCCAAAATTGAAGAAGATCACCTGATATAGGAACTGGATATATTAGGAGAACCAGAAGTGCAAACCCCGAGTCAACGCTAACCAAAGCTGAGGTGGAAGCAATCGTATGCCAAACTATGGCTGACAGTAAGGGCTACACCAACGTAGATTGGGGAATTAAGTGTAGCAATACCCCTTTCACGGATGATATCTTGGATTTTCAGTTCCCTAGACGATTTAGTCTGCCCGCAATGGATCGATATGGAGGAAGAACCGACCCAAGGCAACATTTATTGAGGTATTCATGGTACATGAATGCCGCGACAGCTCCTGACATTGTAAAAGTAAGGCTTTTCCAATATATCGTGAAGACGTCCCATTGATGTGATTTACCCGACTTCCCCCTCGGTCAATTTCTAGTTTTGAAGAGTTAAGCGAAAGTTTCATGAATCAATTTTGACTCCACGCCCGAAAATCTAAAAGTGTCGTTGAGTTTTCTACAATCAAACAAGCTCCCAGTGGGACTCTAAAATCATACTTGGATTGATTCAGTCTGGCAGCCAATGAAGTGAGTGACCTGCATGAACAGACCATCCTGAGGGCGTTGATAGATGGTGTTGATAAGGACACTGAGTTTGGGGGATACTTGGTTGGAAAAGCGCCATTAACTAAGGAGTTGTTCTATGAAAAGGAAAATATTCTTCTACGACGAGAAGAAATATATGCCAACCAAAAGAGAAGGAGTGACGGAGCTCCCAAGGAGGACATTCAGAGAAATATTACTATCAAGCAGTCCGGAGACAACGTGGGAAAAGTCAAAGTAAATGTCGGTAACAAGAATGAAGGAAACGACCGCCAGGGCGGGAACGGTGGCAAAAGAAATAGGAATCGGAGGAACGATTCTAAAAAGAGACCTTGATTTTAGACTTTTGAAAATTAAATGCCGCTAAGAGAAACTTTGGAGAATATCTATTTGTGTATTATAACGTTGTCCAGTATAAGAAACCTCCACCCAGGTTTTCGACCGAAAAGGAACGTGAAACCGGGAAGTTATGTTTGTTCCATGAAACTTATGGGCACTCTACGAATGAGTGTCGTCATCTGAGGGATGTTGTGGAAAAGCTACTTCGTGCTGGAAAGTTGAATGAATAAAAAGTTACCCCCAAAGTATAAAGGGCAAGGAGTACAAACTCCAAACCAGAATCAACCCGCTTCCAAACAAACTGCTCAGCAAAAGGAAAAAGGCATGGTCATTGATACTATAATTGGGGGACCACATCTAACCAGATCTAGCAATAGAACATTGGAATAGTATGTAAATGCAGCCAAATATCCAAAAATTGGAGAATGCAGCAATCTTGAAGAGGTTGCACCAGTAAAATAGCAAAAAATAGCTATAGATGATGTTATCTTTCGAGATAGAGAGAGCGTAGGAGTTGAAGTACCTAGCGTCGATCCGTTAGTGATAACCATAACCATTGGGTCGGCATCGGTACCGAAAGTTCTTGTGGACTGTGGTAGTTTTGTCAACATCCTGTTTAAAAAATCTTTTTATCAAATGAAGTTGGAAATGAAGGCTTTTAAGCCATGTGGAGGTTGGATTCGTGGCTTTAATGGAAAGTCAACTGCTCCAATTGGTATGATGGACTTATCTGTAGAACTAGGGTAGGGAGATCGCCGAAGAGTAAGGATCCTCCCATTTGTGATCGTGGACATTAACTCGCCTTATAATGCTTTCTTAGGCCGACCGACCCTTGTAGAATTTAGGGCTTATATTGAACCCTGGTGCCTATTAATGAAATTCCCAACTGAAGCCGGGGTAGGAATGGTTCGCAGCGACCAGGTTACCGGAAGAGCCTGTTATATAGAGGAATTAAAAATGCTATGCAACGGAAAAGATACGGATTCCAAGAATACTTCCCCTCCTGCCAAGGAGAGCTTAGCGTAGCAAGTAAAGAAAATGTTGTCGAGGAAGTCACCTGACGACCTGCCCAAGGACATGGATCCGAGAGAGGACGAAGAACCAGGGAGCAGGAAGGCGACTCCTAATGAAGCAACTGTAGACATTCCGATCGATAACGACAACCCGACAAAGGTCTTGAAGATTGGATCTCACTTGGATTTCTTCCGGACAAAGGAATTAATGGACTTTTTGAAAGAAAACTTGGATGTGTTTTCCCGGACCCACGCTGATATGTGAGGATCTCTCCTTCAGTTATGAGCCATTCGCTAAGCATAAACCGAAAGCATCCCCTGTGAAACAGAAAAGGCAAATGCTAGACCCGGAGAGGTCGGCCGCTTTGAAAGAAGAAGTAGAGAAGTTAAGAGATAATGTATTCATTAGAGATTCAACATATCCTGACTGGATATCAAACCCCGTCCTAGTCAAGAAGTCCAATGGAAAGTGGCGAACATGTGTTGACTTTTCTGATCTGAACAAATCCTGCCCAAAGGACAGCTTTCCACTTCCTAGAATTGACCAACTAGTAAACTCAACGGCAGGACATGAACTTCTCTCTTTTATGGATGCATATTCGGGGTATAACCAGATTCTTATGCATGTGCCAGATTTGGAGCATACTAGATTCATCACAGACTTAGTGTTGTACTGATGTGTGGTGACGCCTTTCAGATTAAAGATTGTCAGAGCCACCTATAAACGCTTAGTGAATCGGATGTTTTACAACCAATTTGGGAAAACAATGGAAGTTTATGTGGACAATATGCTCATAAAGTCAAATCGATCATCCGACCATATAACAGAATTAGCATAAATGCTCAGTATCCTTCGACGATATGGAATAAAGCTTAATCCTCTAAAATGCTCATTTGAGGTTGCCATCAGGAATATTTCTAGGGTACAAAGTCAATTCTCGCGGAATTGAGATTTATCCCGATCAAATTGCGGCAATCAGGAAAATTGAAAAACCATGAAAGATCAAAGATATCCAAAATTTTGCAGGAAAGGTCGCGGACTAAGCAGGTTTATTTCTAAGGCCACAGATAAATGTGTTCATTTCTTCGATTTGATAAAACGTGGGAAGCGCAATTTTGAGTGAACCCCAGATTGCATAGAAGCTTTTCAGAATCTACTGGATCTCCTAGAAAAACCCTCAATACTGTCCAAACCAGTGGACCATGAAGATTTATTTGTACATCTGGCAGTGCCATATCATGCCATTAGTTGATCTCTGGTTCGCGAAGAAGACAAAGTCCAAAGACCATATATTATGTGAGAAAGAAGTTGGAGACAGTAGATCGCAACTATCTGAAGATAGAGAAACTTTCTTATAGCTTACTGATTACTTCTAGAAAAATCCACCATTATTTCTAGGCTCATTCAATTGTTGTATATACTGATCAACCAATTTGACATGTCATACAGTGGCCTGAAGCATATGAACGATTGCTTAAATGGAATATTTAACTAAGCCATTTTGACCTAAACTTCAAACCTAGAATATCAATAAGGGGGGCAGACACTAACCGACTTTATCCCTGAATTCACAATCCCCGAGGAGGATGTGTTAGATGAAAAGGTTGGCCCCTCAGAATAGAAGTTAAAACTTAGCCTTTGGAAACTATACACCGGAGCTATGAATGATCGACGATCAGGCGCTGGAGTTGCTTTGACAACTCCTGAAGGACGATTAATTTACTATGCCCTGTGGTTAGAATTTTCTGCAACTAACAATACTCCGAATACGAAGCCCTGATTGCAGGGTTGAAACTCGCTAAGGAATTGGTGGTAACAATGCTAAACATTTTCTATGATTCTAAAATTGTCATTTTCCAGGTTCGGAAGGAGTTTCAGGCTAAGGGACCTCGACTCGTCACTTACCTAGAAAGGGTAGAGGAGCTATTAGACAACTTAGAATATTATAACATAACCCACATTCCGTAGACAGAGAATCAGAAAGCAGATTGGTTAGCTAAGTTGGCAAGTTATGATAGCCCGGAACAAACGGAAATGGTCCCGGTCTAAGTATTAACATCTCTAAGCATTGATCAGATGGAGATTGATCCAGTGCTGGATGCCGAGCCAAAGAAAGAATCATGGATGACGTCGATAAAGGACTTCCTGTAAAATGGAACACTCCCGACGAAAAAGAGTGAAAGACGTGTTATGAACCGCAAAGCATCAAGATATATCATACAGGACGGAGTCCATTACCGCCAGGGATTTTCTATGCTCTTGGTCTGATGTGTAGCACATGACGACATCAAACGTATACTAAAAGAAGTGCATGATGGTGAACGTGGAGATCGCACCGGAGGTCAAACACTAGCAAAGATAATATTGCGGTATGGCTACTTTTGGGCTACCATAAATTGTGATGCGGCTGATTAATCGCGACGCTGCAATCACTGCCAGAAATTTGCAAAGATTCCTAGAGCAATTCCTAGTCAGTGGTGAGTCCATGGCCGTTCACTATGTGGGGAATACACATCATCAAAAGCCCACTAAGAGCTAAGGGTGGAGCGAAATACGCGATCATGGCTGTAGATTACTTTACCAAATGCGCCAAAGCCGAGCCATTAACTACGATCAAGACAAAGCGGGTGATTAATTTTCTGTTTAGAACATAATTTGTCGATTTGGGATTCCCAAGACCATTATAACTGAAAATGGAACCTAGTTTGATAGTACTAATTCAAGGATTTCTGATAGAAATACAAGAGATACACCACAATACTCATCCACAATCGAATAGACAAGTTGTAGCAGTAAACAAAATCATTAAGTCCATTCTAAAGAAGTGAATAAAGCAGGAGAAATCCATGTTTGTCAATGAATTGCCCCTCGCATTGTGGGCCTGCAGAACGACTTACAAATCAGCGACGAGTCATGCTCCTTTCTCACTTTCATTCGAATCAGAAGCACTTATTTCAGTGGAATTGGAGGTTCCCTCTTACAGGACAATGTATTATGATCTCATGATGAACAAAGCGCTTCTCCTCGAGTCCTTGGATGAGATTGAGGAAAAGAGAGACGAAGCAGACTTGCGCGCCTAGAGGCACCGACACAAAGTCGCTCTATATTACAACATGAAGGTTCGACCCCAAACCTTTGAACTTGGAGATTTGGTTTTGAAACAAATCTTCCCGACCCCTATGTTCCTAGGTCCGAAATGGGATAGCCATATGCCATCCAGCGGAAACTTGACAAAGGACCTTTCAAGGTGACGAATGTAGATGGTGATGAAATCCCCAGAGCGTGGAATGCCCAGCACTTGCAGCATTATTTGAATTAATATTATACTATTTCTTTTGGTTTATAAACTATGTACAAAGGCACGACTTTCCTAGAACAGTCCAGTTGACATAAACAAAAGATTATAAAGTGGTTGTAGGCAATGATTCGGCTGAACCACCACAAAATTACCGCATGACATTTACCTTTATTGCTTTTATTTCTTTATGTCTTATGATTATTTTGCTCTTGATTTGATACATAGGACTCGAATTAGAATTGAGAGTAAATTCCACTCATAGACCGGTGAGATTCTACCCTAAGAAATAGGGTGTAGAGGGAAAGCTAGAGCGAATGGGATGACCGTTCACATGCTCAACTCTAATTATCATGTTTTGAGAAAGACTACAAAGGACGGGAAGACAACATCCCCAAGGCGTGATGGTGCACCACGATAAAAGACCGCCTTCACTGCAACCTAACCTGGGCATACGACAGGAGAGTATAAAGGCGTTGAAAACAAGTGCCAATGAAGAACTATCCTTGCCCCACTCAAGAATTGGGGGCAATTTAATGTCGATCCAAATCAATCCCGAACAAGCCCTGGCCAGACATTTTATTCAGGATTGATTGGGGGAGTACACATACACATCATACACCCTGTTGTTTACTACTTAGTTTAGCAAAGATTTTATATATATTGCACGGATTATTATTTGTTTGCAGGGAAGCTCGTATGGGACTTTTTATTTAATCTGTGATGTGATCTATCATTTGTTACTTATATTAATAATGTTTTGACTACAAAAGCACTTAGTTGAAATAGATTACAAACTTGCAAATATTTGACATTGCAGGAAAATAAGCTACTTTATTTACATGCGTGCAGGTTTACATAAAGGAACTAGTTAGAAGACGCGAGAACCGCACTCGCTATGACAATAGAAGTCCAGTGGAAAGCAAAATGAAAAGACTAAACTATGTTTCACTTGGGCTTCAGAGAAGTTTTGGACTTTTTAGCAGCTTTGAGCCTTGCTTTCACATCATGCTCAGCTTCAGCAAGGATGCGTTTCTTTCTTCCTTTGTCTACATGAGGTGCATTTGGATCAGTAGAAAACTTCTGAGCTAAGCTTCCTATGATTGATCGAGTAGAAAGCTTGACAACCCGTCATGACAGGGGAGAAATTGCCTGAATAGGATTGATGCTGAGAGGCTCTTCTTCGACTTTAGCTTTAAGGAGCTCATCTTTCTTTGCCTTCATCTTAGCCAAAGTCAAGTTTTCGGCCTCTCCTAAGTCCTCAGTTACCACAACGTCGTCATCTCCATCGTTTCCATCATTGCCTTCGTCGTACTTCAAAGCATCTATCATATCACCATCCTTAGGAGTCTAAATACTGGACGACACAATGGCTTTATCAGTAGCTTCTTCTTGTCCTCGGTCTTCTCAGTCGTCTTTACACCTAAAGAACGAGAAGCAAAGTCATTAGCTCGAGGGGAAACTTGGGCTCTTCAATCGTTTTCCCAACAATATGAAGAAAAGTTGAGATAGCTCTAACAAATTGAGGTGAAAAGTGGAGATACCTTCAGATGATTTCTCAGCTGCAGCAGAAGTGTCGGGAGATGATTCAATGATTGGAGATAGGAAAGCCACCTTTGGTATCTCGGGATGGGTAGGATCATATGTGTCCATTCCGGTGGCCTAGCAGCAGCACATGAAGAACCAACATCAATATCATCTTTTCCCTTTATCCCTTGTTGCTCCTCCTCCATAGCAATAGAAATAAGCTTAATCCCTTCAACTAAGCATTCTGGTTCCTCACCAATCAGATATTTCTACATGAGTTTCTCCTCATCAATGGTGTCCACCTTAAGCTGTTTTTTCTCCCATTCGACAAACTGATCCCATACATACCTCAGAGTCATTGGATAGTCCTGGATCCAGGAAATGTCCTAGTAGAGAATAACTTGGTCAAAGAATTCAACCATGAGCTCACTGTAATCATCCAATTCTTTTTGGGCTTCGGCAAGTTATACATTAGCATCTTCGGCAAACTTAAGAGCAATGTTTGCATTCCCCTAAGCTAGAACTGCCCTTGATTCAATTTCCGCCAGCTTGGCTTCAAGATCAACATTCTTCTTTGATAACTCCGCCTTCTCTTGCTCAAGGCGGGTACACACTGACTTTTCCTCGATACTCTCAGACTTAGCATCATCAATTTGCTTCTTCAAGTCCATACATTCCAAGCTATGAGATTCAAGCTCGGTATGGTAGAGCCGTTTTAGTTCTTCATATTGTTTCTTGAAGCTTCAACATCGCGTTGTGTACGGGCAAGCTTAGCCTATGCATCCTCAACCTCTCTACCAGTGTCTTTCAGGATGTTCTCATCATACTCAGCCATTTCTTTCATGTGACCCACAATGGTTAACAAATCTCGGATTATTATAGAAATATTTCGAGAATACTTATACATTTCTTTATACTTCTTATCCACCAATTCTATTTCATCCTTGACTTCGTCCACTCATTTCGGAGGCGCAGGCTCGAGAGCACAAACGAAAAGCATACTCTTGAAGTGATGATATATACTTCTTCAGAATTTTCAATTTTGCTTCTCGGAGTCAAGTGTGACCGGTTTCATTATTGATAGTTCGACTTTTCGTCGCTCAATAGGTACAAGGGCTGTTTTACCCTTCTCTTGCCATTTTTCAGGAGCTTTGGTTTTATCCTATGGGTCGGAATGCTTTAGTGGTGGCCTTTCTTGATGGTGTTTTTCCTTTGGAGGAGTTGGAATCTTGGATAGTGATTTTTCTCCTTTACGACGGTCCTAATGGCTCCTATGCTTATTAGTATCTGATCGACGAGGAGAATGGGAACATGAAGAATAAGGACGGTTGGAATCATGATGTCTCCTGCTATCTCTCCCATGGCCATCATCCCGATCATGTTATGTATCAGAGTTGAACCTGGGCATACTTGAGCGAACATCCGTAATAGGGTAGTGGTAACGCATCATATTTCCTGCAAAACGACATAAGTAAATATTAGAAATCAGAATTAACGTGGTACATTATTGCTGTGATGTGCAATGCAAGTGCAGTGTGTATGTCTCAAGTTATCCCCACAACATACCAGAGCCCGGAGCAAGGCTTGGTTATATAGTCTCCCTGGCTTTCACAGGGTGGTTTCTTCCTCGGAAGAAAGGAAAAAGGACCATGTTCCAATATCTTGCGAAGTATAAATGTCATCGGGTAGGGGAAGCCTCCCCAAACACTGATCTATGGACTCATCCATAAGAGAGTTATCGACTTGAGACTTGATTAACAGTGGTGTCTTGGGAGAGGTTCGTATTTCAGGAGTAGCAGCGTCCTCAGGAGTAACGTACCGTCGTCTATCTACGACAAGTATATTCACTAGTACATCGTCCTGAATTGGCATGGGAGGACTTTTTTGGGGTATAACCGGAGCCTCCTCTTCTGTCGTTTCATTGTCTTGTAGTTGCAATTCCTGACTGGAGCCTGCGAGTTCTAAATCTTTCAAACTCTATCCCTTCTCGACAAAAGTTGCGGCCTGTCCTTTGGTTGGGGCACATATTCTTGTGGCCTATGCTACGAGTCATAGCAAGTAGTTGATGACGCTGAATATAGTTATCTACCAGACATTCTCTGACAGTTAATAGTTTCTGGTCACCTCCTTTTTCTGGATTAGCAGCAACAAAAGAATAAGACAGGATAGTACATTTACAACAACAATTAAAATCAGAACATCGGGGCCTAAAGCTTACTTGATTTGAGCCATCGCCTAGCGTATCCCAGTTACTGCTTGATGTAGAACCATTCAGTTTCTCACTGCCAACTTTATTGTTGAACGGTTCGTCGATAATCTTCTTTTTTTGGCACAGACTCAAAATACACGAAATAGGAGTATCTTTTGTTCAGTGTTTAAAATTGTAGAAGAAGCTTACATCTTTGAAGGTGAGCTCTGTCCCCAGAATTTCCCTATATATATGTGTACAGATAAGCATAGGCATTGGGATGGAGTTGCATAAGGGCAATCTACATTCATCCTAGAGAATCGATGATGAATGGTGGAAACAGAGGGATCATCCTGACAATATACATCAACTAGTTGATCGCCATGTATCCTTCGGGCGGATTATGAGGCCAATCTGCTTAGGTAGTAACATTGATGTCTGTTCGGAGAAGTCTATGTTTTAAACATAGTCTATAAGCTTGGGATCATCGATCATCGACTTAATGAATCTGTAGGTGCTTCTAAGATTGTTGAACTTTCAAATTCATTAGGAGCACGATTGTCTCCCACTCCTCCTTCCTCTTCGTCTGTGGAAACTTCACTTCCAGACGACTCATCGCTCTCGTGGGTTGTTATCACATAGTCTCAGCTCGCGCTTGGGATTTTTAGATGGCTACAAAAGCTTCTTTTCTCTCTGCCAATCTAGTTGAACGTCTTCCAGACATCATCGCTGTACTGTCCAAGAGATGACATGAATTAGAGTGTAGTTCCCATGTCCCCTGTGTGTGCATATGTGCTAATCTATGCTGGTGTGTGCAGTTCTGAAATCAGAAAATATAAAGTAATCAGAATGGAATTTTCAATTATGAAGGTTATATCCTAACTGTCCGCGAGTTTATAAGCTGTACTTGATTTTGGTTAAGCTACATTCAAGGTTATGTTGCAAATCCATATCATCCAAGTTTTAATCATTGTCCAAGTATAGTATCGTTAAGTGGTATGTATGTTCTATATTGAAAGCATGCGGTCCGGATCGGGGTTTTGGGGAAAATACATCGGTTCGGATCGGAACCTTAAGGGAGGTTACACTAAGTCAGATCAGAGTGTTACAGAAGGTTATGACTGATTGGATCGAGTAATTTTCACAAGCTACTGTAGCGGATCAGAGAGATTGGAGTACAAACCGACCCAATTGGTTGTGACTGGCTACCGTTGTTTGAACATTCCTGTTGGACCTCTACGCTACCTATCCCGATCCGACCAATTTCTACCCCTTCCTATCCATAGTCTTCTTCCTCTATTCATCATACCATAGACCAAATCACAAAATCACTTATACCGAGCTCCTCCACCCCGAGCCCAATTCACCGGCGCCACCGCCTGGAGGCAATGAGGATATCGCCATCGACGGCTGTGGTCGAGGTGACCTCGACAACCGTGCCACTATCAATTTGGGTACAGCAACACAATTTAACTTAAAAATTCGAGTATTTATTATTCTAAATCAAAGATTAAAGAATATAAAACAAGAATCCAAGCCTACCTATATTCGAATCTAAAAAACTGAGACATAGTTGATAAATAGGGCATCAGGGTTTTCTTTTTGCAAGGCAAAAGTGAAGTGCAACAACAAGGAAAAATGAAGAATAAAGGCGAATAAAGACGAGGGCTGGTGAATTTATATATGAGATGGAAGACCATTCGTATTCCAATGGATCTAACAACCCGATCCAACTCGCCAAAAGTGTAGACATAATGGTCAGTGACCTCTTCACATCAATATCTTGACGGGTTGGACATTAGAGTGGATTATATCAAACTGACCCGACCTGGAATATAATTCATAATTCATGTCTATGGTTCTAACATTGAATACGAAGGGGACATATAAAAATTAAAAGGAACAAATAAAGCTTACATCTGAACATCGAGAAAATTACCTGGAGAAATTGCTTAAACTTTAAATCAGATCTCGAAGTTGTTAGAAGCAACAAGAATGTTTCCTAATTCCATGGCATAATTATAGGCATCTGTAATGACTAGCCATTTTAACATCTCGAATCCGTAACTAAACCAACTTGAAACGATCAAAATAGTGAATCATTATTTAGCTTAAAGGGTTTAAACAGAATAAACACATATCACAGACAGAAATAAACAGTTTGCAGTAGAAATTATTTTTTTACAAATAATATCAGAGTTATACAAATTTTGTTTGCAGCGGAAGAATTTATAAAATATATACATGAATTTATAAGAGCAAAGTTTTACACTTTTTGTCGGGCTTGCGCGCACATATGTGTCTTCACGTTCCTCTCCAGTTTGCGAAATGAATCTTTAAATTTGGAACACTTGGGGATGGAAAAAGAATAAGAGGGTTCGAGATGGAACGGTAAGACTAATGTAATAAGGGAACGGTGAGAAAACTGAAAGGTGACAGGCGTCGATAATTTCAGATATTTTAATACAAATGTCAAAAAATTTCAACAAATTTAAATAGGTGGCAAACTACAAAAAAATGCTTCAACCACATAAAAATAATAATTAACAATATATATTTTCCAAGAGTGTATATACCGATTATTATACAAGAATAGAATACAAGGGTATTTATACATTTCAAATGCATATCCAAATTTAATTTAAAACCAAGTTCAAAATTTAAATTAAATAGATTATATTATAAGTTCTCAAGCTAAATTATATTTCAAAATTTATAATTTCTCAACAAAATATATCAAACGACTTAATTTTAAAATATTACTAACATTAGATTACCAGAACATTTAACACAAATATAGAATTTAAATTTTCACCTACAAAACACTTTTAAACCAAAATAAACTAGATTAAATTTAAATTTAGAAACAAAATTAATTTCTTAAATACCAAATCAAAACTAATTTCAAAATTTTAAAATGGTAAAAATCTTGGTTCGTTACAACATCACAAAATCAAAAAGAAACGACTTCATAAAGCATCATGACTCTCCGAGCAGAAATGATCTTTGGTTACCACTCATTCACGAACAGACAAATAAACAGCTCTTCGAACCACGTCTCGTTTCCAATTAAATGTACTTCGAGGGGGAAAAATGTTAGCCTGCTTTGTAACCAGAACGTACAAAGCTCAAAAGATGGAATACACTTAAAGGTGAAAGACATTACAAACCGATGAGAAAAGTTCATTGAGTCGAATGTAAGATGAAGATTCGGGTCGAATTGGCTATCAATTTCACTCTTACATGGATCAGGTCGAATCTTACGGGTCAACTCCCTTTCATCCATTTGCAAAATACCAGACTTAATTGAAGAAAAGCGGATCGGATCGGAACCCTTCCACCGAACTTAACCAATGAACATGTTCTCTAAAGCGGTTACACACCATGATGCTATAAATCTGTAGCGGTTACCACCCACTTTCCCATGTCGCCAATGTGTTTTCTTCACCATTCAGCATCCGAACCTCGGATTTACAGGATGAGACCCATGTGGCATCCGACCCGACAATGCTTAATGCCTATAAATACACTATAACACTCCATTTTGAGGGATCTTTTGGCTCTCCATCCACTCAAGCTTCATCACCAACAATATTCCTATGTTTATTTCAGATTGTGCCCAAACTCCTTGAGTATAATTCTATGAATTTAGAGTGATTACTTATTGAATAGTGAGATTGAGAGGCTAATTTCGTTGTATTTGTAATCAATTCATCAATCCAAGAAGTATAAAGTGGACGTAAGCTTGTTACGCCGAACTACTATAAATCTTGTGTTCTTACTGCTTTTTACTACATTTTATTTAGAATTATTAGTCAATTGTGTGTTAGAACCACTTTCTGGTCTAACAAACCCTAAATCAAATTAGGGTTTTTGCTTCTGACTAAATTGTAACTTCACTCGCTGAAAAGAATGTTCTTTGATGATCTTGAATTCTCTATGATAGTCAATCATTCGATTTGTATGCTTGCAGTCGAGAACTACTATGAGTACTTCTGATCTGAAATTATTTCTCTTGAATTTTTGGTTGTTTGATTTCAATAATATGCCGATGATGATTTAGGTGAAATATATACGTTATAGAAAACCTAAATTTGCTCTGATTTCAACAAATGATACGATCTGATTGTACTTGAGTTTGTTGAATGAATTTCGATTTGTTGCCTTGAATTAAACATGATATTTGCCTGATGTTATCCCCTTGGTTCCACGGCCTGAATCACTTGCGTGATTCCTTAGTTGATACTGGAATGAATAGATTGATTTCAGAATTGATTTCTTGCCGAAAATAGTTTTCGTCGAATTGTTTTCTTTCCAAATACACATAGTGATTTCAAAGATGATTTCTGCCCAACAATGTTTATTTGAATATCTGGAAAAAAAAATTGGCAAGACTAGAAAGCTTTAAACCTTTGCCCGATAAACATATTCATGTGAGATTCCTGACTTGATTTCTTTCCCCTGTTAATATTTTGGAAAAAAGAAAAAAATTGTTCTTTACAGGAAAGTATTTGGATTAAAATATGCCCAAAAATGGTTTCTTTAATATCTGGAATCATTTTTAAGAATTCTTGCCAAACATGTTGAATTTGTCCATTGAATATTTGGAAAACATTCATTCTGTATCTCTGTTGCATGTAAACTGTAGATTTGCCAAAATATCTCTTTGCAAATAGAACAGATGTTATACTTGACTCATACTTCTATGTACTCCCTGTGTACATATCTAAAAATAATTATGGTCAAACACGTTTGCCAGACTTGACTCATTGGCCTGTGATTTGCACTGTTGTATTATTTGTGACTGCCAAATTTTTTATCCCTGTTTTGCTTATATGCTGAAATAAAACTGGAAACATACTGAATTGAAAAATTTCTACATGCATGTGTTTTCCTAGAACCTGTACAATCCCCTGTACATGATATTTGTGCAACCTATACCTAACATTTACGCAACCTGTTTTGCCTTGTGCTTATGCATCTGGGCTGACCTTGTGCTCCACCCTGTTGCATTTGCTTCATGTTTGCATCTGACCCATTGTATCATTATGGGCTGGCTTGATTTATTTGACCTGAAGCTTGAACCATGCATTTGTATGCAAGTTGCACCATTCTTTTTAATGGGCTGACCTGAATACTTGCTGACCTATTTTGTATTGAGATGTGCACTTATGACTTGACCAAAATAAAATTCTTTCCTGTCCATTGAATATTTGAGCCTGTGTTTCTTGACTTTGAGCATGTGATTCCAAATAGTCTTGATTTGCGCATATGTATTGCCACGTATATTTATATATATGCAGACTTATGTGTGTATATATATGAGTAAATGTATGTGTGTCGTGCCACCATGTACTTGTGCTTTAGTGGTTTGATATCTTTGCTTGCGTGACTCAATGTTCTATGTCACATTTGTACTTGGCACTACCATGTTGCACTGTACATTTATGTTGCATGTCGAGTTGCACTTGAGCTTGAAAAAATGGCTCGACCATGGTGCATGCAGACTTGCCATTGTTGTACAATTTGATATTTTAATTTTGCTGGACCACTGTTCCAACTGTGTCGATACATACATACATACATACATACATACATATATATATATATATATATATATATATGCACAGATGTGTGTGTGTATATGTCTTCATATCTGCATATGTACTGGATTTCTTGGTTCATGTTCATTCACGATGATTGACTGTATTGTCCCTACACAGAAATATGTGTATATACATACAATGTATGTGTATATACATACAATGTATGTGTATACATGTATAGTGCACTTGCAGTATATATATGTGAGCACTAGAGGATTTGTCTACCTTGTGGTATTTACAGTGAATCACTGTGAATATCACAAGCTGTATAGACACAAATGGATGATTATAATGAAAAATGATGAGAAACACACCAAAATTCTGAGGAAAATAAAATTTAAAAATAAAATTTATATCTACTAGAATATAAAATTATTTTTGTTCTAGTTTACTGTGTGTTTCTTCTGTGACAAGTAAGCAAAAGACTGGGCTGATAGTGAAGCAGTGAAGACAAGAAGACAAGTGACAGTGTTAGTGAATATATCAATGTATATATAACAGAGAATGGTACAACTTTGTAAATGAAATGTAACATGAGTGACTGAGTGAATTGTAGTGAGGAGCAATGTATATGAAATTGAATATGAAATGAAACAAATAATGGAGTTAAAAATTTGTACTATTGAAATGTAGAAGTAAAATATTATATTTTAATAAAATATAGTTTTAAATTCTTGTGTAGTAGTATTTTATTTAAATATAAATATTATATCGTATCTGTGATGTAGCATAATAGTACAACTACAAACACATTTATAATAATAAATTTATGTCTGTTATCCAAAAAAAATCATAGAATTGTTATATACAACAATCTCCCCCTTTTGATGATGACAAACATAAAATAAGATTTTGAATATAATATTGCAGTAAATGTGTTTGACAGTGTATTATTGAACTCCCCCTATTTATATGCTTCCCCTACAACAAAATTCCCCCTAGATATGTATTTGACAGTGAATTACTAAAATACCCCTATTTGTGTGCCCCTCAAAACAAAACCCCACCTAGATATGTGCATGAGTGAAAAACAATAATTGAAACTTCAATATTAAAATATTTAAATAATATCCACTCATCGATCAAAATCTTAACCCGTTCTCCCCGTTTTGTTATCATCAAAAGGATACAGAAATTAAAACAGTGATGAAAAATGACTAAAAATATAATATCAGCTTAAGAGGAAGAACGATCATATAAATCTCAATTAAGTAAAATATTCTAAGAAATAGTGGTAGATTTCACATTGTTGAATGATTGGTTTATGATGAAATTTATAAAAGGGGAGAGAGTTTTAAAACATGTAATTCCAATTATTTTCCAATAAAAACTTAAAAATTGAGCACAAAATAATAATGATGGATTTGTACTACAATTATGAATTCAATTTAAGTGACGCAATCAAGTAATATCAAATACCAATAAGTATCAATCAACAAATCATAATATATCATAAGATATTAACATATTTCACAAATTAGAAAAATGGGCTGATAGGCTGGTTTTCACGTACTGAGGAGAATTTCATATAAAAAAAATTATTTATAGCAAATTATTCCCTTTTCTTTTTCTTTCCATTTAAGAGCACACTGACCACACATAACCAGAACTTGGATTTTTAAATGGGGTCAGCTGCAGCTTAAAAATAAGTAATCTCGTAATCACGCATGACTAGAGCTTGGATTTTTAAATAGGGTTAGAGAAACACTTATGAATGTTATAGTTTTATTATTTTCTATTCCGAAAGAAAAACTCCTTGGTATATGAAACGAATATGGATGATAGAAATGTGGTAGGTATAGAAATGGTTGTGAAATAAATTTCTAAATTAATAATATTATGAAATATGCTCAACTGTACCGGGATTCTTGAAAATTTTCAATTATCACTACTTCTGAAAAAAATAATATAATCAAAATTCCATTACAAATATTTCCACTATTTGTTTAAGATGATTTTAAAAATATTAAACTCTCCACATTAATATAAAATCATGATGGAAGACAGAATAATGGTGAATAAAGGAGATGTTCATGAAATAAGTGCCAGTTTAAAGATATAATAACAATTTTTCAATCATCATGAAAATTTAAATAAAATCTCCTCTTGTTATGAAATATACTATAGTCACAGCTCATCACAATTTCAATAGTCTGATAATTATTTTTATGAGTTATAATTACAATTCATTTTGGTTATTGATTTCGATTTCTGAATAAATAATTAATAAATGATTTTAAAATTGAAAAATAAATTACAAGAGTGATACAAAGAATCTATATAAGATGAGAATCAGTATAAAGAATCAAAACAGATAAGTGAGAAAAATTCAAGGCATTTAAGGATGATTCCAGTTGTTGTCTGTGTTAATGGGAATTTTAATACCACCCCGGTGGCTAACAAATGTATCTCAGATACTGATTTTACATTATACCACTCGACACAGAATTTTAAGGAGAGAAAAAATTACCAAGCCCAAGAAGTTAAATCTAACATATCAATTCCATCTATAAGAGTAGAAAGACAAATTCAAAAGAAGTTTCAGAAGAAAGTTTTCAGAAAATTTACAAAAAGTCCAACAACACAAATCATGATCCAATTTCAGACCATTTTCTCAGAGCAGCAATCAACATTTATTAAAACAAGCAATCATCAAAACATTTTCAAAAAAGATTCCTTCTATCAGAGCAGCACAACAATCGGTTTCAAAACAGACTTGTCAAGAGAATTTTTCAGATATTTCTAAAAGTCACAAAAAATGAATCCAAGATTAAAAAATACAGTTTATTTGAAATCATTTGAAGGAAATATGAAATCTCAAGATTCAATGAATTGATCACACCAGATTATAAATTTCAAATCTAAGATGTGTGTGTGATTCAAGAAATCAACAATTTCAAATGGTTTCAAACAATCAAATATTTAAGCGAAATGATAATGAAATAATAGTGAATTTAAGATCAAATTTTCAAAGAATTTGTCACAATAATTTCTGACAATCACAAAAGAAATTTTCGAAATATTTACATCAAGCTTTGAGATATATTCATGATCCAATATATTTTATTTGAAATCACTTAAAGAAATGTAAATTTTGAGATATAATGAATCAGTCACATGAGACTGATAATTTCAAATCTAAGAAGTGTATGAAATTCAAAATATTAAAAATTTCAAACACATAAATATCCAAGTCAGATGATCATGAATAATAATGAATTTCAAGATGCAACAACGATTAGAGCCAAACATTTTTCAATTTAGAAATAGTCAGGCCAATCCAAAAAATAATGAAATTATCACAACCGAAAAATAGTGGTGTGCTGTAATGAGTATGAATTTTCAAGTATTCCAAAATAAATTAGAAGAAACTCAAAACAGCAGAGATGTGTGAATTTCAATTGTTTCTTTTTCAGATCTTCAAAAATTTAGAATTCAAAATAACAGTGTTCAAGATATAACAAGAATGCTTCAGCACCATTAGGAATTCAAAAAAAAAATAAACTTCAAAATGATTGCAGATATTTACAAGTTTAAATTCAAAATTTTGGAAATAATTGAAACAAGAGAGTTTTATTCAATTGAAGCGAATTTCCAGAAAACCAAGAATTCTGCAATTAGAAGTTAAGAAGCAATATATATATATATATATGTATGTATGTATATGTATATATATATATATGTGTGTGTATGTATGGCAGTGTCAAATCAAATCACCATAATCAAAAAGAAGAAATAGAAGGGACATAAGGAGAAATAAACAAAGAGGAATAATAAGAGAATATTCACAACAACATGGGAGTCTAGAGATCATACCAGAATTAGATGTGAGCAAATGAATCTCTATCTCAGCATTCTTGGCTAAGGAACTCTGAATAATTCAATGATGTGAAGCAGTTTGAATACATATTTCTATTTCAAAACAATTCCTCAGCCTTTTCCGGTAACTAACAGTTTAGGGGATCGAGTGGTCTGATAAGATTAGTTAACCACTCACAGTTTAGTTCACGTCTTTCGATACTCAGACTTGTTTGCGTAACAATCCGTTTGAATCTATCTTTGTACACTTAGGAACCCAAATCTATTTACACGAGCTCATTTCATTTCTTTTTGAGGTCCAAAAACGATATTCTCTAATCAAGTTTTATTTTGTTTATGTTTTAAAAATCCTTTTAAATTATTTGAATTCAAATTCTCGAATCGAACATTTACAAAGCAATTTGAAGGATTTCTAAAATCATTAGAATTCAGCTTTTCAAAATCATTTGTTTTTCCAAAATGAGACCATTCCTATTACTGAAAGAAATTTGTTTTTTCAATAGCATATTCAAAGATTTTTCTCCAGTTGAAAAATGTTTTAAACTCAATTCAAAATCGTTGATTTTGAATTTAAGATCAGAATTTTATTCCATCAAATTAAAACAATGATTAATGTTGATCTTTCTCCTTTCAGTATCATTTTGTTTCAAAAGCAAGTTTTCTTCTTCAAGCATTTTGATTTTGGTCTTGGACTCAAAAATCTCAGATTCAAAATGAATTTCTTTTTCAAATTGTTGTTTTACAAAGCTCTTGAAATTTTCAGTCTCTTTTTCAAGCTCATTCAAGGTTGATTCAATTTTCTGCAAACTTTCTTTTTCAACGATTTCATGTTTGGAATTTTTGATAGCCTTAAAAATTTTAAATTCCTTTTACAAAGAATCATTTGTGCTTTATAATTAAATCTCGTTATCTTTTAAAATCAGAATTTCCTCTTCAAGCTTTTGAATGTTTTACCAAGATGAACGAGATCAGTTTTCAATTTCAAACAATTTTTGTAATCAGAATTTTCTAATTTAATGACGTTTGCAAGTTTTGATTCCAAATAGTTATTTTTGTTGTTCAAAAGATGATTTTTAGATATCAAAGATTTGTTTTTCCGATGATGATTATCAACAGTTTTTCTTAAATCAGCACACATATAAACCAAATCTTCATATGAGAAACTTTTAGTCTCATTGTCTATTAAGTGTCGATCCTCTGATCTACTTGAATTTTCATCTGTTTCTCCTTTCTAGCATAGAACTGAATCTAAGTTGACCTTTTGGGGTTTTGAGCTGCTATCGTCAATTCTTCCATACTTCATATCGAGAGTATTCCATATTTCATGCGCAGTTAAACAATGAGAGATAAGGCTATATTGAACATCAGCAATATAAGAATATAAAATACGAATAGCACGAGAATTAAACCCAATATCGTTCCGATTAACCATATCATACATATTTATAACAATATTCCAACATTTAATATCGACAGATTTTAAATAGGATTCCATTTCTGATTTCCAATTTAAAAAATCTGTACCATTAAAAATAGTTGGAATACGACTAGACTGACCTCACTGGATTGACAACTAGGGAACACCATGACTCTAGAGTTAATAAAATACCTGATCTAATACCAATTGTTGGATCTATATTAAACGTAGAGGGTGTGAATAGGGTTTATTGAATTAATTCGAGATATTAAAAAAATATCACAGCACAGATGATAACAAAGAATATAAATGCAGAAGTAAATAACACAATTTTTATCTTGCTTCGGAAAACCCTGCTACTGCTGCATTCCCAAGAATTTTACTAGGTATTAAAACAGATCCCGCTTACAAAACCTATAAAATCGCAAACCCTGCTCCTATTCTAATCCTATTCTCAAAACCCTAGAATGATCTTTATCCCCAAGATCAGATTTTTCCCCTAACTATAAACCTGTAGCTAGTAAACCCTAATTATTACAGACGTTGGAAAACTGCTATTTAAAATCATATAACTGGATGATCTAGTTTAACAGACACTAGAAAACTGAACATCGATTTACAAATGAAAAAAACAAAACACTTAATAATAAAAATAAACTTAAAAAACCCTTTTTCTAATTAAAGAAACATAGGCCAGCCCATTTGTTTATTTCCTTCAACTCCAAAAAGAATATCTGCCGACCCTAACCCAAATTAAGGTTTTGTCTTCTGACCAAATCGCAACTTCACTCGCTGAAAAGAATGTTCTCTGATGATCTTGGATTCTCTATGATAGTAAGTCGTTCGATTTGTACGCTTGCGGCCGAAATCTTCTGTGAGTAATTCTGATCTGAAATCCTTGCTCTTGAATTTTTGGTTGTTTGATTTTGATAATATGTTGATGATGATTTAGGTGAAATATATACGTCATAAAAAACCTAAATTTTCTCTGATTTCAATAAATGATATGGTCTGATTGTGCTTGAGTTTGTTGTGTGAATTTCAATTTATTGCCTTGAATTGAACATGATATTTGCCTGATGCTTTCCCCGTGGTTCCACAGCCTGAGTGACTTGCATGATTCCTTGATTGATACTGGAATGAATGGATTGATTTCGAAATTGATTTCTTACCAAAAATAGTTTTTTCTGAATTGTTTCTTGTCAAATATTCACAATGATTTCAAAGATGATTTTTGTCCAACAATGTTTATTTAAATATCTGGAAATATTTTGGCAAGACCGGAAAGCTTTAAACCTTTGCCCAATAAATTGATTCACTTGAGATTCTTGGCTTGATTTCTTTCCCCTATTGATATTTTGGAAAAAAGAAAAAAATGTTCTTTACAGGAAAGTATTCGGATTAAAATATGCCCAAAAATGAATTTGTCCACTTTATATTTGAAAAAAATTCAGTCCATATCTCTGTTGCATGTAAACTGTAGATTCGCCAATATATCTCTTTAAAATAGAACATATGTTATGCTTAACTTATACTTCTATGTACTCCCTGTGTACATATATGAAAATAATTGTGATCAAAAATGTTTGCCAGACTTGGCTCATTGGCCTGTGATTTGCTCTGTTGTAATCTTTGTGATTGCCATATTTTTCTTCCTTGTTTTGCTTATATGCTAAAATAAATCTGGAAACATATTAGATTGAAAACTTTCTACAGGTACGTGTTTTTCTGGAACCAGTACAATCCCCTATACATGATATTTGTGCAACATGTACCTAGCATTTGTGCAACCTGTTTTGCCTTGTGCTTGTGCATCTGGGATGACCTTGTACTCGACCCTGTTGCATTTGCTTCATGTTTGCACATGACCCATTGTACCAATATGGACTGGCTTAATTTATTTGACATGAAGCTTGAACCATGCATTTGTATGCAAGTTGAACCATTCTTATGTCTGGGCTGACCAAAATACTTGCTGACTGTTTAGTACTGAGCTGTGCACTTATGTCTTGACCAAAATAAAATTGTTGCCTGTCCATTGAATATTAGAGCCTGTGTTGCTTGACCTTGAGCGTGTGATTCCAAACAGTCTTGATTTGCACGCATGTATAGCCTTGTATATTTATATATATGCATACTTGTCTATATATATATATATATATATATATATAAGTATATGTGTGTGTGTCATGCCACCATGTACTTGTGCTTGAGTGGTTTGATATCTTCGCTTGCGTGACTCAATGTTGTATGGCACATTTGTACTTAGCACTACCATGTTGCACTGTACATTTATATTGCATGTCAAGTTGCACTTGAGCATGAAAAATTGGCTCAACCATGGTGCATGCAGACTTTCCATTGTTGTACACTCTGATATTTTAATTTTGCTGGGCCACTATTCCTATTATGCAGATACATACATACATGCATATAAGTGTATATATCTATGTATATATATATATGCACAGATGTGTATGTGTACATGTGTTTGTGTCTGCATATGTACTGAATTTCTTGGTTCATGTTCATTCACAATGATTGACCATATTGTCCTTGCACAAAAATATGTGCATATACATACAATGTATGTGTATACATGTATAGTGCACTTGTAGTATAAACATGTGAGCACTAGAGGATCTGTCTACCTTGTGGTATTTATAGTGAATCACTGTGAATATCACAAGATGTATAGACACAATTGGATGACCATAAAAATCAGATCAAGTCATGAAAAATGATGAGAAACACACCAAAATTCTGAGAAAAATAAATTTTTAAAATAAAAATTATATCTGCTAGAATATAAATTTATTTGTGTTCCAGTTTACTATGTGTTTCTTCTATGACAGGTAAGCAGAAGATTGGGCTGACAGTGAAAACAAGAAGACAAATGATAGTGTCAGTGAATGTATCAATGTATATATAACAGAGAGTGAAGTGTATGTGTATACAACTTTGTAAATGAAATGTAACATGAGGAACTGAGTGAATTGTAGTGAGGAGCAATGCATATGAAATTTAATATGAAATGAAATGTATTACAGTGAGTTGCACAAATAGTGGAGTTATAAATTTGTACCATTGAAATGTAGAAATAAAATATTATATTTTAATAAAATACTGTTTGAATATTTAAATTCTTGTGTAGTAGTATTTTATTTAAATATAAATATTATATTATGTCTGTGATGCAGTATAAGAGTACAATTACAAACACGTTTATAATAAATTTACATTTGTTATCATCAAACAAAAAATATGGAATTGTTATATACAGTATATATATATATATATATGTGTGTGTGTGTGTGTGTAACTGCACTCGGTTTTGGGGTAGGCACGCCTTACTTTGATCGATGAGCAAACCTTTAGACATGGGTAAAAGGCGGGTTTAATAAAATCTGGGTGGGTCTATGACATAGGGATCAAAATTCGATTAGAATCGAACTAACCAATTAATTCAGTTTTTTTTCATTCGGTTTAGCCTAGTCATGAATTTATATTGTCTTGAATTCGATTTATAATATAAATTTATTTTGATTATCAATTTAATCAAATTAACCAAGCTATTATTATATTACTCAAATTCATGGCATTGAAATGCTTTTAACTTTTAATTTAGTAAAAAAATAATATAACTTATATGTTCACATTATGTTGGTTTTTCTTACAAACTCAAGATAATACTCAAACAGTACATATAAACATGAATTTACATCTCCCTTGATTATACCAATCATTAGAATAATAATGTATGGTGACCTCTTTTATCTGTTTTTTTGGTTCAATTAATCAATTGTTGATCAAATTAACAAAAATTAGTTTAGTTCAGGTCACTTTTAATTTTTTTTCAATTTGACATTATTTACCGCACCAATAGAATGTTCACCCTTAATCTACAATATGAAAACTTGGGTAAATATGCGTTGTTTTTTTTTAGTTTAACTTGTATGATGTAGATGTGGGATCAGGGATTTGGGCAGTAAGGTAAAGAGTCAATTTCAAAAAATAATTATTCATTATATTCATGAATAAAATTGTTTATGTTAAATCATATCCAAAGTTTATTTTATAAATGGGAGATTTTACTTTTAGTAAATTAATTTTATTATGATTAATTTAATTAAAATATGCTTGTTGAACATTGTATTTCCACTATTATATATATAGTAACAATAATATTCACTTAAAGGACATGTTATTGTAGTGTCAATGCATGTTGTTATTATATATAATATATTATTCGGAAGTATCTACATAATAATCAGCTAGGATTTATACACATAACATATGGAGGTAGTTTGGCGTAGGTCCAGTTTAGGTTCCAAAATACAAAAAAAAACTCCCCGTCTAAAAACTTTATAAATTAGTTCCTCGTTTTTCGAAAATCAACAAAAAAAAGTGAAAATTTGCCAAACTTCGAAATTCAATTCAACACATAATCATCCTCAAATTCATGCAAGAACAAAAAAAATGATTCCAAAACAAAAAAATCAAAAATATTCACGTAACAACGAATTTCAGTTTTTTTCGTAAAATCGCATATATCGCAGCAATTATTTCAAAAACTTAAATGTTTTTACGCATTTTTTGCTACTTTTGCTTCAAAATTTTAAATTCAAAACCAACACTTGTTTAAACATCGAAGTATGGCAGTAAAATTATCTGAAAAAATATATTGAAATTACATATAAATGAAATATTATTCATCCCAGTAAACTATTGAAAACTATGCAATAATTTGTAGAGATATCTGCAACTTTTCCATAGTACATTATACTATAAAAAGTTGTAGCAATGTCTGTGTTTTTATTAATAATAATTGCAGGCATTACTGCAACTACTCTTCTTTCTTTTAATACATGCAGCACACTATGTGAATAATTGCAGAAATGTCTGCAATTATTCACAAAAATTGCTGATATTTTCAGTAAAAAAATTTGCAAAATTCTTTCGTAAATATTTGTATTTATTTTAATATACACTAGCATGAAAAATTAGAAAAACATGTTGCTATAGTAAATAGGGTCCCGCTTTACATGCAAATTTACACAAGGATGTGCATTGAATAAAGTTTGAAAATAGGGATGCCTCCCTAATTCTGCTAATATATATGTGTGCCATTGATGTGCTTATATGTCATTTCTCTATTATATGTTGAATCAAAAATAGGCACGACACCCAAAATAAATCGAAATAAAAAGATCTAGAAAATAAAGTAGGATATATTTGAACTTCTTATGCTAATTTGGAAAATTTAGGGACCACGTCCACTGTAATCTTGTTGCTTATAGATTACGGTCACAAATACAAGACTTTTACTGGTCTAACAACCTATAACAAATATGTGACTAGGACGGCGTAAAGAGAGAGAGAGAGTATAGAAGAGTGGAAAAGTTTTTTCCAACATAAGATTCAAGAAAGTAGAAAGGGAGATGAAGTCCCCTGGCCAATAAAATCATCTTGGCACCAATCAAAAGTGATCAGTATTGTAACAACCGAACTTTTAAGACATAGGAATTAATTAAATAATAAATAAATAAAATAATAAGTTTGTAAAATTGTCAGAATTTGATCATAGGAGTTGCAACTAGAGATGAGCGCAGTCGGTTAACCCCACCATCGATTAATATTTTCGATTAACCGAATTTCTCGATCAATGGGTTCGGTTGAGGTTGGTTGAATCGGTTAAGTCAGTAAACCATTGTATATATATTACTATATGTATACATGTATACTATAATATATATATATGTATTACTAATACACACACACACACACACACACATACATGCTAGCTACGAGACTCCTCATGAACCAAATCAAGGACATCAACATTCACAATAACATGGACGAAGATTTTTGGAGATGGAATGATTTGCCTAATGGTTTCACTTTTCAATCGGCGTGGGATGCATCAAGAACGCATCATCCTGATCTTGATTGGTGTAAAGTAATTTGGAATGGCATAAATTGTCCGAAAATGTCAATCTGCGCCTACATAGCGTTTCTCAATCGTTTATGTACTAATGACATAATGATAAATTGGGGATATGAGGTTACTCCTACATGTGTTTTATGCAATGAGGTTTTTGAAAATAAAGACCACATCTTTTTTCAATGCACGTACTCAACATACCTATGGACGAGATGCAGAATCAAGTGCGGCTTTCCTCCTCACCTGGACAGTCCCATGACGCTTGAGCATGAATTATCGGATATGAAAGGCTCCTTTGTTACAAACAACTTCAGTTATGATGAGGCTTGCTTGCTGCCTCATTATCACGGTTTACCACATATGGAGGGAGCGAAATTCTCGAATCCACAGTAACTGAGCGCTGAACAAGTTTAGATGGTGGGATTTATTGGAGCTAGATGTCAAATATTTGCTGAAGAAATCCAAGAAGAAGAAGACTATTATTGAAGGCAACAGATGGGGTATTGATTGTTTAGATGAAGGGTAGGTCTTTGAAGTATGGATGCTTCGCCATCTTTTTTGGGGATGAAGAAGATGCTAGATAGGTTTCACTGTTTGGCCAGATGCTTTAACTTCTTGCAAGTTCTGCTCAGTACATGTGTTTGGCTCAAGGGTTATTCGATTTATTTGTTTTGACCAAGTCATAGTCTTTATTTCTTTTATTTTTGTGGGTTCGGCAGCATATAAATGTTGTTATGTTTGCCACTATGTACATTTCTTTGTACCTTTATTGATGAATTGTCAATAAAACACCGCACTCATTTTTTCCATTCTAGACTTCACGCTGATTTCTAGCGTAGGTTTTTAACGAGGTGGTTTATCCGTTTTCAAAAAAAAAATACATACATAAATTTGTGTGTATATATATATATATATGTATATATTAGATCATCATAATTACTATATTAGTAATATATATTATATATACATACATATATGCACATATATATATATATATATGTATACATGTGTGTATATATATATTTTTGTATGTACATATATAGGTTCTAAGAAATGGTAATGATATTATTTATGTTATCTGTCTTATAATATATATATATATATATGTGTGTGTGTGTGTTATTGGTCTTAAAATATATATATATATATATACACACACATATATGTATGTATGTGTGTGTTTGCGCGTGTGTGCCATGGTTTCTAGGTACATGCGTGTGTATTTTTGGTAAACGATTAGCCAATGTATGTATGGTTAACCCTAATTTGGTCGATTAATATCGATCGGTTAACCAAATTAATCAGTTAATGTGGTTCAGTTAAGGTAGGCTGAATCAGTTCGGTCAGTTAATTGTAATAAATGCCCACCCTTAGTTGCATCATTGGGTTTGTGACAATCTTTTGGTCAATTTGCATACTTGGCTTGAAAGAACTAGAGTAAAAATGAAGGAGTTATTGAGAAAACAATATATATATATATAATTTGGCGTGGGTCAACCACTAGATCGACCCATTGGTTGACTCAGGTGGGGGTCGGGTCGTCCCACCCGCGCCTGGGAGCAAGCCACGCCCTGGCGAGACGTTAAAAACGAGACATGTTATTGTTTTAACGAGCTAAGTTGGCTGAATTTTATTGGTTAAAAATATGAACTGCGCTGATGTGGCAAGTTCCTATTGGTTGGATGATGTGACTTGCCTAGATTTAATTTATAAATTCAATGGCCTAAGATCTCTAGCTAAACCAATAAATAGACACCTAGACCTAGCAATTCTTTACAACACATTCTCTTCCCCTTTGAGTTCTCTTTTTGAGACGGGCCCGACCTAAATTTTTTTAGGGGAAAAGATTTATTAATATATATGTGTGTGTGTGTATACACTTTTTGGAGACGGGATCCACTGAGGCCATGGAAGAACGCATCACAACACAGATGAGTGTGTAATTATTTAAATTTTGTACAATTTAGGAAAATATGGTTTCTAATAGTTGTAGCGTTTTTTGTAGTTTTTCTTACAGTTTTAACTGGTTTTATGTATGTTAGTATAATTTGTAAGTCTTTCTATGTAAGGTATTGTCTATATATTTTCAGTCTTTTTCTTACACTTTTATTTTACTTAAGCACCATAATTTTCTCTCAGTCTTCTTCCCTTTTTTATTTTTTATCAATTATTTTTACAGTTTCTATACCTATTTGTCGTTTATGCCTAAAACATGCCTAGATCTGTACATGTTAGTATTTTGACGACTGGTGTAATCACTTACCAGAAAAGATCTTTGGTAGCGTTTCAAAGAATGCTACTACAGGTCCCGCAACTAAAAGTCAGGCTTTTTTGTTGCGTTTTGATAAACACTATTAATTGTTCCATATAACCGCGTTTTTCAAACACAACCAAAAGTATTCTACAGTGTTTAAAAAACTATCAAAACTTACATTTTTGGTTGCATTTTTTCTTAGACCTTTACTTTGATTTTCTATAGCGTCTATTTTGTGCAACTAAAAAGTTTTTGTTGCATTTATTTATGCCACAAGAAATTAGTATGGTATTTTACATTTATTTTAGCAGCATTTCTAAAATGCTAGTAAAAGGGATTGATTGTTTTGTAGAATTTTTTTAAAGGCTACTACATACTGTTAATGGCTCATATTATTTCCAGCAACCAGCTTTGTAATAGTCATATTAAAATCTGCAACACTTGTATAATTACCATATTCAAATCAATAGTGAACCAGTCTTATAATCACCATATTCGAATAATTGAGAACGCATTAGTTACATAAGTAATATCCATAATCATTTAGATAATAGTTGTTTGACAAAATGAGCAAATTCACATGCCGTAAGCATTCACAAAAATGTTTACACAGGTACTCGCTATTATCATAATACATATAACAATTGAAGTCACGTCCATTACTGATGATGGTCTTCACTCTGAAAAAGATAATTACCTGTAAACAGGTTCGATAATCAACAATAAGAATTCCCCCTGAATTATCAAATAACATTCAAACAATATTAATTGACGGTTATTAAAACAAGCACATGAACAATCAAGCCATCCATATCTCATACATGTGCATTGTTAATCCATTCGCAATCATAATGCAATGAGACAATGATATTCTATTATTATGATCCCATTCAAACTAAAATTTTACATTATGCATCTAGTTGTTCTACCAGACTTATGTTCGTAAACTACCAACTAAAGCAATAATATATTAAAATTTCTAAAACTACCAAAATTCATGATATTAATATTTGAAGGTTGAAAATATATCACTTCAAGCTCTAGTAATAAAAACCGACATAATTAATATCTGAAGGTTGATAATATATCAGTCAGATCAAACACCTCAAGCAAAATATAGAGAAGGCATTTAGCAATTAAACAACATATTGTAGATGAAACCAATGAAAAAATTGTAGAAGAGAAGATTTAAGTGGCTAACCTAAGGCGACAAATGGACGTAACTCTTTCAATCTAATTTCGTTAATCATTCCATCAGTATAAAAAACATACAACATATTGATCAAGATGGTACCGTCTTAGATTTTTTTGTTAACATCACCAGGGAAGCAATAAATTGGTTTACTGAATACACTGGCAATTCTATTGATAGTAGCTTTCCTTCTATTATTTATGAAAATATTGTAGTAGAACATTCAAGTGTGGACATGGAAAAGCCATTTGAAACTGAAGAACTAAAAAGGCAGTTTTTCAAATTAACAATAATGGTTGTCCAGGCCCTGAACGTTATAGCACTAAATTTTATAAGTTCCTGTAGGATCTTATAAAGACGGTTCTGCTAGAAACAATGAATGTTTTTTATATATTTGGGAGATTAGTTTACCTGGGTATCATGTCCAATGAACTCTTGTCCTAGAGTTAAAGCAGTTGCATCCAAAGTTGAATAATTTCAGCAAATTTGGAAGTGTTTCTAAATCCTGTACTGGGTTTCCCTATAATTAAGCAACAACTTAATGTCAAAAGAAAATGAACCTCATCCCGAAAGACATCCAAAGCAAAGTCATTGAAACAGCTGATGACCGCCTGTTGGACATCTATACGGAGACCATCAAGTGCCCTCATTGTAAACAGCAAGAGCCCGGGTTTTCGAGAAAAAAACATATGAATGTTCACTGAAGTACCTTCCCTTATCCTCACTTCCACCTATTTGTTGTAACCAGAAAGGGGAAAACATTATATTTCGCTTCAACAATACCATAAATGAATGCGCTATCATGATTTGTGCCACAACACAGAGAATTTTTTGCTTTACAATGAGCTGATATCTCTTATGCTCTAAGCATGTCTACATGTGTTTATCACATCATATCCTTTCATTTGATAATTATTGGGTTATTCAAAAGGATAGATGTACGATGGATGGTTAGGATTAACCGAGACTTTGGAGCAAGGGCACACAATAAAAGATTAACAATCTTTTACAAGACGTGGAATTAGAACTTTAAAATGTAGATATCGAGTTATGTTACATACGTACATGTGTTTGTGTGCGTGCATATGTGTGTGTATGTATGTATATATGCATAAGTATGTATTTCTAGAAGTAGAGGAAAATGGGAAACGAACCCTAGGTTGACCGATTGGGCTAGGCAAAGAACTAGGATAGAGCTCATCTTTGATGCGAGAAGGTGGCATAGGAATTTTTGGAGTTAAAGGATGAAAGCTCGATCTGGTTGGAGTTGGCAACTGAGAACTTGAAGATGTACATTCAAGTTCATTGTGCAGATCATTAATTCTTTACAGTAGTTCCTTCAAATACTTGGTAGCATCACCAAGAATGGAAGCTCTATCCATCTGCAGTAGCTCAAAACAGCTACTTACTCAATTGGAAAAATATGAAAGGAGGGGAAAAAACAATTTATGAATCAGCAGTTTACATCATGTAGCATTGAAATATTAAATTTGACCCATTACTGTTCGAACTTTCGGTTGCATACGCATGTTGTCTGAGTAATTATGGTCCCCTTAGAAAATTAAAAATTATTTTTCATGAAAAAACCATTATTGCTTATGTCGCGTGAACTTATGGTTCTACAAATCAAACCACTAGTGCAATTTTGCAGTTATTTTAGAATTTTGGTGTTGAAGAAATAAGTAATTATAGATGAAAAATAGTTGATGGCTAAAATAACTCAACATTAAAATATTAATTTCATAATAAAATTAGGTTATAAGTTTTGACACTATATTTATTTACAATCTTTAAAAAGGCCACAGAGAGACACTAAAAAAGTCAGCAAGCATAGAACTCTTAGTATCATCCAATAAATCACATATTTTATTCGCTCCAACATTTGGTTCCTCCTCGATGTCAACATCGTCGTTATCAACTTCAACGATAGGGAACATTGATCAAGTTGCATATTCAACCATATATTTTATAATATTTGACGTACTAAAGTCATCACCAATGACTTAATCTGATAGTTCTTGATTAACCCATATCAAATAATTGGGCATGAAACCGCAAATGAACCATAATCATATCTAATATCAATGCTTCAACAATTTGCACCTACTACATGGACAATGAATTTCTACGTCATTTTTGTTATTACTTAAAGCAAATTCAACAAATATATGTTCCCCGTTATAAAAATGTTCACTTATTTAGCTTTTCAGTTCCCTTCGTAGATATATTCAGCTCCCATTAATAAAATATTAACCATTTTTCCAACTGTAAAACCAGTAATAAATATTAAAAATTTATTGATTATATGTTCTATATTTTGTTTATATTTTACAGATTTACTGTAAATATACTAAATTATATGTGATTTTAACCATTTCACATAATATATAATTCATATTTTTTTATATGCTAAATCATATATTTAAGCTTTTTTTATATAGACTAAAGTATATTATATTTATAGCATGTGACACACAATATTGTATCAAACTTGATTTTAAATAAACGATTAACAGTTCATTGACATTTTTGTGACTTCTATTTTATTTGATCATTTTATTGTCCATTACAAACACAGTACTAATTACATTCTGTAAATCAGATCACTTTAGTGATTATCCAAATTTTCGGCAACACTATCCCCTTGTTTCTTGATCGTACACAAATGCATGTATACAAGGAACGAAAGGAATTACCATCAAAATTTTGTGAATCATCTAAAATGATATGATTTGAGAAACATAATTATTTTGTAATACTTGTAACTTGTCCAATACCGGGACAAATTTGACAAATATTGTATCAATTGAATATGAATGTTCGTTCTATAATAAAACGAATATCCATATAACAACCATATACAACACTTGTCAGACGGGGTCAAAAGTTCTTTTAAGGATTTAATAGTTGTTTGTATTTTACTGTTCTACCAAATTTAAAAATAAAGCACATTATGCATCAATTTGCCTATATTATACTACTTTATTAAATATATACTAAAGTATGTGATTTATATAATTTTCCATAAGTGGAAAATAGGCATAAGGACAAACATTGGAAAAAAAAAATGTCTGAAGGACATCAAGTTTTATTTTTAGGTTGAAGGACAAACTTTGAAAAAAAATTAGACTGAAGGACAATGCTAAGTATAATTAGCATTTTCTGCAGTGTAAAACTGAATAATGCTAGTTAAAACTAGCATTTTATGTAGTGTAAATAACTGAATATAATGCTAATTACATTTAGCATTTTCCTTCAGCTTAATTTTGGTTCAAATTTTGTCCTTCAGACTAAAAATAAAACTTGGTGTCCTTCAGCCTAATTTTTACAAAGTTTGTCCTTCTCCCTAATTAACTCTTTGCATAATATATAATTCGTGTTTGTTTACATACTAAATTAAGTATATAATTCATTTATATATTAAATTATCAATACAGGAAAATACCCTAAAGGACAAAATGAACAAAAAAATGTTCCATACGGACAAGACGGCAAAATCTTGTCCATAAGGACAAGTTTTAGTGTAAAGTGCGGAATTATAGTGGGCCCCTGAATTCCTCCCTTTACACTAAATTTTGTCCTTGAGAATTCCTTATGGAACACTTTTTTATTCCTTTTATCCTTGAGGGTAAAAACCCCATTATAATATTTAAAAAAACTAATTTATGTGTCATATAATATTATACCAAACTTGATTTTAAATAAACGATTATGGGAATTAATGCTTATACTCATACAATATTTACAAAACATATACATCAAATCATTCAAATCAAATCTTAACTAATCTAATAATAATTACCATAAAATGCTTATACTCCTAATCAATCCTAACAAAATCTTCCATAACATATACATCTAATCAATTATGACTAATAATTTTGACATTTTGATGATGATAATAGTAATTAGCATGCAATAGTGTATAATTGACATTTACTGATTATTAGGCATAAATTAGAAAATGTAAAATAATTAGGGTATAAGAAAAACCTTGTTTTGAGAGGCTCTGAGCGTGGAGAGAGGCAGCACACGGTGTTGGGTGGCATCAGAATTGGTTTGGAGGGCGTAATAGAGGTTGACAATGTTTGGAGAGGAGAGCGGAGGTGGGTTTTTTTTGTTTTTGGGCGGAGGATGGATAATGAAAAGCTCGTGGGTTGGAAGATGGATATGCAACTTATATTCAACTTCTAGCAATGGTCGCAAAACAGAAAATATAGCAACGGCTTCAAACGGTTAGTTTATTAAAATAACATTTTACCACGAAAATAACAAGTCATCGCTAGCCGTTGGCAGCTGTGGAAATCTCATGACTATATACAATGGCATGGCTAGGGGCTTCTGTTGGCGATGGCACAACGAATAATTTCAAACTTCGAAGGCAACAATTTCAAGCTTGCTTGCAAAAGACTGACAATGAAATATTTGTGTGATTCCTAGCTTAATGAAATACTAATTCGTTAAAGCTAATTGACATTTCAGCATTCTATAAATGTATTCAATTTTTTTATAAAAAAAACTTGAATGATGAGAGGGTCACATGCCACAGCCGGCCCTTTACCAAAGCGGCTGAAGCCATCGCGTTAGGCCTCAGCAAAAGTCAGGGCACCGTATGCTCACGAGCTACCAAAAGAAAAATAAAAAGTGAAAACAAAACCAGGGCACGCAGCTGCAACACTTGAATCGAACTCCGTGAAGATCAAAGTCCGAACTGAAAGCGACGGTGATAGGAGTGCTACTCGACTGCTATGGCGGACAATTAGTTCTCGACAAGACAAGGCAAAGGAACAATTGTACGGTCTTCACTCCTCAGTCCACACCCATAGGGTTGCGCGTCATAGTAGTCGATTAGGATTAGATTCAGTGATGAATGATTTGCAATTGTTTGCTTTCCTAGCCTCCTGACTATTTATGAAAAGGTATTTCATATTAGTCGATTCAATTTTGACTGATCGAGGATATTGCTGTTAAGTTTTAACTTTTTGTGTTTATTTTTATGTAGTGTATATTATAATTTAGCAATCTGAAGCTACGATTAGTGTTTTTGCTTTTAGTAATAGATCCCTATTCCATTTGTTCTTATTTTGATATCTTGAACAGTAAAAAAATATATTGTGTTTTAGAGTATAGTGACAGTTCAACTGTTCAATTTTGATCCTATTTGGTTTGTTAATATTTGATCTACAAAGATAACTATTGTGTTCTAGATTCCTGCGATTCAACTATTCACTTTTGATCCAAAATTTCATATATTTTAATTTTATGTTAGTTAATTGTAAAATATGGACATATTTGTATAATAATTAAATCAAAATGGGTATGTCTAGTTTGTTATTTGAAATAAATAGGTAATATTCAATGATTTGATAACTATTAATGGATTTTTCAATAGTTAATTAATGTAAAATTTATCCATAAAAAATTGAACTTGTTTTTGTAGTTAATGTTTTTTAGTTGAATCTTTTTAAAAGAATTTTGGCTTCGAATTACATGGCAAATATTTGTGATAATTTATAATGATAACTGCATTATTTTCAATATAAGGGCCTCAATTCTGCAATTTTCTTTAGGTACCAACACTCCTAGGACCAGCCCTGCACATGCCCTCCCCAGGCTGCAGGTGACTCCACCACTGGCTATATACTGTTGTTCTTGTAGCGTAGTGTACCGATTTGCTTTCAATACAGCTTCAGAGTTGTACAAGCAGAGGATGCAACCATCAAACACTAAATTCATGTTCGATAAAAAGACACAAGCGAACCATTTCACCTTAATTTATAATGCTGCCATATACAAGTAACAAAGCAGTTTTTGCAACTGATATACAATATTAATGTAACAACCCGTATTTTCAATAATCTGTAATAATGTAAATTGAGGCAGAATTTAATTCTAAAATCTGAATCAAGGGAAACGGGCTATGCCATTGCGTTCGTCTCGGAAAAATACGCGAAATAGAGTCCGAGTTTTCGAAAATCGGAATCCGTATGACCCAGTTAAGGCCCATGGAAGTTTTCAGAAATTTCCATAATTAAAACAGATTTAAATTTAAAATTAAAAACAAGGGTTTGGGCCAGCTGGGCCAAGGCGGGAAAAATCCCGCCAGGACCCGCATGTCGACAGGCCTGTCGACAGGGTCCTGGGCATGTCGACTGCCCTGTCGACAGCCCTGTCGACAGGGTGTGCCCAGGCAGTCTAGCCTGGTGCACCATTTTGATTTGGGCTGGGTCTTGGGGCTTGGTTCTAGAGGATTCCGAGATCTGACGGGCCAAAACTATCCTAGGGTTAATCCTATGGTCTAAATCACTCTAATCTTCTATAAATAAGCTCCTAATCCTACCCTAAAGCCTCATTAATCATTCTTGCAACCAAACTATGCCAAAATCCAAACTCTCATGGCCTCCACCCTCTTCATACAAATCCTAATTTAATTCCTAAGTGATTTTCCATGCATACAAGCATATTTAGGCTTGTATGATCCTCCTTAGCTTGCATTAGAGGCTTGTTTTTCAATTAGCACCATAAAAGAGGAGTTTTGATCAAGTTTGCTTGCATTTGGGGGTTGTAATTAGTTGCATAAGGGGTTCTTTACATTTGCTATAGTCATTTGAGCCCGCATAAGCATTGTAAGCCCTCTTACCTTCACTTTGTAAACTCTAAAGTTAATATGTGGTGAAAATTGAGATTTATGTGAGTTTATTTGATTATGCTTGCTTATGCGAACTCACTATGCCATGTTTTACATGTTTCACAAGTTATGCATATGCGGATTTACTATGCCATGTTTTACATGTTTCACAAGTTATGCATATGCGGATTTACTATGCCATGTTTTACATGTTTCACAAGTTATGCATGCATATGCGGATTTACTATGACATGATTTGCAAGTTTATTTGAGTATGCATGTTTATGCAAGTTTGCTAAGCCTTGATTTGCAAGTTAAATGAGTTATGCATGTTTATGCATGTTTGCTAAGCCATGATTTACAAGCTAAATGAGTTACGCATGTTTATGCATGTTTGCTAAGCCTTGATTTGCAAGTTAAATGAGTTATGCATGTTTATGCATGTTTACTAAGCCATGATTTACAAGTTAAATGAGTTATGCATGTTTATGCATGTTTGCTAAGTCATGATTTACAAGTTAATTGAGTCATGCATGTTTATGCAAGCTTACTAAACCTTGATTTGCAAGTTTAATTAGTTTTGCATGCTTATGCAAGTTTAAAATGACAAGTTGTGCATGTTTTGACAAGTTGTGCATGTTTTGACAAGTTGTGCATGTTTATGCAAGTTTAGTTGTGCATGTTTTGACAAGTTGCACATGTTTTGACAAGTTATGCATGATTATGGTAATATGCAAGTTCACTTTGCTAAGTTATGCAAGTTTAACACGTTATGCATGTTTATGGTAATATGCAAGTTCACTATACTAAGTGGTGCAAGTCTAACATGTTATGCATGATTGTTGTGCAAGTTTATCATGTATGTTGTGCCAAGTTCCCTCTTCCTATCCTTTATGCGTTATTACGAATATGTAAGCGATAGAATGACGTTGGGGGTTTTGGGTAAACTTAAAATACATGAAAATATAAGATTGGGAATTTACCTATTAAGTTAGGTCTACCCCTTGGGAATTTACCTATTAAGTTAGGTCTACCCAAGTATTTGTTGACTTGTAATTATGTTTTGAAATAAAGTGGACATGACACTTAGAAAACATAAGTGTGGCCAACTCGAGGTTGGGTTGAGTTTGTAGCGTAATCCTACCCGGAACCGACCGGCTTAACTAGTGGCTACAAACAATAGGACCCAATGTGAGAAGTTGGTCATATGGTGCCAAAACCCGAGGTTAGACTAAGTTGTGGTGTAAACCTACCCGGACCCGCCCGGCCTAACTAGTAACCACAACAAGGTCTAATGTGAGAGGTTAAGGTGCATTAAATTAATTAATGCCTCATGATTAGGGTTAAGTCAGGGTCCACTAATACTTAACCAATTCGGGAATTCAAGGGATTAGAATGTGGTTAAGTTGTGAACCGTTAGCTACACTTAACTAGTTTAATCCATGTGGGAGCTCAAGGGACTAGAATGGGGTTAAGCCACACTTAACCAGTTTAATCCAGGATTAGTGAAGGGTTAAATCACACTTAACCCTCTTGGGAAACCCTAGCAACGTGGTCTGTTCTAACAGTAATCCCAGTTTGGTATCATTCACAACCCTAGAAGCTAGGCTAGGGCGGGGCACGATTACTGGCAGATGTAAGCGACCAAAGGGCGATGGCCGAGTGGTACAGCGGTGCGGGTTCGGCGGGCTACGGACGTGCACGTAGTCCGATTTTGGACAAACTCGAGGCACGGGTACCAGTAGGTTAGGGCTGTGCATTATTGCTTAAGTGTCCGGGGTCGACAACCGAGGGCTTGATACACCCAAAGGTGGGCCCAACACAGACTACCTGCATCCATACGTGGGCCATATGGACACCAACACTTGACGTGTTAGGTTTATAGGGAGCCGATCGACTAGACCGTGGGGCTGGACCTTATACTAAGGTCACTTCATGTTATTGGGCCAAAGTTTGGGCTAAGGGATCAATATCTGTTATGTTGGTTTGCTAGTACACCGTGGTGCAGAACTTAACCTTGTATATGCGATGACACCTCTATCTATCTTGTAGTTAATTTACCATGCCAGTATGTTGTTATCTATGATCACCTCAGTTTCCATCATGATGTTAACTTTATTAGTTTATAGACTGATCGTAGCAGGGCTTACTCAGTCTTTTTGACTGACCTGTTTTCTTTCGCCTCTTTTCTTCCGTTTCCCCCCCCCCAGGTTCTCAGGGAGGGAATACTGGAGCCTAGCTTGGACTTTAGCTGCTTCCTTGGATAGCTCAAGTATGCTTTGGACTCGAGCCGCTATGGTTTATCACTGATATTTGGGGATAGTACTTATGTATTTTTCAGTTTATCAGATGATGTATTTATCTAGACTTGTAATTTTGGGAAATTGACATTTTGATGTACCAGACTTGTGTTTTGAAATGGTTTATAAATCTTCCGCTGTTTTATTTGCTTACTCTGTTTATTTACATATATATATATTTCATGTCCTGCCTTGCTATATCATTATGCATGTTTACCAATAATGCCCCCTCCAAAGCTAGTGCATTCCTTTGCGAGTGACCCTGGCGGAGGTGGGGTGTTACATTTGGTATCAGAGCATATGGTTTACGAGAAGGGATAAAAAGGTTTTAAAACTCTTTGAAAAACTATTTTCAAAACCAAGTATAAAGTATTTTCCAAAGAAAAGTCTAGTTGTTTTTAAAGGCTATTCCCCAAAAGCCATTAGCACTATCCTTTGACTCCTCGTTTGAACTCTTTTCTTTTCGTTTCCAGCATGTCTGATAATCTCATCTTGCCCGAAGGAGTAACGATACCCGATTGGTTTCGTCGGTACTTGGAAGTCACGGCACCGGTCCCGGGTGTCCCTAATGTTGTCTCCCCAGTCGAGGCCGCTGTTCCTCCTCCTCCCGTAGTTGATGTTTCTCTTCCCCCTTCCCCCCCAGCATCCTCAGATTGACTTCGCCGAGATTTGCCGAGATTTTAAGGCGATGGGTTGCAAGAATTTCTTTGGAACCGAGACTTTTGTAGAGGCAAGGAATTGGTTGAAAGAGACCGAAGATCTTTTAGCCACCTTTGATATAGGTGACCGCAGGAAGGTTCTATTGGCAGTGTGGTTGCTAAAGGAAGAAGCTGCACGTTGGTGGGTAGTCACCACCACTACTAGGCCAATTGAGACTTGGGATGACTTTAGAGGAAGGTTTGGACTGAGATTCTTATCACTGAAGCAAGGGGACATGACTATTAGGGAATACATAGATAAGTTTAACCAACTGGCTCGTGTCGATTTAGACTTGGTTAATACAGCTCAGAAGAAGGCCCTACACTTTGCTCTAGGATTAAACAAGCCATTACGTGATTTGGCCATGTCTCATATACCGTTGGGGGCGACTTTCGAGAGTTTAGTGAATTTGGCCCTACTTCAAGAAGAAGATAACAATGACAGGAAAGAGGTCAAGGCGAGTGAGTCTCAAGACAAGAGAATAAATTCCGGAAAACGGGGCAAGAATATAAAATGTAGCTTCTGTGGTGAGTTTGGACATTTCAGCAAGGATTGCCCGAGGAAACAAGGGCAAGGTCAGACTCAGTATGCAGGACTATCTGGAGGGCGAATTCATCCCCTCAACACCGTTCTTCCAGCTTATGATAGAGGTAGTGTTTCTGTCGAAAATCTTGTTTGCATTTTCTGATTTTTCCTGTTCGAACTTTGTTTGATTCTGGCACATCGCATAGTTTTATTTCATCTGATCCAGTTGAAAGTTTTGCACCTAAGTACTAGTATAGTTGATGATCCCGTATGTGTTTCAAATCCAGTTGGGGGTTCGGCCCGTTTGTCTATGGTCTGAGTGGATTTGAAAATTTCTATCTTGAGTATAGAATTCTCGTGGGATGTTTACATTCTCGGTTTCAGGGGATATGGGTTGGTTTTGGGCATGGAATGGTTGTCCTATTTTGGAGCCATTCTGGGTTTTTGTATATAGGGTTGTGAGGCTCATGACTCGCCTCAGCCGTACCCTTAGAAATTTCTAGCAACCCTAGGGGTCCCGTCATGTTATGTTATCTTGAATCCCTCAACTCGTCTATCGATAGTTTGCAATCTGTGAGGGTGGTCCGAGAATATCCTGATATCTGGGGAAAAAGGGGTTATCCCTAGACGTGGGATAGATTTCCGTATTTTCTGGTTGGTAATACCAAGCCAGCTTCGGGGCCAGCTAGGCACGTGACCTCACGAGATGAGAGTTAAGAAAGCAAGTCAAGGAGTTGCTTGAGAAGAACTTCCTGAGACGAAGCATTTTCGAGTAGGGTGCTCCAGTAGTATTCGTTACTGATGTGGACGGTTTGTGTCGCTTATATGTTGATTGTCGTGAGATAACCGTTACCAAGGATCAATGATTTGTTTGATCATCTTGTAGGAGCATCCGTTTTCTTTTGATCTAGCTACCGGATTCCATCAGCTTAGGATGGCTGAGAGTGGAATTGACAAGACTGCGTTTAGGACTCTGGATGGGTTTTAGAATGGCTAGTCATGCTATTTGGCTTGACTAACGCACCCACATATTACGTAAACTTGATGGGTAGGGTGTTTAGGAAGTCCTTGAACAAGTTTGTCAGGGTCGTCGAAGACGATATTTTTATCTCCTCAAAAACAACGAGGAAGAGCATGCTAGACATCTCGAGAAGGAGATGATGGATACGCTTAGAGCCACCAGTTGAAGGTCAAGTTCTCCAAATGTCACTTTGGAGGAAAGAAGTTGGATTTCTTGGGCACATAGTTCCTAAGTAAGGCTTAGCGGTGGATTCCGCTAAAGTGGTTGCGGTTTAAGACCGGAAAACTCTGAGGAGGGCAATTGAAGTAAGAAGCTTTCTCCGTTTGGCTAGTTAGTTAGCATTCCCTGAGCTTAGACTTACTCTTCTGGATCAAGAAGGGGGTTTCACAGGAAGAAGACCCGCAGTTAGTCAAGAACATGGACCAGTTGATTCGAGGCGAGATGTTAAGTCACCTCGCTAGATATATTATAGATGACAAGGGATGACTAAGACGCGAGGAGAGATTATGTGTTCCTCGAGTAAAAGACTTGGTGAAAGAAGGTTCTTGAAGGTGCGCATCACTCGAGGAGGTGGCCGAGTTGGTCTCAGGATACATGTTGTGCCACCAGGTTAAGGCCAAGTCATAGAAGCCCAGTGGGCCATTACCTTTATTGGAGGTTCCGCAAGGGAAATGTGAAAACATCTCGATAGATTATGTGGATGGACTACCTAGATCAAAGAAAGGGAATACGGATATGAGGGTCATAATAGGTAGACTCACGAAGAGTGCTCATTTCAGTCCAGTAAAGAGCGAGAGGACTGCATCATGGTTAGCAACGGTTTATCCTCAAGAAGTTGGCCAGTTTTGAAATAGCCTACAGGAAGCCATGGGTAGGCAACTGAATCTAGGTATGGCCTATCACTCATAGGCGGATGGTTCATTTCGATTAAGCATGAGTTATAGAAAATCACGTTTATAAGGACAATTGGCAACATGGATTGGTATTTTCAAGAAAAATTCTGCTGCGTGGAATACTTTATAGACGAGATCCAGGATTCACTAGTGAATTTTGGAGAGCTTGCATGAAATCATGAGGTTATAATTATGTTTAAGCCAAGTATATAGAAAGAAGAATAAGTGGAAAAGAAAGACGAGAAGCGATAATGAAATGAGTTCCAACTCGAATTTGGGAAATAGGAGTTAGGAAGCCAAGGAATCATGAAGTGAAAGATAGTCAAAGCACAGTAGAGTTAAGCTCAAGGAAATGTGACTAAGAAGAGTGAAGACTAGATACGCGCATCATATCTCTTTTTAAGAGTGCATCCTTGATCCTTGTTTTCCTGTGGAGCTTGCTTGCAAGTTATCTTTTGTATATATCCTCTCGGTCCCATTCTCGATCCTATTTCTGTTGTAAACTCCATAAGGGGGTAAGACTCATCGGTTAGTACTATATATTAAAGTTTGAATGGATTTCTTGTAATCCAAAAAGGAGTTTATCTAGTTTATCTAGTTTATCGTGTTTATCTTGTCATGAGAACCTTAGGTAGAAATCCTTTGGATGAAACATGTGTTTGAGACATGTTATGTTTGATGGTTGCAAGTGGTTGCAAGTGTTTGCAAGTGGTTACTCGTGGATGCATTATACACATTAGGCACTAGATCGGCTCACACACTCTTCATGTTGCATATGCATGAGTGTTTACGCTTATTCATGATTGAAACTTGTTGTGCCACCACATGGATGTTGCATATGGGTGAATGTTATGTGCACTCATATAGATACTATGAATTTAGGGATTTGCATACATATGGATTCATTTCACTGACATACATATGCATTAAGGAGGTTTACTGTATCAGTAACCGCCTGGTTTACATACATATGCATTAAGGAGGTTTACTGTATCAGTAACCGCCTGATTTTTGCATTAGGTAAGTACATATACACACACTTTTGCATATGTTCATCCAGCATTTAGAATCTTGTAAGGACAATGATTGCTCGTGGATGATGCTTTGAGTAGATGGATGATTGGATGGTAGGATATGTTCTTCCTAACTTGAAGATTTCGGGGACGAAATCCTTTAAGGAGGGGAGAATGTAACAACCCGTATTTTCAATAATCTGTAATAATGTAAATTGAGGCAGAATTTAATTCTAAAATCTGAATCAAGGGAAACGGGCTATGCCATTGCGTTCGTCTCGGAAAAATACGCGAAATAGAGTCCGAGTTTTCGAAAATCGGAATCCGTATGACCCAGTTAAGGCCCATGGAAGTTTTCAGAAATTTCCATAATTAAAACAGATTTAAATTTAAAATTAAAAACAAGGGTTTGGGCCAGCTGGGCCAAGGCGGGAAAAATCCCGCCAGGACCCGCATGTCGACAGGCCTGTCGACAGGGTCCTGGGCATGTCGACTGCCCTGTCGACAGCCCTGTCGACAGGGTGTGCCCAGGCAGTCTAGCCTGGTGCACCATTTTGATTTGGGCTGGGTCTTGGGGCTTGGTTCTAGAGGATTCCGAGATCTGACGGGCCAAAACTATCCTAGGGTTAATCCTATGGTCTAAATCACTCTAATCTTCTATAAATAAGCTCCTAATCCTACCCTAAAGCCTCATTAATCATTCTTGCAACCAAACTATGCCAAAATCCAAACTCTCATGGCCTCCACCCTCTTCATACAAATCCTAATTTAATTCCTAAGTGATTTTCCATGCATACAAGCATATTTAGGCTTGTATGATCCTCCTTAGCTTGCATTAGAGGCTTGTTTTTCAATTAGCACCATAAAAGAGGAGTTTTGATCAAGTTTGCTTGCATTTGGGGGTTGTAATTAGTTGCATAAGGGGTTCTTTACATTTGCTATAGTCATTTGAGCCCGCATAAGCATTGTAAGCCCTCTTACCTTCACTTTGTAAACTCTAAAGTTAATATGTGGTGAAAATTGAGATTTATGTGAGTTTATTTGATTATGCTTGCTTATGCGAACTCACTATGCCATGTTTTACATGTTTCACAAGTTATGCATATGCGGATTTACTATGCCATGTTTTACATGTTTCACAAGTTATGCATATGCGGATTTACTATGCCATGTTTTACATGTTTCACAAGTTATGCATGCATATGCGGATTTACTATGACATGATTTGCAAGTTTATTTGAGTATGCATGTTTATGCAAGTTTGCTAAGCCTTGATTTGCAAGTTAAATGAGTTATGCATGTTTATGCATGTTTGCTAAGCCATGATTTACAAGCTAAATGAGTTACGCATGTTTATGCATGTTTGCTAAGCCTTGATTTGCAAGTTAAATGAGTTATGCATGTTTATGCATGTTTACTAAGCCATGATTTACAAGTTAAATGAGTTATGCATGTTTATGCATGTTTGCTAAGTCATGATTTACAAGTTAATTGAGTCATGCATGTTTATGCAAGCTTACTAAACCTTGATTTGCAAGTTTAATTAGTTTTGCATGCTTATGCAAGTTTAAAATGACAAGTTGTGCATGTTTTGACAAGTTGTGCATGTTTTGACAAGTTGTGCATGTTTATGCAAGTTTAGTTGTGCATGTTTTGACAAGTTGCACATGTTTTGACAAGTTATGCATGATTATGGTAATATGCAAGTTCACTTTGCTAAGTTATGCAAGTTTAACACGTTATGCATGTTTATGGTAATATGCAAGTTCACTATACTAAGTGGTGCAAGTCTAACATGTTATGCATGATTGTTGTGCAAGTTTATCATGTATGTTGTGCCAAGTTCCCTCTTCCTATCCTTTATGCGTTATTACGAATATGTAAGCGATAGAATGACGTTGGGGGTTTTGGGTAAACTTAAAATACATGAAAATATAAGATTGGGAATTTACCTATTAAGTTAGGTCTACCCCTTGGGAATTTACCTATTAAGTTAGGTCTACCCAAGTATTTGTTGACTTGTAATTATGTTTTGAAATAAAGTGGACATGACACTTAGAAAACATAAGTGTGGCCAACTCGAGGTTGGGTTGAGTTTGTAGCGTAATCCTACCCGGAACCGACCGGCTTAACTAGTGGCTACAAACAATAGGACCCAATGTGAGAAGTTGGTCATATGGTGCCAAAACCCGAGGTTAGACTAAGTTGTGGTGTAAACCTACCCGGACCCGCCCGGCCTAACTAGTAACCACAACAAGGTCTAATGTGAGAGGTTAAGGTGCATTAAATTAATTAATGCCTCATGATTAGGGTTAAGTCAGGGTCCACTAATACTTAACCAATTCGGGAATTCAAGGGATTAGAATGTGGTTAAGTTGTGAACCGTTAGCTACACTTAACTAGTTTAATCCATGTGGGAGCTCAAGGGACTAGAATGGGGTTAAGCCACACTTAACCAGTTTAATCCAGGATTAGTGAAGGGTTAAATCACACTTAACCCTCTTGGGAAACCCTAGCAACGTGGTCTGTTCTAACAGTAATCCCAGTTTGGTATCATTCACAACCCTAGAAGCTAGGCTAGGGCGGGGCACGATTACTGGCAGATGTAAGCGACCAAAGGGCGATGGCCGAGTGGTACAGCGGTGCGGGTTCGGCGGGCTACGGACGTGCACGTAGTCCGATTTTGGACAAACTCGAGGCACGGGTACCAGTAGGTTAGGGCTGTGCATTATTGCTTAAGTGTCCGGGGTCGACAACCGAGGGCTTGATACACCCAAAGGTGGGCCCAGCACAGACTACCTGCATCCATACGTGGGCCATATGGACACCAACACTTGACGTGTTAGGTTTATAGGGAGCCGATCGACTAGACCGTGGGGCTGGACCTTATACTAAGGTCACTTCATGTTATTGGGCCAAAGTTTGGGCTAAGGGATCAATATCTGTTATGTTGGTTTGCTAGTACACCGTGGTGCAGAACTTAACCTTGTATATGCGATGACACCTCTATCTATCTTGTAGTTAATTTACCATGCCAGTATGTTGTTATCTATGATCACCTCAGTTTCCATCATGATGTTAACTTTATTAGTTTATAGACTGATCGTAGCAGGGCTTACTCAGTCTTTTTGACTGACCTGTTTTCTTTCGCCTCTTTTCTTCCGTTTCCCCCCCCCAGGTTCTCAGGGAGGGAATACTGGAGCCTAGCTTGGACTTTAGCTGCTTCCTTGGATAGCTCAAGTATGCTTTGGACTCGAGCCGCTATGGTTTATCACTGATATTTGGGGATAGTACTTATGTATTTTTCAGTTTATCAGATGATGTATTTATCTAGACTTGTAATTTTGGGAAATTGACATTTTGATGTACCAGACTTGTGTTTTGAAATGGTTTATAAATCTTCCGCTGTTTTATTTGCTTACTCTGTTTATTTACATATATATATATATTTCATGTCCTGCCTTGCTATATCATTATGCATGTTTACCAATAATGCCCCCTCCAAAGCTAGTGCATTCCTTTGCGAGTGACCCTGGCGGAGGTGGGGTGTTACAATTAATACGCAAAACGGTTAAGAAGATAAGTGAAGACACATGAGAAAGAGATTTTGTACCAACCCTCATGAATGGTATAGCGATAGTTTTACTTTATGCGTGAGGCGGAATTTAGGGGAAGATATTGTGGTTGAGACTGCTTGTGTCTAAATTTGTGTCAACGTTTTGAGTCTAAATAGACTTTCCTATATATATATATATATATTTATATATATATAGTGTGTGTGTGTGTGTTGCTAAGGGCACCACAATATGTTCTTCCTAATACCACAATTAAAAAATTAAAACCCAATAAATTTTGTATGCTTCCTAATACCACATTACATCTCCATTGTCATCTCTCGCTCAATTGTTATTTGCCGAACTAATCACGTACTCAACTAATCTGAAAACTCTAATCTCTCCTATTACTAATCTTTACATCCATCGCGGAAAAACTCAAATTGTCTTCTTAATACCACGCTGTATTCGTTGTTCGTCATTGACAGTAGGTTTCTTTTGTTGCAATGTTGCAAACTACTTCTTTGATTTTAGTGAATGATCAAAAGAATGATTAATATCAGTTGCCAAAATTTTGGAAGAACAAGCTCGGTGGATAAACAAATAAACGATTTGAAGTTACCCTATAATCTTCGTGTTGATTACGTAAATTATTGAATACAGAGTCTCTACAATTCTATTGTGTAGTATTTGTAGTTGCATCATTCTTTTCACTCTGTTACGTAGTCGATTTTTAATATTTTAGTTGCTGAACAATTTCTGGTATCATGACTAAATATTGAGAGCTAATTCGTTGACCCCATTTTAACTAGGGTCACCATGACACCATTAACATTGTTAGTGATGTGGAACTAAGATTTAATGGAAGAAATTCAGTGGTCAATCACAGCCCTACACCACTAACATCGTTAGTGGTGTCATGGTGACCCCAGTTAAAATGGGGTCAACAAACTCGTATTGCTAAATATTTTACAATTGTCACAAGAAACAGGTTTGTATTCATTCAAAACTTGAATGTTAATCACCTCGCCATCATAATTCTGGCCACATGCAGAAAGCAGGTAGCTAAAATTGGCATTAACTAAAGGTTTAAAATTTAAATCATCGAGTTTAATCCAAATGGTAACAATAGAAATAGGGTAAAACAGTGTGATAACCCCTATTTTTTAAGTGTGTGGGATTAAGAAGATTGTAATACTAACTGTTGTGGTATTTTTTAGTCGTGGTATTAGGAAGTTGATATTGGGTTGTTCTTAGCACCACACTATAGTGTGTATGTGTCTATATATATATATATATATATATATATATATATATATATATATAGGGACAGGATCAAGAGCACCCTAAACAGTGCAGTACCTCTTTAACTTTCCTGATTTCCACCACATATCCCGGTTTCTTTCTCCTTCCACTAACTCTCTACCTCCACTAACTTATTTAATAATAAATAAACCAGTAGAAATAAAAGGGGTTGCGTTAACAGAGTTAACTAAACCTAGTTATTAACTAAATAAATGGCTCTTGGTATAGTTTAACGGATACTAATGAATTGGTAATTAAGCATTTACAACGAATACAGGGCAAATAATTGACTCAGCCCTAACATGCTCCTCCTTTATGATGATGTGAGCTGTGGCTTAGAGCATCTCCAACAAGATTCATGGTCTGAATATTACAACACATAATATTCAGCTGAATATTACGTGTTGTACCCAACAGAAAAGAAAAAAAATTACATCGCGAGCCTATTTTATCGGCTCGCGACAGCAGAAAATGCCAAAAAATTAATTTGGCATTTACTGCTGTCGCCAACCAAAAAAATAGGCTCCGGGGCCAATTCCGAATTCAGAATTGGCCCCGTAATATTTTCTTGAATATTACTACTTGTAATGGCTATGGGGTGCTTTTTGTCTTCAAATTCAGAATTCAGGGATTGAATTGGACAGTCGTTGGAGATGCTCTTACTGAATCATTATTCCAGTCCATTATGTGCATATATTTAACTGCAACACATGCTTTGTTTTTCTGCCATGACTGATAAATAAAACATGAACAGGGATAAAGCCTAGACTAGCTGATATAGATACGCAATTACGTGGTACTTGATAGCTTAAGCAAAAAGCATTATTTTATATAATAGGTATTTAGTTTAGTTTAGTTATTACTTAGGAAAAAATTCGCATTTAGCCTTAGATTTAAAATATTATTACATATTTAGCCAACTTTTAAAAATATTTATAGGAAACGACCACTTTTAAGCATTACGCATTTTATTGGTGATTTTAGAAAGTCTCAAACTAAAGACTATTGAAAAATAGCAAATATAGAAGAAAAATATTAGTTGGTGATTTTAAAAAAATGATAACTAATTTTTATTTTTATTTTATGTTGGCAATTTTAAAAATATCGCAGATTAGCGACCTTTAGAAAATCGTCAATTAGAAACTTTTGTTCAAAATGCATCCTGGTCAAAACAAGACTGTGTCTGTAAATATAATCAAAAGTGAGTTAGGCCTTTAATAAATTTTAAAAGCTAAGGCTAAATGGAAAAAATTCCTATCGCTTAACATGTCATGCAATTAGGTGGTCAATGAATTATCCGACTGCATGAAAATACACCGCTTTCGTTAACAAGGACCAATCAACTTCAAATAATAACTACGGCAACCGTGCGGTATCCACCATGAAGCATTAATTTCGACCGCACCAGAAAACTCATGCTCGTCATTTTCTTCTACTGACTAGTATCAACATATAAGATACAGGGCCCGTTCGCAGTAAAAAAAAAAGTGGTTCGTTACCATTGCGTTAGCGTCTGACGCGTCGGACTCCAGCAACGACTCCAACCAGGTAAACTGCACGCTTCGTGAACGGGAAAAACTGAGCTGGTTGCATCGGACGCGTTCGACGCAAAGCAATTAAAATGTCTATTCTTATTTATTAATGAAAACACATGTAGCTCAGTTGGTACATGTGCATGCTTTGCTCTAGATAGAGTAGAGATCAAGCCCACACCTGCACCCAATTTTTTTATTGTTTTGATGTACACTGTTTATTAATGCTTAATGTCTACTGTAGACTATTTGTTAATGCTTAATGCCATTTTTCAAAAAAAATTATTGCAAGTTGTTAATGTTTAATGTTGTTATGATGTATTTGTATCGATTATATTGTTGTTTAAAATGGTTTCAACACATTCGCTAATTAGATTTAACGATTCAATTAAAAATTAGTATTTAATTAATTCATAACAAATAGTTTAACAAATAAATACCACGCTCAAATATCCTGTTCGCAGTAAAAAAACACACTCCCCGTTCACTACAGTGTCACGGTCAAATACACCGCTTAAATGCCACTCTCAAATATCTCGTTACCGTTCGCTGAGAATGCACCCTAAGATGTGGTTCGCAGCAATTATTTGCCTCACTCCACATAAAAAGAAACAGGGCAACTGGTTTGTTCGCTGAATGCAGATACCTAACACGTTTGATTTGTTAATTAACAAAATTTATACTTTTTAAAATTTTCAAAATTAGTAATCTATGCAAACGAGGTCCACGTCATTTACAGCGGTGTAATCATATCAAAATCCTCTATGTTATATGAACCAAATTCGAATAATTTATGGTTTTTTAATCAAACCGACCGTTAAGGAGGTTTCCCTGCTGTGGATTATAATCAATTTTCTTCTGAAGCCAAAAAAAAGCGTTCCATGTTTCACGCATTTTCTAATGTCAGCGTATAAACCCTGAATCCCGCCGCTTCTTCCTCCTTTCATATTGATTTCCTCCGACTTCTGTTGATATATTCCCTAAATTTACGTATCTTCCTCCTTTTATACCTTTCCTTCTCCGTTGATAACAACAATTCATCGATTTCGATTGCAACCTTTTTTCACCTTCGATTTCAATTCATCGATTTTCGATATAACTAGCGACATCGGGGTTTCTTCGGCAACTTATCTTCCACGCATAATCATTTCAAGCAACATCAAGTTCGATTCTGATTTCCTTTGAAATTGATTAATCTAATTAGACTCAATTTATTTCCTGTGAAATCCGTAACATTAGGAAGATTTTGTTTAGCTTTACGACTATTTTTTCCCTCCTTTATTGTTATTTTTTTAAATAAGAAGAAACAAATGTGGATTTTTCTGAGAAGCCAAAATTTTAACCTTGCATTATAAAGTTGACAAAATTATATGAAGGTATTTAATCTGTTACATATTCACAAAGAATTTTAATATGGGGTTTCTTGTCTAGTTCGCATTAATTACTTGGACATCCCGTTTTATGGAGACAGTAAAAGTCATTCTACGTTGATGCAATTTACTTGAAAAATATAAATGTACAGTGAGTTTTTATTTAGAAATATTTGATTTTCTTCCTTATTTGAATATACGATACAGTTTTCTACCCTATGTTCTCTTTTATCATTACAAATTTCATATAGTTGGAAAGAAATCCACGTCTGAACCAGTTATTTTGTGGTCTATGTATTATTAAAATGTTATAATTCATACTAGTGCTTGTTTTGAACTTATGTATCTGGATAAGAGTGAAAGTTGGATGTACAAGACCGGACATGAGAGAGTTCATCTTGGATTTCAGAACTATAATTGTATAAGTTTGGATTGAGTTGCAAAATTTTAGTGTGTAAGAATTTTCATCCCAGAAATATAATTAAATATTTGAATTTTAGTATAAAAGTAAATTTTAGTCCTACAACTCTTAATGTTTAAATTAAATCATAGTTTTCAACTTTCAGCCTATCGCAAAACATTCCCGGGTTTTAGAAGTTAAAGCAACACCTGAGCAGCGTTAAGCAGAGAAAAAGTTTTGTCACCTTGCTTGGCTCCAAATATAACATAGCCCCTTGTATATGATTTAGCACTATAATGTACATATTTGACTTCTGCGCCAAATAGTTATGTTACTTGCAAGTATTTAGTTCCTAACGATGATTTTGCATTTTGTAAAAGTATTAAAGTAGGCAAACTTATTATCATGATCAACTATATTAGACATGCATAAGAAATGAATAATCTCATAAGCAATGATTAATCTAATTAGTGTAAAATCACATGACAATTTTGGACAATAGGTACTATTTTGATTTACTTTCTATTGATGTTCTAATTGATCAAACGACAGTAATATTTCGCTGTATACATGGATTGAGTGGTGTCTTTTTTTGTGAGGTCTTTTTCAAGGTTGTTGTTTAGTGCATTCACTACGTTATAGTAAAATTATTCCCTAGAAATTGTTCTGGACTTTCTCTTTTCATGTTGGAAATCATTTTTTCAATTTAAACATGAATGTATATCTTCAATTTTAAAATGAATGTAATTTGAAATTATATGCTCATACAATGTATAGTCATCTATTTTACTTAGTTTGCAAAAGATTTTCAAGCTACATAAATGATATACTTAAACTAAGGGATATGGTACCAGATTTCACTAACATAGAATGTTATTTCGTTTTTCGGGTGTACATGTCACTATATTTATTTATTGTTAGTTTTATAACCTTTTGACTTGAAGTTCATCATTTTATTTTACGTTGTGCATATCATCTGTTTGCATTCAAATTAGTATTATCTATGATTTCCACTATGCTCATTGTGATTTCTTCTTCACCTGTCTCATAACTTTATATTTTTTATTCATTATGTTTTTATTTTTTAAAATTAGGAAATATGACTCAAAATGTGCATCAAATTGATTTGAATGCATTTCCCTTGTGTACTGATGATGAGTTACCATTTCAAGAAGACATAAGTCAAATTACAGAGGTGTCAGCATCACAGTTTATCCATCAAACTGTTAAATTTTCATCTTTTTCAGATTTCACAACGCATTTTTATCATGTTGTTTTTATTTAAATAAATTTGTTATGTTGTTACAAATGATAAATGAAGTCAATTCTGATTCTTGGGCTTTTAACTTTTCAGGCAGGTATAAGGCATGATACGAATTACATTGATTTGAATGTTGTGCCTTCATCCAACGATGAAAATGACCAACCATTAGATAATAATTCATATTTCCAAGTCACTTTGAAAAAAACACAGCCTAGAGACAAGGTGATTCATTCAACATTAGTTATCATTAAATATTTTGTGTTGAACATTCAAATTACTAGAATTAACATTAAATTGTCTATCAGTTGTGGTATTTATAAATTAAATTTTTTTTACACGTGTAGGTGATATGCATAATATTGATTGAATGCATTTCCCTCTCTAAACAATGACAAACAAGATGATGAATGGATCAACCATATGCAAGACGTCCATGCAAGAATTAATTTAGCTATGCAGGTTTTCATTGTATAGATTTATAACTTTTAAAATATAATGTCAAGTTTTAGCATATGAACTTGTGTTTTGGTCTTTTAATTCGAATATTATTATATGGTTTTTAATATACGAATTTAAATTATACACGTATATCACATGATGTAATAAACAAAACTACAACTAGAGAGGTACCTATGTCACATTCGAATGCTTTATATGTTGATCCAATTCTTTTAAAGGAACTTTTGATACATCCAAAAGGTTAAAAACTTCCACTCCATCTTGTTCCAGTACATGTGATAATTTTGATGATTCTTTTGGTGCTTTTGGTCCATTTGACTTTTCATGCGCTTCGGAAAGGTATATTAATCTCTGCATATAGTTTAAATGTGATAATAGTTGATTAAACGTATTACTTTGAGAAATTTGCTAATATAAGAAATTTTAATATAACAGAGACTTGTCGATGTTTAAAAAAATTAATGAAATCATGGATAAATATAGAAGAAATCGTACATCTACCCAACGAGCTAGACGTTCGAGTCAAACTATTGAAGAACAACACAGAAAATCACTTGATGCTGCATGACATAAAGAATTTTGAGCTGCTCGTAAAAATGCGAACATGATTAGTAGTTCATCTCCCATTGCATAAATTACCAATGCCCAGAAATTTAGAAACTCATGTCAAAATATTCAATGGAAAAATTGTCAAGCTTTCTCTCGAATTTTTCCAGATCTAACCGTGTCACCAACTTCTTTTCTGATTGTTGCACGGATAAACCACAACTTGGTCTTCCTTATTTGTTCAGTTCTGAAAATTTGATGGACCCCAGATCCGTTTCGCTTGTATTATCTTATCTAACAAGTTTAGAGCAAATATTAATTGCTCATTTTCATCCTATTTTGTCGGTTTATCGTTTTAAAGGGCAACAATATAAATATAGTGGAAATATTATTAATTTTCCTCAAGATATCAATACAATCGCATGTTCTCTTCCTTTCAGGTTGGAAAATTTATCCGCAATATTAACTGTCAACAGAAATGGAACACACGAAAGTAAGGAATTTCGAGTAAGACGTGAGCATGTAAGATAAGCACTACTCTGGCTTAAAACACATAATATTTATTACTCTAATGTGCAGATTAATGAAATATCTCTTCATGAGCTACCATTCGATGGAGTGCCCTCTAGCGTTCCTTATATTTCAGATAATTCACAGACAAATTCAACGCAATATTCTGATGATGATGCACGAGGATCACCGGAGTTTGAAAACAAAGTAACAGACATTGATGAATCTTCGACATCAGGTGCAGTCACTTCTTCAGTACAACCAAATCAGCAAGCCCACATTCTGTCTCTTTTGGAACATCAAGAAAAGTATAAAACAGTTGTTCAAATGTCGATCTCATCAAATGTTACTGATGAGTTTAATACTCCTGGGTATATCTCCACGGCATTTCCATCATTGTTTCCATCAGGAAGTGCTGATTTGAGACAAGCTCAACCAAGGAAAATTAGGCCTTTACAATATTTTCAATATCTTATGAAATACCATGATCAGAGATTTTCAAAGATCCAAGATTTCGATACTTTGCTTATAACTCAATTAGTAGATGATTCGCCCTTGATATTGGTAATATTTACGTACAGAAAAATCCAGAGGATGGAGACCTATCAACTCAAGATATCTGTGAAATGTTAAAATCAGGAGATAAACAGTTGTCTCAGCGTATTTCTTACTTCGCAAAAGTCATCCGTGGAAGCTGTTCTTATTGGTCAGCAAGTTGACAGTAAACTTGATTGCATTGAATCTGAGCAAGGTATTTTTTGTGTGTTTCTTAGACTAATTCACTTGACTAGAGGTTATAAAGGGCTCTAATTGTAATTTTTTAAATGTAAATTTGATCTGATTATTAAAGTTTCTTGTTGCAATGTTGTATATTAAAAGAAGGGGTATATTTTGTTATATTATTTTGGGCATAGAGCTCATTGGCCTAAAAATAACGGCCCAATTCAAGGTTGTTTGAAATGTTAGTTCGATGTTGTTTTCAATGCTCAATGTAACTATATTTGTACTTCTTCAGTTATTTTCATTTTCTTAAAAACAATGCACTTATTATTTCATTAACTTCAAAACTAAAAAGATTAACTGGTATTTTTATAGTATGTTTACAGCTAGAATAAATTAATGCATGAGCTCGGGATTGGTGCATGAGCTCGGAATTGGTACCATTGGGCTTCGAGATGCTGACTGGTATTTTTCAAACCGATCGTTAGGGAGGTTTCCCTACTGTAAGAGACCCAAAATCAAACTCTCTATAGCCAATTATAATCGCCACTAAAATCTCACGCTTTCACGTCCGCGTTGTTGTGTCTTTCTCCCAAACCCTTCTCAAAATTTTCAGATTCGAAATTCCTGTTGTTTTCTTTCTCGACCCGAATTTTTGGATCTGAGTTTCTTGATTTAAATTGCTGGCTTCTTCCTTTCTCTTCATCTAAAATTATTTCTCATCGCTAAATATAATTTTCAATAAATATGGCTAGGTAAGTCCATGCATCGAGGATTTCACGGGAGGAGTGCGCGGTGGATTTAGGGATGAGGTAGGGATGCCTGACGAGGCGGCATATGCTAGAGGTGGTCGATCATCGGATGGTTCAAGTTATCGCGTTTTCTTTTTGTTTGAAGAGCTGTACTGCTTGCAAGGAAACATTTTGTTTCAATAATTTCTTGCAATTTGAGAACGATATTCTTCTCATCAATAACTTGCAGACGATAACAGTATGAATTCACCTAAACTGCCGTCCAATTGGTGCTGGTAGAAGCGGTCGATCTCCATCACCACCACCTAAGAAGGGATCACTGACACCTAAAAAGCTGTCTCCACTGCTTTGGAAGACACCCCCACCAAGGTAGTTAATTCCTAACATTTTTCCTTCTTCTCATAAACTCATCTGTCATATCCCAATTTTGATTTATTGGTAACTTTAACTTGTAAATCTATTAAGGTTTGGACCCCCAAGAATAACTTGGCTTCAGAGACAGGGATGGATATAGATAATAATGCTGATTCTCGATATTTAAAGAGTGGTGATTGTGGAGGAAACAACATGCAGCTTGATAGTTTGAATGGTTTAGACAAAAAATGTAAGGAAAAGGAGCCTATGTCAGGCTATAAAGATGGTAAAGCTAGGGTTGATTCAGATTTTAATGTTAATCCTTTCAGTGTGCCACTACAACAAAATGACCTTATTACAACTGTATTTTACAACTGTCACAAATTGACAATTGTAATAAAGATTTTTTACAACGTTTTTACTAAAAAGTTGTAATAAACTTACTTTCAACAACTCTTTTATTTTGTGTGTTGTAATAAATATCTATTACAACATTTATCTTGTGACAGTTGTAATAGATGACTATATTTAACAAATTTTATCTTTTATAATTTATTATTAATATATTTATTAGAATATAATAATTAATGTAAAATTATAATTGATAATTATATCAAATGTATAGAAATTTTAAAAAAAGCTTAACTAAATTTAAAAAGAAATATCAACTTTCAAAATTTTTAAATTCAAAATATAAAAAATAAATTTGAAATTTTATAAAATATTCATAATTTCAGAAAACTTTTTGGTTCTCACTTTTGCAAAATTTTAGCATTAAATTAGCTCTTTATATCTTACAATAAATGAACTTTAAGGACCATGTGAATATTTAAATGATATAACCGACAGCCCATAATAACAAAATTCATTTAATTATCTAAACTAGTTTACCAATCACTATAAGAAATTAAATTACAATTAAAAAAACAATAAACATTTCTTATCTGATATAAAAATATATAATTGTTAACATGATAATTTCATTTATTTTACTCCATCATTTATTGATAATGTTCTATTTCCATTTATTGGCATTTTTTACAAACCATTTCGAAATGGAATTGCAGGATGGTAAGTTCTATTCATGCACCAATAATCTCTTAATATACACCTTAAAATAAAATGGACTACCATACACCAAAAATTACTTTACATACACCGTCTCTTTTACAATAGTAGCATTATGTTATTCTTTATCATCTTCCTTCTTTAAAACTTTAAACTTATTTACAGAAAATAAAAATTTTGTAGTACAAAATAAAGTTTAGTAAAATGAATTTCAATTTTTTGAAAATACAGTAACCAATTTGTTGTGCTACAAAAAAATATTAATTTAAATAAAAGAGCCTACTCTTAAATTAAATGATTTTATATTGAGCACATACTTGTAAAAGTTCCCTAATTCAAATTTTTGGTTTCATGTTTAAAAACACATTAAGTTGTTCATATTTTTTTACTTAGATTCGGTAATTATTGTTAATTGCAATGTTCTAATTTGATGGGTTATAATTAAGGAATTAATAATGTAATAAGAAAGAATGGTAAATTAATAATATAGTTTTTAGCAAAATAGTGGTGTACGTTAGGTAATTTTTGGTGTATGAATAAAATTTTCCTTGTAGGAAACCAACACTCGCTCCACAACACTAACTTTTTGCTCCAAACCCATTTTTTCCCCCAAAATCGAAATTTTTGGCTCCAACACTAATTTTTTCCCCTTCGTACCGCTTTTTTTCGCCTATGTTAGATATTCTCTTCTCTTTTTTAGTTTATTTTTCAGCTCCTTGAGAAATCAACACTAACCCCAAGCCTGAACAGTGATCGGATGTGAACGTTTGAAACAGCGCGCCCGTACGGACAGTCGCGACTACCCAGAAAGGCACCCCTCTGCCGCTATATATAGGCAGCCTGGCAGAGCCATTATCATCAAAAAAAAAATATTTCATTCTGTCTTCTTTTCTTCCCTAAAAGTCTGTTCTTATAAAACTCACTTGAGTTCGTTGTTGCTCTGCAATTGTAAGCGCTGCATTGCAGAGATCGGTCCGTTTCATCTTGGGAAACAATTGCTCACGTACCTTTAGCGCCGTAGAGGGGGCAATATTGTTTCAAGAAAACAGATTATTCCGAACTCGGACAATACTAACAGGTACTCCTCTTTACTTCTGTTTTGTAACCGCTTTGTGCTGTTGCAAATCCGGTCACGCTTTCTGCCGTTACTAAATTTGAATATATTTCGCAATAGTAACGCTTCTTGACGTGACAACTGGATAGTGACAATTTATTGATCGCTATCGGGTTCATGTTATATTTGCATTGTTATGAACAACAATCTTGAAACAGTATTTTCGTTTTGCAGAAAACAATAATGACTAAGAACAATAGTGGTCCTGCTTCGCCAACACCACCTGTAACCAATCTTTTTGCACTCGTGGTTACGCCAATGGCACTGTCTCATGGAGAAAGGCCAGAAAAGTTCACCGGAGCGGACTTCAAACGTTGGCAGCAAAAGATGCTATTTTACTTGACAACATTGGGCCTAGCAAAGTATCTTACAGAAGATGCTCCAGTCGTTGCAGAATTGGAACCAGATCCAATTAAAGTTGAAGCCCTTAGTGCTTGGAAAAAATCTGATTTCATGTGTAAAAATTACATCTTGAATAGCCTCGACAGTAGTCTATACAACGTGTACTGCACTGTTGCAACATCCAAACAACTCTGGTTGGCTTTGGAAAAGAAGTATAAAACTGAAGATGCAGGCATGAAGAAATTCATCGCTGGGAAATTTCTTGGCTTCAAAATGGTCGATACAAAAGCTGTGATCAACCAAATTCAAGAACTGCAACTTATCATTCGTCAACTAGATGATGAAAAGATGACACTTAGCGAATCTTTTCAAGTTGCTGCTGCTATTGAGAAGCTTCCTCCATCGTGGAAGGACTTCAAGAACTACCTAAAGCACAAGCGCAAAGAAATGACAATGGAGGAACTTGTAGTTTGATTGAGAATTGAGGAAGATTTTAGAAATTCTGAAAAGAAGATTTCTCAAAATATGGTTGCCAAAGCAAACATTGTCGAGACAGACAAGTCCAATAAGAGAAAACGTGACAACCAACCTAAGAAGTCAAAGAAATTCAAGGGGTCGTGCCATAATTGTGGAAAGAAGGGTCATAAAGCTATAGAATGTCGCGGCCCACCCAAAAAGAAGAAATCAGAAGCAAATGTGGCGGATGTTTCAGACTGTGTTTCTGAAATGGACCTATGTGCAGTTGTTTCAGAATGCAACCTTGTTGGCAACAACAAGGAGTGGTTTGTAGACACTAGAGCCACTAGGCGTATATGCGCAAATAAGTGGATGTTCACAAACTACAAAAGTGCTACTAATGAAGAACAATTGTTTATGGGTAACTCGTCCACATCAAAAGTCGAAGGCAAGGGAAAGATTGTGCTGAAATTGACTTCTGGAAAAGAACTCACTCTAAATGATGTTCTCCATGTTCCAGAAATTCACAAAAATCTAATTTCAGGATCGTTGCTCAGCAAGCATGGCTTCAAGATGACATTTGTGGCTGATAAATTTATGTTATCTAAGAATGGAGTGTACATAGGAAAGGGTTATGTATGTGATGGTAAGGCTAAAGTAACCACTGTTGTACCAAACAATGATATGAATAAAGTTGAATCTTCTGCTTATATGGTTGACTTTCCTAATCTATGGCATTCTAGACTAGGTCATGTGAATTTCGATACTTTACAAAAACTGATCAATCTAGAATTCATACCTAAGTGTAGAATTGATTCAAATTACAAATGTCAAATTTGTGTTGAAGCCAAATTGACAAGAACCTCATTTCATCATGTTGAAAGAGAAACCGAACCTCTAGACTTAATACATACTGATGTATGCGATTTGAAAATGTGTCAAACTAGCGGAGGAAAAAGGTACTTCATCACATTTATAGATGATTGTACAGGATACTGTCATGTATATCTCCTTAGAAGCAAGGATGAGGCATTCGATATGTTTAAACAGTATAAAGCAGAAGTTGAGAATCAACTCAACAGAAAAATTAAAGCTTTAAGAAGTGTTAGAGGAGGAGAATATGAGTTTCCATTTGAGGAATTCTGTGTTGAGCATGGTATAATACACCAAACTACATCTCCTTATTCTCCTCAATCCAACGGTATAGCCGAACGGAAAAATAGAACTCTTAAAGAAACGATGAATGCCTTACTAATAAGCTCCGGCTTGCCAGATAATTTTCTGGGAGAAGCTATTCTTTCGGCAAATCATATTTCAAATAAAATACCACGAAAGACAACGTCTAAGACTCCCCATGAACTTTGGAAAAACAGACCACCATCCTACAAATACTTAAAAGTGTGGGGGTGTCTTGCCAAAGTGGAAATTCCAAAACCGAAAAAGGTCATCGAAGACTATAGATTGCATATTCATTGGATATGCTCATAATAGTAGTGCATATCGATTTTTGGTGTACAAATCTGAAATTAATGACATTCATGAAAACACCATTATCGAGTCTCGAAATGCAAGATTCTTTGAACACATTTATCCTCTAAAAACCTATATTGAAACAAGTACTCAAAAGAGGCCAAGAGATCCAGATACTCCCAAGGATAATGTTGATCAAAGAAAAATGAATGATGAAACTGAGATAGAGAAACCGAGAAGGAGCAAACGACAAAGGACCTCTAAATCCTTTGGATCTGATTTTTATGCGTATATGATAGAAAATGAACCTCTAACTTACCAACAAGCAATGTCATCTCCTGATGATCCTTATTGGAAAGAAGCCGTTAATAGTGAGATAGAATCCATTCTACAAAACCATATGTGGGAACTAGTGGATCTCCCTAAAGGATCAAAACCACTAGGATATAAATGGATATTTAAGAAGAAACTAAAGGCTGACGGCTCAATAGACAAGTATAAAGCAAGACTTGTAATAAAAGGATTTAGACAGAAGGAAGATCTGGATTACTTTGATACATACTCTCCAGTTACCAGAATAACATCAATTAGGATGCTTATTGCAATCGCATCTATATTGAATTTGGAAATACACCAAATGGATGTGAAAACTGCGTTTTTGAACGGTGAACTGGAAGAAGAAATATATATGCAGTAACCAGAAGGGTTTCTAAGCCCAGGAAATGAAAATAAGGTGTGCAAATTAGTAAAATCTCTTTATGGCCTTAAACAAGCACCAAAACAGTGGCATGAGAAATTTGATGAAACAATGTTATCAAATGGATTCAAAATAAATGAATCAGATAAATGCGTCTATATAAAATGTATAGATGTTGGATATGTCATTGTTTGTCTCTATGTTGATGATTTACTGATCCTAGGAAGTAATAAGGCCATAATAAAATCTACGAAGGACATGCTATCCTCTAGATTTGATATGAAGGACCTAGGAGTGGCCGATGTAATTTTGGGTGTAAAAATTATAAAGACACCACAGTGATATGCGTTATCTCAGTCACATTACATTGCTAAAATTCTAGAAAAATTCAAGCAGTATAATATAACTACTGCAAAATCACCAGTGATATGAACCAAAATTGGGTAAAGAACACTGGTGATGGTATATATCATCTTGAATACTCTCGCATACTGGGAAGTATTATGTATGTCATGAATTGCACTAGGCCTGATATTGCGTACGCTATAAGCAAGCTAAGTAGATATACCAGCAATCCTGGTAAAAATCATTGGAAAGCAATAATCGGAGTCTTAGGATATTTAAAGTACACAAAAAACTATGTTTTGCAATATGATAAGTATCCTTCAGTAATAGAAGGATATAGTGATGCCAATTGGATAACGGGCTCAAATGACACAAAATCCACAAGTGGATATGTGTTTACATTCAGAAATGGAGCAATTTCGTGGAAATCATCCAAACTTACTTGCATAGCAAGGTCAACAATGAAATCTGAGTTCATTGCTCTAGATAAAGCTGCGGAAGAAGCAGACTGGCTTAAGGGGTTTTTAGAGGACATTCCAAATTGGGAAAAACCAGTACCTCCAATATGTATACATTGTGATAGTCAATCTGCTATAGGAAGGGCGAATAGTACATTGTATAATGGTAAATCTAGACATATTCGTCGTACGCATAAAACCATAAGACAACTTCTCTCTAATGGAGTTATCACTATAGACTATGTAAGGTCAAAGGATAACATTGCGGATCCACTAACTAAAGGCTTACCTACATAGAAAGTTCAAACCTTATCAATGGGAATGGGTTTAAGACCTATAATCTTAAAGTTTTTCTAAATGGAAACCCCACCTAGTTGACTGGAGATCCCAAGATCTAGGTTCAAAGGGACAACTAATTTTATAGATAAACTTAATGGCACTGTTAAAATACAAACCATTCCTGTGATAAGTCAGTGCACAACCCGTCGGAGAATAAGATAAGCTTAGCTTTTAATGATGTCTATACTGTGGTGTTATAAAAGACCCAAGTGGAGTATTACGGGATACTCTTTATATAATCACCTACGTGAGTGTGAAGGCGCCACTTCAAAAAGAATTGTAAGGTCGAATTCTTTAAACACTCATGAGACCAAGCAGGTGTTCATGGCAAAAACGAACACAAACAGAGAACCAAGGGGTTATGAAACAGTTAACGTGTGTAATCTTTATAGACTTACACAAAAGGCTTACAGTTCAAAGACAATCTAGTCCACTGATTCGCCAGTAGGTTATAACGATAAACACTAGGAAAAGTTCAAGGCCATTGTGCTACTTTTACCGATGCGTTAAATGTTTCACAAAATTTAAGAACAAAATAAAGTAACCTCTCATTCATGTGGGGGATTGTTGGAAATGAATGAGAAGGTTAGGGAAGAAGAGGGTATGTAGTAGTGGAGAAATACAAAGAAGCAAAGTCCCACATTGTGTGTAATTTATGGATACATCTCCATAAATACAAAAGCCCCACATACTATATCAAACAAATGACATGAGCACATAAGGACTTGAATGAATGGACTATGTAGGCTTTGGGCCTTCATATTAAATATTAAAATATCAAAGATAAGGGCCTTGGGCCTTGGGGCTCTTGGGGTCTCTCGTGATGAAATGGGCCGCCGACTGTTAAAATGTGCAGAAAACAGTATTTTTACGCGGGTGTGTCCGTTCGCCTGAACAGTGATCGGATGCGGCCGTTTGAAACAGCGCGCCCGTATGGACAATCGCGACTACCCAGAAAGGCACCCCTCCGCCACTATATATAGGCAGCCTGGCAGAGCCATTATCATCAAAAAAAAAAAAAAAAATTCATTCTGCCTTCTTTTCTTCTCTGAAAGTCTGTTCTTATAAAACTCACTTGAGTTCGTTATTGCTCTGCAATTGTAAGCGCTGCATTGCAGAGATCGGTCCGTTTCATCTTGGGAAACAATTGCTCACGTACCTTTAGCGCCGTAGAGGGGGCAATATTGTTTCAAGGAAACAGATTATTCTGAACTCGGACAATACTAACAGGTACTCCTCTTTACTTCTGTTTTGTAACTGCTCTGTGCTATTGCAAATCCGGTCACGCTTTCTGCCGTTACTAAATTTGAATATATTTCGTGATAGTAACGCTTCTTGACGTGACAACGGGATAGTGACAATTTACTGATCGCTATCGGGTTCGTGCTATATTTGCATTGTTACGAACAACAACTGCTTCATCATGAACTTGATTTATGTTTTTGACAACAAACGCTTTTGATATAGGCAACACCGCTCTACACACTCTTCCATATGAAATATTTATTATTGAAATCTCTAGTTGCATTAATAATATCTAGATATGTATGTATTTACTATATACAAACGATATGTATGATAGTTTGAGTGCCCAAAGTAATGCTTTATCAAATTGTGATGGAATTCAAGATTTGAGTGCCCCTTCCTTTCCCCTCTACCAGTTGACATATTTATTCAGCACAAGTAAATTATGTTAAGGTTCAATGTCTGTACTACTCTTGCAGGAAGGAAAACATTAGGGCTAGCTGCTGGCTTCTTGCGTGGTTCCAAAGGAGTACCAATCTGACGAGGCAAGAAAACTCCAGTTCCGATAGATTGTCGTCTTGCCCCCACCATTAAACAAAACTTCGGTTCTTTCATCGCCATGCGTCTGCTTCTGAACTAACGGCCACGGCAGAATTGATGGTTAACAGCCATTCACGATGTTGCAGAAGGCGACAACAATCAGCTTTTTCTTCTCCGGGGCTGCTAAATAAAATTATTGTTGTTGTCTCAACAGTTGCAGTCTTCTCAGCTAGTAATATCATGCAGCCTGAAGTCGTTGCTGGATCAACTCTTGATTTGAAGTGGAACCCGTGAACAGATTCTCTCGAAAACGAAGCATGTTTACTCGACTCGAAGCTTGGTACAACACATCCATAGCTTCGTCTCTTTATTTCTGAAAAGGAATTGAATGTGGAGATGAAACAAGCGAGGCACCTTCTGTGCTTCCACTGTGGCTGTTGAAAGACCAACTACCGACGCTGGAGACTATAAACTGCCATGAAGTCGCCAATACAAAGCTCTTATCGTTTTGGTAGAAGGATTGGCGCATGAGATTGTTTGTCATGGAAGCAAGCGATGACGATTCGTTTTCCTCGTTGTAGCTGGAAAAAGTTCTTCGGAGAGGAAGTCAGAGGGAAGGAAGAACTCTGCTTCACTAACAGACTGGGGGTTCCATTGAAATTTAAGAAAAGAGTGTTATTATCCAGGTTTGTTAACAGAGAGAGACTATAATATAATTTATTGTCAATAGTAACAAATTATTAGTAGAAATGAATTACATCTAACAATGAGCTGATATTAGAACATGATAAATATAAATGCATGCACTTCTCACAATAAATCATTATAAAAATGAGTGTTACACCATTCTTCAACAAATTATGATATAATCTCTTATCCGTAAGTTGGTAGCTGGCACGATCAAAGTACCTATATACGAAGCCTTTTCTTAGTTAATTATTTTATTTAACGTGGATCGTTACGTTTTGGTAGTATCAATTTAGTGCATATAAGTGTACCAAAATTTGCATCATCTATAGTTTGCAATCATCAACGTCATAGCTCTGTTTTAGAATATCCAGTGTTGCTTGTATTAGCAAGCATTCTTCATGGTGTTGCTTTTGTTGCATGCAATGAATAAGCAATCAGCTTATCTGTAAGTTTTTAATTTATTTACTACTAGTAAAAACAGGGTCAACAGTTTGTTTTGATTCCACTTAAGTTAAAATTACATTTTGTTTCATGAGCAAATCATGTACAATTTAGGCTTCAAATTTGCTGCTCACTTACCTGTCTTTTAATTTTATGACATACTAATTTTTTTAACCATGTTAAAATTACATTTTTTTTTTTGCAGTCACACCACGGAAGCAACAACTTGACAGTTCAGCAGCCTAAGCAGATTGAAAAACAAGCTGAAAATGAGGGCAGAAAATGTAAAATATTGAATTAGGAAGGACAAGTAGTTGCATAAGCAGCGTTGGTATCTACTGATCCAGAGACTTTGGTACACTTTAAAAAAATTGGACCGCAAGGTTGGAAAGATTGGATTGATGTGGCGGTATGGTGGATCCAGAAGCTTTCTTGTGGAAGCCGAATTTTGAAATAACTACTATTGGAGAAGCTGTTGGATCAACTCTGGCTTGGAATATGAATCATATTATGTTTAGTTGGTGATGTACTATGTGTATATTTATGTTGATCGGATATTATGTTAACTAATATATATGAATGATTCCGTAGAGTTATATTTGTTGCTTTGAAATATGAATCATATTATTATTAATATATATAAATTTTGAAAGGTGTATATAAGTTACAACAACAACAAAAAAAAAAGTTGTAATAAAACATATTACAACGGTGTGAAAGAGTTGTAATATTCTGGAAATCACAACAGTAATCAACAGTTGTTATACTTATGGTTTTACGATATTTCAAAATCTACAACAACTGAGAATAAAAGTTGTAATAAAAATTATTACAACGGTAAATAACAGTTGTTAAATATACTAATTCACAACGGTGTTGCACTGATAGTATATTACAACTTCTTAATACACAACGGTTGCTCCACCGTTGTAAAAAGATTTTACAACAATTTTGCACCGTTGTAATATGGTCAATTTGTTGTAGTGGTGCTAGATGATAGTGATGTGTCTAACCAGGGCATAGGGGATGGAAATATAAAGGAGGTTGTTCATTCTAATGCAGTTAGTATGGGTGCAGAAGAGGAAATCATGCAAGGTAAGGTTGATGGAATGGATATGAGTGAGAAACATAATCGAATGCAAATGTGTAAAAGTGCTGCTACTTAGGATGAAGCGATTAGTAGTGGGGATTATAGAGAGTTGCATAATGATGAAGAGGATGAAAATAAAGACATGGCTATGATTGAATCTGATGATTCATATAGCTCGTCATGTAGCTTCAAAAAAAGAAGAATTAATCTTAGATCTAGTACGTTCAAAGTAGGAAATAAGATAGTAAATGATGAACCATTGGTTGAAACTAATCGAGAGTGGGTTAAACTCATGACTGAAATACAAAACTGACCTAAATCAAAAAAAGTTAAGGAAAAAGGAGGCAATCCGATAGGTGTTATGAATGGTGGAGTTTTTAAAAAGTGACTGCATTATATCTTCATTTGGCTGCATCTACAAAATTTCAGGCGTTTGCGTGGTACTTGCTGCATGGATTTGAAGTCTTCTCCTTGGACTTTTGCTTTTGAAGGTGGTGGTTAAGTTATTTTCTTCATCTGTTTGGGGTTCATTTCTTTTGCCAAGGATGAGCTGTTTCAGATGTTTGCTCCGTCCTATTTGTTGGGTGTTTGTGCTGAAGAGTCGGTTCTTCTCATTATGTTGTCTCTTTTGTGCTGCGGAGTTTGGTTTTTCTTTTTTGAAGAAAGTGGCTTGCTGGGCTTATCAATTTGAAGGATTTTTTTCTCTGTTGCTTTCTGGGTGTTTGTGGATTACTTCTTATAATCTTCTATTTTGTTATTTGGTGGTCTTTATTGTGTTCTGTGTTGTTCCGATCGAGTTATCTTTAGTTATCGTTTTGTAAAGTATTCGTTTATAGTTGTGTTGTCATTTGTAGACAGCTCGATCTTTTCTTTGTATCATTTTTCTCTATAATATAAGTAACCTATACTTCTTAAAAAAAAAAAAAAAAAAAAAAAAAAAAAAAAAAACTTATCATATACATGTAATTAATGCTGTGGATTTGATTTCAACATGTCATATTAATACTATATGTTTTTGTTCAGTGTTACCTCAGTCATATGTTCATAAAACACAGCATGTCTATTTGAATTTTTGTATGTATATATACTAGTATTCGATGTATTTAACAAGTAATATTTAATGTAATGGAAGAAATAAAGCGGTTAGAGCCACAACCTGAAGTTATGCAAAGAAAATTTAAAAAAAGAAGTTATTTATATATTTTATTTTAACCAGAATTTTAAAACAGCTTAACAACTTGAAGTTGTTTATATATTTTATTTAAACTAGAAGTTCAATACAGTTTAACAACTTGAAGTTGTTTATATATTTTATTTGAACCAACTCGTTACAGTTCCAAACCAGATGCTCTAGACATTATGATACGATCTTTAAGATTCTCATTGACATTGCATGATAAGAAAAAATTAATGATTTAAAACAACCTTATAAACAATTTATTCTAAAATCGATAACTCGAATGAAAAAGAATATGCGAATCAGTTACATATGTAAACGTGGACGCACGTATATACAAATATATGCGAATATTAAATTAACAGCCTGAAGTTGTTATGAGCTCATATTATATGTAACGACCCAAGGTTATCCGGCCCTAGAAATCGACATAAATACCTTTACCGTAACTCATGCCGACCATCCAAGCACCGAAAACATTGGATAGTTAATGAAAGAAATTAGAGGGCGAGATAAGAAAGAAAGAAATATTAGAATAAAAGAAGAAGAAGAAACAACACAACATAGAGTCTTACATCGCAGCGGGACAAAATATAATACAGAAATAAATCTTTATTGAGAACTTTTAAAAATACTTACAATATCAGAGTACATCACACGATGGGACTGTTATAATAACCTGTTCCCATATACAAAACATAGCGGAATAGTAGCTATATAATATCATACGTCTGAACATCTCCAGCTCGTCTCTGGACTTCACAGCACTCGATAACCTGAACCTGTACACCCCGAGCTAACCCGAGCATTTACAAAACACCGGGTCAGTCTGATGAACCAGAGTGAGATAAACTCGCATAATATTAAGGGTAAACCATCCAACCATGATTGTAAAGTTCAAAATCTTTTCAAAAGAAAAGGGTAATCGTAAGACCAAATCCACAAATAAACATGGACGGTTTTTACCTTACGATAACCTAAAACATTTTCGAAACCAATATCTTGTCTTATATTATAATAATGTCTAAATACAAGTAATTAGAAATCTAGTAGAACGCTTGCATCTCACACTCTACATATATAGTATACAAACAAAAATCGCGGGCACTTATTGGAGATTGGATTCCGACTATGATAAGGTAAGGGACCACCTGCCGCTAGTGTATCTCTAGAGGCGAATACACTGGGTTCAACAAGAACATCTTGTAACCCGGCCCACACATGACCGACCACTCATTTCGCTTGAGTGTATCGAATGTATATCACCGACGGTTGGGATCAGCAACCGTCTCCCGAAAAGGGACAGCATCGAAATATAGATTTAAGAACAAATAGGAATTTCTCTAGATAGGTGATTATACACCCTAATGGGAGCGACCCACATAGCCATGCTGCCTACCCGATTTTTGTCATTTCCCGGTTGATGAGGTTTGAAGTCAGAGTTTATTTCTCTTGGAACATATGGTCACCATTCACTTTGAATGCCACATCATCAGATCCGTCAGATATCACTAATTGACGTCCACAAAAATACTCTAGTTAGAAGCTAAGAGAACGGCAATTCTCTGCCAACAACTATAGCATGTTTGAGGAAATCAACGTACGTGACCCTTTGGAAATACTCTGCCATACATCCGTCTATACAAGTGATCCAGGAACATGATGAACCGAAGGCACTCTCCTACTGCACCCAATATAGGAATCACCCCATGGATCAGTAGCGAGAAGTCCTTGCAACTCATAGATTCCAACCACGATAGAATCATAGCTTATCTCTGCTTGCCAGGCAGAGAATATTAGTGCTTCTTCTGTTTATGAAAATCCACGGTCTTCAATGTTCCATCTCGATCATCTTCTGAGATCTTCACGTATTTGTTGGTCGGAATGGTTTTCGAATATAAATTCGATCCTGGTCTTTCCATACCAACAATCGTATTGGACAGATTTGATGGTTGGTGATTTAACTATCAAAATACACAGTGTTTCAATCATGACATTCCAATGAGTTCATTGGTTCAAAATTCATCATCATTTGGCCCTTTTATTAAACAAACTGATTCTCTTATGTTTAATTAAAACTTCCAACTCTTTAATATTTCATAATACGATACTTGATTCTTATATACTAACATTCTCAAAGACAATTCTTTATATTACTTTGTAAAATAATAATATTCAATTTACACTTAATTCTCCTTTCAAAACACATATTACATCATTCTTTATTCTTTAGACTTGAGGAATCCCTTCAGCTTATCATTCATAATCAACGCTACGAAATATTGTTTATTCCTTTCTTGAACTATTAACTAATGTTCATTAGTATAAAATAAAACTAAACTTTGCCTTTTCTTTTCTTATATCTCTCGTTATATATTCATCAAATTTCACCAAAATGTTACATTATTTCACTACTGGAAATAATGAACTATCACTAACTTCTTTTACGATTACCAACTAATATCATCCTCAGATAATCCTGATGTTGTTCGAGTTGAGGTATTCTAATTACCTCTCAGACCTTGATCAACAACGTTCATATCCTCAGATAAATAAAAGTTATAATCAAACTCATATTCCATTCACGTCTTAAAACAAATTCCATTATAAATTTGGTTTGGTTATACAACCCTACGACCCACTCCTTTACCTCAAATACACTTTTACCAATCTCCTTTCAAGTCTATTCAACCATTCCCACTTTTGAAATCTTATTTCAAATTCCCTTTTTACTTGATTTCATTGTCAAATAATGTTAATGTAAACTTAACGCCTTTACTCTTTTAAACCATATTTATAAAATTCTGGCTTATTGCAATCCCTTCCCATCTTTCTATCCTTTTTCTTAATCCAAGTATCCTTTGAATTAAGATCTCGTATTCGCTTACTATTCTCTTTATAACTTTGTTATAAAAATTAGGGTTTTAAATATAAAACCCGTTCATAAATTCCTTTCACCATTCACTTTGGTTATATTTCACCATCGATCACTTTTAAATGCATTCCCATTTAAAAAGCAAATTTCCAAATCATCATTAATTACAAAAATAGCTTATTTCAATCACTTACTACTTCAGTAGTTAATTCCTTTATTAAATAAACTAAATAGTAAATCCCTTTTTAAACTTTATTTAAATTTAAACAATATTCATTAACTATTTTAATCGAAACACATCAATTTGATAATCAATTTCAATTCAAACTGGTCGATTTAATTAACTCAAACCTCGATTATCTCATTAACCGATCCCAAATAATCCTCACTTTAAACTAATTAAAATTATAATTATTTTAAATAATTCCATTAATTGTTTCTTTACAAAACAATTATCAAAGTTTATCCACTCGATTCATTTCTCATTCTTATACTTACAACTCTGATTAATATCAGAATTTACTTTATAAAATAACTTATATTAAATCAAAGTAATAAAATAATTATCTATTTATTTATTGCTTTTGAATAACATTTATGTAAAATAATATACTTCAAAATCTAACTCCAGTTATAAAATAAATTTTATAACTTCATCTCTTATAGATTCACCTGACGGTGAATCAATATTTATAAAGTGATTGATTTTATAGACCATACGCTGCCAAATACTCAACCAATACCGTCCATTGGTTTAAACAAAGAAAATTGTTGAATAGCCAATAATCGACAGTCAAATCAATCACCCCATCAGATCAATTCATATATGATAATCTGAAAATAAATAATATATTTGAGGAATCCGGTTGGATCCCTCCAACTTGTTCTTCCCTGTATTCAAAACGGTTATCACAAGCCAGATCGTTCGGTTTTCATTTAATTGATACACTAAATAACGACCATTCAACATCAACCATAAGCAATGCAAACAATTCAACAATTTAAACACGTTTATAAAATAAACGTGACCAATAAGGTAAGTTACCTTTATTGGAACCAATCGTTAAAAGTAACGATTAGGTATCTCCATGGAAATTAAACACGATTTAATTTCATCAGTTAAAGCAACAAACAAAGGTATAACTAGCAAACATGCAACCATCAGCAAGCATAGCACACAAAATAAACCCCAATTTATATAAAATATAAATGGGAAAACTGAGTGAGTTTAACACACCTTGATTTCATTATTTCTGCAGCGGTTCAGTTACAATCAAATCAAACAACGTTTAATTTGACTGTAAATTCCAGCTATCCCCGTCTTTATCCAACACAGTTCCACAATATCCTGTTTGTCAAGACGATCCCAGTGTGTCTTAAATCGTCCAATTCTGATAATATTTAAATGAGTTATTAATATTTTCCAGATTAATACTATTTAGTTTAAAATAAATAATCCTTAATTAAAATTAATATTTAGTTAACTGTTAACAGTTTGAGAGGCTGAATCCATTTTATCTTCGTTCCCATTTAGGTCTCCAACACGGTCCTGCAACAGTTTACGATTTTCTATTATACGATTAGAAATAATCGAATTCCAAATTACCAATTCATTTTAGGCAAATTACCCGGTTAGTATCGAACCAGGTTGACCCCAAAAGTTTAACGTGCTTCATTCAATGTTGTCCCTATTCACTGCATTCCCTGTATCATTCATGTTCACGATGGACATTAGTATGGTTTGAACATAATTAAATTACTTAATTATGGAATTAAGTTCAATGGATTTATTCTTATTACTAAATCAGTCTCGAATCTCTTTCTCCTTCTTGTGTTATCCAGCCTTATCGGAGCTGCTCACGGATTCCTGTGTTTCAATCCAAACATGAATTAATTAATTAACTATCGAGTTAAATTATAACTAAACTAATTAAGCTTATTGAATAACAGTTTTCAGGGTAATTAGTCCTTCTTCGTTCCCTTTAGTTACGGACCTGAATCATGCTAACATTCTCGCCTACAACCTGTTCACGATTTATATATAAAATTAATCAGCTTTTCTTAATTAAATTATAGTTAAACTAAACATGCTTAGTGAATAACGTTATAGGCTGATTACTTCAAGTTTTAACTCACGGTTTGGGTTCCTCATCCCAACTCACGCTCGTTCGCTAATCCCAGGCAAAAGTTATAAGGTGAACCAGGTTAAACCCTTCGTTCCTACTTCTCGTCATCTTCGAATACTACTCCGGCTCGAAAAAGTCCTCGTTGCCCCTCCAGGAGATCATCGAACCCCCATCTGTCACCGCCGGAAGAAGCAGCGCCAACCTGATGACCTCCGCCTGAAAATCCCCCAGATCCGGTCCTCCTTAACACCAGAAAAGTCCACTTGAACAGTGCAGCTCGGTGATCAGAAATTGATCATGACCGGTCAATCTAGGCATCACGTTGAGCCGGAGCATTTTATATTAGAAAGAGTTGAGAATTGATTTGTGGATTATTAGTTTATTGAGGGAGAAGGTGATGAATTCTGGTGCGTTCATTATATGATGGCAGCGGAATTTCTGATTTGACCAGAACGATTGGGAAAATAGGGTTATACTGTTGGGAGGGTATATATAGAGTTTATATAATATTAGTTTATTAAAATAGAATCTTCACCGTAAAGTAATTGATTAAAACCCCTATAAATGATCCCTGTCTACTGATAAAAATGCTAATCTTGGTGTAAAAAAGTATTACGGATCCAATGGGACAAGTTTCATCGAATTCCGACATCGTATGAAAATTTTTCCTTTATAAAACCAGAAATAAACACGCATTTTATTTTTCCATGATCACCAGATAAATCGAATCAACTTGAAACTTCCAAATCCTACAATAACTTTTCAATACGAACCCAACGACACCAGTTTCATCGCATTCTGAGGCTGTTTCCTCGGTAGGCTATTTTTTCCGCGCACCGCAATACCCTTCTGAACACCAAATTACCCGGTCTCTAAAAATAACAAACTATATACCTATCCTGACTCTAATCGATGATACGAACTCAACGGGATTGGTTTCGTGGCCTAATTTGATTGTCTGCTCGAGTTACGCCCAATTATCCCTTCATTTAATTAAATACGCACTATAGAAAATGAACGGGCGTTTTCAGCTATCGTGGTCACATACGACATCGGTTTGCCATGCCATTAAACACTGTACAATAATTTAACGCTACGGTTCCAATGAAGCTGATTTCGTTGAAATCAGAGTTCGTTTGCAAAATGGCCATTTTAAAGGCCGATAACGATTTCCATAGCGTTTTTTCCAAAATTTGATTTAGCCATAACTCGCAATCTATAACATGGAATCTGGATTTTTCTCTTTCATATGAAAATTATTGTCAATACGGTTCCAACGTGTCTTGTTTCACAGAAATCCGACTTATATCGAATCATGTATTCTCAGTTGAAGTTCAAAACTTGAATTTACGAACTGCACACCATTTTCAAGCTCGATTTATAATTATATAAATATATAACGTTCGAACTTCGTTTAAATAACGAGTTCAATATTAAATTCCATCGATATTCCAAATATAATATTTAAAACTAAATTAAATATTCAGATTCAAATGGTCGAAAACACGGGTTGTTACATTCTTCCCCCCTTAAAATAATTTCGTCCTCGAAATTGCTAAGGTAAGAAAGAACGTTATAAACCCATTAATTTCCAAATCTAATTTATTTTTAAATCAAAAATAAATTCAATATCGTAAATAAATATTTTCAAAAATATTGAAAATTTTCTAACACCTTAAATTTCCGAAAAATTTCGCCAGCACCTCCTCTGTACGGCTCAATCGGTACAACTACAACTCGCCTTTCTAGGCCTTCTCCAATCCAAAAGAAAATAAAACAGCTAAGCGGCTTGCCAAATTGGCTCATAAATCTTCAAACCCATATAAAATAAATGTGTACCTTTTTGTCGGGCATATCATTATATCCTTTCCATCTGCTACCCTGTCAGCATATACAAATGCATTCCCAAACAAAATTCCAATTTTAACCTCACAACCAAATCCTTCACGCGTCCAAGCCAAAACCCATTCTTAACTCAATCTCCATCCATTATCAATTTCACTTCTTGACTTACCAGTCCAACACCATTTCAGATTCCTGTCTCAAAATTCCAAATCTGATTCTACTTGATGTATTATATCCCGATTCAATTTCCAGTTAATTGTTTCAATTCAATTCATATTTGCTTTCACAAACTCCTATCTAATTTTTGTTTTTGTTCAGCAATTTCCTGGGAGTTTTTAAACAGTTCATCACTTTCAAAAATCAAATATTCCTTTTCAGGATTCAAAACAACTTGTTTTTCTCAAAGCAATTCAAAACAAGATTTTAGGTAGTAATCTGTCACTTAGAACTCGGAAATGAACACTGATGACTTGGCCAGCATCATCAGAGTTATTTCCCAGCTATCGAAGTGAGTTCAGTATACTATATCACTTACCAAAACCGTATTCAAACATTTTCATTTTGAAATCTATTTCAAAATACCAAACACAATGCTCGTAAAACAAATTTAAAATCTCCCAGGATTTTAAAATTCTCATATATTCGATCCAAGTTCAATTGCAAACACCCTTCCCACTCTTAGGAATTTTAATTACAATTCTGATTTTAATTTCAAATTTAATAAATCTGCTTTTATGTTATACGAATTCTAATTGGTTATTTATATAACCATTTCAATTATAATCAACCAACACATCCAATATACTATAATACTTCCAATATATATTTTCTTTATATCAAAATATAATTTGGCTAAATTATTTCAATTACCCCCTTTCAAAACATACTGTGTCGGTTTATCGTACTTGAGTGTTTAGAAATTCCTATCGATACAATGGATCAAACTGATCGACCAGAACTCATAAACAACCCAACCAATAAATCTCCACAATATAAACAAATTTTATAAAATCTACAAATACGTTCACTCGTATATATACACTTAAACTCAATCTAGGGTATTGCTAACCCCATTTCTACTGAGTCACGCCACAGAGACAAGGTAATCACTTAACCTTCAGCTCTGAAACAACTGTAACGACCCAAGGTTATCCGGCCCTAGAAATCGACATAAATACCTTTACCGTAACTCATGCCGACCATCCAAGCACCGAAAACACTGGATAGTTAATGAAAGAAATTAGAGGGTGAGATAAGAAAGAAAGAAATATTAGAATAAAAGAAGAAGAAACAACACAACATAGAGTCTTACATCGCAGCGGGACAAAATATAATACAGAAATAAATGTTTATCGAGAACTTTTAAAAATACTTACAATATCAGAGTACATCACACGATGGGACAGTTATAACAACCTTCTCCTATATACAACACACAGCGGAATAGTAGCTATATAATATCATACGTCTGAACATCTCCAGCTCGTCTCTGGACTTCACAGCACTCGATAACCTGAACTTGTACACACGGGCTAACCCGAGCATTTACAAAACACCGGGTCAGTCTGATGAACCAGAGTGAGATAAACTCGCACAATATTAAGGGTAAATCATCCAACCATGATTGTAAAGTTCAAAATCTTATCAAAAGAAAAGGGTAATCGTAAGACCAAATCCACACATAAACACGGACGGTTTTTACCTTATGATAACCCAAAACATTTTCAAAACCAATATCTTGTCTGATATTATAATAATGTCTAAATACAAGTAATTAGAAATCTAGTAGAACGCTTGCATCTCACGCTCTACATATATAGCATACAAACAAAAACCGCGGGCACTTATTGGAGATTGGATTCCGACTATGACAAGGTATGGGACCACCTGCCGCTAGCGTATCTCTACAGACGAATACACTGGGTTCAACAAGAACGTCTTGCAACCCGGCCCACACATGACCGACCACTCATTTCGCTTGAGTGTATCGAATGTATATCACCGACGGTTGGGATCAGCAACCATCTCCCGAAAAGGGACAACATCGAAATATAGATTTAAGAACAAATAGGAATTTATCTACATAGGTGATTATACACCCTAATGGGAGCAACCCACATAGCCATGCTGCCTTCCCGATTTTTGTCATTTCCCGGTTGATGAGGTTTGAAGTCAGAGCTTATTTTTCTTGGAACATATGGTCACCATTCACTTTGAATGCCACATCATCAGATCCGTCAGATATCACTAATTGACGTCCACAAAAATACTCTAGTTAGAAGCTAAGAGAATGACAATTCTCCGCCAACAACTATAGCACGTTTGAGGAAATCAACGTACGTGACCCTTTGGAAATACTCTGCCAGACATCTGTCCATATAAGTCATCCAGGAACAGGATGAACCGAAGGCACTCTCCTACTGCACCCAATATAGGAATCACCCCATGGATCAGTAGCGAGAAGTCCTTGCAACCCGTAGATTCCAACCACGACAGAATCACAGCTTATCTCTGCTTGCCAAGAAGAGAATATTAGTGGTTCTTATGTTTATGAAAATCCACGGTCTTCAATGTTCCATCTCGATCATCTTCTGAGATCTTCTCGTATTTGTTGGTCGGAATGGTTTTCGAATATAAATTCGATCCCGGTCTTTCCATACCAACAATCGTATAGGACAGATTTGATAGTCGGTGATTTAACTATCAAAATACACAGTGTTTCAATCATGACATTCCAATGAGTTCACTGGTTCAGAATTCAGCATCATTTGGCCTTTTTATTAAACAAACTGATTCTCTTTTGTTTAATTAAAACTTCTAACTCTTTAATATTTCAAAATACGATACTTGATTCTTATATACTAACGTTATCAAAGACAATTCTTTATATTACTTAGAAAAATAACAATATTCAATTTACACTTAATTCTCCTTTCAAAACACATATTACATCATTCTTTATTCTTTAGACTTGAGGAATCCCTTCAGCTTATCATTCATAATAAACGCTACGAAATATTATTTATTCCATTCTTGAACTATTAGCTAATGTTCATTAGTATAAAATAAAACTAAACTTTGCCTTTCCTTTTCTTCGATCTCTCGTTATGTATTCATCAAATTTCACCAAAATGTTACATTATTTCACTACTGGAAATAATGAACTATCACTAACTTCTTTTACGATTACCAACTAATATCATCCTCGGATAATCCTGATGTTGTTCAAGTTGGGGTATTCTAATTACCTCTCAGACCTTGATCAACAACGTTCATATCCTCAGATAAATATAAGTTGTAATCAAACTCATATTCCATTCACGTCTTAAAACAAATTCCATTATAAATTTGGTTTGGTTATACAACGCTACGACCCACTCCTTTACCTCAAATACACTTTTACCAATCTCCTTTCAAGTCTATTCAACCATTCCCACTTTTGAAATCTTATTTCAAATTCCGTTTTTACTTGATTTCATTGTCAAATAACGTTAATGTAAACTTAACGCCTTTACTCTTTTAAACCATATTTATAAAATTCTGGCTTATTGCAAACCCTTCCCATCTTTCTATCCTTTTTCTTAATCCAAGTATCCTTTGAATTAAGATCTCGTATTCGCTTACTATTCTCTTTGTAACTTTGTTATAAAAATTCGGGTTTTAAATATAAAACCCGTTCATAAATTCCTTTCACCATTCACTTTGGTTATATTTCACCATCGATCACTTTTAAATGCATTCCCATTTAAAAAGCAAATTTCCAAATCATCATTAATTACAAAAATAACTTATTTCAATCACTTACTACTTCAATAGTTAATTCCTTTATTAACAAAACTAAATAGTAAATCCCTTTTTAAACTTTATTTAAATTTAAACAATATTCATTAACTATTTTAATCGAAACACATCAATTTGATAATCAATTTCAATTCAAACTGGTCGATTTAATTAACTCAAACCTCGATTATCTCATTAACCGATCCTAAATAATCCTCACTTTAAACTAATTAAAATTATAATTATTTTAAATAATTCCATTAATTGTTTCTTTACAAAACAATTATCAAAGTTTATCCACTCGATTCATTTCTCGTTCTCGTTCTCGTACTTATAACTCTGATTAATATCATAATTTACTTTATAAAATAACTTAATAATGAATCAAAGTAATAAAATAATTTTTTTTTTTTGAATAACGTTTATTCAAAATAATACGCTTTAAAATCTAACTCCAGTTATAAAATAAATTTTATAACTTCATCTCTTATAGATTCACCTGACGGTGAATCAATATTTATAAAGCGATTGATTTTATAGACCATACGCTGCCAAATACTCAACCAATACCGTCCATTGGTTTAAAGAAAACAAATAGTTGAATAGTCAATAATCAACAGTCAAATCAATCACCCCATCAGATCAGTTCACATATGATAATCTGGAAATAAATAATATATTTGAGGAATCCAGTTGGATCCCTCCAACCTGTTCTTCCCTGTATTCAAAACGGTTATCACAAACCAGATCGTTAGGTTTTCATTTAACTAATACACTAAATAACGACCATTCAACATCAACCATAAGTAATGCAAGCAATTCAACAATTTAAACACGTTTATAAAATAAACGTGACCAATAAGATAAGTTACCTTTATTGAAACCAATCGTTAAAAATAACGATTTGGTATTTCCACGGAAATTTAACACGGTTTAATTTCATTAGTTAAATCAACAAACAAAGGTATAACTAGCAAACAGGCAACCATCAGCAAGCATAACACACAAAATAAAAGCCCAATTTATATAAAATATAAATGGGAAAACTGAGCGAGTTTAACTCACCTTGATTTCATTATTTCTGCAGCGGTTCGGTTACAATCAAATCAAACAACGTTTAATTTGACTGTAAATTCCAGCCATCCCCGTCTTTATCCAACACAGTTCCACAATATCCTGTTTGTCAAGACGATCCCAGTGTGTCTTAAATCGTCCAATTCTGATAATATTTAAACGAGTTATTAATATTTTCCAGATTAATACTATTTAGTTTAAAATAAATAATCCTTAATTAAAATTAATATTTAGTTAATTACATCTGTTAACAGTTTGAGAGGCTGAATCCATTTTATCTCCGTTCCCATTTAGGTCTCCAACACGGTCCTGCAACAGTTTACGATTTTCTATTATACGATTAGAAATAATCAAATTCCAAATTACCAATTCATTTTAGGCAAATTACACGGTTAGTATCTAACCAGGTTGACCCCAAAAGTTTAACATGCTTCATTCAACGTTGTCCCTATTCACTGCATTCCCTGTATCATTCATGTTCACGATGGACATTAGTATGGTTTGAACATAATTAAATTACTTAATTATGGAATTAAGTTCAATGGATTTATTCTTATTACTAAATCAGTCCCGAATCTCTTTCTCCTTCTTGTGTTATCCAGCCTTATCGGAGCTGCTCACGGATTCCTGTGTTTCAATCCAAACATGAATTAATTAACTATCTAGTTAAATTATAACTAAACTAATTAAGCTTATTGAATAACAGTTTCCATGGTAATTAGTCCTTCTTCGTTCCCTTTAGTTACGGACCTGAATCATGCTAACATTCTTGCCTACAACCTATTCACGATTTATATATAAAATTAATCAGCTTTTCTTAATTAAATTATAGTTAAACTAAACATGCTTAGTGAATAACGTTATAGGCTGATTACTTCAAGTTTTAACTCTCAGTTTGGGTTCCTCATCCCAACTCACGCTCGTTCGCTAATCCCAGGAAAAAGCTATAAGGTGAACCAGGCCAAACCCTTCGTTCCTACTTCTCGTCATCTTCGAATACTACTCCGGCTCGAAAAGTCCTCGTCGCCCCTCCAGGAGTTCATCGAACCCCCATCTGTCACCGGTGGAAGAAGCAGCACCAACCCGATGAGCTCCGCTCGAAAATCCCCCAGATCCGGTCCTCCTTAACACCAGAAAAGTCCACTTGAACAGTGCAGCTATATGACCCGTTTCCGCCTACTCCGGTGATCAGAAATTGATCATGACCGGTCAATCTAGGCATCACGTTGAGCCGGAGCATTTTATATTAGAAAGAGTTGAGAATTGATTCGTGGATTATTAGTTTATGGAGGAAGAAGGTGATGAATTCTGGTGCGTTCATTATATGATGGCGGCGGAATTTCTGGTTTGACCAGAACGATTGGGAAAATAGGGTTATACTGTTGGGAGGGTATATATAGGGTTTATATAATATTAGTTTATTAAAATAAAAACTTCACCGTAAAGTAATTTATTAAAACCCCTATAAATGATCCCCGTCTACTGATAAAAATGCTAATCTTGGTGTAAAAATGTATTCCGGATCCAATGGGACAAGTTTCATCGAATTCAGACATCGTATGAAAAAATTTCCTTTATAAAACCAGAAATAAACACGCATTTTATTTTTCCACGATCACCGGATAAATCGAATCAACTTGAAACTTCCAAATCCTACAATAACTTTTCAATACGAACCCAACGGCACCAGTTTCATCGCATTCTGAGGCTGTTTCCCCGGTAGGCTATTTTTACCGCGCACCGCAATACCCTTCTGGACACCAAATTACCCGGTCTCTAAAAATAACAAGCTATATACCTATCCTGACTCTAATCGACGATACGAACTCAACGGGACTGGTTTCGTGGCCTAATTCGATTGTCTTCTCGAGTTACGCCCAACTATCCCTTCATTTAATTAAATACACGCTATAGAAAATGAACGGGCGTTTTCAGCTATCGTGGTCACATACGACATCGGTTTGCCACGACATTCAACACGGTACAATAATTTAACGATATGGTTCCAATGAAACTGATTTCGTTGAAAACAGAGTTCGTTTGCAAAATGGCCATTTTAAAGGCCGATAACGATTTCCATAGCGTTTTTTCCAAAATTTGATTTAGCCATAACTCGCAATCTATAACACGGAATCTGGATTTTTCTCTTTCATATGAAAATTATTGTCAATACGGTTCCAACGTGTCTTGTTTCACAGAAATCCGACTTATATCGAATCTTGTATTCTCGGTTGAAGTTCAAAACTCGAATTTACGAACTGCACGCCATTTTCAAACCCGATTTATAATTATATAAATATATAGCGTTCGAACTTCGTTTAAATAACGAATTCAATATTAAATTCCAACGATATTCCAAATATAATATTTAAAACTAATTTAAATATTCAGATTCAAATGGTCGAAAACACGGGTCGTTACATTATAAATCATGCATATATTATTAGTAATTCAAAAAGTCGATTGACATCAATATTAAATGACCTGAAGTCATGTGCATATTCAAATGATCTATATAATTAGAAAATTCTTCCAAGTTAATAGATCAATGAAAGAGAATAAACAATGCAATATGAATGCATCTTATCAATTAATAAAAGCATTATCCTCCTACAATTGAAATACATATAATGTATTTGCTAGCAATAATGTGATAACGGATCGAAATGAAAATCCAAAGAAGGTATATTATTTAATATGACAATGTTTGTCAACATTGTGGGGGACGATAAAGGGATATAAGTTTATGTTAATAATTGGTGTGCTAACATATAGAATGATGCAAAATATTAAATAAACTGCATACATTATCAATGTTGTCCCTAATAGACTTTCTCCAATATAGATTTGAATCCCTGAAGGATCAAAAGGTGTAAATCGTAATGGAAAATGTGGTACAAAAGTCAGTTCAAAATATTTTTGGAGTAAGTCAAAAAGATACCAAATAACGGATGTGAGTGTTCTTGAAGAAACACTTAAATGTACTTCGAAAGAATCCCATGACATGATTGCCAAAAGTGGTTTAGGTACCTAAAACATGATAAGTTTTGAGATCTCAATAAATCATGTATAGAACTCACAAAAATTAATCATTGATGGTAAATTAATAAATAATAAAGCGCTTATATTTATAAATAGAATAAAAATCACATATTAGAAAGAAACATGATTGACCATCATAAATTCTCCTAAATAAGATATATGGATCAGTAATCCATAAGATATGGACCTGTAGTCCATAAGATAAAATTAGAAAAGTATAAAATCACAGAAGCACACTAAAATTACTGAAGCACCATATGTTGTCAATGACATGTCACGTGCATGAGCATATTGTACTTTCAGAGGTAATTGATCAAGGTAATGAAAGTGTTTAAAATGTTTACAATATCCTGTAGGTATAAACGATGAAAGTATACAAATCCCGAAAGAATTTAAATAATTTTGATAGCGATAAATAATGTAAAGAGCAAGAAATGTAGATTACAACGTTCTTTTAAGTATTGTTGTGATGAAAATCTTGACATAATTCATGATGAGTAGATCACTTTCTGCTTTCAAGAATTGTTGTAATGAAACTCTAAATATCCATTGAAGTGGTGATTGCAATATATATTCCTAAAGAATATAAATAAATTTAATGTTATAAGAATGATATGGACATTGACGATAGTTTACAACATTCTTCTACGTATTGTTGTAATGAAAATCTTGATATACTTCAAGATGAGTAGATTACTTCCTGCTTAGTATTGTTGTAATAAAAATCTTGATATACTTCATTCTTCTAAGTGTTGTTGTAATGAAAATCTTGATATGCTTCAAGATGTGTAGATTACTTTTTTCTTAGTATTGTTGTAATGAAAGTTGTCTTATTCATCAAATGTGTATAGTAATATGCAAACTTGATTGAAATGCAAAATTGTACGCACATGAAGTGTATTCATAAATGAATATTAGTAGCATACAAATCACAAAAGGAAAGTGTTTTAAATAAGAAAATATGCCTGAAGCATGAAAATGCGCATGAGAAATTTTTTTTTTCTAAGAAAAATTCATTAAGAAGTATATGTAAGCAAATTGAGTTTTTGAAAGAAAATACAAATTCAAAGGAAATTATAACATCAGGGGAAGCATCCGTAAGTATATTATAATGCACTATTTTTTCCTTAATTAAGTTTTCTTCCCGTTGGGTTTTCTTAGTAAATTTTTAACGAGTCGTTATCTTGATTCAGAAGTATCAACTCAAAAAGTAACATAAGAAATAAAGTTATAATATACTATTTTTCCTTATTTAAGATTTTTTTTCTATTGGGTTTTTCTTATTAAGGTTTTAACGAGACATTATATTGATCCAGAAGTATCAAATTTCATTTGACATAACAAATGATTGAAATATGATATTTTATATTGTATATTTTTTTTTCCTTCGCTAAGATTTTTTTACAGGATTTTCTTAGTAAGGTTTTAATGAGGAACTATCCTGACTCTGAAGAATCAAACTTCATTATATTAAATGAAATATCTAATTGTACCCTAAGATTTTTTTTCCATTGGGTTTTTCTTAGTAAAGTTCTAATGAGGTGTTGTATTGATCCCGAAGCATTAAACTTTTAAAAGGAATATCATTTTAATATGGTATCAATAATGGTACATGTTGCACTTTTTTTTCTCGTTCAATTTTTTTTCCATTGGTTTTCTTGATAGAGTTTTTAAGGCTACAGACAATACATGCATCGACTGAATGGATATATGCATACAAAATAATAATGAGGAACAATCATTATATATATTTTAAAAGGACAATTTCAAGTTAGTAGAGCACTCAAGATTTCGAAGACGCATATTTAAGGGAGAGTTTTGTAATATATATATATATATATATATATATATATATATATATATATATATATATATATACACACACACACACACACAAGAGTGAATATGTTTTTGTAATTTTTTGATTAGTTCCACATCATGGAATAAGTTAATTACCAACTCCAAAGTTTATATATAAAGAAACCAATGTAATAGAAAAGATATACATATTTGAATGAATAAAAATGTACTTTCTCTTAATAATAAAACAAAATATTCTATGCTCTCTGGGTTCACGTCCTTCGTATGGGGATGAATTCTTCTGTGCACAACTCCTGTGTTTCATACGCCGGATCAATCTTATCCATTAATTTGCACAAAAACTAATGGTTTTGAGTGGATTGTATAATCTGTTAATTAGATTATTAATAATATGTCTGGTTGATGTGTGGTTGTGATTTGTCGGAGCACACGAGAACACTGAAGTTGAGTACAAAAGAATTAATCATTTTGTATGCTTCTCCAAATTTTGTCATCCTGCTACTCTCATTATTTGGAAATGCATAATTCTAATTCGCAATGGCGTTTGATTTTACCCCAAGTTGAGATTACGAGATGAGAGGATGTGGACAGTGGACGTCGACTTTGGAGAAACATCTGAGTATGCGTACGAGGTAAGCATACATACTGGATGGAGTATTAATTCATTTTGAACAATAATCCAATTCGATTAATAAATCCAACATTATCATTAATTCATTTCGATATTCACATACAAATTACGATGTCTCGTTTATCAATTAGGTTCCTCTCATCCATCAATTATGTTCCCCAAATGTATAGAGATTTCCTGATCATTTCGTAATTGCCTTTATATATATTTTATACCAATCATATTGTTAAGCTTCCTCCCGAGTGCAACTTTCACCATTTGTAATATTTAACGAATTCTATACTTTCTAGCATAAAATAAATCATGGACCATGACTTGTAAATAAAAAAATAAACAAGTAGAAAAAATAAAAGGGGTCGCTCTGACAGAGTTAGCTGAACTTGATTAATTATTAATTAATTAAATGGCCCTTAATACAGTTTAACGGATGCTAACTAATGAATTGATGATGACGCATTACAACGAATAGAGGACAAATAATTGACCCTGCCCTAACATGCTCTTTTTATGATGATGCTGAGCTGTGGTTTACTGAATCATTCCAGTCTATCACGCGCATATAATCAAAAGCAGCGTGTGCTGCTTCTTTTTTTATATTTTTTTTATCTACCATGATTAATTAATACTAGATAAAACGTGAACGGAGATGAACCCTACCCTAGACACGCAATTACGTGGGTATTTGATAGCTTAAGCAAAAGGGGTCATCTCAAATAACGCTCCACGCGTCATCTCAAATGTCGCTAGTGTTAATAACGATTTTAAGTTGATGTGACATAAACCAGGCTATGGTCGTAACAAGTTTTGAAACTAAAGTAAAAGTGTTATAAGTTCATTAAAGGTGTTCGAATCGAAAAAAAATCCAATTTAATTAGGTTATTACTTGTAGCATGGTCATGCAATCATGGCGTCAACGAATAGTCCGACTGCATATAAATTAATGCACCGCTTCCATCAACAGGGACCGGTCGGTCAGCTTCAAATAATAAATATGGCAACTGTGCGCTACTACATTTATGATCCAGTCCATAGGGCAATGAATTCAGTCTAATGACTACTGACTAATACTAACATATAACATGCTGCTCGCAGCCACTTCTTGGTCTGTTCCCGCAAGGACGGAAACGAGGCCACTGGTCCCAAGTAAATAAGTGATAGCATAACTAATAATGCAGTTATAGATATAAAACATTCATGGAATCAAACATAAACGCAAATTATAAGCAAAAAGGTTAAAAGAAAGAAAACATCATGATTTTATACTGATTCAGAATTACCCTACATCCAATATCACACGATTGCTTGTGTATATTACTTTTCAAATAAATGTCAATATTACAACACTTGATTTCATGGCCAGAGATACGCCCCTTCTGCTTTTAAGTACTGGAAACTCTCTTGAATTAATCAGGCTACTAGATCACATAATTGGTAGAGAGACTCGATAGGACTTTGATCTTTTGATCTTTGATTACAAAAGCTCCTATAATTCTGATCAAATTCTAGTGATTTCAGGTTACACAATTTCACTAATATGAGGTATAAGACTCGGGCAACAAACAATAAAAGAAATTACAGCAAATGATTTCACAAATAGAGAGCAATTCACTCTCAAAAATAGTCTCAAACAATTTCAAAACTTAAAAGTTTTTTCTTGAAGAAAATTTTGAATTTACAGTAACGAAACTCAAATGACAATATATACAGGCAAAACTAGATGCAGATAGAGTGAAGGAGTGTTTACTCATCTTATTAGCAATTTGAAGTAATTACAGCAAAGAAACTAGAGCAAAAATCTGATCCTCGACTTAAAAAATGTTCTAAGCTATGTGTAGACCAATTATAGTAATATGCAAAGAGGAAACTTAAGTCTAACAACTATAATTCAAATTAAGGATGAAATGCCTCCTGGACTTCATGAATATTACCTATAGGAATGATCACAACTTGTTTTTTCATATTTTTATTAAGTTTTGGTGATTTGAGTTTGAGATTGGGGAGAGGATTTGGTCTTTACAATAAGTTAATTATGAGGAAGAAGAAGTCACTTAGTCTTTACAGTAAGTTAATTATGAGGAAAAAGAAGTCTCTTTTTTCTGTTAACTGAGAAATGTACGTACTTCTTTTTCTTTGGTCATTTTCCAAACCTCTCCTTAGTAAATTAAGGAATTAAAGAAGACAAAACACAATTAAACCCTTAATGTAACGACCCAATTTTTGCCCGGTCCGAATCGATCACTAAACCATTCGAAATGATGTGTCGTTATCAGAATATGGCGCATCAGAACATAGAACAAGAGAACCTTTCATTGCCATTACAAAAATTTACATAAGAGTACAAGAATATCATAGTGGAAAAATACACAGCGGATAATAAATAATTACAACAATGCAGCGGAAATATAATTAAATATGTATACAATGTACAGCGGAAAACATCAACCAACACAGTCAAGGACCATTGCTAACGATATTTTTCGTCAACACCAGAGATAGGCCTACGGAAGTAGACCTAAGGGGAAAATAAGTTTATTTAGCTTTCACGAGCTTGAGTTAGTTCACCGTTTCCTATATATCAAGATTTTAAGCCCGAAAGATTAGTTACTTTTCCCTCAATGGGGTGAGCATCATGCAAAAGCGACTTAAGAACCAACAATTATCCTGGGATAAGGGTTTCCTAAGCACAACACTCGGTAAGGGCTAAACGGCTTATTGGAAGGGGTTCCACATTGATTTTGCGAAAGGGTTTAGGCTTGGAAAAGGACTTGCAATCATGTAGAAATCATACAACACATAACGCCGACAATAATTAATAAATCTCGTAAGAAACTCATAGGAAAATGTTCTAAGTATTGATCCACTCTTTATTGATCTTTGGTTTAGAATATACAAATGACTACAACCAAAATCCCCAATTTGATTTAGGAATTAGGATTTACTCTAGAGAAAAGAGTACAAGAATGAAAATAAGAAAAATTGCCCCGAAAATGAGACCCTTGGGATCTTATTTATAGACAAATTGGCAAATTGGGGGCCCTTTTGCTATTGAGCTAGTACCTTCTGTTGGCCGCTTTTCCCTTTGGTTCCGGAAGTTCAGGTTCTCGGTCGCCTTTTCTTTAGGTTCTGAAGGTTTTGCTAACGGCTTTTTGAGGTGTCGGTTGTAGCTCTCGGGGGAATGGTCCCGGTATTCGGAGCTTTTGGCTAATATTATGTCCATCTTCTTTGTATTGCTGATAAGCCTGACGGTGTGAATAGCATTTGGAAGGTTTCTGTTTCTAGATGTAGGATTCCGTTTATGGGTTCTCGGTCTTGCCGCTGACACTTTGTGGAGCTTGCATTTGTGATTCAAGTGGAAGGTTGACGGGATCGTCACCCCTACCGGTATCGACATTAAGCAAATTAGTGTAGATAGCTTGTCTTTCTCTAGGTGTTCCTGTTTGCCTGTCGGTAGTCTTCCAGAGTGTGCTTGCTTTTCTGGGAGGTTGCTTCCGGTGCTTTATTGGTTTCTTATTAAAGTGACCTTCCAGTATTTTTCAACTGGGGTCTCGGTAAAAGGCTCCTAGATGATTCCCTTGTACTTTTGGCGCTACTGCTTCTCGATGTGTCGGTATTTAGCGAGTTAATACCGATAGCTTCTCTCGACCTTCTAGGTCCCAGCTGGTTAAAATCTTAGTCTCCCTCTTCGCTGGCCTCCGATCTTGGACGACTTTCTACTGACCGTGCCGGTCACTACCCTGCCGGTCACTACCCTACCAGTATCCCCTTTTGCATAGATTCTGAGCTCTTTACTTCATTGATGGTGCTGGTTTCACGACTTTCGGACTGTTCCTTTAGGTTGTCGGCTTTTTCTTGTGCCGGTCTTTTATTGACGGAAGACTCCTCTTTGCTTGTGACGATATGCTACCCCTTCACCGCTAGCCTGTTTTAGTGCTTTATTTTGGTTGTAGCATTTTCCCTCCATGGTGAAGGGGTAATTTCGACTTTCTAAGTCTAACTTTGATGTCCTTTCGGCGTTTTAGCCCTCTGTCTCTTGATCTCCCCTAATCGGACCCGTTGATTGACTTTTGTCTATACGGCTTGGATAAACCTTAGTTTGGTATAATTACCACTGCTTTTTCTTCCTCATTTTTTACCTGCCACGTAAATTACTCAAACCATATTACTATTCATCGAGAATTACTGAAGCATTTTCGAAGATTTCTGATTTAATCCCTGGTGAGTACTTTCATTTTAACTACGAGCATAAATTTGATACTAATTACTCGAACCAAATTAGGGTTTAGCGCGTTAAATGCAAATCATCTAATCATAGGTGATTTAGATTTCAATTCCTTGTGAGCCATACAATTACTCTTTCCCAATGTTGTTTTTGGGGTTTGAGTTGTACAATCCTCATAGGAAAAGATATTTACTTTTACAATATGCAATTTACAATTTCACTTCCGGTGAACTCATCGTCAATGTTATTGGCTAGTTTGTTCTGACTTTACCGACACCAACTTCTGTTTTTGTCCAATATGTAAGTGTCGGATTAATCCAAGAATGGTGACCCATTTGGCAGGAATGCCGAAGGGATGATTTTCTCTTTAGCTTTAGTGTTTCAGTAAAGGTCTATGAGTTTTACTGCCATAAACTTTTGACTCTGTTTTCACATAAGCCGAACCCGAGGGCCAATTAGGCTCTCGGTGATGATTTAGAAATTTGGACTTCCCAACACCAATTTTTTTTGTCTTCGGTGCTTGGATGACTAACTTAATCATTATTAGGGGATTGATAGTTTCTAAGTGAATATGAAGTTAATATGAGTTCTGCCTAGGTTAATATCTAGGACCATTCTAATATGCAATGGTTCGAACATCAAGCATTAAATAAGTTTACATGTTATCCACTTATTCTGTACTAATGAATATGGTGTTAATTCACGTGCTTATGAAATTATATCACCTGGCAGCATTATATCTGACAAGAAGAGCTTTAGTCAGCTGAAACCTAGTGTTTCTTGTACCTTCCAAAAAAAGAATCCTCTTACTTTGAAGAAATTTTTAATTACTTCCCACGATGAAGTGAATTCTATTCTTAACAACTTCGGGATGTCTAACATAGATGCCATCCCGGCCACTAATCAAGATAGCATTGGAAATCCTCTGGAAGGTTACTTTGCATACTCAGCCAACCCCATTTGGCATGGAGGCTTCTTTCCTTTCCCAACTTTTATGTCTCGATTCTTGCGAGACATGGACGTTGCTCCTATCCAGCTTCCGCTAGGCACTTACACTTTGCTTCTTTGTCTTGAAATTTTGGCACTTAAATCGGGTCAGCTTCCCTTGCTTCTGCTCTTATTTACCATTTGATATGGTTTACGAAAGAGGTAGACTCGCCGATCTTACGTGCCCACCCTTGGAAGAAAATTATCAATGACGATACTGGCAAAACCATGCCTTGGGAAGACCAGTTCTTTTCCATTAGATGCCCAACTGGCATTTCTGGAAACTTTACAGATTTTAGTGAGTTCCCCTGCGTTTTCACGGGTAATCATACTTTTCTGAGCATTTCTTAGTTTTATCCGCTTTTGAAAACCTGCCTCCAAGAGAGTTGCTTTAATGGAGCGTGAGTCTCGTGCTCTCAAAATTATCTCTAAAGCATTTGAGGAGCCACTAAGTCGATCAACTTTACCGACTTTGGATAAATTGTGTCAATATAGCCTCCTTCCCGACGGGAAAAAGATCTTGGGGCGTCCACCCATCCATTTAGTAGGATCCAAGCTTTTGACTTTGGATTCAAATGCGTTTACCACTTCCTCTCCTTTGTTTCCAGGTATCCCTATTGGAATTGCTACCCACTCTTTCAAATAACTTTAACCTATAAGGCATTCATTCTTGACATTTCATTTGCACCTTATATTTTGATTAAGGGCCTTGGCTTCTAAAGTTGTAACTCTTACCGAAGCTCTAGATCAATCTACCGCTGCCGCTCTTAAGAGGTTGGCTGAATCCGCCATTGAGCCATTGGCTAAAAAATTGAGATTTTACGCTCTCGTTCATCTTCCTCAAGATGCCATCGTTGAGGTTGCTGATCAGGAAAATATTGCCTCTATAGTCTCTACTGTCGATTCTACCAAGGTGTCTATTGTTGTTTCTCTTGAGGGTACCCCTGGCGGTGAATGTGAGGAACAAGTCCTGCCGTCAACCTTTTCAAGCATGCCAGAATTGGGCAAGCGAGCCATGATTCAAACCTCTCCTTCTCAACATGTCGATCCCCCGAGTCTTCCTACTTCCTCAATGGGCTTTGATAAGCTTATGAAACTTGCTCTTTCTTCTCCTGAAATTACGAATGTTTCATCATCTTCCAACCCTTCAGACGAGGAGAATTTTAATTAGCATCTAGTCAATTGGCAGCTTTCGATATAAATTTTTCTTCTATGATTTACCTCTTGTCTTTAACTTGTTTTGGTAGTTAGTTGAATCTCTTCTCTTATCCAGGTAACCAAGAAATGGCTTTTGTCTAGGTTGAAGGCTTTCTTTGAAGTTATCCGACTTCGAGAAGCTAATGAGGCCTTAAGTGACAAATGCGAAGGATGAAAGCTTCCCTTGAACATGTTAAGGCAACTATTGAAAAGGAGAGGCAAACGAAGAATTCAATTCCTGACCGAGTTTCAGCCTTAGAGTAACAGATGGCAGAAAACGTGGTTAATCATGATGATGAACTTAAGAGGAAGGATAAGAAGCTTTCTCGTGTCGCTAAGACAATTCATGAGGCAAAAGGAAGGATTTCCGACTTTCTGCAAGTTCGTCTTCCGCAGATCAAGGCTAAGCATTATGAAAATGCCTTATTTCACACTATATCCGATAACCTTCGGATCCTTCCAGAGATGCAATTCACCCTTGTCCCTTCTTCTATTAAGGATAGGGTCATGGAGAGGATTAGCAAGGCCCAGCAAAGGGTTGAGTTACCAGAGAGGGATAAGCCTAAAGCTGAGGAACTTTTATTTATCGAGGATCTTTCTGATGACTTTGGCGAGGAAGGGAGGTTTCGGCTTTTGCTGAGGGGGATAGCAGTGATGATAGTGACGACAGCAATGGCAATGGAAATGACTGCTGAGATGATTATAATAAAGGTGGCAGCGGCCCTTCTGCGGCTACTAATGTCTCAAATGATGATACAAGATATAATCCTGACATTGGAAGTTCTCATGTTGCTCAAGAATCTGAGGCTCCTTTTGTCAAGAAAAGTGGTAATCTTGGATCCCTAGGAAGAGAACGGACTACTCGACCTGGGGTTTCTCTTCTCACGTATGGTTTTTTGTTTTCGCAACGTTTTCTTCTTTTTTGCATATATAATGGTAATAAATATCTCGTCGTTATATTAACTTAGACCAAAGGAAATGTCTCCTCACGATTTAGAGCATAATTAGATGAAAAACAAAGGGAAATAACTCGGGCTTATGTTGAGCAAGGACGATTATTAAAGGATTATAATACATTATCTCGGAGAATCATGACTTAGAAAATTGTGCCTCTAAGCTTATGTGCTACAAGGAGCACGAGGCCGCCTCTAGACTAAGAAAATCCTGCAAGTATAGGGAAGCTCTCTGGGAGGAAAACAAAGAATTAATGACTTTATTTTGGATGTTGATTGAGGACAGAGATATATTAGTTAACTTTCTATATGAGGTCTACAAGCGATACACAACAATTGACTTTTCATTCTTAGGAGACCATAGTGGAGGCCTAATACGTCGTCTTCGCAGACGTTATTTAGACGAGTGTGAAGTTAACCTGCATCCCGGGGCTTGCTGGAACCTTAAAAGGGTTCTTTCAATTCCTAGGGATCTTCTCCTAGAAAAGGTTGAGTATAACAATGATAGTTTTATCACCGAATTGTTTAAAAGATCGAGTTTGTACGAACATGAGGAATATTTGTAACCTTAACATTGTAATTGTATAAAACATGCATGGGGTTTTACCTACTATATAGGTCTGCTAATTCTTTTATATATGCTATGACATAACCTTGTTTACCATGAAGATGTCTACATTTAATATGTAGATTGAGAAAGAAATATTCAATAATGTCCACTGATGTTTTCAAGAGAAAATGTTTTCTAGAAGAACTCAAAAGTTTTTATACAGGATTCCCTCGGCTTTCCCTTATCTTTTTAGGTGAAGATCGGCATGTGATTTTAAAAAGATTTAGGATTAAGCGTGCTGAGTTGATATGTAAACAATAAATGTACTGATAAGTGTATGAGAACCTTCATGATCCTTTGTGACTCATGTGTTCGTCGAATCCTTAGGAAATTGGTTTTGAATTATATTTGCACAAAGTACTTTAAAACATGACATTATTCTAGTGAACAAAGGTTTATGCATAACTATCCTCTGTTCTTGTGAGTAGGTGGATCGTCATAAAGCTCCCCCATCTCAAGACAATATAATGCTAACCAACGAGGTTCCTTCTACATCTCGAGAGAGAGTGATTTTATTTCAAACTTTATCTATCAGGCATTTAAATGAAAGAATAACAGTTCTGAAAGGTCAACTTGAAAAGAGAGATAGGCTAATACTCGGGTTGAAGATGTATATAAAGACCAAGCCCTCTATTAAATTCGAAGATGAGTTAAGAGGCCAACGCCGACGTGTCATTAATTTGGAAATTAAATTAGATAATGTCAATGCAAAATGCAGAATATGGGAACATTCCTTCGAAAAAATCCCTATTATAACGGTGTCCCGACCTTCTAGTACTGCGACCGCTACTAAGGCCGTCATTCCCCAAAAATACTTTTATTTGAAGAACCCTCCTCAAGGGATAGAAAAGTCAGTCATTTCTGACTGGTGCAAGAAGGTGATAGCCGAGATGAAAAGTATTTATGACACCAAATTGATTAAAGATTCATTTGACCGTGTCAACCGGTATGTTGATCAAATTAGGCTTTTACAAGGGGAAAGACATGATCTGTGTGTAAATGTTTTTGAGTTGGAGAAGGACAACAAATCTCTTAGGGTCATGTGTAGAGCTTATGATAGTGCTCTGAGGCTTCAGGTCCAACATTCTGATAATCTTGGTGAAGCTAGCAAAAAGATGTGTAAGCTTAATAAGCTCCTAAGTACCTTAATTCGTCATGCCATGAATCCTCCTTTATTCGAGGATGGAGGGAGGCAGAACATTTGATAGTGTTTGTAATTGTAATGTGTACAAACCTATGTTTAGATAGTTAATGATGTAATTCTTATAAATTAACTGGTATATTGTGTACGTATCACTTATTGGTTGACTTTTGCTTGTACTGAATAAAGACAATAATGATTTATACATGAAAAGCTTAAGAAATCCAAGAAAGAGGATTACTTATCTCTTTAGGAAAACTTTTCGAATAATAGATTTTGTATTTTCTTCAGGTCTTGTTTCATCCATCCTTCTTTGGAAATTTCAATCTAAGTCTCCATGACCCAAATGAGGGTACTTTGCAAGTGGTGATAAAAATGCTTCTCTTGGTGATTTAATAGAGACTACAGTTGATGCTTCACACCATAATTTTAGAATGAAATTTCGGGAATTTCACTTCGGATAATAATAGAAGCTTTGGCTCTGTCCTCGACTCAGGTCGCTCCATAAAGAACCAGGAACTCATTTTTGATGTTTCAATAGACATCTCGAATTAACCTAGATTAGGATATTAAATAGAAGTCCCGAACTAACCCAGATTCGGGTACTAGCAGAAGCCCCGAACCGACCCAGATTCAAGAATTAATAAAAGACCATAAACTCATTTCTGGTAATTAGCTTTGTTACCCCCTTTAGGATTGATTTATGAAGCAGAGGATGTACGTACTTCTTGAGCCACTCTCTGGGCTTTTAGTTATCAAAAGGATGCACAGGCTTTGTTGGCCACTCTCTAGGCCTGTGCATCCGGTGCACTTGGCTAGCTTATCCACAAGCAGGGCCCGAGGACTTACCCGACCTTCCTCTAGGAGGCGCCTTATCCTGACCATTGTAGGCAATAATAAGGTCTTAGATGCTTAAACCGAGCCATCGTAGACACAGAATTAAGCCTTGCTCTTTTGATGCTCTACCTGGCCTCATAGGCGGTGATAGTGGCTTGCACTCCACCCTCTCCAAGGGGTTCCCTATCCTGATGATAGGGGTTTGCGTTCCCATCTACGGGTAACGCGGAACATATGTAGAGGTAGGATGTGCTCTTATGCGAGCAGAGGTAGGATGTGGTTAGTTCATAGCAGAGGCAGATCGTACTCTTCTGCGAGTAGAGGTAGGGCGTGCTATTTAGATGCTCCATCACGACCGTTTCCGGTGTGGGTCGAAGGCTTATGCTTTTGATGCTTTAACCTGGCCCTTCCTGATTTGGGCGTGGAGAAAGACTTACACACCACCCCCCTCCTGAGGGTGCCTTGCCCTGGCCAACTCGGCGGTGACAAGGATTTTTATCCCTTTGTGGATTAACCCATCCTTGGTTACCTTGATTCTAGAGAGGGTTTCTATACCCTGAGTCATGTAGGCAATCCTTTTCCTAAGGATATTTATTGGACTTAGTTTGATCCTTTTACAAATTCCCATAGTTGGTCCTGATTAAAGAACTTAAGGATCATCCTTTCAAGGATCCTGCAGTAGTTAGTCTCATGTTCATTTATCATGGGATAGAGACAGTAAGGCCCTTCCAATTTTCTTTCGTATTTGGGATTCTTTTTTGTAGATGGCCAATAATTGAGCTCGTGTCGGTTAGGAAATAGATATTTTCCATTGAAGTAGTAAAATAGTATCCTTTAGGTAGCCTTGGTGTAAACTTCCTTTCTCATTGCAGAGGCTTGGCTCTTCCGAACCTCATTGCTCCATTCATACTCTTGTTTTCTCTTTCCAAGATAGGCTAGAGTTGGAGATACACCCTTTCAGACCATTTTGAAGCGAAGTAGTTAAAATCGTCTGTTATTTCTTCCACGAACACCATTCCTTTAATTTGTTCGCGGAGAGACTTCCTTAAAGGAGAGAAGATATTATAATCCTTTGATGTAGAATCGTTTAGAGGAAATTTTAGGGTTTGTTTCAGGTAGGAAGGGCTACTGCTCCAATATCTAGAATCATATTGCTCTACTTCCCTTTTCTGCTTAATTACTCGCAGAGCTACCATTCTTAACCATTGTTCTTCTGTCACTCTTGGGTCAGTACTGCCTGACATATCCATTTGAGATCTAGAAAAGTCTCGTCAGGACCTCTTGCCCATGGTCTTGCTTCTTCAAAGCCTAGTCCAAACTCGGACAGAACAACACAGTTAGGTATGAGAGAAGGTTAACCGCAAGGTCGGAGGTTCGAGCCCCCCTTCTAGCACCAAAATGTTAACAATATTTAGCATTCACGAGTTTGAGTTAGTTCACCGTTTCCTAGATATCAAGGTTTTGAGCCCGAAAGATTAGTTACTCTTCCCTTAATGGGGTGAGCATCATGCTAAAGCGACTCAAGAACCAACAGTTATCTTGGGATAAGGGTTTCCCAAGCATAACCCTCAGTAAGGGCTGAATGACTTGTTGGAAGGGGTTCCGCACTGATTTTGCGGAAGGGTTTAGGCTTGGAAATTGACTTGTAATCATGTAGAAAGCACACAACACATAACGTCGACAATAACTAATAAATCTCGCGAGAAACTAATAGGAAAATGTTCTAAGTATTGATCCACTCTTTATTGATCTTTGATTTAGAATATACAAATGACTATAACCAAATCCCCAATTTGCTTTAGGAATTAGAGTTTACTCTAGAGAAAAGAGTACAAGCATGAGAATGTGAAAAATGCCCCGAAAATGAGACCTTTAGAGTCTTATTTATAGTCAAATCGGGGCTCCTTTTGCTATTGGGCTAGCAGTACCCCCTGTTGGCCCTTTTCCTTTTGTTTCCGAAAGTTCTGGTTCTTGGACGCCTGTTCTTTGGGTTTTAAAGGCTTTTCTGATGGCTTTTTTAGGTGTCGGCTGTAACTCTCGGGGGAATAGTCCCGGTCTTCGGAGCTTTTGGCTAATATTATGCCTATCTTCTTTGTATTCCCGATGAGCCTGACAGTGCAAATAACTTTCATAAGGTTTCTGTTTTTGGACGTAGGATTCCGGTTATGGGTTCTCGATCTTGCCACTGATACTTTGTGGAGTTTGCCTTTGTGATTCAAGTGGAACGTTGCCGGGACCGTCACCCCTACCGGTATCGACACTAAGCAAATTGGTGTTGATAGTTTGTCTTTCTCTGGGGGTTCCGGTTTGCCTTTCGGTAGTCTTCCAGATTTGTGCCCTTGTTATTCCGAGAGGTTGCTTCCGGTTCTTTATTTGTTACTTATTAAAGTGGCCTTCCGGTAATCATCTACTGGGGCCTCGACAAAAGACTCCTGGATGTTTCCCCTTCACCGCTGCCTATTTCAGTGCTTTATTTTGGTATTAACATTTTCCCCTCCTGGTGAAGGGGTAATTTCAACTTTCCAAGTTAAACTTTGATGTCCTTTCGGCGCTTTAGCTCTCTGTCTCTTGATCTTCCCTAATCGAACCCGTTGATTAACACATCTCTGTACGGCTTGGATCAACGGTAATTTGGCATAATTACCACTGCTTCTTCTTCCTCATTTTTACCTACCATGTAAATTACTCAAACCATATTACTGTTCATCGAGAATTATTGAAGCTTTTTTGAATATTTCTTATTTAATCACCAATGAGTCCTTTCATTTTAACTACGAGCAGAAATTTGATACTAATTACTCAAACTAAATTAGGGTTTAGCGCGTTAAATGCAAATCATCTTATCGGAGGTGATTTAGATTTCGATTCCTTATAAACCATACGATTGCTCTTTCTAATGTTTCTTTTCGGGGTTTGAGTTGTACAATCCTCATAGGAAAAGATATTTACTTTTATAATATGCAGTTTACACTTTCGATTCCAATGAACTCATCGTCAATGTTATTGGCCACCTTGTTCTGACTTTACCGATACCAACTTCTGTTTTTGTCCAATATGTGAGTGCCGGATTGATCCAAGAATGGCGACCCATCCGGTAAGAATGTTGAAGGGATGATTTGAGCTTCGTTTTTCGCATTAGCATGCATTGCATTAAGGAGGTCAACTGAATCAGTAGACCGCTTGATTTTAGCATTAGCATAGGAACATGTACACACACCTTTGCATATGTTCATACAAGCATTATAAATTCCTAAGGATAATGGATGCTTTTGGATTATGGATGAGTAGATGATTGTAGGTGGATGTTAAGAAAGTAACATTCTCCTAGACTTGGAGATTTCAGGAACATAATCCTTTAAATAAGGGAGAATGTTACACCCCATAATTTTAAAGAACATTAATAAACTAAATGGATACTTAATTAAATATTGGAAATTAAGTAAAACAGACTGAACCATCGCGTTCGTCTCGGAATTCTGGTTAAGATAGACTCTGAGTTTGCATAAAACAAACATCATATGAGGAAGATATAAAGGTTAGAAGTTTATACGCATATAAGAGTTTTATATGTAAATAAAGCTAACCAGAATTTCGAAATAAATCAAATTTACGAGGCAGTAAACAAGGGTCGGAATCTGCTCGTTATGGGTCGACCCACGCCTGGCTGGGTCGACCTATGGGTTGACCCAAGGTCAAGTGGTTTGACCCAGGTGGGGATGGGTCAACCTAACCCTGATCTGGCCGAATACACTTTTCTGTTTTTGGACGAATTTGTTAACTAGGTCCATTATTTTTTGAACGGTTTGATTTAAAAACAGAGATCGGTTGGTTATAGATTGTCTTGTAAACTCTATATAAAGGCATGCATTCCTATCAAATAAATCATACTTCTTCCTCAAACTCTTGTTCTGATAATATAAAATGAAGATGGGGAGATGCTGCCGAAACTTGGATTGAATCAAGACAATTCTTACCTAATATATACAAGAATCTCTTTTGCAACATCAACATATTATTCTCTATTCTTTAAATCCAATCTCTGTGAGTCCATGTTACTTTTAGATATAAATATTTAACAGTAACCCTGACATGTAAATAAACTTGGATCTGAACCTATGACTGTTAAGAAACTGATTCATATTTAAACAATTCTGCTATAAATATATTTACTTTTCCATACAACTATTAAGTTGTTCAGTTGTTATTATATGCCTATTTCTGTTATTGAATTCCTATTTCTGTTCTTCTCCCTCTCTTATTCCCTTTTATTTTATAAGCCTAGGCTACCTTCGAGCCTAGGCCAGTCTCGTAAGAGATCTGTGTATGAACGAAATTGGGACAATTAAGGAATGTTTGGGAATGAAAATAAAAGGGGGAAATTGGGGCATATCCTATACTGTGGAATATGACTGAAAAATTAGGGCATATCTTGTATGGTGGAATATGACTGAAATTTGGAGTGTATGAACGTGTAAATCTTTAGGCTTAATTCAAAGATTAAGTGAAACATGAAACCGTATATATATGACTTGTGGGACCTATTTAATCTGTTAGGGTTATATGAACCTGTTAACCTTTTTAATCTGTTGATTTAAGTAAACCTGTTTAATCTATTGGGGTTAGGTAAACCTGTTTAATCTGTTGGGGGTTAAGTAAACCTATTTAATCTGTTGGGATTATATATAAACTTGTTAACGTTTAATACTTAACATGTTTAATTTGATGGGGTTATATAAACCTGTTAACCTTAACTCAACTTGTTAATCTGTGGGGGTTAGACGAACCTGTTAATCTGTAAGGCTTAATCTGTTAAAAATCCTAGTAAATTGGTGGACACAAGTTTAGGAGTTTAGCTTGTTTCATCTGCTGTGTAGGGCCCATATCAGTCAGTAACTCATTTGGGTATTAAAAGGGTACCCCGCACTAGGTTGGGCTCAGGGCACGCATACTGAACTGATTGTAAGAGGTTCATCTGAAAAGGGGTGTATACGGGCGTGTTTCAACGTAGTCATCTGCGTGCATGGGTCCGGTCTGTGGGGAGAAATAACCCGTTGTAGCACCAGTAAATAGGTTTGTGTCCATCTATAAGTTGCCACTTTAGGAAGTAATACACCCAACTGTGGGGCAGACACGGGGTATTTACACATTAGGGATCCGATCGTTTAGGGTAGTAATTGGGGTACATCTAGTCCTGTCTGTATTCTGTTTAGGTACCCGTTATTTCTATTTGGGTAACACCCATTATTTCTGTTGAGATATTTGTTATTTCTGTTTAGGGGTAAAACCCTTCATGTAACTAGAGTACACCTAAAACTACCATTATGTTTCAATAGGGATCATTCTATTTGTGTTATATTAGGGGACACCTAATCTTGTCACGCATCTGCTATACTAGTATTGGTGCAGAGAAAAGTATTTGAGAAGCATTGTCTATTCTACTTATTCTGCTTATCCTGTTCATCCTGTTTATAACTGTTATATGATCATGTTATCTCTCATCCAGTCTTATATGCCTGTATGATACTTTTACTTCTTTATATGCTAAAAGTCATCGGACTCGCCAGACTTTATGTCTGACCCTTTTTTCTTCGCTTTCTCTTTCCTTTCCCCCAGGTTCTCAAGGTGGGAACGCTGAGGCATGGTTAGGTATTTCTCTCTCTTCTGTTTCTGCTTGGATCTGGATCTACTTTGATTTATCGCTTCGACTACTTGTATACTTTATTATGGCTATTACTGGGGGATTATAATTGTACATTACTGTACTCTAATGGTTTTTAGCGCATGACAGATGTTTCGGCTTGATGTATTTGGTTTCAGTATTTTAGCTTGATGTTGTAATTGCTTTTGAGACTATAATGTTTTTCTGCTGAATAATGAAGTTTTAAATTTTCGCTGCTATTTTTATATCTGTCTTGTGAGATTCTGTTTCTATTTACCTAAAAGCTTCATGGAACTTAATGCATTTTGATAAAGAGTGACATTAACGGATGTGGGGTGCCACATTTGGCATCAAAGCTGAAGGTTACAAGATCGGATAAAAGTTTTGAAAATTGTTTTCAAAAATAAAGTTTTTCCAAAGGAAAGATATGTGTTTTAACAGCATATTCCCCAAAGCCATATAAAATATCTTTTCGATTCTCTGTTTGAATCCCTCTTCCTTTTCTTTTCATCATGTTTATGGAACCGAATCTTCCTAAGGGAGTTCAGATACCAGCTTGGTTATGTAGATATCTTGAGGTTATGGCGCCTGCCGAAGGCCAAAGAGACGCCCCTCCCCCAGCTGCAGCCGCTGTTCCTCCTCCTCCGGGAGTAGATAATTTCTCAAAGATATGCAAGGACTTCTGTGCTATGGAAGGAAAACCATTCCGTGGCACTGAAAGCTTTGTGGAAGCACGGAATTGGTTGCGAGAGACAGAGAACTTTTTTGGACTTTTTGATGTTGACGACCGTAGGAAGATAAAGTTAGTTGCGTGGCAGCTTAAGGACGAAGCTTCATTTTGGTGGGAGGTGACGTAAGCAGGGCGTCCAGTTGATACTTAGGCTGTTTTTTGATAGAGATTCGAGATGAAGTTTCTTTCTCAGGCATAAGAGAGTATGCGGATAGAGAGATTTTTGGCACATAAGAAAGGAAGTATGTATGTTAAAGAGTATGTCAATAAGTTCAATCAGTTAGCAAGATTTGAGGTGGAACTGGTAAGTACCCCGCATAAGAAAGCCTTAAAGATCGCGAGAGGATTAAATCAACCTCTCCAAGCATTAGTATTGTCTCATATACCGATGGGGGAACTTTTGAGAGGCTTATTGACATGGCGTTGATGCACGAAGAGGGTAAAGATGAAAAGAAAGAGGTTAAGACTGATGAGAATCAAAACAAGAAAGTGTGGCCTAAGAAAGAAGCACAAAAGAAAGGTAGAAAGAACGAAAAAGCTCAAAACAAGAAGAAATGTAATGGTTATGGGGGCTTGGGTCATCTGGTTAAGGATTGCAGAAAAAAGAAGAATGCTTGCTTCAACTGTGGTGAAGTTGGACACTATACTAAGGAGTGCCCGAAGAAGCAAGGACATGTGCAATGAGCAGGACCTTCTGGAGGGCAGGTGCATGCTTTTGAGGCTAGTGGATCAGACTGAGGTAGGAAAGTTTCTGTTAAAGGTTTGATTTCCCTTTCCGATCATCTAGTTAGGACTCTTTTTGACTCTGGCGCTTCTCACTCTTTTATATCTGATTCTGTGGTTGAGTCTCCACACCTTAGTACTAGTATTGTTTCTGATTCCGTTATTGTCTCAAACCCCATTGGGGGCACGACTCATCTGCCTATGATATGTCGGGGTTTGAGGATATTTGTGTTGGGCGTCGAGTTCGAGTGTGATGCATAAGTGCTTGGTTTTATGGGCTATGGTCTGATTCTAGATATGGATTGGCTAGCCATGTACAGTGTCATCCTAGGTTGTGAGAGGAGATTCGTTAGATTTTTGACTTACCGAGGGGGGGACTCTTGAGATTTTGCATGACCCAAAGGGTCTGGCATGCTTAGCCTCCTAGAATCACTTGATGCTTCTACCAATGATTTGCGATCTGTTCCCATAGTTTATGAGTATCCGGATGTTTTTGATGATGTTCGGGGATTACCTACGAGGCATGAGATCGATTTCCAGATATACTTGGTGGATAGTGCGAAGCCAGTCTCTTTGCCTATGAGCCACATGGCTGCTAAGGAAAGAAGGGAGCTTAGCGAGCAAGTAGGGGAGCTACTTGAGAAGGGGTTTATTAGGCAAAGTTTATCTAAATGGGGTGCTCCAGTCGTCTTTGCAACTAAGGCGGATGGGCACTTCGCCTATGTGTGGATTACATGAAGTTGAATAAGCTCGCTAGGAAGAATAGGTACCCACTCCCAAGGATTGACGATCTATTTGACTAGCTTGTCGGCGCATCTGTTTTCTCGCAGTTAGATCTGGCCACGAGATTTCTACAGTTGAGGGTGGCCGAGGATAGTATAGACAAGACACTTTCAGAACTCCAGATGGCTTCTTCGAGTGGCTAATCATGCCGTTTGGGATGACAAATGCACCCGCATATTTTGTAAATCTGATGAGTAGGGTGTTTAAGGAGTTTCTGAATAAGTTCATGGTGGTCTTTGTAGATGACATCTTGGTTTTCTTGAAGAGCATGGAAGAGCATGCCCTACATTAGGAGAGGTTTTTAGGACTCTCAGAGCACACCAGCTTAAGGCGAAATTCTCCAAGTATTACTTTTGGAGAAAGGAGGTGAGATTTCTAGGGCATGTGGTCTCCAAGGATGGGATAGCGGTGGATCCCGCGAAAGTAGTTGCAGTGCAAGATTGGAAGGCTCCAAGGAATGCAACGAAGGTGAGGATTTTTCTTGGTTTGGCGGGCTATTATAGGAAGTTTATCAAGGACGTCACAAAGATATCATCCCTACTCACCAGACCGACGAAGAAGAATCTGACCTTTTCTTGGAGTATTGACTATGAGGATTCTTTTTAGCGGTTAAAGAGGGCTTTGACAACAACCCCAGTTTTGACATTGCCTGATGGGAACAAGGTGTTCACGGTGTAAACTGATGCATGTGGTACAGGGCTTGGTGCCGTCTTGATGCAAGGGGGAAGGGTGGTATGCTATGGTTTAAGAAAGTTGAGAGTTCATGAGAGGAACTACCATGCCCATGATTTAGAGTTGGCTGCTATAGTGTTCGCCCTAAAAACTTGGCGGCATTATCTGCTTAGAGAAAGGTTCGAAGTATACACAGACCATAAGCCGCTCAAGTATCTATTCTCGTAGAAGGATCTCAATTTGATACAACAGAGATGGATAGAGTTCCTAGCATCTTATTATTTTGAGTCTGCTTATACCCTTGGCAAGGGTAATGTAGTGGTGAATGCGTTGAGTGGGCAGAGGATGATTTTGAGTCCTCTATTGGTAGAGAGGCAGAGCTTGAATTACATATCGACCTTCGATTTTAGGTCATCTTTGGATTTTACACCTGGTTTGTTGGCATCCTTAGAGGTGCGACCTACTCATATGGATTAGATAGGATTTTCGCAGCGGGAGGACCCACAAATAGCAGACATCTTGGATAGTCTCAGTAGAGGGGAGGTTTCTAGTTACCTTGGTAGATATTCCATAGATGACAGGGTGGCCATGGCGAGATGGGAGGCTTTGTGTTCTTCGAGTTGGGGATTTGTTGTGAACAGTCCTTGAGGAAGCCCATCATTCTAGGATGACTATCCATCTGGGCGACGATAAAATGTACAGAGACATTAAGAGGATTTTCTTTTGGGCCGGGATGAAGAAAGATGTAGCAGAGTTTGTAGCTCGATGTTTAGTTTGCCAGCAAGTAAAAGCTGAACAGAAGAAGCCTGGCGGTTTGCTTCATCCTTTGGAGGTCCCACAATGGAAGTGGGAGAGCATCTCTATGGATTTCATCGATGGTTTGCCTAGATCTAGGAGAGCCAATACCAGTATTTGGGTTATAGTAGATAGGCTTACTAAGAGCACTCATTTTGTTCCTTTCAAGAGCAAGAGAACAACAACATGGTTAGAATTAGTTTATCTTCGAGATAGTCCATCTACATGGAGTACCTTCTAGCATAGTGAGTTATCGTGATCCCATCTTCACTAGTGAGTTTTGGAAGAGCCTGCAAGAGGCACTAGGTACACAGTTATGTTTGAGCACTGCATATCACCCTCAAACCGATGGACAGACTGAGAGGGTGAATAGAGTCCTCGAGGATCTTTTGAGGTTGTGTATCCTAGACTTCGGAGGGACTTGGGAAGAACATATTCCATTGGTGGAGTTCACCTACAACAACAGTTATCAGGCTAGTATAGGCATGGCACCCTTCGAGGCACTATACGGATGACCTTCAGATCACCAACTTGTTGGTAGGAGACTACGGATAGGCTTCTACTTAGATCTGATATGATTAGAGAGATTTCGGAAAAGATTGATCTTATCTGCCAACATATGAAGACAACTCAGGACAGGCAGAAGTCCTACATAGATAAAAGGACGATGAACATTCAGTTTAAGGTTGGAGACGTGGTTTTCATAAAAGTATCACTTCTGAGGAATGTGGTTCACTTTGGATCTGTAGGTAAATTAGCGCCAAGGTTTGCAGGGCCATTTCCCATAGTGGAGAGGATAAGTCAAATGGCCTATAGGGTGAGATTACCAGGGAGAGTGGCAGGTGTTCATGATGTTTTCCACATTTCCCGTTTGCGGAAGTGCCTTCACGATACAACAGAGGTGGTTGAGCCGAGCATGCTTGAGGAAGTCGAGGTAGAAAGGGAGGCAACATTTAGATGAGTTCCTACCCGTATACTTTGATCAGAGGTTAAGAAATTGCGCAACAGAGATGTTAAGTTGATGAAAGTTCAGTAGGGAGAAGACCGCGAGGAAGCAACTTGGCATACTGAAGACAAGATTCGCGCTTCGTACCCTTTTCTTTTCAAGGGTATGTTCTTAACTTCTTTTTCCAAGCTTTTATTCGTACTTGCTTCTATCACTCAAGTATATCCTATCGATCGAATCTTCGACCTTTAGGTAGCAAACCATGGATGTAAACATGTGTTTAAGACATGTTATGTTTGATAAATTCAAGTGTTTGCTAGTGGTTGCTCATGGATGCATACACACACACTAGGCACTAGATCGGCTCAAACACTCTCACACTGCATATGTATGTGCATTTTATTTTTATAGGTGAAAATGGATGTATCGTCACATGGATGTTTCATTTGGATGAATGATTAGTTTTGCACACATGTAGAGTTTACATGGTATACTTGGAATATTCGCATACATTTTGTATTCATGAAACAAGCATATATTGCATTAAGAAGGTCAACTGAATCAGTAGACCGCCTGATTTTCGCATTAGCATAGGAACATGTACACACACCTTTGCATATGTTCATACAAGCAATAGAAATCCTAAGGACAATGGATATATGTGGATGATGGATGAGTAGATGATTGTAGGTGGATGTTAAGATAGTAATATTCTCCTAGACTTGGACATTTCGGGGACGAAATCCTTTAAGTAGGGGAGAATATAACACCCCATAATTTTAAGGAATATTAATAAACTAAAGGATACTTAATTAAATATTGGAAATTAAGTAAAATGGACTGAATCATTGCGTTCATCTCGGAATTCTGGTTAAGATAGACTCCGAGTTTGCATAAAACGAACATCGTATGAGGAAGATATAAAGGTTAGAAGTTTGTATGCATATAAGAGTTTTATATATAACCGGAATTTTGAAATAATTCAAATTTACAAGTCAGGAATCTGACCCCTTATGGGTCGTCCCACGCCTGGCTGGGTCGACCTATAGGTCGACCCAAGGTCAGGCAGGTCGCCAAAGGGTCGACCTAGGCGGGGATGGGTCGACCCAACCCTAATCTGGCCAAATTCACTTTTTTGTTTCTGGACGAATTTGTCAACCAGGTTCTTTATTTTCCAAACAGTTGGGTTTAAAAACAGGGATCTGATGGCTAACAATTGTCTTGTAAACTCTATATAAAGGCATGCATTCCTATCAAATAAATCATACTTCATCATACTTCTTCCTCAAACTCTTGTTATGATAATATAAAATGAAGATGAGGAGATGTTGTCGAAACTTGGATTGAATCAAGACAATTCTTACCTAGCATATACAAGAATCTCTTCTGCAACATCAGCATATTATTCTTTATTCTTTAAATCCAATCTCTGTGAGTCCATATTACTTTTAGGTATAAATATTTAATAGTAACCCTGACATGTAAATAAACCTAGATCTGATCCTATGCCTATTAAGAAACTTATTCATATTTAAACAATTCTTCTATAATTACATGTACTTTACCATACACCTATTCTATTGTTCAGTTGTTATTATATGCCTATTTCTGTTATTATATGCCTATTTCTGTTCTTCTCCCTCTCTTATTCACTTTTTATTTTATAAGCCTAGGCTATCTTCGAGCCTAGGCCAATTTATAAGAGATTTGCGTATGAACGAAATTGGGACAATTAGGGGATGTTTGGGAATGAAAATAAATGGAGGGAAATAGGGGTATATCCTGTACTGTGGAATATGATTAAAAAATTGGGGCATTTCTTGTACTGTGGAATATGACTGAAATTTATGGTGTATGAACATGTAAATCTGTAGGCTTAATTCAAAGATTAAGTGAAACATGAAACTGTATATATATAACATGTGGAACCTATTTAATTTGTTAGGGCTATATGAACCTATTAACCAGTTTATTCTGTTGAGGTTAATTAAACTTATTTAACCTGTTGGGGTTAAGTAAACCTATTTAATCTGTTAGGGTTAAGTAAACATGCTTAATCGTTTAGGGTTATATATAAACCTATTAACATGTAATACTTAACCTGTTTAATCTGTTGGGTTTATATGAACCTGTTAACCTGAACTTAACTTGATAATCTATGAGGGTTAGGCGAACCTATTAATCTGTAAGGATTAACCTGTTAAAAATCCTAGTAAATTGAATGACATAAGTTTAGCTTATGTCATCTGTTGTGTGGGGACCATATCAGTCAGTAACCCATTCTGGTATTAAAAGGGGACCTCACACTAGGTAGGGGTCAGGGCACGCATACTGAAGTGATTGTAAGAGGTTCATCTGAAAGGGGGTGTATACGGGAGCATTCCAATGGAGTCATGCGTGTGCATGGGTCCAGTCTATGGGGGAAAATAAGTCGTAGAGCACCAGTAAATTGGTCTATGTCCTTCGATAGGTTGCTACTTTAGGAAGCAATGGACCCTACTGTGAGGCCGACACATGGTATTTACACATTAGGGAGCCGATCGCTTGGGGTAATAATTAGAGTACATCTAGTCCTGTTTGTTTTCAGTTTAGGTACCCATTAATTCTGTTTGGGTAACACCAGTTATTTCTATTGAGGTACCTATTATTTCTGTTTAGGGTAAAAACCCGTTATGCAACTAGAGTACACCGGAAACTACCATTATGTTTATGTGGGGATCATTTTGTTTCTGTTATATTAGGGGACACCTAATCCTGTCACACATATGTTATACTAGTATTATTATAGAGAAAAGTATTTGAGAAGCATAGTTTATTCTGTTTCTTCTACTTATACTCTTCATCCTGTTTATACATGTTATATTATCCTGTTATCTCCCATCCAGCCTTATATGCCTTTCATGATACTTTTACTTCTTTATATGCTAAAAGTCACTGAACTCGCAAGACTTTATGTCTGCCCCTTTTTGTTTCGCTTTCTCTCTTTCCTTTCCCCCTAGGTTCTCAAGGTGGGAACACTCGGGCGTGATTGGGAATTTCTCACTCTTCTGTTTCTGCTTGGATCTGGATCTGCTTTGATGTATCACTTCGACTGCTTGTCTACTTTATGATGGTTATTACTGGGAGTTATGATTTTTCATTTTTGTACTCTGATGGTTTTTAGCCCAAGACAGATGTTTTGGCTTGATGTATTTGGTTTCAATATTTTAGCTTGATGTTGTAATTGGTTTTGAGACTACGATGTTTTTCTTATGAATAATGAAGTTTTAAATTTCCGTTGCTATTATAATACCTTTCTTGTGAGATTATGTTTCTATTTACCTATAACGCTTCACAGAACTTAATGCATTCTGATAATTAGTGACATTAACGGACGTAGGGTGTCACGTGAATTAACACCATAGCACAAAGCTATGCTATATTATCCATGCTTTAATCATCATCCACAAAGCTCTGCTTTTCAATGAAAGCTTTGATCCATGCATCTCAGCATGCCACATTGTCAACTCATACCATACAACTGATATATATATATATAACCTTTAAGCTCATACATCTCAGAGAAGGGGGTTAAGCTAAAAGAATAAATTCTCCGCCACTAAATAGATATATTTATGATAGAAATCAGTTGATACAATGTAAATTACAATGTTAGACACACAATCCATTTGCAAGTTCGTTATGGGTCTGAACGAAACCAGAGACACCTTATTCCTCGTGCCATATGTCCAGGATCTTACATAAAAGATTATATTTTAAATCCTTATCCCCAAATCCCAACCTATTCATCCCATGGAGTAAAACTGGTGGTACTCCATACCATCGTGCTACGGTAAACTTAATTACCATCCTTAAATTTCCAATCAGATTAAAGATTCATTAAAACTCTATCACAGTTTTAATCTCATAAATATTGGTTAATGATTATTCAACTTTAGGAAATGAATCCAGTCTTTAACTGGGTTAAAGAACAAATGTCATTTAACACATAGTTCACAATAAACCCAAAGTCGACTTCCATTTAATTCCAATTTAATTTATTAAATTGAAAATTCCATTAAATCTTAATTAAAAGATTTATTTAATAAATTCCCATTTCAACTGGGTTTAAGAATAATCTTATTAAAGACACTATTCACGACAAACCCAAAATGCAATTTGTTATCTAATACAAGGCTTTGAATAGAAATCGTATCGACTAATATTCAATATCAAATTCTGAAACCAACAGATATTGTCTTGGAATAACGATATCTATATCTTCCAAATTCTTCAACAATATGCGTATAATGACGGAATCCAATACTGAAATATCCAAAAATTATTTCCTTTCCAATTCATATGTTCGAAATCTCTGGTTATATTAAAACCGACAATCCAATATGTTAATTTTAAACCGTCTTGGATCATTTATATTTAGAAAGCATCGTCTGATCTTAGTCGAATATCCGATGTCTTTTCGGTTCTTCCCACCTCTCACCTAATGGAATAATTTCCAGTTAGATCACACGGGTGATACTAGATGATACTCTCAAAAATCGTTGCATATTCCTTTTGGTTCTTTATTCTAGTTGTTAACTAGTTTCACTCAGATAAAATATATCTTTTTCAAACTTGGAGTATTTCATCCAAAAATCCTTCCAAATCATTTGTTATGATTTTACATAATTTATTCATATTTTAATAATTTTACAATGACCCTTACAATCGGTTTCCAATTTCGGCCACCGAACTTGTAACGACCCAGATTTTTATCGTTTATTTGAATATTTAAAAATGGTTTTAAATGTCGAGTGGAATATAAATAACTTTGAATTCAATTATCAAGAATATTATGTTAATATATATATGATACAAATAACAATTTAATTCTGAAATATTTGGTAATATATTGAATTTGCAGTTTTATATGAACTCGTGATATAAAAGGTTTAATTCAGTTTATAGTTGAATTATATTAACGTATTTGTTTATTAAACGATATTTGAACGTATATTTTATAATTTTATTATAAAACTAACTGCAATGGAGCGATAGTTCGTAATATTACGTTTTGAACTTTGAACGGATGTACATGATTTAATTTAAGTCGGATTTCTTCGGAACAAGAAATGCCTGAATTTATTAGATAATATTTTTGTAATGGAAGAGAAAAATCAAGATTTCATATTGTAGATTTTGTTTTATGACTAAATCAATTTTTCAAATAGTCGCTATGGAATTCGTTATTAAAATATAATAATTTATTATAATAAAATGGATTTTAATTTTGGACTTAGAGTTTACAATGTTGAGTTTAAAAATCAAGTTAAATTTATAAATCTGAAGCCATATAGAATTCTGATTGGATAAATATTAATGTATTCTCTTATAATAAAATCCATGTATATTTCCACCGTATCTGAAAAATTAAATTATTGTGTAATTTCCAATTTCTTTGCAACCAGAGATTATATGGATTTGTTTGAACTACAAACGTCAAGCGTTATACACTGAAAACTTCGTTGGTCTCTTTCGTAAAATGTCCTTGGTCACTTCATATAAAAAATCATTTGTCACCTCAATTTAATATTCTGCTACCCAGCACGCCAGCCAAAATTTTCCCCTTCTGATCGACAATTAAACATGTCATGTGAAAATTCTGCCCAACCGAAAAAAATCTCTCCATCTACCCACGTGTTTGCACTGCATTCCTTCATGTGCACACTTCTTTTTTATTTACATTGTTCTCTATAAATACACATCTTTTCTCTTTCTTTAGCAAACCAATTCAAACCCTTTTCTTCATCCATTCGAAACAATGGATCAGTGGTTTCTTCGTAAGTAAAATAAAAATACATATAATAATTTCATTATATCAATTCCTTCTTTCAATAGAAAATACCCGCGTATATAAAACCAACGATTCCTTTATTCTAAACCTTTCAACCACGGTTCTCTCTCCCTTTCCATGCACGACCTTGCGTAAGTATCAAAATGGGTTCTGGCGTTCGAACGGATTGAAGCAACAAGTTCGAGTGGTTTCAAGGGAAGCAAGGTTACCATGAAGTTCGCAATGGCAAACCGCACTACTAGCTGCGGGTTCGATGGTAGTCAGTCGTATCTTTTTCTACTGTGTGTGTCGGAGCTCCGGCCGAAGGAGTGGTTGTGGTGACCATGGTGTAAACGATGACGGGCAGAGATGTTTGGTGATGTGGCGGTGAAGGTTAGTTGACCGGGGAGGGAGGAAAATCAATGGGAAGTTTTGGCGTAGGGAAGCTCGATGTGGGCCAGTAAGAGGCTGTAACGCGATAGCAATGGAAGACAGTTGGCGTGAGAAGTGCAGGTGTAACGAACTGGATTTTCGACTCCGAAAATCAACATCAAACTACCATGTTGCCTATTCAGACATCGAACATTCCAGATCATTAATAGAAAGAAGTTAGAGGGTGAGAATAGATAAGGTAGAAACATTGAATAGAAGAAGAAGAAGAAGAAACACCACACAGAGTCTCACATCGCAGCAGAACAAAATATAATACAGAAGTAAATCTTTATTGGAAGCTTTAAAATACTTACAATATCAGAGTACATCATACCATGGGACAGTTATAATGGCCTGTTCCCATATACAACACACAGCGGAATAGTAGCTATATAATATCATACGTCTGGGCTCTTCCAGCTCGTCTCTTCACAGCAGTCGATAACCTGAACCTGTACAACCCGGCCTAACCCGAGCATTTACAAAACACCGGGTCAGTCTGGTGAACCAGAGTGAGAAAAACTCGCACAGTATTTGGGTGAGCATCCAACTTGATTTTAGGGTTCAAAAACCTTTTCGAAGAAAAAGGATAATCGTAAGACCAAATCCACACATAAACACGGACGGTTTTTACCTTACGATAACCCAAAACGGTTTTGAAATCAATATCTTGTCTGATATTATAATAATGTCTAAATACAAGTAAATATCAATCTAGTGGAACGCTTGCATCTCACGCTCCACATATATAGTATACAAACAAAACCGCGGGCGCTTATTGGAAATTGGATTCCGACTTGACAAGGTATGGGACCACCTACCGATAGTGTATCTCTAGAGACGAATACACTGGGTTCAACAAGAACTTCTTGCAACCCGGCCCTCACATGACCGACCACTCATTTCGCTTGAGTGTATCGAATGTATATCACCGACGGTTGGGATCAGCAACCGTCTCCCGAAAAGGGACAGCATCGAAACATAGATTTAAGAAGCAAATAGGATTTTCTCTAGATAGGTGATCATACACCCTAATGGGAGCGACCCACATAGCCATGCTGCCTGCCCGATTTTTGTCATTTCCCGGTTGATGAGGCTTGAGGTTTAGATTTACCTTTGAACACCTGGTCATCATTCACTTTGAATGCCATATCGTCAGATCCGTCAGATATCACTAATTGACGTCCACAAAAATACTCTAGCTGAAAGCTAGAGAATGGCAATTCCCTGCCAACAACTATCGTACGTTTGAAGAAATCAACATACGTGACTCTTTGGAAATACTCTGTCAGACATCCGTCCATACATGTCATCCAGGAACAGGATGAACCGAAGGCACTCTCCTACTGCATCCAATATAGGAATCACCCCATGGATCAGTAGCGAGAAGTCCTTGCAACCCGTAGATTCCAACCACGACAGAATCACAGTTTATCTCTGCTTTCCAGGCAGAGAACATTAGTGGTTCTTCCATTTATGAAAATCCACGGTCTTCCTAGCACCATCTCGATCATCTTCTGATATCTCCACGTATTTGTTGGTCGGAATGGTTTTCGAATATAGATTCGATCCCGGTCTTTCCGTACCAACAATCGCATTGGACATGTTTGATAGTCGGTGATTTAACTATCAAAATAAACAGTGTTTCAAACATGACACTCCAATGAGTTCACTGGTTCAGCATTTTGCATCATTTGGCCTTTAACAAACTGATTTACTTTTTGTTAACTTAAAACTTCTAACTCCTTTAAATATTCAAAAATACGATATTTGAATACTTCTAATTCGATTTAACTCTAATCGATTAACTCTAATTGATTAACTGATACTCGACTTAAATCCATTCGCTTGACTCTAGATCACAGCGATCACAATGGTTACGCCTGATTCCCTCAGGAAACATCCGACCGCCGTAGGCTATCTACAGCCCTGCGAATTACGCTAGCAGTCGTACGAAATGGCAACTCATCCTGAATAACTATGTGATTTTATTTCCTATCTCGTACTTATCAATCTGATTTACATCGGAACTTGCTTTATAAAATCAATTAAAAATAATTTAAAGTCTTACATAAATAAAATATTTATTTCTTCCTCTTGAATAACTTTTATTCAAAATAATATGTTCAAATATCTGTCTCCAGTTATAAAATACATTTTATAACTTCATCTCTATTGACTCACCTGACGGTGAATCAATATCTATAAAACGGTTGATTTTCTAGGCCATATGCCGCTAAATACCCAACCAATATCTCCCGTGGGTTTAAACTAACAGATGTTGAACATTCAATAATCAACCATCAAATCAAACACTACAAACAGGGCAGTTCATATATGATGATATGAAATAAATAATATAGTTGAGGAATCCGGTTGGATCCCTCCAACCTGTTCTTCCCTGTATTCAAATGGTTATCTCAAATCAGACTGTTCAGTTTTGTTTAACTGATAAACTAAATAACAACCATTTAACATCAACCCCAAGCAATTCGAACAATGCAACCATTTTAAACATGTTTATAAATAAACGTGACCAACCAAGGTGAGTTACCTTTATTGGAACCAATCGTTAACATAACGATTTGGTATTTCATTGAAATTAAACACGGTTTAGTTTCATCGGTTAAATCAACATATCGATGTATAACTAGCAAAATAGTCAACCATTGGCAAGCAGAGCACACAAAATAAAAACACCCAATTTATATAAAATATAAAAAGGGTAACTGGGTGAGTTTAACTCACTTTGAGTTGATTTCGTTTGTCGCTTAAGCGATTTGGGTTTCAAGTCAAATTAAACGAGTGTTTAATTTAACCAAAAATCCCAGTTGATTCCAATCGTGTCTAGTTCCATTTCATGACGTTGTGCTCATCAATGTGATTCTGGTATCTCTTGTCTTGTTTAATTTTTGGTTTTCAAAACACTCAGGCCAATAGTTTTGTTTCACAATACATTGCTCCTCAGACTTCAAATCCACATAGCTGCTTCCTGCATCAAATACCCAATTTAACTACTTATTACTCTCCCAATTATAATTCCATTACGTTAATTATTTGGTATTTACCATCATTATGCCCGATTACTTTCTTTTACCACCGTATTCATTCCTGATTGAAACTTACACATGTGATATCAGGCTTCTTCCCATCGAACTATTCTCCTATACCTGGTCACCATCCTGTCCATTGCTGATATTAGTTCGGTATTTAATAAACCCAATTACTCTCTTCCAATTATTATTATAATCCTTTAATTAAAAATAAATACGTTCATTACCCTTTAATCATCGTTTACTCCTGCTCCTCCTACACGCGACAACTAACCTCCACATCCACTATCGCAACCCCTTTGACAACACAGTACCAAATCATCTCTACTTACGCTGTTCCTTTTGATACCAAGAACCCACGGCTTCAACCCTCCTCATCACATTCGAACCATACTTCTTGTATCCCCAAAAACCACGCACCATCACCTCACTGCACTTGCGTTGGGAGGATGCCATCGTCCCTTTTTGAAGTCCCCAAAATCATGCTGCTTCCGAACAAATGCCTCAAACACACACCCCACGCAACGCCATTTCCTTCGAGCACAGCATTTCCTTTCGGACCTGCTTTTCCTTCTTGTAAACCATCACGCCTTCATTCAAGATCAGCCCATTTACTCCTATTAACCCCATCGTCCACAGCATGAAAGCCATGAACACATTACCACCGCTGGTTCACTATTTCCTGACGCCACACTTGCGCCATTCCCGATATGCCTTACGGTTGTAATTTAGAGCCTGCGTCTCCTTATATATATTATTATTATATATACTTAGAGTTTTTAAGGTAGAGTATTGTCTTTTAATGTCTCGCTCGAACGGGAAAAGAATTGAGAAGAAGGCGCTATATATATAGGAAGCGAGTGGTTTGGCCATCAAGTAATAGGGTACACGCTAGGCATATGGGTTTCTGTAGGGTAGCTGTCCCTTTTATTAAATTTGAAATGAAGTTATCATGTGCAAGATGGGAACAATACATACACTTGCATGGTTCCAATGCAATAGACAGTTGGGTTTTTGCGTAGAGTAGCTGAAGGTGTAGAAGACGTAAGGCAGAACTTGTCGGGAAAATATATATATACTATGTGTATATAGGGTAGTTTAGGGTGGCCGAGGTCATTCGAAACCCAAGACAGGGCAGTTGTCTTTCCATCAGTGCATATGATGCACATTGATTTGAGGAGACAAGAGAAGAAAGCTTAGTTGAACAATCTTTCATATCTAGTTAGGTACAGAGTAGCTGTTATGAGATTTCTCTTTCAAATAGAGTAGCACGTTCTGTAATATTTTACGTTATAATATAACGAACTCCTGTCGCCAGCTTTTCAAGAGAAAATCATTTTATACAATCTTTGTTTTCTGATATAAGAGCTAATCTTGGTGTAACAAGGTATTCCGGACCCAATGGAACAAGTTTCGTCGAATTCCGACATCGTATGAAAAAAATTCCTATATGAAACCAGAAATGATCACACGTTTAATTTTTTCATGATCACCAGATAAATCGAATCAACTCGAAACTGCGAAGTCTGACAATAACTTTTCGATACGAACCCAACGACACTAGTTTCGTCGCATTCTGAGACCGTTTCCCCGGTAAGCTATTTTTACCCCGAACCGCCCTACCCTTTTTAACGCCAAATTCCTCGATCTCTAAAAATAACAAACTATATACATATCCTGACTCTAATCGACGATACGAACTCAACGGAACTGGTTTCGTGGCCTAATTCGATCATCTGCTCAAGTTACACTCAAATGTCCCTTTATTTATTTGAATGCGCGCTATAGAATTTGAACGGCGTTTATGGTTGCTGTGGTCACATACGATATCGGTTTTCCACGCAATTCACCACCATACAATAATTTAGCGATACGGTTCTAATGAAACTGATTTCGTCGAAATCTGAGTCCGTTTGCAAAACGGCCATTTTTAAAGGCCTATAATTTAATAACGATTTTCCATAGCGACTATTTCAAAATTTGATTTGGCCATAAATATCAAACTATAACACGAAATCTGGATTTTTCTCTTTCATATGAAAATTATCGTCAATACGGTTCCAACGTGTCTTGTTTCACAGAAATCCGACTTATATCGAATCCTGTATTCTCAGTTGAAGTTCAAAACTCTATATTGCGAACTGCAGCGCCATTTCAGGCTCGATTTATAATATATATAAATATAAAATGTTCAACTTCATTTTAAATAACGAATTCAATATTAAATTTCATTAATATTCCAATATAATATTTAATATAAATAAGTTAAATTGAATATTCGACCGCTAAAAATACGGGTCGTTACATTCTTCCCTCCTTAAAATAATTTCCTCCTCGAAATTGCTAAGGTAAGAAAAAACGTTATAAACTCATTAAATTTCAAATCCAATTTTATATTAAATTAGAAACCAATTCAATACTGTAAACAAATATTTTCAAAAATATCGAAAATTTTCTAACACTTTAAATTTTCGAAAAATTTCGCCAGCACCTCCTCTGTACGGCTCAATCGGTACAACTACAACTTGCCTTTCTAGGCCTTCTCCAATCCAAAAGAAAATGAAACAGCGAAGCGGCTTGCCAAATAGGCTCATAAATCACCAAACCCATATGAAAATAAATGTGTACCTTGTTGTCGGGCATATCATTATATCCTTTCCATCTGTTGCCCTGTCAGCATATACAAATGCATTCCCAAACAAAATTCCAACTTTTATCCTCAAGCCCAAATCCTTCACGCAACCAAGCCAAATTCCATTCTTAACTCAATCATCATCCATCATTAATTCCAACCAACACTATTTCAGTTTCTTGTCTCACAAATTTCAAAATCTGATTCTACTCGATATATTATCTCCTGATTCAATTTCCAGTTAATCGGTTTCAATTCTATCCATATTTGCTTTCACAAACTTTTATTTAATTTTGTTTTTGTTCAAACAAATTCCCTGGGAGTTTTCACACAGTTCAGCTCTTTCAAAAATCAAATAATCTTTTTTTTCAGGATTCAAACAACTTGTCTTTCTCAAAGCAATTCAAAACAAAATCTTTGTTAGTAATCCGTCACTTACCACTCGAAAATGAACACCGATAATGGCGCGCACATCATCGGAATCTATTTTCTAGCTATCGAAGTGAGTTCAATACTATATTACTTTCAAAACCATTTCTGAACATTTCCATTTTGAAATTAGTTCAAAATATCCTTTCCAAGGCTTGTAAAACAATTTAAAAACCTCCCAGGATTTTAAAATTCTCATATATTAAGTCCAATTCCAATTTCAACCACTTGCTCGAATTTCCAAAGTTTTAATTTCAATTCTGATTTAAATTCAGATCTAATTCATCTGATTTTCATATATCTCACTTATATGAATTCTGATTGGTTATATAACCATTTCACATTTTATAATCAACCAACACATCCAATATACTATAATATTCTAAATATTAATCATTCTTTTATATTAAAATATAATTTGGGTAAAATTATTTCATTTACCCTCTTTCAAAAACATACTGTGTCGAATTATTCTGTTCAAGAGTTTAGAAACACTTATCGACACAATTTGCATTACTGTATCGACCAGAATTCATAAACTACTCGACAAACCAATCAACACAATATAAACAGTTTTTATATCAATTTACAAATACGCGCTCATATATATACACTCAAACTCAATCTAGGGTATTACTAACCCCATCTCTACTGAGTCACGCCACAGAGCCAAGGTAATTACTTAACCAATAGCTCTGATACCACTGTAACGAACTGGATTTTCGACTCCGAAAATCAACATCAAACTACCATGTTGCCTATTCAGACATCGAACATTCCAGATCATTAATAGAAAGAAGTTAGAGGGTGAGAATAGATAAGGTAGAAACATTGAATAGAAGAAGAAGAAGAAACACCACACAGAGTCTCACATCGCAGCAGAACAAAATATAATACAGAAGTAAATCTTTATTGGAAGCTTTAAAATACTTACAATATCAGAGTACATCATACCATGGGACAGTTATAATGGCCTGTTCCCATATACAACACACAGCGGAATAGTAGCTATATAATATCATACGTCTGGGCTCTTCCAGCTCGTCTCTTCACAGCAGTCGATAACCTGAACCTGTACAACCCGGCCTAACCCGAGCATTTACAAAACACCGGGTCAGTCTGGTGAACCAGAGTGAGAAAAACTCGCACAGTATTTGGGTGAGCATCCAACTTGATTTTAGGGTTCAAAAACCTTTTCGAAGAAAAAGGATAATCGTAAGACCAAATCCACACATAAACACGGACGGTTTTTACCTTACGATAACCCAAAACGGTTTTGAAATCAATATCTTGTCTGATATTATAATAATGTCTAAATACAAGTAAATATCAATCTAGTGGAACGCTTGCATCTCATGCTCCACATATATAGTATACAAACAAAACCGCGGGCGCTTATTGGAAATTGGATTCCGACTTGACAAGGTATGGGACCACCTGCCGATAGTGTATCTCTAGAGACGAATACACTGGGTTCAACAAGAACTTCTTGCAACCCGGCCCTCACATGACCGACCACTCATTTCGCTTGAGTGTATCGAATGTATATCACCGACGGTTGGGATCAGCAACCGTCTCCCGAAAAGGGACAGCATCGAAACATAGATTTAAGAAGCAAATAGGATTTTCTCTAGATAGGTGATCATACACCCTAATGGGAGCGACCCACATAGCCATGCTGCCTGCCCGATTTTTGTCATTTCCCGGTTGATGAGGCTTGAGGTTTAGATTTACCTTTGAACACCTGGTCATCATTCACTTTGAATGCCACATCGTCAGATCCGTCAGATATCACTAATTGACGTCCACAAAAATACTCTAGCTGAAAGCTAGAGAATGGCAATTCCCTACCAACAACTATCGTACGTTTGAAGAAATCAACGTACGTGACTCTTTGGAAATACTCTGTCAGACATCCGTCCATACATGTCATCCAGGAACAGGATGAACCGAAGGCACTCTCCTACTGCATCCAATATAGGAATCACCCCATGGATCAGTAGCGAGAAGTCCTTGCAACCCGTAGATTCCAACCACGACAGAATCACAGTTTATCTCTGCTTGCCAGGCAGAGAACATTAGTGGTTCTTCCATTTATGAAAATCCACGGTCTTCACAGCACCATCTCGATCATCTTCTGATATCTCCATGTATTTGTTGGTCGGAATGGTTTTCGAATATAGATTCGATCCCGGTCTTTCCATACCAACAATCGCATTGGACATGTTTGATAGTCGGTGATTTAACTATCAAAATAAACAGTGTTTCAAACATGACACTCCAATGAGTTCACTGGTTCAGCATTTTGCATCATTTGGCCTTTAACAAACTGATTTACTTTTTGTTAACTTAAAACTTCTAACTCCTTTAAATATTCAAAAATACGATATTTGAATACTTCTAATTCGATTTAACTCTAATCGATTAACTCTAATTGATTAACTGATACTCGACTTAAATCCATTCGCTTGACTCTAGATCACAGCGATCACAATGGTTACGCCTGATTCCCTCAGGAAACATCCGACCGCCGTAGGCTATCTGCAGCCCTACGAATTACGCTAGCAGTCGTACGAAATGGCAACTCATCCTGAATAACTATGTGATTTTATTTCCTATCTCGTACTTATCAATCTGATTTACATCGGAACTTGCTTTATAAAATCAATTAAAAATAATTTAAAGTCTTACATAAATAAAATATTTATTTCTTCCTCTTGAATAACTTTTATTCAAAATAATATGTTCAAAAATCTATCTCCAGTTATAAAATACATTTTATAACTTCATCTTTATTGACTCACCTGACGGTGAATCAATATCTATAAAACGGTTGATTTTCTAGGCCATATGCCGCTAAATACCCAACCAATATCACCCGTGGGTTTAAACTAACAGATGTTGAACATTCAATAATCAACCATCAAATCAAACACTACAAACAGGGCAGTTCATATATGATGATATGAAATAAATAATATAGTTGAGGAATCCGGTTGGATCCCTCCAACCTGTTCTTCCCTGTATTCAAATGGTTATCTCAAATCAGACTGTTCAGTTTTGTTTAACTGATAAACTAAATAACAACCATTTAACATCAACCCCAAGCAATTCGAACAATGCAACCATTTTAAACATGTTTATAAATAAACGTGACAAACCAAGGTGAGTTACCTTTATTGGAACCAATCGTTAACATAACGATTTGGTATTTCATTGAAATTAAACACGGTTTAATTTCATCGGTTAAATCAACATATCGATGTATAACTAGCAAAATAGTCAACCATTGGCAAGCAGAGCACACAAAATAAAAACACCCAATTTATATAAAATATAAAAAGGGTAACTGGGTGAGTTTAACTCACTTTGAGTTGATTTCGTTTGTCGCTTAAGCGATTTGGGTTTCAAGTCAAATTAAACGAGTGTTTAATTTAACCAAAAATCCCAGTTGATTCCAATCGTGTCTAGTTCCATTTCATGACGTTGTGCTCATCAATGTGATTCTGGTATCTCTTGTCTTGTTTAATTTTTGGTTTTCAAAACACTCAGGCCAATAGTTTTGTTTCACAATACATTGCTCCTCAGACTTCAAATCCACATAGCTGCTTCCTGCATCAAATACCCAATTTAACTACTTATTACTCTCCCAATTATAATTCCATTACGTTAATTATTTGGTATTTACCATCATTATGCCCGATTACTTTCTTTTACCACCGTATTCATTCCCGATTGAAACTTACGCATGTGATATCAGGCTTCTTCCCATCGAACTATTCTCCTATACCTGGTCACCATCCTGTCCATTGCTGATATTAGTTCGGTATTTAATAAACCCAATTACTCTCTTCCAATTATTATTATAATCCTTTAATTAAAAATAAATACGTTCATTACCCTTTAATCATCGTTTACTCCTGCTCCTCCTACACGCGACAACTAACCTCCACATCCACTATCGCAATCCCTTTGACAACACAGTACCAAATCATCTCTACTTACGCTGTTCCTTTTGATACCAAGAACCCACAGTTTCAACCCTCCTCATCACATTCGAACCATACTTCTTGTATCCCCAAAAACCACGCACCATCACCTCACTGCACTTGCGTTGGGAGGATGCCATCGTCCCTTTTTGAAGTCCCCAAAATCATGCTGCTTCCGAACAAATGCCTCAAACACACACCCCACGCAACGCCATTTCCTTCGAGCACAGCATTTCCTTTCGGACCTGCTTTTCCTTCTTGTAAACCATCACGCCTTCGTTCAAGATCAGTCCATTTACTCCTATTAACCCCATCGTCCATAGCATGAAAGCCATGAACACATTACCACCGCTGGTTCACTATTTCCTGACGCCACACTTGCGCCATTCCCGATATGCCTTACGGTTGTAATTTAGAGCCTGCATCTCCTTATATATATTATTATTATATATACTTAGAGTTTTTAAGGTAGAGTATTGTCTTTTAATGTCTCGCTCGAACGGGAAAAGAATTGAGAAGATGGCGCTATATATATATATAGGAAGCGAGTGGTTTGGCCATCAAGTAATAGGGTACACGCTAGGCATATGGGTTTCTGTAGGGTAGCTGTCCCTTTTATTAAATTTGAAATGAAGTTATCATGTGCAAGATGGGAACAATACATACACTTGCATGGTTCCAATGCAATAGACAGTTGGGTTTTTGCGTAGAGTAGCTGAAGGTGTAGAAGACGTAAGGCAGAACTTGTCGGGAAAATATATATATACTATGTGTATATAGGGTAGTTTAGGGTGGCCGAGGTCATTCGAAACCCAAGACAGGGCAGTTGTCTTTCCATCAGTGCATATGATGCACATTGATTTGAGGAGACAAGAGAAGAAAGCTTAGTTGAACAATCTTTCATATCTAGTTAGGTACAGAGTAGCTGTTATGAGATTTCTCTTTCAAATAGAGTAGCACGTTCTGTAATATTTTACGTTATAATATAACGAACTCCTGTCGCCAGCTTTTCAAGAGAAAATCATTTTATACAATCTTTGTTTTCTGATATAAGAGCTAATCTTGGTGTAACAAGGTATTCCGGACCCAATGGAACAAGTTTCGTCGAATTCCGACATCGTATGAAAAAAATTCCTATATGAAACCAGAAATGATCACACGTTTAATTTTTTCATGATCACCAGATAAATCGAATCAACTCGAAACTGCGAAGTCTGACAATAACTTTTCGATACGAACCCAACGACACTAGTTTCGTCGCATTCTGAGACCGTTTCCCCGGTAAGCTATTTTTACCCCGAACCGCCCTACCCTTTTTAACGCCAAATTCCTCGATCTCTAAAAATAACAAACTATATACATATCCTGACTCTAATCGACGATACGAACTCAACGGAACTGGTTTCGTGGCCTAATTCGATCATCTGCTCAAGTTACACTCAAATGTCCCTTTATTTATTTGAATGCGCGCTATAGAATTTGAACGGCGTTTATGGTTGCTGTGGTCACATACGATATCGGTTTTCCACGCAATTCACCACCATACAATAATTTAGCGATACGGTTCTAATGAAACTGATTTCGTCGAAATCTGAGTCCGTTTGCAAAACGGCCATTTTTAAAGGCCTATAATTTAATAACGATTTTCCATAGCGACTATTTCAAAATTTGATTTGGCCATAAATATCAAACTATAACACGAAATCTGGATTTTTCTCTTTCATATGAAAATTATCGTCAATACGGTTCCAACGTGTCTTGTTTCACAGAAATCCGACTTATATCGAATCCTGTATTCTCAGTTGAAGTTCAAAACTCTATATTGCGAACTGCAGCGCCATTTCAGGCTCGATTTATAATATATATAAATATAAAATGTTCAACTTCATTTTAAATAACGAATTCAATATTAAATTTCATTAATATTCCAATATAATATTTAATATAAATAAGTTAAATTGAATATTCGACCGCTAAAAATACGGGTCGTTACAGCAGGCGTATTTTTAGCAATAAGGAGGGAAGAGAATGAAGACGTTAGAGATGGGGGAGTGGCAGATGTAGCGTGGAGGGGTATCTGACGTTGGGGGAGTGGCAGATGGAGCGTGGAGGGCTATCTCACATTGGGGTCACTGGCATGGGAGGGGTTCAAGGGACGAGAAGCCGAAGTTTGCACGGTATGGGATTTTTTCTTCTTGAGGCTCGCATGAAGGAAAAGAAACAAAATTAAGGGTAGCAAGCTGTCATCTTTTGGACTATGGGCTTGGGCCCTTAAATAAATATATATATATAAGATGATGCAGGAAATGTTAGCCGCAGAATAGGGGATGACAACATGTTGTGTGAAAGAGGGACGCACGAAATAAAAGCTTAGAAGAAGAAGATGTTAGTTGTTTTTCCTTTTTACAGCAAGAAAATTAATGGGAGAGTGGTCTGGAAAGTTTTGATGGGCTTCAGGCCTTATGTTAAACAAGTGGAAAAAAGAGGGAAAACAAATTAGCCTATTCTAGGGTGACGACAATGAAGGGTTTGGAATGTTTGGTCATAAGACAAAGTAGCAGTGGACTATTATAAAAGAGAAGGGGTGGAGAATTTCATGGTAATTAATTAGTTAATCGTTAAAATAGTTAACAACGGTTTAAAATGGGTTAAACTTATAATATTAGTAACCTTTTAATATGCGAACATAATTTGACGAGGACACGATTCGTTGGATTGTGGCGACGGATGCATAGCGATTGAGCTGGTATGGAATGATTCAGAAGCAATTGGAATTTTATACAATTTCAGACGCTCGTTTGAAATTGGATAAATCAACCAGAATCATCGATTTAAAATAAAATGGTGAGTTAACTTTCACACTTTTCTGGATTTCTATGATGTGTTAAATTCATATAAAAATATAATTTATCGTTGATAATAATAATTGGATGATTGGATGCCTTGGTTGCCTATTGGTTGTTTAACTATTATCGACATTTATATTATGTCGTATTGGAAGATTTGTTTTAAAAATTTGTTTCATATATCATTATCAAATATTATAATGAACTGTGATGCGGGGATGAACAGGTTGGAGGGGTCCAACCGGACTACTCGAATACTATATGTGTCATTTTTTTTATATTATTTATATATGAACTGTTTGAACACCATTGACATTGAAAATCTATTTGGAAGTTGACGTTGAATTGAAATTCAACGTTGTTGTTATTTTAATCAATAAACAGTACTAATTGAGGGATTGGTAGCAAACGACCTGAAATCCACCTTTTTGCTAGAGCATCGATTTTCCATCAGGCGAATCGTCGTATTGAAAGTTATAAATTTATTTTGTAAATGTGTCAAAGTTATAGATTCATAGTTTTATAAAAAAATTAGAAGTTTTGAAATAAATGCGAATTGGTTTTTTATAAAAGAAATTTTAAATAGTCCTATATTTAGATTTTGCCGTTAATAAGGTATTTAAGCAATGAATGCTATAATTAATCTTCGGGTTAATATTTTGAAAATCATTAAGAAATCGATTAAGGGGTTTGGTAAGAAATCTATAAATGGACTTTGATTATAAAACAAGGATTTAGTTTTATAATATGACGCTAAAAGGGTTTTGGGTAAATTATGTTATAACGAATTAATGTGATATATTAAACGAAATTTGTATAGAAAAGGTAATATTAAGTGAAATGTTTATAATCAATCAAGATTTCCTGAAAAAAGGTTATGTTTATAAAACCATATTTAAAATTTAATAGAAAATAAAGATTGATTGATATTATAAGGATATGAGATTTTAGTTACGAACTTCATCCGTTCTAAGATAAGTATATTGTCGGTCAAGGTCTGAGAGGTAAATAAAATACCGCAACTTGAGCGACCTCACTATTATCAAGGAATGATAGTAGTTTGTAACGGGAAAGATGTCGCAATTAGTTTATAAATGAAATATGTAAATGTATTTGCATGTTTTGAAATGTAATAAACAACGTATAAATTTACGTTGTTTGGTCAAGCTAAGGCGTGGTTTATATTTTATATCTAGCATTTGTTTTCTAAATAAAAGAACTAGTTTGGTCTAAATGTACTTATACTGAATAATAGGTGAATGGCGACGAATTTATCCGAACAAATGGAAAGGGTTATTTGAATTGGAAACGGAAGTAAATAGTTGAAATCAAATTATATTCCCAATGAAATTATATGGAGATGGGTTATAACGATGTTTTCAAAATGAAGAAATATAAAGAAGGGTGTGAGAAATTACTATTGATTAAAGAGATGAGTTATGGTAAATGTTTCCGAAGTAATGAAAATGGAAGTTTTTGATGAATATAGAGAATGATTGTTAACAATCGATTAAGAATTTCGAATAAATGATTTTAAATGAAAAGACCTGAGTTGCCAATATACTTGATCGTACAGTTTGACTAATCTGAGTCTTGACGTGTTGATTCAAAGAGACTGGGATGAGAACTAGACCCAAAACCACTTCGGATCAGCGTTGGCGAAACTAACTTGTAGGAAATAAAGATGGAGAATTTGAAGATCATAGATCTTCATAAAACGTTATAACTACTTATAATCTCTGACTTGCAACCAAAGATACACTGTGGTTCTATCGTGGTTGAAATCTGCGGATTGCAAGGACGACTCGTTACTGATCTATAGGGTGATTTCTAGGATGCAGTAGGAGTGTGCCTTCGGTTCATCCTTGTAACAACCCGCTCATTCGACGATTATAGATTTAGATATTTTATCTAAATATATCGTCGTATCTTATGTGTCACTCAAAATGTCATTCTTCACAAACAATAAAATTAGGACTCGAGACCACTTCCATTGAGTTCGGATCATCATTTATGACCATTTTGACCATAAACATCGATATCTTTTGAGTTAGTGAAATTTGGTCATTCTCTCATTGGAGTGTATGATCAAAGTATCACTTTTCACATATGAATGATTCTGGGCTCGAAAGCACTTCCATTGAGTTCAAAACGTCGTTTAGGTGTTCGAAAACTATAAGTTTCGATATGTTTTGAATTGGTGAAAATTGGGGACTTTGGTTGGGCTTGGATGGCTAAACCTAACCAACTCATATAACCCCCAAGCCAACCTCCTTCTCTTCATTCATTCTCCTTTAACAAAGAAATAGAAAATTGGGGATTTAGGAAAGGGAAATAGAAATTCCAAGGCTAGGGTTTTCAATCCAGAGCTCAACTCTTGTGCAAATCCAATTCTAAGACATGGGTAAGCTCTCTACTCTCCCTCTCTACCTTTCTCTCCTCTCAAATTCGGGTTTTTATGATGTTTAAACATCCATGCGTTTGCATGTCTGTTTATATGGTGATTCGAGAGGAGCAATTGGAGAAAGAAAGCTTCTTTGCTTGAGTTGCAGCTTGTTCTTGTCATCCATGAAACCAAGGTGAGTTCTTTGATGAACTCACATTTATTCCTCAAGCCTTGGTGCTTGTAAAATTGTAATTTAGTGTTGTTTGCATGTGCTAGTGAATTGGTCATGTTAGTGTAACTTAGCTGATTCCATATGTTATGTTCCATTGAGTTGAAATTATAAGTAGGATTGTTTACACGATCTTATGCATATGTTTTGAGTTGATTTGGTGATGTTGTGAAGCTCAGTTGTCCCCCGACAAAGTTCTAATCCTTCACAAGTCGCTTGAATCGCTTTCGTAGGCTTTGGTTTTGAATTCAGTTCATATTTGAATATATAATCAAAATCAGTGCAACCTTATGTATATATGTTTATGCATGTCAATGTGTGTATATGCACGTTGTTTTTGTGCTTTAGAGAGTGTATGCAAGCCCTCTAAACGTTTAGAATCAATACGGGAGGTCCGGGATCGTTCAAAAATCGATTGTATATCATTATCTAGGCAAAATGTAATATTTGGGTCAGTTCAGAAGTCTGTTGCACTGCTTAAGATGTCTGACCGACGCAAAAGACGTCTATATAACCATCTGGAATGAACATATTTATTGGCTTCAGCTCAGACATCTGTTGCACCACTTCAGACGTCTGACCGACACAACAGACGTCTGTAGAACTCTCTGTAACTTCAGTAACTTTTTGCATCTGTTCAGACGTCTGAACTAATGCAACAGACGTCTGTTAGGGGGCAAAATAGTTGAATTCTTAAAACGATCATAACTTTTTCATACGAACTCGGAATTGAGAGAAATCAAGTGCGTTGGAACCGTCTCGACGAGTTTTCCAATGAAACTAATTTTGGAATAATTTACACTATTTGGGATCCATTGTGGCCTTGTTATGATTTCATAAACCTTTTTCACAACCCTAAAACGTGAATTATCGACTCGATATCCTTCGAGTCTATTCCGATATAGTTTAAAACCTTCGGGTGCTAGTTTGGGGTTTCGATTCGTTCGTTGATCAAAATTACAACCGTTATCCCTTTGATTTCTTGTATGTTGTTGTAATGTGAATTATGCATTGTGGATCACCTTGGTGATTGTACTTTGATCCGTGGCATTGATCGTTTCGTTTTGCTAGTGAAACATACAACTTGTTCGTAAATGTTTGGGTAAGGCAAGTGGCTATGGGACATGTAGCTTAACTCTTATATTTACTAGCTTGGGGTATCTTGCACTAATAGCGATCTTCAGATTCGCGGAGAACTTCGGTTCATCTTGGGTAGCGATCTTCGGATTCGTGGGGAACTTCAGTTCAACTTGAGTGATGTGTAGCTATCGTCGGATTCGCGGGGAACTTCGGTTCAACCTGAATGATGCGTAGCTATCGTCAGATTCGTGGGGAACTTCGGTTCATCTTGGGTAGAGATCTTCGGATTTGCAAGGAACTTTGGTTCATCTTGGGTAGCGATCTTCGGATTCGCGAGGAACTTCGGGTCGACTATATTGTGGTGTGTGTGATGTACGTGGGTTGAGTAGTGGGGATATCTTAGGGTTGTGGGTTAGACGTTTTTGGGGTTTCATGCTTATGGGTGAACATGATTGTTGTTGCTTTATGTCATTATCTACATATATCTCTATTTCTGTCCCGGTTTATTATGATAAGTACAGCTAGACTGATCCGTTTATTGTTTATTTTCTTATAAATAATACTCGGGTCAGACCGAGTATTCTAGGTACATCTCATGACTTCTAGCGGGGACCATTCTTGGGTTTCCCTATCTACATTCGAGTTGTAGTTATTTAGTTTTCTTATTTTTATTAGTTAGTTATGTATATAATTTACACTAATTACATATAGCCCGTTGTGTAGTTCCCCTATGTGCTGAATGGTCATGTCGAAATTTCAATCGGTATCGGGCTGGTTATTGATGTGCGTTCCTCATATGGAGCAATTATACAATCGGTCGCCCTTCACAAACCTCATTCTCAGTGACATTTCTAATAAATGAACTGGACTATAGTGGGTATAGAGGCGGGGCGTTACAGTTGGTATCAGAGCAAAGTTCGGAACAATATAAGATATTATGGCGAGGATCATTGTCCTAAGTTTGTTAAGAAGTCTTTTTAGGATCTAAATCGCGTCTTTGGACCCGTCATATCCTGTCTTATATCATGATCCTTGTATGACCAATCAAATTTATTTGGGTTCATCTTTGTGAAATCTTGGCCTTGACAAACCTAGAGTCCCGTGCCTTTTGTTGAGTAGAAATTTAGAAATAGTTTTGGCCAAGTAAAATACTAATCCCTTTGAGATTAGCTTTGCAAGGCCAAAATGAGCAAATTATTCCCGCTAAGAACAATGAAATGTTTTCATTTATTAATTTATGATTACAAATCTAGTTCATAAATAAATGGTTGTACTCTTGATTATTTAGTTATAAATTTATGCCCATATTTGGACGTAATTTGTTTTATCGTGTTGAGTTGCCTATTGAGTAAGTTAGGAGTTCTTATTGAGAAGTGGGACGCCACGATATTGATAGGAGTTTCTGAACACTTCAATGAGATGATTCCGACATAACCCTTATATTAAATATTAATGACGTGCATTGCCGTTGTACCTTAGCACTTGCAACTTTATAAAAATATATGGTGAGGCAAATCATTAGTATTGATTGTTAATTTGCAACCTTAGGGATTTTAATAAGATAATAAAATCGAGGATGTAATATATATGACCATCGTATATATCCTTTAAACTTTTCGTAGTTTGAGTTTTTAACTATGATTTTGAGAAATCTTATTTTGGTAAAGTAGCTAATGTCTATAAGGGTACCATGCTCGTTATTTTTTTATTAATAATGATTACCGTGATCATCTCATTCGAGTTTTAGTTTGAATTGTGACCATTTACCTTTGGGGACACCATGCCCTTAGGAAATTCGAGGGCGCTCATTTTATATCTTGGTATGTAGATTTTTCAAACCTATGTTTTGTGAAAATCCTTACATGCTACTTTGAGTTTTCGTTACCCATTCATTTTGCTATCGAGATGACTTTAGTCTTCTTTGGGTAATGATTGAGTACTCTCTATTTTTTCTTTTGAGTGTTACTTGTTTCGAACAAGTAATTTCGTCTTTTCGGTTGAGTAAGGAATTTAATTAAACGTCTTGGTAAAAACGAGTGGGTCAACACACTTGTGTTTCCCTTGTCGGTTAATTTTTGGACTTATTCAGTTGAAATCCGCTTTCCATTTTCGCATATTTAGTGGAATATACAACTTGTTAGTAAATATTCGGGTAGAGCTAGTGGTTATGGGACATATAACTAAACTCTTATGGTTACTAACTTGGTGTAGTTGCACTATATTTGATCTTCATATCGTTCTGACCTTCGGGTCATCTTGAGGGGTGTGTAGTCACCTCTTCTGACGGAATACTATGGGGGGGTGTATAGTCACTTGTCAGACGGAATACTATGAGGGGTGTATAGTCACCTCGTCTTCGGACGGAATACTATAAGGGGTGTGTAGTCACCTCGTCTGATAGAATACTATGAGCGGTGTATAGTCACCTTGTCAAAAGAAACAATACGAGCAGTGTTGAGCCACCTTGCCTTCGGGAAAAGTTCAGAACTAGTCGACTTGATGAACCTAAAATTTTGAGATCATTTTTTTCGTTTGAGCTCGTGTGGTGTATATCCTTACGTACATCGACGAGACCTTATGTATCGTATGATGTGAACATGGCTGACAAAAATGCTTGTGGAAGGTGTTAACAACCTGACCATTATTGACAGAATTGCTTATGAGTGGTGTCAGCAGCCTTGTCATTATGGTCGAACTGCTCATGGAAGGTGTTAGCAACCTGACCATTATTGACAGAATTGCTTATGAGTGGTGTCTGCAGCCTTGTCATTATGATCGAACTGCTCGTGGAAGGTGTTAGCAACCTGACCATTATTAACAGAATTGCTTATGAGTGGTGTCAGCAGCCTTGTCATTATGATCGAACTGCTTGTTGAAGGTGTTAGCAACCTGACCATTATTGACCAAATTGCTTATGAGTGGTGTCAGCAGCCTTGTTATTACGATCGAACTGCTCATGGAATGTGTTAGCAACCTGACCATTATTGACAGAATTGTTTATGAGTGGTGTCAGCAGCCTTGTCATTATGATCGAACTGCTCGTGGAAGGTGTTAGCAACCTGACCATTATTGACAGAATTGCTTATGAGTGGTGTTAGCGGCCTTGTCATTTTGATCGAACTGCTCGTGGAAGGTGTTAGCAACCGGACCATTATTGACAGAATTGCTTATGGGTGGTTCCAGCAGCCTTGTCATTATGATCTAACTGCTTTTGGGGGTGTTAGCAACCTTGTTGATGCCATGGGTGTTGGACCACCTTGTCGAAAGACAAAAAGTTCCCTTTGTTGATTTGACACTTCGTGGTGAACGAAGATGCTTATCCCTTCACCAAGTTTAAAACTAATCACTTGGTGACTTTCAATTTGGAATAAGCCATTACTCTTTTCGGCTACTTCCATGTTCATGGATGTTCAAACTCTTTCCTTGAAGACTGAACATTCTCTACATTCTTATTTGCATGTCTTGATTGTTCGGAGTTTACGATGATTTCTTGGAATGAATTGGCCTAATCTCTTAAAGGTCTATGTTTTATGTTCCAAAAGAATCATCCCTCTTGGCATCCCTTGTCGGTGATGCAATTTCCTATCGTTCTTAATGAGTTTAATTTGGATTTGTTAGCTTCCTTGTGTTTCTAAAATTCTCATAATAATGAGTATGACATTAAGGAAAATGAGTTTCTATGGTTCACGTTACACGTGAATTTCTAAAACTTTGCACCCACTCTAGGATGGCCACCTTAATGGGTAATTGGGTTCGGAATTGATTATCAATCCCGTATCTCAATCTCGTTGTGCTTAATTCATTCCACTATTTGACTTAGCAATTGATTCTCACCAATTGCTTTTCATCGTGCATTTTTCGTCATTGGGGTTAACAAATATTCCCGTTTGTTTTGTTAATTTTAATGAACCAAAGTTTTACGAAATTCATCCAACTTCTACCATTTATCATGTTTACGTGATTTAGAAGTTGTTCGAGAAATATTGGAGGACGTGCTAATATTTAAAATTTGAGATTTTTGGGGTATATTGCAAACTCACCTGTTCTAATTTATTTGTTTTGAAATATTAGAGAACGTGCTAATATTTCCTGTTTATGCTATATAACCCAGATTTTTGTTTCTTGATCTTTCCCCCCTACAAAGATCGCACATCCTTTTCTGTATAAGGAAATTTTGTAAGCTATGATACTTTTGAGGAATTGTTAAGAGGTAAATTTTCTAGCTATAAAGGTGAGAAGGAATGTTCAACAATTTTAGATAGTTGGTATTTCCAATTTTCTAATTTGATGGATTAATTAGTTTGTGTTGAAAACATAAGAGTATGGGTTTATAATATATAAACTTATTGAGCGTTAAACGAACTAATTAAATTTTATTAAACGAACTTGCCGCATGGCAGTAGTTCATAATTTTCGATTTGAATTTCAAATGAGTGTGTAGAATCCAATATAAGTCGGAATTCTTTGAAACAAGAATTATCCGATCTATTGGATTATAGTTTTCTAATGAAAGAAAAATATTTGAATTTCATCTTGTAAATTTTGAGATATATCTAAACAAAGTTTTTAAAAAAATCGCGGTAGGGAAATTCGCGATTAAAATTTAAATAATTATTGGAATTGAGGGTTTAGAATACATAGAATTTGAGTAAGAAAATTCTAATTTCTTAAAAACAATTATGGGAAGAATAAGTTAGTTGCTCGTATATGTTCGTGACTTTTATTTGAACATCATACATGTATAAACTTAAGTTATATAGTGATTTATAACTCAATGTTAAAATTTTATTCGAAAGTGAAATTTGAGTTAATTTATCTTTAAATAGATCTTGTTGATGCGTGGTTGTTACTTATTACTTCATTCTTAAGGAATTGCGGGGACACAATTCTTTTAAGGGGGGAAGTCTGTAACAACCCGCTCATTCGACGATTATAGATTTAGATATTTTATCTAAATATATCGTCATATCTTATGTGTCACTCAAAATGTCGTTCTTCACAAACGATAAAATTAGGACTCGAGACCACTTCCATTGAGTTCGGATCATCATTTACGACCATATTGACTATAAACAACGATACCTTGTGTGTTAGTGAAATTTGGTCATTCTCTCATTGGAGTGTATGATCAAAGCATCACTTTTCACATATGAATGATTCTGGACTCGAAACCACTTCCATCGAGTTCAAAACGTCGTTTAGGTGTTTGAAAACTATAAGTTTCGATATGTTTTGAATTGGTGAAAATTTGGGACTTTGGTTGGGTTTGGATGGCTAAACCTAGCCAACTCATATAACCCCTAAGCCAACCTCCTTCTCTTCATTCATTCTCCTTCAACAAAGAAATAGAAAATGGGGATTTGGGAAAGGGAAATAGAAATTCCAAGGCTAGGGTTTTCAATCTAGAGCTCAATTCTTGTGCAAATCCAATTCTAAGACCTGGGTAAGCTCTCTACACTCCCTCTCTACCTTTCTCTCCTCTCAATTTCGGGTTTTTATGATGTTCTAACATCCATGCGTTTGCATGTCTGTTTATATGGTGATTCGAGAGGAGCAATTGGAGAAAGAAAGCTTCTTTGCTTGAGTTGGAGCTTGTTCTTGTCATCCATGAAACCAAGGTGAGTTCTTTGATGAACTCACATCTATGCCTCAAGCCTTGGTGCCTGTAAAAGTGTAATTTAGTGTTCATATGTGTTTGCATGTGCTAGTGAATTGGTCATGTTAGTGTAACTTAGCCAATTCCATATGTTACGATCCATTGAGTTGAAATTATAAGTAGGATTGTTTACACGATCTTATGCATATATTTTGAGTTGATTTGGTGATGTAGTGAAGCTCCGCTGTCCCCCAACAAAGTTCTAAGTCTTCACAAGTCGCTTTAATCGCTTTCGTAGGCTTTGGTTTGGAATTCAGTTCATATTTGAATATATAATCAAAATCAGTGCAACCTTATGTATATATGTTTATGCATGTGAATGTGTGTATATGCACGTTGTTTTTGTGCTTTAGAGAGTGTATGTAAGCCCTATAAACGTTTAGAATCAATGCGGGAGGTCCGGGATCGTTCGAAAATCGATTGTATGTCATTACCTAGGCAAAATGTAATATTTGGCTCAGTTCAAACGTCTGTTGCACTGCTTTAGACGTCTGACCGACGCAACAGACGTCTATAGAACTCTCTGGAATGAACAAAATTATTGGCTTCAGCTCAGACGTCTGTTGCACCGCTTCAGACGTCTGACCGATGCAACAGACGTCTGTAGAACTCTCTGTAACTACAGTAGCTTTTTGCATCTGTTCGGACGTCTAAACCGATGCAACAGACGTCTATCGGGGGCAAAATAGTTGAATTCTTAAAACGATCTTAACTTTTTCATACGAACTCGGAATTGAGCGAAATCAGGTGCGTTGGAACCGTCTCGACGAGAGATTTCCAATGAAACTAATTTTGGTGTAATTTACACTATTTGGGATCCATTGTGGCCTTTTTATGATTTCATAAACCTTTTTCACGACTCTAAAACGTGAATTATCGACTTGATATCCTTCAAGTCTATTCCGATATAGTTTAAAACCTTCGGGTTCTAGTTTGGGATTTTGATTCGTTCGTTGATCAAAATTACAATCGTTATCTCTTTGATTTCCTATATGTTGTTGTGATGTGAATTACGCATTGTGGATCACCTTGGTGATTGTACTTTGATCCGTGGCATTGATCGTTTCGTTTTGCTAGTGAAACATACAACTTGTTCGTAAATGTTTGGGTAAGGCAAGTGTTTATGGGACATGTAGCTTAACTCTTATATTTACTAGCTTGGGGTATCTTGCACTAATAGCGATCTTCGGATTCGCGGGGAACTTCGGTTCATCTTGGGTAGCGATCTTCGGATTCGCGCGGAACTTCGGTTCAACTTGAATGATGTGTAGCTATCGTCAGATTCGCGGGGAACTTCGGTTCAACCTGAATGATGTGTAGCTATCGTCGGATTTGCGGGGAACTTCGGTTCATCTTGGGTAGCGATCTTTGGATTCGCGAGGAACTTCGGTTCATCTTGGGTAGCGATCTTCGGATTCACGGGGAACTTCGGTTCAACTATCTTGTGGTGTGTGTGATGTACGTGGGTTGAGTAGTGGGGAAATCTTAGGGTTGTAGGTTAGACGTTTTTGGGGTCTCATGCTTATGGGTGAACATGATTGTTGTTGCTTTATGTCATTATCTACATATATCTCTATTTCTATCCCGGTTTATTATGATAAGTACAGCTAGACTGATCCGTTTATTGTTTAGTTTCTTATAAATAATACTCAGGTCAGACTGAGTATTCCAGGTACATCTCATGACTTCTAGCGGGGACCATTCTTGCGTTTGGCTATCTAGAGTTGTAGTTATTGAGTTTTCTTATGTATATGAGTTAGTGACATCTGTATACATATTCTTTTGGCTAGATCTTGTACCTAGTATTTTGATGTAAAGTGGATCGACTATGACCACTAACATGTATTTTTACTCGTGAGTTATATTCATATCTATTTCCGCCTGAGTGATGTGAATATCTGTGTCTGACTCTAATTTTATTGTTATGTATTTTATATTGCTTTCCGAATTATATATAGCCGTTGTGTAGTTGCCCTATGTGCCGAATGGTCATGTCGAAATTTCAGTCAGTATCGGGCTGGTAATCGATGTGCGTTCCTCATATGGATCAATTGTACAATCGGTCGCCCTTCACAAACCTCATTCTCCGTTGTGGTCTACGACATTTCTAATAAATAAACTGGACTATGGTGGGTATAGAGGCAGGGCGTTACCTGTTCCTGGATGACTTGTATGGACGAATGTCTGACAGAGTATTTTCTGAAACTCATGTACATTGATTTTTACAAATATACCAAGTTTGGTGGCAGAGAAATCCTCTTGATTAACAACTAGAGTATATTTGTGGACATTATTTAGTGATTTGATGAATCTGACAATGTGGCATTCAAAGTGAATGATGGTCAGATGTTCTAAAAAGTAAATGTGACCTCAAGCCTCATAAACCTAAACCGGGAACTGAAAGAAATCGGGCAGACAACATGGCTAGGTGGATCATTCCCAAGCAAGGTATATTTTTCACCGATTTAGAGAAAATTCAATTTAATTCTTCTTTCGTTTCTGTATCTCCCGGGAAACGGGTATGTTGGTCCCAACCGTTAGTGACAATATATTCCATACACTCAAGTTAAAGGGTGGTCGGTCATGTATGGCCGGGTTGCAAGATGTTCTTGTTGAACCCTAGTGTATACCCTCTAGCATACATTGATCGGAAGGTGGTCCCATACCTTGTCATAGTTGGAATCCAATCTTCAATAAGCGCCCTGCTGTTTTTGATTTAACAATGAATATGTAGAGTGTGGGATGCAAGCGTTATGTTAGATGGTTATTTTTTATTTATTTGATAGACACTATTATAATATCACTGGATTTTGATATATCGAAAATGTTTTGGGTTATAGTAAGGTAAAAACCGTCCGTGTTTATGTGTGGGATGGTCTTACTATTAAATTTTCTTTCAAAAGGGTTTTCTATAGTTAAGAAAGTTGTTTACCATGTGAATTTACCATTGAAAGTACTCGAGACTATTATGGGTGAATTCTGCTTTGCTTCAAATGTGCTCGGGTCAGACTGAGTATATTATCAGGTTAAGTTTCGCTTAGAGCTTCAGAAGAAGAACTAGAGTCAGGATGTATAACCATATTTACTGCTATTATATTATTCCACTGTGTGTTGTATTGAAATGTATGTATACTCTGATGTGGTAATATAGTTTTCCTTTTATATAAAGCATTTGATATTGTATTTTGTCCATTCCGCTGTGAAACTCTGATCTTCATTTTCTTCTATTCTCGTATTTCTTTCTTTCTTCTTTCATCCTCTAATTTCTTTCTAATAACTATCTTCTTTTCTTTACAATTTGAGTTGACATGGGTTGTTAGATGTTGGCTTAAACTATACGGAAAATGTGGGTCGTTACAAAGTGGTATCAGACAATAAGGTTTAGGAATAATCTTGGCTCAGTGGCATAACTCAATAGAGATAGAATTAGCAATATCCAAGACTGAGGTGGAGTGTATATGTAAGAGCACGTATTTGTGATTTGGTATAAAATTATTTTAATTTATTTTTGCCTAATATGTATTGTAAAGTAATAAAAGTAACAATTTCCTTAAATATTATAATATGGGCAATCAAATATGCTAACAATTATTTGAATGGGTTTAATTATGAGGTTGGATAGAATCAACCAAAGGACATTTCATATTTGAAATGTGAAATAGGAAATTTTTGCTGATGTTAAGTTAATCTTGTACGTTGGAATTAAACTTGATTATTGAGATAAAATTGGACATAAGTTAATGGAATGTGTATGTGTGTGTGTGTATATGAAAATCAATGAACTTAAATTGGATGTTTGGGCTGTATGGTTGATTGCATAAATATAAATTTGAATATAGATTTAAACTTGAGTGAAACCAATTTGGAATGAATAAGTCAAACTTATTGGAATAAAGCCTAATGCCCTGAATGAATGAATTGAAATGAAATTGATTGGTTATTAAGAAATTTCATGTGAATTGAATAGTCTATAGAGTTGGTTAGAATGGATGATATAGATGTTTGAGCCTAACTGACATGATTATGATTATAATGAAGTTCATTGGAGTTAAGAACAGGTACACAAGAGCTAATTCATCTTTAGACCCTGTCCATGAGAATCCTGAAGCTAATTGAATCCAGATTAGAGCTGCATAAAAAATCAGCAAGCCCGAGTACAGTTTATCCCTTATTGCATAATAACGCTAGCAAAAGGTACGTCCACGCAAAATATAAATTTTTGATTTTTGGCTTTGGTTTTGAATTTGGTTTTTCGACCGTGTTGGTCGATGTTTATAAATTTTTTGTTTCTGCAATATTGAAGAAGTCCCTTCATACATGGGAGATTCTACCAAATTTTTTTCCAAAATTTAAGGTGTTAGAAAAATATCCAAAACTTTTATTGACCAAAATGGATTGGTGTTTGTATTAAACTATTTGGATTAGTTAAAACCAGAAGTTTGGAATATAAAAGAAAAGCTTTAAGTAATTTGATTTTTGATGAATTATTGGGTTTGTAGCATACTTCCTGTCTTAGTAATTTCGGGGATGAAATCCTTTTAAGGGGGAAGGAATGTAACAGCTAAGATTTTAATCGTTTATTTGAATATTTTAAAATGTTTATAAATGTCGATTTAGAATATAAATAACTTTGAATTCAATTATTTTGAATATTATGTTAATATAAATAATAATTTAATTCTGAAATATTTGGGAATATATTTATTTTGCAGTTTTATATGAATTAGCGATATAAAAGGTTTAATTCAGCTTATAGTTGAATTATATTAACGTATTCGTTTATTAAATGATGTTTGAACGTATATTTTATAATTTTATTATAAAACGAACTGCTGTGGCGCGGTAGTTCGTAATGTACGTTTTGAACATTGAATGGATGTACAAGATTCAATTTAAGTTGGATTTCTTTGAAACATGAAACATCCGAATCTATTAGATTTTTTTTTCTAATGGAAGAGAGAAATCAAGATTTCATATTGAAGATTTTGTTTTATGGCTAAATCAAATTTTCAAATAGTCGTTATGGAATTCATTATTAAAATATAACGATTTATTATAATAAAATTGATTTTAATTTTGGACTTAGACTTTAAAATGTTGAGTTTTAAAATCAACTTAAATTTATAAATTTGAAGCCATATAGCATTCTGATTGAATAAATATTAATGGATTCGTTTATATTAAAATCAGCATATATTATATCAGTCCCACTGTATCAGAAAAATCAAATTATTGTGTAATTTCCATTTTCTTTACCATCGAAGATTATATGGATTTGTATGAACCACGAACTCAAGCGTAATATACCGAAAATATCGTCAATCGCTTTCGTAAAATATCCTTGGTCACTTCATATAAAAAAATATTTGTCATCTCAACTTAATATTTTGCTACCCGGCGCAGCTGCCAAAATTTTCCCCTTCTGATCGACAATTAAACATGCCATGTGAAAATTATGCCCAATGTTAAAATATCTCTCTGTCTACCCACGTGTTTGCGCTGCGTTCCTTCACGTGCAAGCTTCTTTTTTTATTTACTCTTTTCTCTATAAATACACAGCTTTTCTCCTTCTTCAGCAAGCCAAATCTATCTCTATTCTTCATCCATTCAAAACAATGCTTCAGTTGTTTCTTTGTGAGTAAAATAAAATAAAAATATGTATAATAAATTCATTACATTCGTTCCTTCTTTTAGTAGAAAATATCCACGTATATGAAACCAACGATTCCCTTATTCTAAACCTTCCAACCAATGATCTCCCTCCCTCTCCATGCACGGCCTCGCGTGAGTTTCAAAATGGGGTTTGGCATTCGAACGGATTGAAGCAGCAAGCTTCGCAGGGGTTTCATAGGAAGCAAGGTTACCCTGAAGTTTGCAATGGCAGACCGCACTACTGGCTAGGGGTTCGATGGTAGTCAATTTCACCTTTTCTACTGTGTGTGTCGGAGCTTCAGCCAAAGGAGTGGTTGTGGTTACCATGGTGTAAAAGATGATGGGATGAGATGTTTGGCGATGTGGCGGTGAAGGCTAGTTGATTGGGGAGGGAGGAAAATCAATGGGAAGTTTTGGCGTAGGGAAGATCTATATGAGCCAGCAAGAGGCAGTAATGCGATAACATTGGAAGACAGTTGGCGTGAGAAGTACAAGCATATTTGTAGTAATAGGGAGGAAAGAGAATGAAGATGTTAGAGATGGGGGAATGGCAGACGGAGCGTAGAGGGGTGTCTGACGTTGGGGTCCCTGGCGTGGGAGGGGTTTAAGGGAGGAGAACTGTAGTTTGCATGGTATGGGTTTTTTCCCCTAAGGCTCGCATGAAGGAGAAGAAAAGATATTAAGGATAGCGGGCTATCATCTTTTGGACAATGGGCTTGGGCCCTTGTATATATATATATATATATATATATATATATATATATATATGAATGGTGATGCAAGAACTGGTAGCCGTAGAGTAGGGGATGACAACACGTTGTGTTGAGGAGGGACGCATGAAATAAAAGCCTTGGACAAGATGTTAGTTGTTTTTCTTTTTATAACAAGGAAGTTAATGGGAGAGCGGGATGGAAAGTTTTGATGGGCTTCGGGCCTTATGTTAAACAAGTGGAAAAAAAGAAGGAAAACAAGTTAGCCTATGCTGGGGTGACGACCACGAAGGGTTTGGGATGTTTGGTCACGACAAAGTAGCAGTGGACTATTCTGAAAGAGAAGGGGTGGAGAATTTCACGGTAATTAGTTAGTTATTGTTAAAATAGTTAATAACGGTTTAAAATGGGTTAAACTTATAATATTAATAAGCGTTTAATACGCGAACATAATTTGACGAGGACACGATTCGTTGGATTATGGCGACGGATGCGTCGCGACTGAGCTGGAATGGAATGATTCAGAAGTAATTGGAATTTTATACAGTTTCAAAAGCTCGTTTGAAATTGTATAAATCAACCAAAATCATCGATTTAAAATAAATTGGTGAGTTAACTCTCATACTTTTATGGAATTATTTGATGTGTTAAATTCATATAAAGATATAATTTATCGTTGATAATAATAATTGGATGATTGGATGCTTTGGTTGCTTATTGGTTGTTTAACGATTATCGACATTAATATTATGTCGCATTGAAAGATTTGTTTTAAATTTCATATATCATTATCAAATATTATAATTAACTGTGATGCAGGGAAGAACAGATTGGAGGGCTCCAACCGGACTCATCAAATATTATATGTGCCATTTGTTTTTATATTATTTATATATGAACTATTTAAACCCCATTGACATTGAAAACCTGTTTGGATGCTGACGTTGAATGGATATTCAACGTTGTTGTTATTTTAATCAGTAAACAGTATTGATTGAGGGATTGACAGCAAATGATCAGAAATCCATCTTTTTGTTAGAACGTTGATTTACAGTCAAACAAATTGATGTATTTAAAGTTATAAATTTATTTTATAACTAAGTCGAAGTTTTAGATTTATATTTTTATATAAAAATAGAAGTTTTAAAATAAAAGCAAACTGGGTTTTTATAAAAGAATTTTTGAATGATCATATATTATATTTTCCCGTTAATAAGGTATTTAAGCAATGAAAGTTGTAATTAATCTTCGGGTTAATATTTTGAAAATTATTAAGAAACCGATTAAGGGGTTTGGTAAGAAATTTATAAACGGATTTTGATTATAAAATCAAAGGATTTAGTTTTATAATATGACGCTAAAAGGGTTTTGGATAAATTATGTGATAACGGATTATTGTGATATAATAAATGGAATTTGTATAGAAAAGGTAATATTAAGTAATATGTTTATAATCACTCAAGATTTCCTGAAATAAGGTTATGGTTTATAAAACCATATTTAAAATTTAATAGAAATATGGAAATGTATTTGTAGTTTTTGAAATATGGAAATATGGAAATGTATTTGTAGGTTTTGAAATGTAATAATAACATATTACTTTACATTGTTTGGTCAAGCTAAGGCGTGGTTTATATTTATATATCTAGTATTTGTTTTCTAAATAAAAGAACTAGTTTGGTCTAAATATACTTACACTAAATAATAAGTGAATGGTGATGAATTTATCCAAATAAATGGAAAGGGTAATTTGAATTGGAAACATAAGTAAATAGTTGAAGTCAAATTATATTCCCAAGGAAATTATATAGAGATGGGTTATAATGATGTTTCCAAAATGAAGAAATATAAAGAAGGGTGTGAGAAATTACAATTTTTTGAAGAGATGAGCTATGATAAATGTTTCCAAAGTAATGAAAATGAAAGTGTTTGATGAATATAGAGAATGATTGTTAAGAATCGATTAAGAGTTTAGAATAAATGATTTTGAATGAAAAGACCTGAGCTGCCAATATACTTGATCGTACAGTTTGACAAATCTGATTGGATGATTGTTTTGTTGAGATTGATAGTTAAAAACCCGACTATCGATGAATTATTATTATTGGACTTTGACGTGTTGTTTTGAAGAGACGAGGATGGAAACTAGGCCCAAAACCATTTCGAATCAACGTTGCACTCGAAATTAACTTGCAGGAAATAAAGATGGAGAAATTGAAGACCGTAGATCTTCATAAAACGGAAGAACTGCTTATAATCTCTGACTTGCAACCAGAGTTACACTATAGTTCTGTCGTGGTTGAAATCTGCAGATTGCAAGGACAACTCACTACTGATCTATAGGGTGATTTCTAGGATGCAGTAGAAGGGTGCCTTCGGTTCATCCTGTTCCTGGATGACTTGCATAGGCGAATGTCTGACAGAATATTTCATGAAACTCATGTACGTTGAAATCATCTTGCTTAACACCTAGAGTATATTTATGGACATCAATTAGTGATTTGAAGGATTTAGCGATGTGGCATTCAAAGTGAATGATGGCTGGATGTTCTAAAAAGTAAACGTGACCTCAAGCCTCATCAACCGGGAAATGACAGAAATCGGGCAGGCAGGATGGCTAGGTAGGTCATTCCCAAGTAGGGTATATTTGTCACTGATCTAGAGAAAATTCAATTTTGTTCTTCTTTCGCTTCTGTATCTCCTGAGAAACGGTTATGTTAGTACCAACTGTTGGTGACAATATATTCGATACATTTAAGTTAAATGAGTGGTCGGTCATATGTGTGGGCGAGTTGCAAGATGTTCTTGTTGAACCCTAATGTATATCCTCTATAGTACACTGGTCGGAAGGTGCGTCGCATATCTTGTCATAGTCGGAATCTGAACTTCGATAAACACCCTGCGGTTATTGATTTTATAATGAATATGTAGAGCATGAGATGCAAGCGTTTTGCTAAATGGTTATTTATTTGTGATTTGATAGACACTATTTAATATCACTGGATTTTGTTATATCAAAAAAAATTTAGGTTATAGTAAGGTAAAAACCGTCTGTGTTTATTTGTGGGCTGGTCTTACTATTATCCTTTATTTTTAAAGGGTTTTCTAAAGTTAAGAAAATTGTTTACCATGTAAATTTACCACTGAAAGTATTCCAGACTGATCCGGGTGAATTTCGCTTTTCTTCAAATGTGCTCGGGTGAGACTGAGTATATTATCAGGTTAGGTTTCTCTTGGAGCTTCAGGAGAAGAGCTAGAGTCGGGACATATGACCATATTTACTGGTATTATATTATTCCATTGTGTGTTGTATTGAAATGTATGTATACTCTGATGTGGTAATACAGTTTTTCTTTTGTATAAAGCATTTGATATTATATTTTGTCCATTCTGCTGTGAAACTCTGATCTTCTTTTTCTTTTATTCTAATATTTCTTTATTTCTTCTTTCATGCTCTAATTTATTTCTCCTAACTATCTGCTTTTCTATGCAATTTGAGTTGACATGGGTTGTTAGATGTTGGCTTAAACTATACGAAAAAAGTGGGTCGTTACAGAATTGCATCCAAAGCGACCTTTTCCAAAACAGATTTAGAGTTATATAAAAATCGTACCTTTGGTTATTGAAATTTTTTATTTTATTCGAAAGAAATTTCATTAGGGATCCAACGCTTCTATTTTCAGGAGAATCCGACGGTTGTATCTTCCGGTACGTTAATTCGAATTTATGTATTGACGTTCACGAACTGTCGCTGTGCGACAAATCCTATTCAAACCCAAATCGATTTATAATTAAAAATAAATTGAAACGCCTAACAAAATATTTTATAAATTGTATAAAACAAATATAATTAACATTGGAAATCCTCTTTCAATCGTTTCTCTTTTAAATCCCATGTTTTTTCCCTTTAAGTCATTTTTAATATTATTCTAATCATTAAATATAATTATTTTTCGGAATTCATTATTTTAAACTTAATATTTCTTGTCATTCGTAATAAAAATAAAGATAACTTTCGAAAAGAAACTTCTTTTAAAACGTTAGCTAAATAGCCTAACTGAACTTCGCTTTGAAAAGTTACTATTCATTTCAAATTATAAACTTTGACATGACCAAAATCGATTGAAAATTAATTCAAACCGTTTAGTTCAGTTATGAAAATTCATCGATAATTTAATATCTTTGCGTCCATACAAAATCGGACGTCAAAATAAAACTTTCATATTTCATTGAATATTATATTAATAAAATTTTCAGTTTCTTCCAAATTGAAATGAAATCACAACCAATTTTCATATAAATTAATTTATATGGATTTTATATAACATATGTATTTAGCAATAGTTGTAAACAACTATCAAACATCCAATTCACATTCAAAGTGCAACTACACCTGTATAAGCCTTCAATATATAATTAACACTTACATCGGTTTATCAATCAACCGATTAATGTACAAATAAACACATGGGATTAGTGTACAATCAAATATCATCCCAAGACCCGTGTGAGGTTTTCATCCAATACTATTTATTATTATCTACACACTTGGGAGACGTGTAAAATTATCATCCCAATACCCGTGTAGTGTTTACATTTCAATCCATGTAGCTTATCTACACACATGGGAGACGCATAGGCTAATTGTCATCCCAAGACCCGTGTGAGGTTTTCGTCCGGTACTAGTGATTATTATCTACACACTTGGGAGACATGTAAAATTATCATCCCAATACCCGTGTCGGATTTACATTGCAATCCATATAGCTTATCTACACACATGGGAGACGTGTAGCCTAATTGTCATCCCAAGATCTGTGTGGAGTTTACAACCAACAAATAGTAATTATTAAATTACTTAACCAATTCAGATCAACCTCAAATTCATGAAACAAATCATAACTTCTTCAATTCAAGTTATTACTTAACCACATAGATATCACTTTAATATGTGAATATAAATAAGTCGTTTGACTTATAAATGGATGTTTAATCCAACATCAACTAACACAAATGTTTTAACATCATTTTTAACATGTTAATTAACTCAAAATCACATTCAAATCATAACACAATCAATCATCCATTCATCCAAATGGTTTTCAAACAACTTGTGATGTGAGCTACCATACACCCTACATTTAGGTGTCAAATTAACTAATTAAAGTTAAGTAGCTCTCACCCCTGCCATCCTAACACCAATAATCTTCAACGATGAACTCAACGTGCTTCCAACGAACTAAAGGTGGTTCCTTTTCCCCTCCAACTTACCAAAGAACACTCGAGTACACTCTAACTCACATTAACTCAAGTTCTAAGTAGGAAAGATTGGATTTTTAGCGGGATTTAGGCATGAAGGGGCCATGGAAGGGTGCAACATGAGCAGTCCAGGGTGGCGTAGGGATAACGTGGCAAGGTGGGGTGCTTGCGTGGCTATGTGAATCCCATAGGAGGAGGTATGAGGAGTTACTTAGGTTTAAGGGTTTAGAGGAAGTAGCTCACTACACCATATATGCAAATTAAGCTGTTTTCTAGGCCATATCTAATGCAATTAAGTACAACTCTAAGTCGTATCAAATAATGGTGGGTTTATATATTAGATACATTCGTAAGCCGTATCTAATTGAAAATTTAATATGGTCACGTAGTCGTATCTAAAGTACAAATAGATACAACTATAAACCGTATCTCACTAGTAATAACATACGGCTCTAAGCCGTATCTAAATGATTATTAGATATGAATAAACTGTATCTAAATAATATATATATATACAAATATAAGTCGTATCTAATTTACACCCGACATTGCTTTTCTAAAAGTTTGATACGGTTTTCGACCTTATCTATGGTGTAATTCCGACATGGTCTTAGACCGTATCTAATTATATATATATATATATGTGTGTGTGTGTGTGTGTGTGTGTGTGTATAAACAGAAACTGCATCACATATTTTTCGTAGCACAAAGCATAACACAATTTATACAAAAGCATAACACAATTTATACGTAAAACATAACAAGTTTTCTCATAACATAAGGCATAACACAATTTATACAAAGCATGTATAACTTCAGTTAATAAAAATCTTATAATAAATGGAAACTATCACAGATTTTTCAAAAAATTACAAAGTTTGATAAAACTGAGTTGGTTATTGGAAGTGACAAAGTTAAAGAAAAAACAGAGCCTGATAAAACTATAGGTGGGGAAGATTGAGCGTGTTGATCATGTTGATGAAGTCCACTTTGCTGTAAATCAAAGCAGTGATGAGCATAATCTAGATGCTGATATACATAATATACAAAATTTATATGTTTCAAAGCAGTGATGAGCATAAGCTAATTGTTGATGTGTGCACGAATCGTGTGCATAGTTTGTGCATATTCATGAAAACTGGTGTAACAAGATATGGGCAAATAGGTCAGGGGTAGTCAAAACAGTGGGTACAAAAACATAGCAAGATCAAGGGCATGCAACAAGGCCAACATGATCAAGGCAAAGATGACTACAATTCACAACACGAAACAATTCCATGTATAACATGAATTAGCAGCAAAACAGAGTGCACGACAATGGAAGCATAGACAACTGAATAAGTGCACGAATTTCAAATAAGTAAAGTCAAACACTAAACAAGCATAGACAACAGACTGCAATATCACGCAATAATACAACCCCTCATGCCGAAATGTCGAACTCATACCAAACGAACCCTCATGCCGAACCACGCGAAATAAACACCGAAAATGAGAAGCAATTTTTCACACGAATTTTCCCGGGTACGCTATGTCAGTCCAGTTTAGGTCTTTCTCACAAACACTAAATGAAGACTGAAATTTTCTAAAAATAAAAACCCCATACATTGCAAACATAAGCCAGTCCGGGTCTATCACGGATAAACTCAGTATACACAAATTTTCTCTGGCACAACTAGTCACATAAATTGACCCTTACTATAAAATGGCTACCTGCTCTTCATTAACTAGGATGGACCAATTAAACACAAAGGACAGGATAATATAATGGAATAATTCAATAGAACCTTACTATATACTTTGTGAGTAGCACGGGGAGTACCAGGATCATTTATTTTTTCAATATTGCTATTCATCTCAAGTATGGACTTTTATCAAGAGATCAATCAATTTGTACAAATTTTAAAATAATATTCGGGGCATTTTCATATTAACAAAAATGGAACACATAGCCACATGATATGTCTTTTGAACACTCCGATGTCAAATTGCTACGTCGAGGCAGTTCAGGTCAATAGGGTCAGTTCAGGTCAGTTTGTCTGAACCTAACCCCACTTCACCATTGGACCTGAATTGACTTGACGTAGCAGCCCACACTTGCTTGCAGGTACCATGACTTTGTGTCCGTGCATGCATATCGTGTCGCACATACGAATGTTGAAAGATGTACTTTATGTTCGTGTGTGCATAGCACGTCGCACGTATGCATGTTGAAAGAGGTGCATTGTGTTTATGAAACTAACACTGAATACAAATTAAAATGGCTCACATGCTTTGGATATAAAGTAAACATAAGTGTCTGGGAATACTTTGAAAAACCATACCAACAATTTATAGAAAACATTGTAGGCAACGTCTATTCAATTCTTATGTAAAATACTACGAAGAGTTAAGTGTAAAATTATATATACCTGCTCCAACGTCTAAAGATATCGAATTAGGCTCTTTGAATGACACACAAATCCATCCACTCTGACTTCATCAAAGGTCTCTGCAAATTGATGGTTTATTTTGTTAGTTTTCTCATCTAGTAGCAGTATACTTCCTAAACCAATTTTTCATGTGTACATGGTACATCTTTCCCATGGCATTTGGATGATGTAGAATCTCAACATACAATACCTGTTGTAATAAAGTTGTCCAGATGGCACTCGCTTATGCTACAGTTCCTTCATTTTAGAATTATTAGCAATAAGCTCAAAGAAAATGCAACCATGAACCATGATGCATATCTAAAAATACATAGCAAAAAAGTTCTATGCAACTAGATGCGCAAACAAACACTTATTGATTTATATTTTAACTAGAGCCGGCACTGCAATATCCATCCATAAATGCTTAAGCTAACTATATATTATGCATTAGATTGAAATTTGAAGGGAAGTTTGATTTCTTACTATTAATAAATACCTGTTGCTATTATGTCCAGATCAGAATTTAGAATTTCACATCTTTGATTGTCCGCTACATTGGTCGTATCCTGAATCTAAGAAGCAACGTCTTTGGAAGCACCGAGTTGTGTGTTGTGTCGTCCATCATGAGTTAATGGTGCGCGAATTCCTTGTTCAGACAAACTTCCCACCATGTTGATCAGAAGCCCCATTTTCCTAGACAAATTTCCCAATGTACCCTCCAAATTTCCCACCATACCCTCCAAGCTTCCCACCCTCATTTTAAACTCATCATTGTCTTCACGAACATGTTTGAATCTTTTATGTGCAATAACACAAGCCTTAACATGCATCTTTGGTAAGATGGTCCCAACAGCGCGGCTCCTACCTTTGTATCTTACCCAATACTTGTGATAAGATATCGTGACAACCGCCAATAACTACTGCACTTAACAAGGGGAATAATGCGCTGAAAGACGTGCCAGGCAGCTATGGACGATCATAAAGGTAGGATAATACAAGTGAAACCTGTCGTATAACTCATAGCGCAAAGATAAAACTTGATAGAGCAAATACAACATACAATGATAGTGAAGCATAATTGCACAGAAATTTAAACCTGAATATCATCACAGAATATCCATAACATATTTGGACCACATCAATAATCCCTGTACAAAAAGGCCTCACTACAGCACTCATAGGATACAACAGACAGCGGAAAAAAATCATAATATGTATAATAAGAAACTAGTACGTAAGCCTCCAACTCGACTCCGTTTAGCAACATCGTCCTTACCAAGGGATCACCTGTCACCTGCTACTTAGTCTGCCATCCAAAACCGGATTAACAGCCCAAGGTAATAAGAGAGACATAAAACCTTGAGTTAGACAACAGTCTTAATGAGTGGTAAAACAACTAACTAACATCATCAATAAAGTATATAAGAATATGCAAACTAATCCGATCAATCTACCAACCCACTAGAGAAGAACCCAAATGATCTTCCCCTCATCCGATAGTGATAGCCTTTAAAAACAACCAAGTTGAAATAGTAGCACAATCATGGCAATCAGTTATAAAGCATAGACCATCCTAATCGATATCGACATCTCTCAAGCACAAGCCTCAAAGCCTAAACCAAAAGAAGATGAGAACACAAGAGATATCTCCTTTGACGTCGATTAATCTACACAAGACGATAAAAATAAAACAATCAACATTCATGACTCTTTCCATTACCGCCAATCCTGCTTTGAAACCATCATTAATCGTATGACCGACTAAATGCCTTTCCTTTCATCAAGGGTTAATGGTAACCCCAGTTCTAACCAGACTACTGCACATCCAACGCACATTTGCCTCCCAATGACAACTAGGCACATCCAATGGGTCCAGAGTACTCGACTAGTCCAACTAGCATTTTAGGCGTCCCTCTTATACCCCTACTTTGAGCTCACTAGAATTTACGACAACGATAATCTCTCGGTCTTCATAACTCTAGTCGTCATCGCCGACGATTATCCACAAGCTCGGATACCATATCGAGCAACCATTATCCACAAGTTCAAGTCCATCTTGAATCATCTTCACATTTGTTGCATCTCCACGATCAACGAACACATCATAGTGCTTCGCCATTCCCCCTTGAATTCACTTCGTAGCCACAACCACCATCAAGCCAAAAACATACATCATTTGGTCAATATTCGATTCATAATTTTTCAGCCCGACTCATCATGTCACCAACCACCCAACTCTATGGGTCACCAACGACCTAACTCCTTGGGTAACCAACGACCCGACTCTATGGGTCACCAAAGACCTGACTCTATGAGCCACCAACGACATGACTCTATGGGTCACCAACGACCTAACTCCCTAGGTCATCAATGACCCGACTCCCTAGATCACCAACGACCCGACTCCCGGGATCACCAACGACCCGACTCAATGGATCACCAAAGACCCGACTCCCTGAATCACCAACGTCCCGACTCTATGGATCACCAACGACCCGACTCCCTGGATCACCAATGACCTGACTCTAAGGATCGCCAACGGCCCAACTCCCTGCATCACCCACGACCTAACTCTATAGATCACCAACGGCCTATCTCCCTGGATCACCAACGAGCTGACTTTATGGATCACGAACGATGTAACTCCCTGGATTACCAATGACCCGAATTTATGGATCACCAACAACCCAACTCCCTCGGTCACCAACAACCCGACCTTCATTTCTTGGAGCGCAAGCCAGCAACCTATCCTAAAACGACCAGACTCCAGTTCTGACCAATCTAACACCAATCTTGACCAAATACTCACCAAACAACCACATTGATGTGAACAACTCATACAAATCATCCAATTCAACCATCATCACTTTATGAAATCGTCAACAACACTAAAATAATAATTATTCATCAACAACCATATAGAATTCATCAAATCATGATAAATCAGTGAATAAACAAAACAATGGATCTAAACTTGCATAAACATATGAATTAACATAAAAATTACTGATTTAAGTTGCTAGAATAGATCCTATGGTGATTCAAATGAAATATACTTACTATGATGTAGATCTAGGTGAAAATAACTTAAAATGGTGAAAATAAGATCAAACAACCCATATACTTGATCGAATCCATCTGAGAGATGCTTATCCTCACCAATTCTTCGAACTAACTTGCAATCACTAAATTCTCAATCTGGACAGCGAAGAATACGCTTCAAACCTCTTGATTTGATGCAATCTCTCTTCACTTGACATAGATCTAGCTTCAAACGATGTAGATCTTCGATTCTCTTACGTTTATCTAGAATTTTAATGTTGGAAAGGTGTATCTGAATGAACAAGGAGGATCACGAGCTCAACCAAATGAGAGAATGAAGAAAGTAAACTATTCTCCATGCCTCTAGCTCCTTATTTGTAGCCTTCCACTAGCCCTCTAATGGGCCTCCTCAAATCAACGCATCAATGGCTCTAAAAACTGAGAAGAAATTGTGAAACACAAAAACAACGATTACTCCCAAACTGCTGAACCAAATCTTTAATGTGACCACTCTACATAATTGGAAACACCATTTCCTTTCCAATGAAACTGACCTCAGCACCTGATTCGATCCCTGTCAAAAGTTATGTCCTGTACAAGACTGATAGGGGCAAAATGGTCACAAATAAAATTGGTAAAAATTATGGACATGTCCCACATCCCCATAACCAACAAACCAAAATATGAGAATGATCCAACTCTCAAGGAAACTAAAAATATTTTATGATCCTCCGATATGTAAAATGCGGGTTGTTACATTCTCCCCCCCTTTAGGAGTTTCGCCCCTAAAATTCCAAAAAACACAAGCGACCAAAACAATTCTGCATGCCTACCATCTACAAGCAACCAAATTACCATCCTGACTAGCGTCCATCAATCCATGCTTCCATAACCTTATCCTAGCATGCTTAATTCTAACAACGATAGTAAAATTTACAATGGTGTAAGGTGATACGACATTAATTGGTCATATCAACGAAGAGTTCTGGATGGGTCGTCTTCATACTCTCTTCCATCTCCAACGTACAATCGTCATCATCCTCACACCATGGTACCTTGACTGGATTAACTGTCTTCCTTCTAAGTTGTTTCGTGTCATTCCCCACAACACGAAGCGACTTACGAGGCTTTGTAATTACGGACTCGACTTCTTCTTGGGTAACTTCAACCTATACGCGAACTTTCCAATCCGCTCGACTATCGGAAATGATCCATCAACCTAGGAGCTAACTTTGCTCTCTAGGATACCATGGAATCGAACTATCCATTTAATATGGCTCAGCCAACTTCAATGTCGTCCTAATCGATCTAATAGGAATAAACCTTACACTTTTGGTCATCCATGATGACCCAAATCCCTTAGTTTCTTGTCCTGGACCTACGTAATCCATCGATACCTACTCCCACTTCCATGTAGGAACTTCCAATGGCTGAAGCAAATTACTCGGCTTCTTCTGTTTAGCTTTCACAAACTGACTGTTCATACCCTTTGGAAATGAATTTTCTAACATCCCTTTCCATCCCTCCCCAGCAGTAAGCTCGCTTCATGTCCTAATACATCATGTCACCACTGGCATGAATCATCAACTTTGATTGATGACATTCCCTCTGAACCTGAACTCCCAATCTGTCGATATCAGGAACAACCAGTCGTCCTTGTTTTCAGAGCCAATCCAAGGAAACTCCGTACATCCGTCGTATTCTTAGGTCTACCTAAGTCCTGGATTGCTGTCCCCTTAGCGGGATCAAATACTATTTCCTTTCTAGAACAACATGGCCTTAGAACCTCATTTCTCTCTTCCAGAAGTTACGCTTCGAAAACTTAGCTCTCGGCTGATGCTTTCACAAGATTTCCAAAACAACTCTCAAGTGTGTCTTATGCTCTTTCCCATTCCGGGAGTAAACCAGAATATCATCCACGAACACAAGCACGAACTTGTTTAACTAACATCTGAATACCGTATTCATAAGATCCACGAAATACGCTGGCGCATTAGTCAAAGCAAGTAGCATCACCAACCATCCAAAGAAACCAGAAGGTGTCCTAAAAGCAGTCTTTGGCACACTATCCTTTGCCACCCACAACTGGTGGAATCTTGTTTCCAAATCCATCTAAGAAAACACTTTGGCCTCGTGAAGCTGATCGAACAAGTCGTCTATTCTTGGCAACAGATACTTGTTCTTCCTGGTCACCTTATACAACCCATAATAGTCCACACACAATCTCAAAGATCCATCGGTCTTGGTTGCAAACACAATTGGTGCACTCCATTTGGATACACTTCTACGAATGAACCTTTTCCTAAAAGGTCATGTACTTGCACCTCTAACTCTCGATGTTCCTTAGGCGACATCCGCCTAAGAGGCATAACGATAGGTCTAGCATATTCGAACAAATCGATTCTAAAATCAATCTGGCAATGCGGCGGCAACCCTTTGACCTTGTCAAAGACATCATCAACTCACTAGCAATCGGCTCCATTGACAAGTCTTCCCGTGGAATCACAAGCGAATATAAATAGCTTACGAAGACCCCATCTTCTGGCTTACATTGAATCACAACAATTCGCCCCTCCACATCCCGACTGTCACTTCCTGCTTCTTGTAATCCACCTTTGTTGCATAACTCTTGAGTCGGACCATACCCAAAATAATCCCATACCCAACGAAGTTCAAAACGAAGAAATCACACACAAAGGAGCAACCATGACTCGATAACACTACACCATGACAAATCATACACATATAGATGAACACTCACTGGATTAGTTCCAACCGATGGTCTATCACAAATCTGGGGTTCCAAACCCAAGCGACAAACAAACTCATTACAAATGAATGAATGTGATGCTCCAATATCGAACAACACACGAACTGAAACATCTCTAATCGGAAATACAACCTTGAATGACGACATCCTTCCCTTTCTCCTCCACCGTAGGAGTCCTCAAAGAAGATGGAATATCTTCCACATCATATGCCTTCCCCAACCTGCTTACCTTTGGCTAGTTCTGGGCAATCCTTCTTATTATGCCCAGGCTTCCCACAGTTGAAGCACTTCTTCACACCTTCAGAATCCTTGCAATCCCTGGAATAGTGGCCCTTCTTATGGAAATTGAAGCATATCGCATTGCTCTTCTGCTTTTTCTGGCCATCTTTTCCTTTCTATTGTTGTTGCTTCCTCTTTTTGTCATTTCCATCCTATTGTGGTTTTGGTCCTTCCTTAGCTACAACAACAGTTTCTTCCTTGGGAAACAAACTCTCATGCCTTAGATCTTTCTCCATGATCTTCTCATAAGTATCATCCAGATGATCTACCAGTTGGTTTCCAATGTATTTTTCTTAGTCCATGACAAATATCTCGTTCTTCTGATAAGGAGTCTCGACATACGAATGAGCATACTTCGACAAAGCTTCGAAGTCAGGAACATACACAAGCACTGGCCTACCTTTATGCTTAAGCTCGACAAACCTCTTAAACATAATAAACTTATGAATGGTAGAAATAAACTTCTCCTCGAACTTGACTTGGAATTTCCCCCATGTGATATCTATCATCTTCAGGAGTCTTAAGAGTGACAGAGTTCCACCAATCCATAGCTCTGCCATGTAGCTGCCTCGATGCAAGCTTCCTCTTCGTTGCATTGTCAATTCCCAAGAATCTAAAGATTTGAATACATGTATCAAGACACCCTTAAAATTCTTCAATTGGTTCGGTCGCCTTAAACTGCTTCCCTCCTAGGGTAGTGAAGTCTTTGCACAGCTTTGCGAAGTCCACGTCCCTAGGAACCATCATTTGAACTCCCATATCTACCGCGGCTGTCTCTGGAGCGGGGGCCATCCTCATGATCGCTTCCACCATGGCCTCAAACATAGCTGGGTAGTCTGGTATATCACCGTTTCCCCCTCCAGTCACAATCTCCTCCCTAGCAGTGTGTCTCGATGTTCTACGACTCATTCTAAATCTGTAATATAGAATAATTAGTCCATGCAGGAGAAAAACTGCAAATGGAGTTCGAATGCTACTGTACTATACACTACTATATAATATACATCCATCAGAAGTCTACAAATACGTCTCTCATCCATAATTACGTCTTTGAACTTTGGCTAAAATCGATAGCCAGAACTCTGATACCAAATGTGAGTGCCGCCCATAACTCCTGCGCTTAACAAGGGGAATAATGTGCTGAAAGACGTGCCAAACAGCTATGGACGATCATCAAGGTAGGATAACACAAGCGAAACCTGTCGTATAACTCACAGCATAAGGATAATATATAATAGAACATATACAATAGGCAATAATAGTGAAGCATAATTGTACAGAAATTTAAACCTCCATATCATCACAGAATATCCATAACATCTTTGGATCACATCAATAATCTTTGTACAAAGAGGCCCAACTACAACACTCAGAGGATACAACAGACAACGGAAAAACATCATAATATGTATAATAAGAAATTGGTACATAAGCCTCCTGCTCGTCTCCATTTAGAAACATCGTCCTCACCAAGGAATCACCTGTCACCTACTACTTAGTCTTTTCATCCAAAACCGGAGGAACAACCCAAGCTAATAAGAGAGAGACATAAAACCTTGAGTCAGATAACAGTCTTAGTGAGTGATAAAACAACTAACTAACATCATCAATAAAGTTTATAAGAATAGGCAGACTAATCGAACCAATCTACCAACCCACCAGAGAAGAACCCAAACGGTCTTCCAACATTCGACAGTGATAGCCTTTACAAACAACCAAGTTGAAATAACAGTACATTCATGGAAATCAGTTATCAAGCATAGACCATCGTAATCGATATCGAAAACTCTCAAGCCCCAAAGGCCTAAACCAACATCAGACAAGTACCTAAAAAATATCTCCTTCGACATCGAATATTCTACACAAGACGATACAAACAAAATAATCAACATCCATGACTTTGGCTATCACCGCCAATCCTACTTTGAAACCATTGTTAAATGTATGACCAGTTAAATGCCTTGCATTTCATCAAAGGCTAATGGTAACCCCAGTTCTAACAAGACTATTGCACGTCCAATGTACATTTGCCTCCCATCGACAACTAGGCCCATCCACTGGGTCCAGGGTACTCGACTAGTCCAACTAGACTTTTAGGCATCCCTTTTGTACCCCTGCTTTGAGCCTGCTAGAACTTATGACAACGATAATCTTTCAGCCTTCATAACTCTAGTCGTCATCGCCGACGATTATCCACGAGCTCAGATACCATATCGAGCAACCATTATCCACGAGTTCAAGTCCAACTTGAATCATCTTCACATTCGTTGCCACCCCACGATCAACGAACACATCATGACGCTTCAGCATTCCCCTTTAAATTCACTTCGAAGCCACAACCACCATTGAGCCAAAAACATACATCATTTGGTCAATATTCGATTCATAATGTTTTAGCCCGACTCATCAGGTCACCAACGACCCGACTCTATGGGTCACCAATGACTTAACTCCCTGTGTCACCAACGACCTAACTCTATGGGTCACCAACGACCCAACTTTATGGGTCACCAGCAACCTAACTCCCTGGGTCATCAACGACCCGACTCTATGGATCACCAGCGACCCAACTCCCGGGATCACCAACGACCCAACTACCTGGAGCACCAACGACCCGAGTCTATAGATCACCAACGACCCAACTCCCTGGATCACCAACGACCCGACTCTATGGATCACCAACGTCCTAACTCCCTGAATCACAAACGAACCGCCTCTACGGATCACCAACGACCTAGCTCCCTGGATCACCAACTACCCAACTCTCAAAATCACCAATGACCCGGCTCTATGGATCACCAGCGACCCAAATCCCTCGGCCACCAATGACCCGACTTTTCTTGGAGCACAAGCCAACGACCTGTCTTAAAATGATCCGACTCCAAATCTGACCAGTCTACCTCCAATCTTGACCAAATCATCGCTAAACGACCACATTGATGCGAACAACTCATCCAATTCAACCATCAACACTTTATGAAATCATCAACAACACTAAAATTACAATTTTTCATCAACAACCATATGGAATTCACCAAATCATGATAAATTGATGAATAAACAAAACAATGGATCTAAACTTGCATAAGCCTATGAACTAACATAAAAATTACCGATTTATGTTGCTAGATTAGATCCTATGGTGATTCAAATGAAAATATACTTACCATGGTGTAGATCTAGGTGAAAACAACTTAAAATTATGAAAACATGATCAACCAACCCATATACTTGATCGAATCCGTGTGAAAGATGCTTATCACTCACAAGTTCTTCAAATTAACTAGAAATCGCTAAATTCTCAATCCAGACAGCGAAGAATATTCTTCAAACCTCATAATATGATGCGATCTCTATTCACTTGACATAGATCTAGCTTCAAACGATGTAGATCTTCGATTCTCTTTTGTTGATCTAGAATTTTAATGGTGGAAATGTGTATTTTATTGAGCAAGGAGGATCACGAGCTCAACTAAATGAGAAAATGAAGAAATTAAACTATTCTCCATGCCCCTTACCCATATTTTTAGCCTCCTACCAGCCCAATAATGGGCCTCCTCAAATTAGTCCACCAATGGCTCTAAAAACCAGAATAGAAATTGTGAAACATAAAAACAATGATTCCTCCCAAACCGCTAAACCAAATCTTTAATGTGACCACTCCACGGAATTGGCAACACTTTTTCCTTTCCAATGAAACTGACCTTAGCACCTAATTTGATCCTAGTCAAAAGTTATGCCCTGCACAATACTAATAGGGGGAAAATGGTCACAAATAAAATTGGTAAAAATTATGGACATGTCCCACATTCCCATTACCAACATACCAAAATATGACAATGATCAAACCCTCAAGGAAAATAAAAATATTTTATGATCCTCCGATACATAAAGTGCAAGCTGTTACAGATATCTTCATCCTCTGTCAATTTTCCTTCATCACTATCGGTGATCTTTTCCTTGATTTTCGCAATTTAATCCTGAGATATGATATTGCTTGTATCTAAAAAGCTGGAAGGAGTTACTTACAAGAACATTTCAAATACATAATGCACATTTAAACTATAAACCTTTTTTATGCAGGAAACATTACTAATTCATTTGTTATTGCAATCAATACATAATGCACATTTAAACTTACGTTAAGGAAAATACATAAGGTTTTCCATACATATAAGTTTAGAGTTAAAAATATTAGTAGCACAATAAATTGATTAATCAATTAATCAATTAAACACTGCTAATACAAAGTGTAGGTTTGCCATTTTATATGTGAATAACAAGATTCTAATTGGAACTAGCATAAACCATAAGTAGGTCCATTTGTATTATTTATTGACACTTTATACATTTTATAAAAACTGATACCTAGATGTTACAAAACCGATACTAACATATATATGCTAACCTCAAAACTGATACCAACATATATATACTAACATATACCCAGATGTTACAAAATTGATATTAACATAAAACTGATACCCAGATTTTACAAAACTGATACTAGCATACCCGGATGTTACAAAACTAATACCCAGATGTTACAACCTCAAGTTTTCTTACTACTTAAGTGACTTGTAACTTGTATGCTAATATATATATATATATATAATTTGTGTGAAAGTAGTTATCAACAATATACATTCACATTCCTGTTGTACATGAAAGTAAAAATCATATGATATATGTACATGTAGTCACGACATTATACATTCACACTCCTGTGGCTATATGACATAAAATGCACACCTCTTGTAGGTGTAAATCGAACTTATTTCATGCAAATTGTATATGCCTGGAACTGAATCAAAACAAGAAGAATCAACCCAACATATAAATAATCATTTCAACTTTCAAAATAAACATTTGTAGCACTTCTTGTCCACAATAACCATAATAAGCTTCAGTTACTTAAGCAATAAGAAGTTACAATCAAAACACAAAACTAAAAACTTACGAAGTACACAGAAGAGGCATCTGATATGCTACCATCTTTTTCTGTGTGTGTCTTCTCCCATACTTGACGACGGTTGATATTTGCAGATGGACTTGCAACGATCTGTAATATATTCCATTTCGTGTATATTTTCTCCCATAATTGTGCTTTTTTACTATTTTTTAAAGAAAACGAATATAAATTACCATTTTATGTTCTATTCTTGCGTGACTTTTACGTCCTGCATGGTAAGCATAACTGAAACTAGATCTATTTTTTTGCCTGCCTCGTTTCTTCCATTCGCTTCAAGCGATAATTTTTCAACCATTCTTTATCATTGTCGAAAGTGTCATAAAAACTTGCTCTTAAGTTTTTCTCGTGCCTGCTAAAAACCTCAGCCATTCTTTTTAAAAAGTCTTCTTTTGAAAGCGGCTCAAGCACATACACGTTCTGCAAAAATTAAGAGTCGGATTGTAAAAATAGACGGTAGAATTTAAATTTTATTCATGTATCCTAATATGCGCTCAACTATAAAAAAATTGCAGTATCAGAGCCAAGCTTTTATTTGTAATATTGAAGGGAAAAAGGCTTGCATGTTGTAAATAAATCCAGTAACAAAATTCAAGACTAGTACTAATCAATTTAGTTTTGAATATTGTTGAGAGAATAAACTTACTTAATTATTCAGTCACCTTTGCTTGTAGGAAAATAATGGTGCATCATACTCTATTATTTATAGACATATCGTCTATACCTGAAATTATTTAGGTTATCAGTGAGGGTAACATAAGAAAATATGATAAATTAACCCAGTCTATACACAGGTACATAAATGTATGCACAATTAAAATGCATGTAAAAACACATAATAATCTTTATACAAATGCAAATTTTCTATTCTCAGTAAATTTTGCCAATCACATGATCTTGCAGCTTCTAAAGATCAAATTTTGCCAATCACATGATCTTGCAGCTTCTAATTTATGGAAAAAAAAAATCTTTTTGCTACAAATCAATATCAACTATTGGAGAGAAAAATCAGTAAATTAGTAAGTTATCAATGGTCAAGTAAAAACTTACCATCAACTGGTTCCAAACATCATCCTTATATACTTTGGGTACTTTATCCCTACTTGTGTAAGATATCGACACATGAGCTATACTAGTTTACCAAGCATAGTAGCGATTTTTAGAGCATTCCAAAGACTAGAATACCAAGTAGGTTTTGGTTGACTTTCTGCTCTTTTGAACATGATGCATGTGATGATGTAAGGTTTTGTCACGTAGTTTCCGGCAAAATATAATATTACTAACTATTTTGTGATATTAGAATATTAGTGACTTCAAAAATAAATAACTTCCCTATCTCTTTCTTTTCTTCCCAGGCACTTCTCTAGAATATAAGATTGACAAAACAAGCATTTGGAAAGAAACTATAAACAAACATTTGGCAACAACTAGACTGCAGGTCGTAGCTTTCGCAAACAACTACTGATCTTATATTTTGGTTTATATAATTGCATACTACTATATTTCATCCCATTAGTTACTTTTACTTCATTTTATTGCATACTACTAAAGTGGGTCAATTGTAGAACGCAATTATATATTATTGATATTTTTTCTGTTACATTGTTACTCAACAATTCATAAGTGTTACTCAAATTGCAATAGTTAAAATAAATTTCAAAGCAGAATGGAGTGTGATCAGAAAGTGCTAGTCATAAAATTCCAAATACATGTGATTCCCTTGCAGAAAAAGCATTCAACAATTCTTAAGTTAACATACCATTTTGGTAGGATCTTCTAATTTTTCATTGTTTTCAAAAGATTATTGATAAACAGTAGGAAACTCAATGTCATCCACATTTGTAGTTAACCGTTTTGGTTTATGCAAAACCACAAACCATCTGTTATTTTAGAAATCTTTTGAGTAGAACATTTGACTCACTTCTAATGCAAGAATAGATGGCTCATCATTCACGCTGTCTTTGTTCTTTAATTTTCCTAAATTAACCATGATCAAGTTTGAAACAGGATCTATTTTGCAATCATGGATCTTATCCTCGACCTTTACCCAATCACAATAAAAAACAGTTTGTTTGAAGTCAGTGTAATCCAGCTCAAGTATCTACCGAATGACTCTATAATATGTTGTTTCCTTATAATTTTTATCTTTACCACTCGCTCTAAATTGTGTAATTGCTCTCATGCATACACCACTATCCTATGTTACCATATGGACTTTGTACATTTTCGTGGAAAATAAAAATCCATTCACTTGGTACTTCATATAACTAAAAGCCATGAACTTCAGCCCGTGTACTAGCCGCCAAAGAGTTGGGTTAACATTGCTGCACTTCAACAACTACATAAAACACAACAAAAAAATAGCATGGTCACGAAGGTGTATTGCAAACTTATAAACATGTGAAATACTTAAGAAGATGTAATACCTCATTACGTAACCATAGAGTAAAACTTTGAATGACTTCGACAGTTGTATATCTGCCTCGTGGTTGAAATCTAGTGCTTTTCACATAGAAGTTATACCTTCTATAGAAAACATATATCGAAATGAATATATAATTTGAATTAAAAAATGAAAATTCGAAACCTGCTCCAGGAACTTACTTCTTCCATGGATCCAATCCATCATACTTATTAAGGACCCATCTACACACTGGTTCAAGCTGCAGTTGGGTTAACATTATATCTTAACCATTATCTAAAGGTATCTCACCAGCACACTCGCCATCCTCATCAAAAAATGCTTCGCGGGTATATTTATGATTGCTATAACCTCTGTTTGGGATATATTCCATGCAATAAAGGCTATCTTATTGTACGATATATCCTACTGCAATATACCCTTCAATGTATCTTTTGTTGCGCACATATCATGTATATGTTTTCATCAATCTATGAATGTGATCAATTATATATTGTACATAATAGCTATTTATACCGAATAATAATGTACATAACTAAAATTAATTATTTACCGTTCAAAAGGATATATCCATCTATATCTGATAGGGCCACAAATCAATGCTTGATCGACTAAATGAACCATAACATGGATACTGATATCAAAAATTGCAGGTGGAAAATGTTTTTCTAAAACACACATTGCTTCCACCGACATAGCCTTTGCTTTCATAAGGTGTTCCCTATTGATCACCTTTGAGTACAATATGTTAAAGAATAAACTAATATAATGAACAACATTCTGTAGATCTTTATGCTGTGTATAAGTATGTTGAAGCAATACCGGAAGTAGATGTTGCATTATGACGTGGTAATCATGTGATTCATATTTCTTAGTTCGGGAGAAATGATGCTCACATTGTTGCGGAAGTTAGAGGAGAATTTGTTAGGTAATATCAAAATTTTCAATATGGTGCAAAGTTGTATCCTTTCTTTTTTTTCTTAAAGTGAAAGTTGCCTTTGGTACGATTATTTTATTTGTTTCAGGATCTTCCATCACCCAAAACTTTTGTTTTATAGCCACAATTTTCAAATCTTTGTGTGCATTAATGTCATCTTTTGACTTATCTTTATGGTCCATACTGGCACGGATGAGATACTCTGTGACATTCTTCTCTGTATGCGTAACATCAATATTACGTCGAATCATATTTGCTTTCCAATATGGTAAATCAAAAAAGATAGACCTCTTATACCATGCAGGAACATTGTAAACTTCTTCAATGGATGACTTTTTTCATTTTCAAACAATTTCTTCTTTGTGTTTACCGACTTTCATTTTTATATTCACTACTATATTTTCAACTTCAAAACCAGTCAATGGCCTTTTAGGACGAAGAAGTTCTTGTTCGTTGTTGTAATTTGTCTTGTCATATCAAAATCTGTGTCTGTTAGGAAGATACAATTAATGTCCCATAAAACACATCTTCTTACTTTTAGGAAGATGATAAGAACAAGTGTTTTCCCCACAAACGGGACATGCAGAGTAACTGTGAGTTGTACATCTTGATAAAGTCCCAAGAGTAGGGTGATCATGGATTGCCCATAACACCCTAGCTCTCATTGTAAACTCAAATTTATTTAATGAATCATATGTAATGACACCTTCCCATAACTGCTTTAACTCATCTGTCAACGACTGCAAATAAACATCAATATCATTCCCTGGTCGTTTTGGCCCAGAAATCAACAGTGTTAACATTGAAAACTCTCGTTTCATGCACATAGACGGAGGAAAATTATATAGTACTACAATTACTGGCCAACAACTGTAAGGGTTAGATGGAGAAGCATATGGACAGAAACCATCTGTGGCTATTCCAAGTGTGACATTTCCTGGCTCGACAACAAATGTTTTGTCCAAAAAATCCACGACTTTCCATTTAGAAGTGTCACATGGATGACACATTACGTTTGGATCTGACTTGGCATGACCGTGCCAGGTCATTGCATCTTCTATCCATGGTACAGTATACAGTCTCTTCAATCTAGAAATTAAAGGGAATTTTTTTAATATCTTTCGAGGTACTTTGGTGCCTTTTCTCCCTTTGTTGAATTAGGTCATATATCTTGGTTCATTGCAACTTGTACAAGAAACTCTATTAGCATCATCTTTCCGGTACAATATGCAATCATTGATAGATGTATCATAAGTTTTGTAATTCATCCCAATTTGCTTAATGAACTACATGTCGGAGTATGTTGTTGGCAGCGTTTTACCTTCGGGAAGTATCTGCTTTATTAGTTCGAGAAGTGCAGTCACACCATTATCTGAAAAGCCGTATTAAGTCTTCAAGCTATTCAGTTTCACAATGGCATACAGCTTCGTCATCCCTGTTTAACATGAAGGATACAGTGGCTCTTTTGCGCTATCAAAAAGTGGTTTATACTTCTTACTTTCATTGACCTGCCAATTGCCATCATCCGTAGACTGTTCTCCAACATTAGCATGGTCAAACAACAGATTTTTAGGTTGAAACTTGAAATCTATCTGCATCATTGACTAGATTTTCCATCCTAACATGTTCAGCCTCATCAGTACTTATGGCATTACTGATTGGTTGCTATTTTTCCATCTCCACCCTTTTCCCCATGAAAATACCATACGCTATATGATTGGATAAAACCCCAACTAAGCAAATGAAAATGAATGTCATCTAATTTGGACGTCTTCATATTTTGGCACTGAGTGCAAGGGAATAAGTACACTCCTTTCTTACCACTGCTTTCTTCAACAAAACAAATAAACTTATTCACCCTGTCTATATTGTAAGTAGCTCTTTGATCAAATTCATTATTCCACTTTTTGTCTATACTAAATGGCATGTTGCCCTCCTATTCAAAAATTGCTATAATTTATAAAATGTTGATACAATTCAAAATTTGCTTCTACTTGTATAATAAAATCAATATCTATATAATCGCGTCAAACAAATGGGCCCACCCCCTTCACACATGCCTGTATCTTTCTTTAACTATATGTTTTCATTGGCAAGTTAGTTTTTCTTCCTCCATCTACCACTGGATCTCAAATGGGCCCACCCCCTTCGCACAAGATTGGATCACAAATGGCATGTTCCCTGTAAAGGCCCGCAAATCTGTACCCTTTGAGTCGATGAATTACAACTCACGTCCAACCCAAATTGCATGAAATTACGAATCTTTAATGGAAATAAGTTAGAGGGTGAGATAAGAAAGAAAGTGAAGAATAGAAGAATAAGAAGAAGAATCAATAGAGAATCAGAGTCTCACGTCGTAGCGGAACAAAATATAATATAGAAATAAATCTTTATAGAGAGCTTGAAATAAAACTTACAATCATCAGAGTATATCAATACATCTAAATAGTTATAATAACCTGTCCTCATATACAATAAATAGCGGAATAACTATATAATACGCCCGGACTTCTCCACTCGTCTATGAAACTTCATCGCATCAGATAACCTGAACCTGTACAACCCGGGCCAACCCAAGCATTAAAAACGCATGATCAGTCTGGTGAACTAGAGTGAGAAAAACTCCCTAAGTTTATGGGTAACATCCAACTTGATTTTAAAGTTAAAATATTTTTGAAAGAAAGGATAATGGTAAGACCAAATCCACACATAAATACGGACAGTTTTTACCTTATGATAACCCAAATCGTTTTTGAAATCAATACAATTATGATATTATAATAGTGATGTATATCAAATAAATAGAAATCTAGCAGAACGCTTGCATCTTACGATCTACATACGTAGTACAAAATCAAAACCACGGCTCTTATTGGAGAATGGATTTCCATGGCAAGGTATAGGCAACCACATTTCCGACAATATTTCTCCAGAGATGAACACATTGGGGTTCGACAAGAACATCTTGCAACCAGGGCTAAACATGACCGACCCCTCACTTTCTCTTAAGAGTTCCGAATATATCATCACCGCGGTCGGGGGCCAGCCAATCGCCGAAAGCATACAAAATAAAAGGGACAACCGAAGGCATTTCATTTCTCCAGATCAGGTAATGATATACCCTAATGGGTGCGACCCACACAGCCATGCGACCAACCCAATAATCAGTACGTCACATTTACTTCGAATGCCACATCGTTAGATCCATTAAAATCACTAATTGACGTCCACATCAATACTTAACGTGTTAGTTAAAAGAAGTTTCCTTCTCCACCTCTACTCCTGATACGGTTAAAGAAATCAATGTACGTGACATTTCTAGAAATACTCTGTCAGACATCCATCCATACACGTCACCCAGGAACAGGATGAACCGAAGGTACCCTCCTACTACATCCTAGGAATCACTTTATAGAACAGTAGCGAGCAATGCTTGCAATCCGTAGATTTCAACCACAACAGGATCACAATACATCTCTAGGGATCAGCCAGAGATTGTAAGTAATTCTATCGTTTTATGAAGATCAATGGTTTTCAATTGCTCCACCTTGATCAGCATTTTCCCTGTATTCGTGTTTATTGCTTGGAATGGTTTTCGAATATAAATTCGATCCCGGTCTTTCTGTACCAATAATCGTATGGGTAAGATTTGATAGTCGGTTATTTAATTATCAAATAAACAAAAATGAAATGGGTCTACTGGTTGAGTATACAACATCACTTAGCCTTTTTAATTAAAAATAATTAATGAATGGTTAATTAAAACTTCAAAATATTCAATATAGTATTCACTTCTTATTTTAATAGACAAATATTCTCAAATCATTTCTTTGTAATACTTAGAAAATATCTTTAATCATATCAAATTTTCCGTTTAACTATCATTTCAAAACATTGGCTACGACATTTCTTATTATCTATACTTGGGAAATCGATTCAACTTATCATTCGTAAAGACAATCGTTACACAATATCCTTTGTTTCATTATTTGAAAATAATATTCGTCACTTATTCTTTTACAATAGACATTCTATCTCATTTCTTTCCTTCGAAAATATCATCATATTTTCATAAATCTTCTTTTTATTTCTTTTACTATAGAAATACCATTTCATATTCTCAAGCCCTTTTTATTTCCATTACTTTGGAAATACCCATATATATTTCCTCAAAATTTTCTATTTCCTTTATTTGAAATCTCAGTATATCTATCTCAAATCCTTCAAATAACGCTGCATTATTATTTCTCAAAATAAATCGCTTCTAACATCTTTAACATTACAGCTAACACCATCCTCTGATAATCTTAAAGTCGTTCAATTGGGGTATCTTTAATTACCTCCTAAACTTTGATCAATAACATTCATATCTTAAGGCAGATATGAATTGTAATTCAAAAACATATATTCATTCTAATATCAACAAATACCACTTCACTATTTTATTTACAATACAGCTTTATAAAACCTTCTTACTTTTGAAATTTCCTTTTTAAATATATTATTATTTCTAAATTGATTGATTTAGTAAATGATTCATAAACATCAACTTTTACATTAACTTCTTTAAATTATTTATTTTATTATCCGGATTGTGATATTCTTATTACAATCCTATTACTAAACTTTTACCAAATCCAGTTACAAGAATCCTTTTTCTAAACCTTTCATTCATTCCCTCTGGGAAATCTTATCTTAAAGCTCATTCATTTCACTTAATGACAATACTAAATAACGTTAATTTAAAATTAACGCTTTAACTTCCCATCTCTTTTTATAAACTCGTTTATACAACTTTGGTTTAATATAAACACTTTTCGTCTCGATTTCCTTTTCTTAGTTCAACATTTATTTTAAGCTTATCACATTCGCTAAAAATCCCTTTATGACTTAATTTACCAAACTCGGTTTTAAGGTAAAATTGTTCATAAACTCACTTTAAAATTCAATTATATTTCATTACTAACTTTGATTACTTACTTAAATGAACTTCATTTAAAAAGTAATTCCTTTTAATTATTATTAATTTACTTTATCATTAACTAGAATAAATATTCAATTTCCTTTTTAATTCTTATTAAGTTAAACATTATTCGCTAAATTATTTCATTAGATTAATTAGCTTAAATTAATTTAATTTAATAATCAATTTCCGTTAAAACAGTTGGCTTGGTCATTTTTAAAACATGATTAACTTTTTTTTAATCAACTCTAACTTATCTTTTCATTTAAATTAATAAATATTATTATTAATTATAATGATCTCATTTACTTCGATTATTATTAAATAAACAATAATCAATTTCAAAATAATCCCATTTTAATTGTTTCTAAAAAACTATTAATCTCAGTTATTAATCGTTACATTAATCCTTGCTCACTTGCTTATCTATCTTAGTAGCATAAGAACTAGCTTTATAAATCATTTAATAATTAAGATGAGGCACATGCTTTGCACACGCCATATTTTGGTACAAAATGGTGATTGGTGGTTAGAACAATCAATATATATGTGGTTGGTTTATTTCCTTTTTGCAAACTTCATTCAAAATAATATGTCTCAAAATCTGTCTTCAATTATAAAATAATTTTATAACTTTATTCTCTAATGGTAAATCAGTTTTTATAAACGATATATAATTTAGGCCATCTACTGCCAAATCCTCAACCAGTATTACCCATTGGTCAATAATGGACAAATGGTGAATTTGGGTTCAACAATCAATATCCAATCAGAATAGTTAAACAATATATGTAATATAACATGAAAATAAATAGTAAATTTTGAGGAATCTGGTTGGATTCCTCCAACCTGTTCTACCCTGTATTCAATAGGTTAATCCATTAAATACAATAAATTATAATAAGCATGAATAATTAATTCAACAAGTAATGGTGAACTAATAACAATTCAAGTATCCAATTCAATTTTAAACGTTTATATTATTATAAATGTAACCAACAAGGTAAGTTACCTTCATGGAAATAATCGTTAAAATAACGATTTCATTTCATTTAAATTAAACAAACGTTTGATTTAACATTATATAAAAATATTCAGCAACCAACCAAACAATCATCAATCGGTCAATAAATAGCAAACATGACACACAGATATTAAAACCCAATTTATAAAAATTATAAGTGGGACAACTGAGTGAGTTAAACTCACCTTGGATTGATTCGTTGATTAAATAGTTCATTTTAATAAAATTAAACAATCGTTTAATTTTATCAAAAATCCTCTAACTTCCATTACTGATCAAACCAGCTCTAGAATGTTGTGCTTGTTACCACGATTTCATGCAATATGTTTCGTTAAATTCTGTCAACGTAACAAAATGTTATACAATTATAAGCGTAGACGATTTTAATTATATAATTATCTTTTAATTTAATCCTTATATAAACTTAATTACTTTTGAGATTGTAATCGACCAATCCCATTTCGGGGTAAACTGAATGTGAATCGTATGATGTCATAGTGTATTAACTAAATTTATAAATATGAACCAATATAGTTAAATGATTAAAGAGTGGCTAAGTTTGATATGCTATAATAAAATTATTTATATAAACTGAATGAGTAGGCACATTAAAGTTTAATCAGGCACCCATATACCCTATACATAGCTACTGTTAGACGTCATTAGGATGGTTAGGTATGGGCCATGTTAACGTATATACTAATTAAGGTAAATAAACTATTTTTTTTAAATGTCTGGGCCTTACTAGAATTCGGCCTAGCTTCAATGAAAAAGGCCCACACCATTTTTCATTCACCCAGTCAAAATAGAATCTGTGGCTCCTTCTTCTGATACACACGAACACCGCTCGACACTTCCCCATTTCAACTGCCGGTGAACCAAGGCGCCAAAACCCCACCTGCCATTTTCTTCCTTCATCGACACAGCTCATTCAGTCATAGCAACCCTCCACTCGAACCTCTCAGTCATCAGAAAAACGCAGCTACCCCCTTTAACAACGCGAACAACTACTATCCCAAAACCCTGTCGCCACCGTCGCCTAACACAACCGGACCGCATCCGACGCCTGCTGCCTTGACCCTTGTCGAGTACCCTTCCACTCCAACCAGTTCCATCGCAAACCGTACCCTGTAGACCACACAAATTAGCATAACATGGAAGTTGTAACTTCTGTTCATCTGAGAACTGCGCCACCCATCGACCGCCTGACGCTGCTGCGCTTCCACCCGTAGATCCGCCACACTCCAGCGCCTCTCCGACCTTGAGACAACTTCCTCCCATACGCCCCCTATCTCCCTTAAAAATTAAAAGTTCGAACCCATGAAAAATTGTAAACCGACGGCTTTAATTGACCGTCGCCACCTCCTCCGATCACCGCGTCGCCAGCGGCCACCACCGCCATGACCGTCCTTCACCAGCGCCCATTTTCCCTTCAGACCTTCAAGCCTAACTCTTCACCCATCGTCCACAAAAAAATTAAACTCGAATACTCCTCCAAACCAACAATTTAGTTCTGAATTTGCCAACCTACGCAGCTACAGTGAACCGGGACCCCACCAAACTTCAGGCGAAGGTTCCCCTCAACTCCATCTTCACTTCCCTAGTTGACGGCCAAGCCTAATTCCAAACGGATCAGGAGTAATAATTTTTTTGTTTGGATGAAGCTTTGATTTTGCAAAATGGGAAAAATGTTGAATGGGAGAAGTGATTTCATAGGAGTGGGTAACGTGATTATCACGTATACATGGGGAGGAAGAAAACTTGCGGCTGAAGGAGTTTATTTGTGTGCCTTGCAAGGCATTGTTTTATTTTTATATTTTACTTTATATTATGAAAATAGGTGAATTAATACTATGTATATTAAATGTTCAATATTAGTACCACTACACACGATCTCCAAACGCGGCGAAAATGGACGTGCTACTACGTCTTGATGTTGCAGATCCAACGAAATTAATTTTATTGAAAACGGACTCTACATACACAACTATTTATTTTAAATCTCAATTTATTTATCGGTTCACATTTAAATTCCACCTACTGACAAAATAACTCCAATTGGCTACAAATTGGAAAACTAGCAATAACTAGCTATACATATTCCATAAAAATTGTTTCATCGAAAACGAAGGTCATTTGAAAAATAACTAATCATACGGCTTATATAATATCGAAAAACTATAAATCAAATAAAAAGCAATTGAATTAAATAATAATAAATTGTTTTTATCGAATATATCCAAATAACATATTATATCACTTCAATATAAATATGAAATGATAACTTAATATAAATATTTTCAAGTTAAACGAATTTCGAATTATAAAGAAATCTGTTTTAATATATTAAATAAACGTTATCGTTTATAATCGATTTCCATAACGACTATTTGAAAATTTGATTTGGACATAACTTACAATATAAACGCTGAAATCTAATTTTTTTTCTCTTTCATTAGAAAATTATCACCAATTAGATTCGAAAGTTTCTTGTTTCCCAGAATTCTGACTTAAAACGGATTCTGTATATTCGATTATAGTTCAAAACTCAATTTTACGAACTACCGCGACGTTTCGAGTTCGTTTTAATATAAATATAAACGTTAAAATCATCGTTTTATAAACGAATTAAATATTAAAAATCCATTAATATTTATAATATAATATTTAAAATAAATTTAAATATTCAAATTCAAATAGCCGAAAAATTCAGGTCGTTACATTTCCTTCCCATTCGAAAATTGCTATAATTTATAAAATGTTGATACAATTCAAAATTTGCTACTATCTATAAAATAAAATAAATATTTATATAATCGCAACAAACAAATGGGCCTACCCCCCTTCACACATGCCTGTATCTTCCTTTAACTGATGTTTTCATTGGCAAGGTAGTTTTTGTTTCTCCATCTATCATTAGATCACAAATGGGCCCACCCCCTTCACACATGCCCGTATCTTCCTCCGTTAAAACATCAAAGGGATTTTCAGGTCTTAACGAGTTCATTTCCTCCAGGCATTTATAGTTTATAAATTGTCACTGGTATTATTTCGGTACCCGAATTATTTATTGAAATCAATAAAAAAAAAAAACTAGTTTCAGTACATTTGTTTAGGTTCGGTACATGAAAAGTAAATAAAACTAGCTAATTCTTATGTATGGTTCAGCACATGAATTAACTAGTTAACATAAAACTAGTTTTATTTACTACAATGAGTATGACAGTTTAACATAAACAAAATTCTGGTTCATATTCTACATCCCTAGTATGACAAACACAAGGAAATATATCAAATAACGTGTACAGTAACTATGGGGAAATATGGCCAACTCCGAAAACCTTGCTTTGTTCAACAATCAACCTTGCTTTGTAACCACCCTTGGGTAAAAATCAGTAAATAACTTCCGGCCTAGAGCAAGTTGAAACAATAGCGAAAACAACAACGATTACAAGAAATCAAATCAAATCAAAATTTTACCTGAAATTGAGACGCACGATTTGCAGACGATGACGAAGAGGCTGATTTGAGCAGACAATTTTCGGATTTGTAAACTATTTTGGGAGCGATTTGAGAAATGGAAATAGGGCACGGGATACTGAATTCTCCGATGGAAATAAAAGAAAGGGAGGGAAAAAGCGTGAGGGAAGTAAAATTAACGAGGGGAAGGTGTGCGTTTTCAGGCAAAAGTTTTATGCCAAAACAGGCACGATTTTGAAACAATTTGTATATGTATCAAATTTAAATTAGGTTCAAAGCCGTATCTAAATATTCAGATACGCTACTAGCACAATCAAATTTGATACGGCTATAGACTGTATCAAATTTGGCAGATGGGGGAGTGGCAAATTTGTTGTTTTGGTGTAGTGACTTTCGAAAATTAAAGGGGAATAAGAGGTTTTGGGTTGTTGGTGGGGGCCCATGACGATGAGATGGTCGGAGGGGTCCAGCGAAGTCGGCGGCAGGTACTGGAGGCGCGGCAGGCGGAGGATGCGGCGGCGTGAGTCTTATAAGGAGAGAGAAGCCTTTAAAAATGTGTTTAAGTTTAGAAAATGGTAATTTGCAAATGAAAATGGATTTAAAAATGAATTAAAACCAAACTTAAATCCTAAGTCTTCATGAAATGACCAGTGTAGAAGAATTTGACAAGTGTCACTAAGGGTGATGAGTTTACAAGTTCTAATTGGTCTTAGAAGTTAGTGTTAAAATGATTGATTAACCCATGTATTAATTATACTGCTCAAATTTCGTTCTAATCCTGCAACTACAACTTGCTCCAAAAATTACAAAATTTAAATGGAATTACGCTTCGAATGAATCTAGTTTTGTCGAATTCTGTGTCCGTTTGAAAAATCGTCTTATTTTTAGCTTAAATTGAAAATTGACTGAAATTTCAATATACGTTTATTTATTGCACACTCGCATATAAACTCCAATCGATTTGAAATTTTAAATCATGAAATATTTCGACATTCCGAATCCAATAATAGTGGTTTCGTCAAATTACGAGACTGTCTCAAAATTGGTCATTTTACAAGTCATCAACATAGCATTAGAATATTTATTATCAAAATCTTAACTTTTAAATTGATTGGAAAAGTTTACTGACCCAGTTTTAAGTTAAATAAACATAAAACTAAAATCTTAAAAATAATTTCAAATTTTATCAAGTCCAAAATCAGAATTTTCTATCTCAAAATTCATTAAAGTAGATTAAATTTCAAATTTCAAATTGATCGAAAATGTGGGTTGCTACACTTAATCACTTAGTTAAGCCTAATTAGTGTGATTAATACACTTTAGTCACTCTTTTTCCCAAGTGTTTTCATATTTTAGAGTTGTAAAAATTCAAGTGTTACACCAAACTTTTTATAAAAATCTCCCGTGTTAATGTTTACAATTATTTTATAAGTTTAAATCCTTTTTCCACATAATTAAACGCAATTTTATATAAAAACATAAAATTCGGATTTTTCTCAACAAACACCTTTCTATTTTGTTCTTGGTTAAACTTGTAACTTTTACAATTTTGTACTTTATAAAATTCACACAAGCTTATTTAAAATATTCTTAATTTATTTTAACATCGTTATGCACAAATTTTACGTTTTTCCAACAATTTTATGTGTTTTCACTTTATTCACCTATTGTTACATTTTAAATTTAATAAATACATAAATTACAATTTCTTGTTAAATTAAATGCTAAACTTCATTTAAATTAATATACTTAAATATCAGTTTTCAACCAATACTTACGTTTTATTGTTTGTTTGTAACCCAACAAGTTAAGATTCACAATTCATACACAAAATTCACCCTTTGTCACTAAATTAAAAATAAAACGCACAATTGCATTCCAATCTCTCAAACGCTTATAGATTACATTATGAGGTTTCACAAAATTCTATTTTGTGGTTGTTTTAATTTTATTACACAACCGGACACTACATTCACTTTTTATTTATTTGTTAAGTATTTATTGTTCAACTCATTCTTGCATAATTATCCAAGTTTAGAACAAAAATTATTTTCGAAATTACTAAATTTTCAACCATAATCTTAAGGATCAAAAATCTCCATATTACTATTATTTCCATTGTTTATTCATTTGATATTAGGATTATGTTGTGTTTCAACACAATTTATTCAGAATCCAATCAAATTTACCTTTTAACTGTAAAATCCTCAACTTATACAACTTAAAGATTTTTTGAGTCAACCTCCCCAAATCAATTTTAATTTTACATAATCACCATTTAATTATTTAGGTAATTAAATGATATCAGGGTTCTTACTAAAACAGAAATGGTTCTAATTCTTGGTGCGAAAGACTCCGCCTTCGTTGCCTTCACTCAAACAATCAAATCATTATCATCAAGCGAATATGTAAAGGGGGTTGAGGTCACCAAGAACCAGATTTGCATGGTCCCGTGGATCAGACACATCTGGTCTTCTGATTTCAAGTGGATTCCATCGAAATCAAGGGATCAGATTTGTTTGGTCCACGAAACCAAGCAAATTTGGGTCTAGACGACTTAATCTCGTGTAAAAGGTTTCCTCTAAAATTACATCCCTCTTTAATTGATTTCTCAAATATATTACTCATCTATATAACATCTATAATAAAGAATCAGAAATAAACCAAAGAAAGAAAAATATGAACTGCCAACAATCATCTACGCCCTTCCTTCTCAGAAAACTCGCAAGAATCATAACGGCAACTTCCACCAGCTCCGGAAGCAGCGGCCACTTCCACTGACATGACCCCATCTTTCTTACTTCCAGTCCTCCTAATAAGTCCATACAACTTCTTTATCTCCTTCACAGTCGCCTCCTTCCCAAACCTATCTGTACCAGACAGCCTATGAGCCTCATTCTCATTGTTCTCTAAGATCAGTGGCTTTATCAATGGCGGTAAACTATTGTGCAGTGCATTAACCACATTCTTAATCGCCCTACTAGGCGATCCTCTACTACTGATCATTATCTTCCCCACCTCCTCCTGGCTAATCCTTCCTCCTCTTTCAAATCCTTCCTTAACCTGTGCATACAGCTTATGATCCTTCATTCCTAAGTAGCTACTGGCCATGCTCTTGAAGCCCATGAAATCACAAAGTGGGAAATGTATCTCGACTTCACATCCAACTTTCTTAATCTCCCCCTCTTCCTCTGCTGACGTTGTGTATACGAACAGTCTTTCCTCCCCACAACTCGAAAACACACCTTCTGTAAAGCTCAACGTCTCCTTGGTGTATCTCTCAAAGTTCTCAATCAGAATAATCGATTTCGGAGTAGTTTGCAGCAACAACGATCTGATGTCCATTGTGTTTTTCACTTCTGACAAGTCCAAATCGAAAATGTCATAGTTCAAAAACTTACCCATGGCAGCAACAAATGAGGATTTTCCGGTGCCTGGCTGTCCGTACAGAACGTAGCTTCTTCTCCATACTTTCCCGATGTGGATGTAATAACTTCGTCCTTTGGAGAACATCTCCAAATCGGTTTTGATTTTGGCCTTCAAATCCGGATCCATGACGACCGAATCAAAGGTCGCAGGATTCAAAAATTGAACCGAGTTCCAGCCGAATCTAGCACCGTCCAGGCGTGTCACGCTGTGAAGTTTCAGATCCTTCCGTTTGTGATCGACTTCGTCTCCGATGAACTCGACGTGCTGCAAGTACGGACGCAGCACGCGCGATCTGTCCCTGCGGCGGAAAGTCAACGTTAAATCCGATTCGTTGAGGGACCATCGGAGACGGGCGCCGTGGAAGCAATCGGTGACGAAGGCGGTTCTTTTCGGGTCGGGTTGGAGGTGGAACTCGTTGTTTTTGTGGACGGAGGAGAAGATGAGGACGTGGTCGGAGGATTCGAGGGACGGAAGGGAGGACAGATAAGAGATGGATTTGCGGAAGAGGGGGTTGGGGGTGAGGGTGCCGTCGTGGTGGGAGGGGATGACGACGGTTTGGACGTCGGTGAAGCAGCAGCGGAAGAGACGGACGAGGAGGAGGATCACGGTCAGGGCTGAGAGGATGATCAGGGCTAGGAAAGTTTGATTTGACGCAGAGAGCATTTTATGCGGTAACTTCAATGGATTCTTGATTGAATTTAGTTGTAATTTGAAGGAAGAACAAGCGAGAGGGAGGAGGGACTTTATAGTTCATAGTTCATATTTCATACTGCAAGGAAGGAGAAAAAACGGAGGAGGGTTGATATCGTCAAAATGACACATTCATGCATATTTTTATTTCGAAATTCTGGTTAACCAACGGCCTGTGTGACCCACTGAAAAAGGTATTCAAGAACGAGATTAGGCCTGAAGGAAATAGAGCCCGAATGGATGGAACATTGAATATGAAACCTACATTGTTGAATTGTTTTAATGATAGCATATTGTTATACAATGTATGTATGAAGAAAAATGGGATCAATTGGATAATATCAAAACTTTGGAAAATGTATATATATTTTGGTTTTCCATAATTTTTTGTTTATTTGAATTTAGATTTTTAAACTCACAAAATTAACATGAAAAGAACCGTGCATTAAATAATTAACTATACTAGTCTAGACTTATTGTTTCTTGTTTTTTATTGTTAACATTACTTTAAAAAAATCAAAAATTGTGAACATTAAATTTACGTAATTGGAAATAAAATAAAATAATAAGTGCATAAATGTCTATAGTTACTGAGAAATATTACAGACATGTATCTAAATATTTACTTAATAATTGCAAACATATTTGTAAATATTCGCTCAATAAACCAATATTCGCTGAAACACAAAATGCAAGTGCCTATATTTATTCTATAAATTTGCAAATTAATCTGCAGTTTCCCACTAAAAGTTGCCGGTTTTAGTTTGTTTTCGTTTTACATTAACGTTTTCTTGTTTATTCTACAATAAAGATAATGTTGAACATAATTCGAAATAAATTTGAAGTATTCATCAAAAATTGCATAAAATTATGTATTTATTAGCTATAATTTTTTGTTTATCCGCAATATTTCGAATAATTGCATATACTTCTGCAAGTTTTTTTTATAGCTTACTATTCTCATTTTCCTTTTGTACATTTTTTCTGTTTTTTCTAACATAAATATGGAGTATAAACATAAACAAGTCCCGAAATTTGGAAGTTTTTGCTCTCTTTTTTTGATGATTTTTAGGAAAGATGTTCCTAATTTGCTTAACTTTTTAGCAACAATTTTTTGTGTATTTTGAAATTTAATAAGAATCTTAGTCAAACTATCCATAAATAAATGATCAATTTAACACGGTGCACTAAAAAAATGTATTGTTACCAACCCGCCAAAAATGAATATGAGTGATTATTTTTTATTTTCATCTCGTTAAATAGCACTACTATTACACAAAACTACTAGTATTACCGCACAACGGTAGGAAAACCGACCGTTAAGAAATTCAATACGAAATATAAAATTATTTGTTAAAACTTGTTTCAAGTCATATTTTAATTTAAAACATTATAGCATAATTTAAGAGAAATTGAAGGTAACTTAACAAAGGAAAATCCAATTAAATAGAATTTTACATGTAAACTAATTCGAGACTAAGAATATGCTATCACTGTATTAATTTAAATCAATCACACATGTACATACAAATTTATTATATATCAAATAGGATTGATGTTTAAATTAAATAAAAAATACAATAGTAGATATAATAATAAATCACAAATTATTGAACCAATTAATTTAAATAAATCACTTAAAAGTATCATTGTTATTTGAAAAACTAAGCTAGTGTTTGGTTTATTTTATGTTTTGAGTTTTTAGTTTTCAGCGTGAATTACAAAAGTTGGAAAGATGTGAAGTATAGCGGAGGTGACGGATCAAAGGCGGAGAGAGTGACGGAGGGGACCGCGACATGGTGGATAGATGAATTTGTTATCCTCTTTTCGTTGTTTCTTAAAATATAGAAAATAATAAAAAGTTGTTTTTAGTTTTGTGTTTTAACTTCGTTTTGTAAATAATCGTTGTTGACGATATCTATGTGTCGTCGGTACTTTTATAAATGCGAAAACTCAAAATTGAAAAAGGAAAACCAAACGCATTCTAAAATCATTGAAATAAAAATACTAAAAATTAAAAATTAAATGTTCGACTTTATCTTTTTGATGTTTCTTCCAACAAAAAGCAAGTAAATGATAGAGGAAGCTATCTGCCACATGATCACTTGAATCCCCCTCGCTATTTCCTTGCCACTCTTTTCCTTCGCAACTCTGATACGCAAATTTTATAACATTTTCTTTAAATGCTTGTTCATCACTACAAAATTATTTTGGGAAAACCAAGAGCCTATAAAAGAGCATCACAAATCTAAAATTTGTTGGTTATGCCTCACACTTGACGCAAGCAACATGCTACAAAAGAATGTACATGAATCCCGCAAGTTTTAACAAGAGATCAATGTCATATTCAAACAAGATTTAGTTTACAAATATGGTACATCTTCATAATCCAAGCAACTTCCAATTTCTAAATAAGTCATTTTTTAGTAAATTTACAACCAAACATTTTTGCAGCAGTTCTAAAACCCCAAAACAATTATTTTTTCAGCTCAAAAACTAATGGTCTTATTCATAGTTCTCTCAAAAAGAACAAAAGCACTCAACGACCCCTTAAAAGCATACATGACATAAACAAAGACGTCACTCATAAAGGGGAATAAACAAATTAATTAAACAAATCAATGCAAACAATATGATCCCAATATTTTAATGCACTTTCATAATGAAGGAGAGCAGCCACATAGAGTAGCAGTTTGACCGCTTTTTTACATGCAAGTTGTAAAAGAAATCAGCCCATCGTATTTGCTTCATTTAGCTGAAGTCATGAATTCACATGCCACCACCTTCTTTGGTTCCATGATTAATACATCCAGTAGTTGTTCTTACCATGGGTAGATACACTACATTTTGTACATATTTACCTCTTACACAAATGAAATGAATGCAGACATAAGAGTATCAGTACGTTATTATCTGAGAGGAGCACCCCCACTGCCTTCACAAACAATATCTTCACAAACCAGCGATCACACCTGAAAGCATGCATGAGGCCTCGGTCTTGTATCAAAATTGGAGACAACAGCTGTTTTCACACCAGATTTTCTCTGAGTTTTAAATACTTTCTCAGCCTTTTGGGATCACAAATATGCCAAGCCTAGCACAAATCAGGTTTTGTAGCTAAACTATACAAATGAAAAAATTATATTAACTATTTCATCTCACATATGTAATCATACAACCGCATTTGTTAAATAAGAGAGTAATATATAATTTACAGTACTGGTAACACATTGTACATGAGTACTTCTTCCTACCTAACTTCTTAATCTCTTATGTGTTACATACTTAAAGTTAATGTATAATTAGATGGATTGTATTTGATTAACCACAATATAACTAATATAACACATGATTTTATCATGCGAAAAAAGGGGGGAGAAACCAAAAAAATTGGAAGTAAAATTTGCCACCGACTAGTGACTATGAAGAATTTACAAGAAATGGATGGAGGATAATAGGCACTCAAGTTTTGAATTGTAAAGAACAAAAATGAAGACTGCGCAGCAATGAGAATTCAATAAAGGTTAAGAGTACGTATATGTTTGTGCAAAATTTCCGTACTTACAATATCATTTGTGGAACAGTTGAAAAATGAAAGGCGCCTAAACAAAACATATCATGTGGGAATGATTTGGTTTTTACAATCTAGTTTCAATGTGGAAATGGTTTGATGCAGAAGTAAATCAAGACAGAGGGGACTTGAGGCACTTAATGATATATAGAAGAAACATTTTACCTGTGTGCAAAAGATACCACAGGTGCTTTGCTACACACATCCTACAATAAATATGGGATGAGTAACTAGCATGGAGGGGAAACAAATGGAAGATTGATCCAAATGGACCTATGGCACTGACCCATTCTTATTTGAAGAGGAATAAATGATCTGCATTTTTTGTGGGACACCATGGATTCACAAATCAAAAATACTTACCCCACAGCCTGTATCAATGGAAGTTCTTACACTTCCATGTTTCATTCCTAGAACAAGATCTTGCAACAGATCAACATATGCACCAACCCATTTGGAAACATGGTCCCAGTACCAGAGAATAGGAACTTATCTCCTTCCTTTTTAAGCCAATGCTGATTGGTTTTTTGATTGTTTATCCATTCATATGGTACATTCCTAATTGATAAATTGAACATTGTAAATGAGAATTCATTTTGAATTTAAGGGAGTAATGGGTTAGCTAAAAGACAAAATGCAATACCTGTACCAGCACTGATATCTGCTTTTTGGCCACTTAATAGGAGGCTCGAAACCAGTTAGAGGCGGCACTAAGCTTTGTTTTCTTTTGAAAATAGGTGGGTAATACCTTTCCATAAAAACTTAATCGGTAAACAACTGAAATTAACATCAAAGGCCAATAGTCTCTGTGTGTTCACCAAAGTATATCCTAGCATTGGATTCTTGTTCGTGTTTACCCTTAATAAAAGGCCAGGGAGAGATGTAAGGGAAATTTTAACGCAAATTTCTATGATTTTCTTTTTCTTTTTCTTTTTTTTCAGTTAAGGGGAAAAACTCAATCCAGTGAACAAAATCTGAATTCAAATGCATGAAATTCTAAAGCTAAAATTATTGCATCATTCGCTCAAGCAATCGGGCTATAGCTTCTTAGTTTCAATTGAGTTCAAGTTTAAAATCTATAAAACAAGCGTGTGTGAGGGAGATAGCTAAGATCAAAAGGCTCTGTATTTACCGTCATTCATAGCCATCAATATCAAACACATGTTTATATTAATTGGGTAGTTAGGCCATTTGCTAGGAAAGAGAAAAATATACATTTAAATAGAACCACTTGGCCAATGGGAACAAATATTATGTAGCAGACGCATTACATATTAAGTTAAAAGTTATGCATTACCTTCTTTTCAGATTCATTTTCTTTCAAAAATTGCAACAATGACTGCGAACCAATTAGAACACTTCCAACTTTTTCAGAAGTTGAAAACATGGCACGCATTTGTTTTTATCAACCGAAATAGTGGAAACATCTCAGTTTTCACTTTGTACATATCACAGAATAACAATAAAAAATAAACATTTGTAATATTGAAAGGCCGTTATATATTTGAAGAGAGATGAACAAATTTTCAAAAAAAACCAACTTATTGAATATATGAACGGATGTTGAAATACTCATTGGCATCAAAGTAGTAATTTATGCGAACTAAAAACCGATACTTGGATCTATTATCACCCAGTTACTGGGTTAGCGCTGATTATCACTGATGGAAGGACACAACAATTTGTTAAATATACGAAAGAATTTGTACATAATGATTTGTGGTTGCATGAACGCTCTCTTTTATAAAGCAAAAGGCATTGAATTAGTAATGAGTGCACACATGGGATCAACACAGACTATATTACTAAGAAACAAACCTATGTAGAGTAAATTACATCGAGTGGTTTCCGTAAAATAAATTGTAATAGAAATATCGATGTATATTTATAACAAAGATACCAACATAAAATTCGATATCATCCCTATTGTGATAACCAGTTTGAATTATAATTTAACAAAAGGAAGGATAGAAAAAAAAACTTTTTTTTTAACAATATACTTACTTCTAGTACTGCTATCTTCACCTTCGGTATATAATCTTACATTTGGTGCGTCGCATTTGTTCAGCATAATAGCTTGATATACAACACTAATATTTTAAGGTAAATGTTTGTTAATTTCCTTCCATAATTTGATATGGAAAGGAATCTATCAATTTTTTTTCTTATAGGAAGTTAAGAACAGTTCCAAATTTAATGACGAGCAGAAAGCGCTAGCTAACAACGTAAATGGAAGATGAAATTAACTCCGCTAAGTTACCTTATTCATGTGCATCAATCGTTTTGTCTGAATTGAAAGTGTGCGGTGTGGATGATTACATTGTCTCACTGCATAAAATAAATAATAATGAACATTACATCTATATACAAAAAATAAATATAGTTTCTACAATATACCTTCATCAACTGCTTTCATGGCAAATTTAGTTATGTTTGGCGACAGCCTTATTAAAATGGTATGCGATGAAGTACAACCATTTTTTTTCATTTACACTTATCTTTACTGGCATTACTAACAAAACTGGCACGATGATCCATGAGATAAAGCCTTCTTTCTAAATCTAGCATATTTTTTCTTTCTACAATCGATCTCTATTTCAACAATAGAAACAACATCAATGGACATAAGTGCATGAACACCCCATAATTTGGATTTCCTTTATATTCACATTGCATAAATAAGGTTGCTGGCAGATATATATATATATATATATATATATATATATATATATATATATATATATATATATTTCAACATTGTCTTCTGTAGATAATCTATCTAAAACTGGTTATAAGTTTTAAATTACAATCTCATCAACTATGTATACATTGAAATAAAAACAATGACAATGAACATGGGCATGGACCCAACATTCTCTTGTTGGATTTTTTTATATATTATTTTCTCATTCTACAAATAGGGTCGTTGGCGAAAGAACTTATATTCTAACATATTTTTGTGTAAATAACATAAATAGTAACTTATAAGTCCTATATAATCATCTATGTTCACATATATTTATGGAGTACCATTGGATGAATCTGATTTATAATTGATGCATAATAAACTACACAAAATGAATAGTTTTCAGAGACTGACACCCAAAAGGGGAATTCTTTAGCCTTAAATCCATCATGTTGAAAAAGAAAAAAAAATGAGACAAAAATTAGTACCACTAACTAAATTAACTCGACTATCTGGTGAAATTAGATTTCATTTTACAACATTAAAGGAAGATAATATCTTGCAAATTGAGATTCACTGGACATCAAATTATGCCCAGATAATGGATAAGCAATTGCACATAAGGCACTGTATTCACCATTAAAGCATGACTTTGAACATAGATAACAACAAATTTAGAAAAACAAAGAATGAACAATTTTTAACGAAAAGGGTTACCATGGATAACATCAATTGGTGAACAAAGACAACGGAGGAAATAAGGTAGGAAGAGGAAGGCGCAATTCTTACTGTTATAAGGTATTCTCTTCAGCCAATCAGCGGACTACTCAGGCAACTCAATTCCACCGGTGGCGACAAACAAACTCAACTTCGAAGTTGAAAATATCGTCTTCAGTCTTGAAAATGAAAATAAAAAATGGAGGACGGTTTTACTCTAGGGTGGAGGCGATAATACTGTCGGCAATTACATTGATAGTAGGAGGGCAGTTTTCTTTTTCTCACATAAGTGCTAGTTATTGATCAAATCGGTAATTGAGAGGAGCCGTATGGCATTGCCACGTTGGATATGTAGAAAAACAAAAGGCTCCACATCAGCATTTCGTTTATTTTGCTTTCTATTATAGGTAATAGATATGGTCAAGCAACTGAGTTTATCCTCCTTGGCCCCATTGGATATCAATGTCAAAGTATTTGTCCTAAACAAATTACACAAAATCGTCCTACATAAAATAGAACTCAAATCTGAATTTAAACAAATTACCTATTAGTTCGCTATCATCTTTTGCCCGCAAAACTTTCAATTTTCCTTAAAAACAGAAATTTAACAGAACTCAGAACACAAATAAGATGTCAAAAATCAATTCAATACTGAAAATAAAAGTCGTAATCTTCTTTATCCTTCAGATTCAATCTAAAGTAAAAGAGCTAAAAATATTATCGAAAAAAATGAGAGAGGAAAAAGCCCTAAAGCTCCGAGCAAACTACGATTGAAACCATATTAGCGAGCTTAGTTTAATTTTTTTATTTGGTCTTTTCTTGCACTTTGATTTTGTTAATTGTACCCCTAAATGTGTACTTAGATTTTATTATTTCTATATCAGGTAAACGACTAATTATACATGGTATTAAAGAACACATGGTTTGACTTAAAATTTAAAGCTTGCTTTCATGCTCCAGAGAACATGTAGATAATTCATAGTGGTAGTGTATGCTCAAATTTTACAAGCTTCACCGCGGAAATGAAAATTAGAAAAGATGGCACCTTAGTGGTAGTGTATGTTCCTTAAGTTTTTTTAAAAAAATGGCACCTTAGTGGGCAACAAATTTTAGCACGGTCTATATGTTTTAAACCGAACCAAAGGCATGCTAATGACATGAACATAGAAATTATTAGAGTATTGTAGAAAATTTTACCACGTATAACAGACCACTAATTAAAGCTGCTTTACTAAAATAAAAGGGAAAGTAGAAACGCTATGAATACATGATTTTGTAAGAGATTGAGTATAAATGGTTACTACATTAAGGCAACAAATTAAAAGCAGAATTAAATTTCCAGCGAAAACAGATCTTAAGAAAGAAATTGGTATAAAGATTAAAAGAGTGAGTACGATATATACACACAAAAAAAAAAACCAATGACATCCTACAGTTCTAATTGGAAATAAAAGTGATAATAAAATCTTATAGCCTAAAAATGTACAATTTTTAGCAATGTTTTCTAATGTACTATAGGGAAAAAACAATGAATAATAATCACTGCTGAAACCATAAAAGGTATGTCAAATACAGTGCTTAAATTGAATAATAATGTGCTTGTCATATATGAATCAGGAGATGAATTATTTTTCATCCAATTGAAGAGTTAAAGAAGTGATATTTCTCCATCACATCATGAATAAGAAGAGACATATTTCTCCATCTAAATGCTATTATAAAGAAATTTGGATAATCAGTATCTTGTTAATTCTTAGAAATCGAGACCACAATGCAAACCGAGGAGGAACAACAATTTATTTCCATCTGTCAAAGCGAAGTTTTGTTAATCGATTGTGCTGGAACTATTGATATTTTGAACAGTTGTGTTATTTGTTCACAAAATTGTATTCAATTATATAAGAAATGCAAGTAAAATTTTAAAAACCCCATTTGTATTCCAAATAATTTAATTAATAATATTAACCATTATTCAAAATATCATAATTATTAAAGGGAAACATAGATATGAATGAATTGCAGCTTCAGCCAGGTGTACTCTAAAAAAACCATAACAAAAACAAAATTCAGTTATTGGTATCTATCTCCACAGGTTTTCTTGGTGTGCTAAATTTTTTGTCTTAGGATAAGCTTCATGAATAACTGGTTCGCATATTTATAAGAAACAAATACAACTGAAGTATGGTAGATTATAACAAATCGTAGCTTGGGAGAATGCCAGAAAAAGGGACACATCTTGCATTAGTTAGTTTAACTTCAAGGAAAATGGGACGCATCTCTTTCATAGTGCTAACCTTATACGATCAATGATATTTCAAGAGAAAATGTGAAGTTATGATAATAAGCAATTTTCTAGTTCATCTAATCATCGCAACCGAATGCATGTCTCAAACCAAAATTCCAGACTTGATGATTGAACCCAAGTTAGCATGAAGTCATGTAAAGCAATGTAAATGGTATAGATCGGTAAAGTCTTGAGTTGTCATATTACAAAAAAATATCCTGGCCTCAACTTCTCTACTTTATTCAATTCAAAACTTGAAGAAGGAAAACTCATAGTTCAATGTTGCCTCCGTTAAGAAGACTGGTATCCTCATCACTGTCCGCAAATAAGCAGATTGAATGTGGAAGTATTTGTAACGTAAAAGACTTCATCGAGCTGATTCACCAAGGAAAAAATACAAATACATCAACTTCTACTCGTGCACAACATAAATAGTAAAACAAGGAAAATAATATTACATGCTTTTCCCTGACCAAGGTTGCACGTTAGAGGTATACCCGATTCAGTTTCAACGTCTGAAAAGTTCCACTGGGACAAAAAATGCAAACCATGAACACCTATGAACACCTATGAAGCAAGACAAAGAAACGGAGAAGACAAAGGAAAGGAAACGTGAGTCGTAAGGATATAGTATCTGCACATGCTACAGAAAATAATTATTTAACTTATGTGTACACATGCTACAGAATAGCAAACAATCATTATAACAGCAAGATATAGTATCCACGGGTAAAGATATGGGAAATTGCAATGGTACTTCAGAAAGTATAGTTCGAAATTATGCAAGTTGGAGACTATGGCTATTTGGTATAAGGAAATCATAGACCATAAATGCTACGCATCCAGTTTCTGAAAGCATCACTCAAGAAAACATTGTAAAAGCTCATCATGCTATATCTCTCAAAGTCCAAGTACAAGCCGCAAACCAGGGGAACCGAATTCTTAAAATTTTAAACGTTCGAGCATTTCATCGAATATGACTTGTGCATTATTGTGAAAATAGCATTCTATGAATATTGTACAGTTCAAATCCACCAAATCACTCTAAAACCCGTTACATTCAAGTCCAATTCCATTTTATAACACTTCGACATCAGAAATTCGTGGCCTTAAGCCCCAATTTACATTTCAATCCCTAACTGAATAAAGTTAAGTCTCTAACATCAAAGTTATCACCGTCGATGTAAATCTCAAAGGATTGATACCTACGATTGATTAGATCTGAATAGCGGAAAACTGATTCGAGCTCAAATAATTTGGAAGGGCACGGATTCGAATCATTGGCTCGAGCAGATCCAAAATGGAGTGCGGCCTAGGTATGAATTGAATCGAAGAATTAAATCCGAAGGGAGAAGTGAAGTTTCCTGTAACGACCCGGATTTTCGGCGACTTTGGTTATCGACATAAGCACGATGTCGATAACCAAACCATCGAAAAATCCTGGTAATTAGTGAAAGAAATTAGAGGGTGAGGAAAGATAAGATAGAAAATTAGAATAGAAGAAGAAGAAGAACACAACATCAGAGTAACACGAATCTCACAGCGGAACGAATAAATATATTTCATAACATAACTTTGAAATACAAATCAGTACTTGAATATACATATCATTATCAAAGTACAGCACTTACAACACAGCGGAAATAACTATAGCTATAACATCCTGAAGCCTCCTGCTCCAGCTCTTCAAGTGTATCTGTAAAATCCCGACTACTTGACTGCCCGTACAAATTTAGGCACCCAAGAGTTTAGGGAAAACAACAAAGTAAACTCCGGGTCAGTCATGGGACTGGTATGAGTAAAACAGTTTAAAAACAGTTCGAACAAGTGAACGATATCTCATAAGACCACGCCGCATAACGGAACGGGTTTTTCCCTTATGAGAATCCAAATAACTTTATATCAAAAACCTTTTGATATTATAATAATGTCTATCAACCACAGCTATAATAATCATCTAGCAGAAACGCTTTCATCTCACGTTCTACATATATAGTATACAATCAAAACCGCAAGCACGTATTGGGTAATGGATTTCCAACTATGACAAGGTATGGATCCACCTTTCGCTCGTGTATCTCTAGAGAGGAATACACTGGGTTCAACAAGAACATCTTGCAACCCGGCCACACATGATCGACCACTCATTTCGCTTGAGTGTATCGAATGTATATCACCAACAGTTGGGATCAACAACCGTTTCCCGAATGGGACAGCATCAACAATAGATTTTTGGAAATAAATGAAACTCTAGATCAGGTGATTATACACCCTACTTCGGTGCGACCGACTTAGCCATGCTGCCTGCCCGATTTCTGTCATTTACCGGATGATGAGGCTAGAAGCTACGCTTTCATCATACCAGATTCACTTTGAATGTCACATCGTCAAATCCATCAAATCACCGGTTGACGTCTACAACAATACATTATGTGTTAGCTAAAAGAAGTTTCCTTCTCCGCTTCCACTCTTGGTACAGTTGGAGAAATCAATATACGTGATCGTCTGGACATACTCTGTCAGACATCCGTCCATACAAGTCATCCAGGAACAGGATGAACCGAAGGCACTATTCTGTAAACAGGATAGCCCTTGCATAACTCCGTCTTCAATTTCCTTTGGCATATATGATTCGCAACGCTTATGCCAATACAGAGTGGTTCTTTGGATAATAATCCAACCGGTCTCTCCATATTAACAACGTTAAAATGGTCAAAACTTCGATAGTCTGTGATTTAACTATCGAATAAAAACAAGTGTGCAAACAACGATAATATTTCCAAATGGAAATTATATCGATCAAACATCATTCAACCTTCATCTCTTGTATTTCATTAATTTACTTATCTCCTGTTTCCCTATATTCAATATTTCTTATTTTCTAAAATTGGAAAATATACGTTATTAACAATGGAAAACATTTCCATTTCTTTGTTTCTTTATTAGAAAACATTTCTGGTTTCTTATTTGGAAAACATTTCCAAAGCTTCTTCATTGGACTTAGACAGATGTTTAAACAAACCATCGCTATGCCAACTCAAACCATTTTCTTTACTGCCGAACCTTAACTATTCCTTAGTTAAAAACGAAGCCAATCAAGTTGGGGTAGAACTACCTCTCAAACCTTAACTGAACAACATTTCTAACTTTGAAATAGGCAAAGTTCACTTTATAACTCCTTTTACTAACTTCCTTACTTAACCCTCCTTCGAATAGCTATATTCGATTGACTCTTTTCACTTAACTCTATTCGATTAACCCTTATCAATTAACTCTATTGGACTAACACTATTGGATTAACTCTATTTGACTAACGCTATTGATTTACTCATTTCGCTTAACTCCTTTCGAATAAACTATATTCGATAATTCCTTTTACTTCCTATTCGAATAACTATATTCGATTAACTTATTTGCTTTAACTCTAATCGATTAAACTAATATCGATTAGCTCCTTTGCTTTAACTCTAATCGATTAAACTAACATCGATTAACACCTTTTTACTTTATCTCTAATCGATTAACTAACATCGATTAGCTCCTTTTTATAAACTACGTTTTCCGTTACAACTATTTCCCTTTTTTAACGTTTACTTACCGTTACAAATATTTCCTATTTATAACTTCTATTTACTGTTACAAATATTTCATATTTATAACTTCTATTTACCGTTACAAATATTTCATATTTATAACTTCTATTTATTTTCTAAATAAATATTCCTTTTCTATTTCTATTTATTTTCTAAATAAATATCCCTTTTATAAAACCGTGTTCGTTTTATAAATATTTCCTTTTATAAAATCCTGTGATTTTATAAAATTCCTTTATTTCAATATACATTGAAATAAATTCTTTTTACATTCTAGGGTCTTTTATGATATTTAAAATATCAAATAAAAATGATCAACATCATTCCAACACCCATAATCCATAACAGATTATATAACACATCATATATCACGATATATGAAAACAGTAAAATAAATGTTGAGGAATCCAGTTGGATTCCTCCAACCTGTCTCCCTGCATCACAGATGTTAAACAATATAGATAACATCACTTTCAGTTCTATATGATATATTCTGTTAAACAGAATCAATATAGAAAATTTAACTAACTGACTAGCAGTTCAATCAAACAGTCAACATACAGTATCAGCCAATATCTAACAGTTCTAAAAATATAACATGAAATTATAAACTGTTCAAAGTTAGTGAGATTTACTCACATTGGACGATCATCGTTAATAACGATAACCATCGCTTGATTCAGATGGACAATTTATTTCTCCATAAATTTGTAACTAGCTCGGATTCACTCACAGTCAGCTCCATGATGTAGCCACCGTCCATACGATCCCAACGCAACTTACGGTTCGTCAATCCGACTTCGTACGAGCTAGATACGGCCATTTCAAGTTAATACATAATTGAATTTAAATGGACTAACTTAAATTAACATTGGGCCTTTACCCCTTTTATCCGGCCCATTCCTCCTTTCAAAGCCCAACCCCGTTTAAACTCTTCTTCCCCAAAATCCAAAGATGCCGTGAGTTTCCAGTATACCACCGAACACACAAATCCAACTTCGAACTCCCCTTTCCCTCTCAACACATCACGGTTCGGTGCAAAATTACCACCGTTGAACTCCTCAAACAATTCTCCATCTACCCATACTATCATTGCTGAACTCGCACCCACGGGAGGATCATCGTTCTCCGCCTCAGCACTGTACAGGTGCGACAGCGAACCTCACCAAGACCACCCAAAAATCTATCCGAGGTGCTAAACAATCCCATGAACATGAATCCAACCTCAAAATCGAAGATTGACGCCTCAATCAAACTCAGTGGTCAACCCTAGCTGTTCCTCGACCAACGCAGCAAATTTTCAGCGACAGCAAATAGGGATCGAATCATATAAAAGTGGTACAGGGTTCAAGAGCCCTCTCTTCTGATTTCAAAGAGCCTTGTCTCGAGATTTATAGCAATTAATTTCATTTGATTTTGATTTATGTGGATTTTCTTCCTTGCGTTTATTTTTGTGGTGAATGAGAATGTTGTTCTACGTTGTTTCTTAACTGATGAAGGTGTGGTCATGAATAGAGGGAACGTGGCCTCCTTAGATTCATACATTTAGGATATTTTACATTGATTAATTTATTCATTTTTAATCCTACGTTATGTGTATTTACCTTCTAAAAATCGGTACGATCACATAAGGTACCTAAAAATCACGAAACTTGACATCTAGCAATAATTTGACATTGCGGATCCAACAAAATTAGTTTCGTCGAATTCCGAGGTCGTTTGCAAAACTGGCTATTTTTAACGCTCTGAATGACCCATTTAAATATATAAATATATTTAAATATTATTAAATTAAATATAAATAAATTTATATTATCGTATATCTTCACATATGATATCGTCCAGCTCCAGAATATCATATCAGGATATACAGTTTAATATTTCAGATTCCCGATTACCTCGATATTCAGTTTTACATTGAAAACCCTTTTATAACGTATATAAAGCGTTGCAAAATATAAAGGAATTTCATAGCGACTTTTCTGAAATTTGATTTGGACGTACATCAAAATCTACACGACGAAATCTCAATTTTTCTCTTCCACTAGAAAGATATACTCCACCAGCTCCACACGTTTCTTGTTTCACAGCAATCCGGCTTAAAACGAATCTTGTACGTTCAGTTGAAGTTCAAATCGCCAAATCGCGAACTGCAGCGCCATTTCAAACTCGATTTTAATTATAATATAATTATACGTTCAACTGTCGACGATTGAATATTTTCGTTATTCAAATTCAATTTCAAGCTGAATTAAATATCACAGATGATCCGGTTCACACCATATCGTCATTTCGACCATTCATAATTAAATATCTTATTAAATTTTATTATTTTAATTAAATATTCATCATAATTAAATTCCACGACCATTTAATTCACTAAACCACCATTAATATAATTAAATAAATTAATTAAAATACCTCTGCGAATGCGGGTCATTACAATCTTCCCCACTTAAAATAATTTCGTCCTCGAAATTGCTAAAAGGTAGAGGACGACCCTATCAACTGGTTAGAACATATTTGTTCACTTCATAATTTCAGTTTCAACTGAACCAATTTAATTTCAATTAAAATATTAATTAATCCTTATCAACGAAAATTTTCAAAAATCCTGAAAATTTTCTAACGCCTTAACTCTTCGAAAAAAATCGACAGCACCTCCTTTGTACTGGTCAATAGGTCAAACTCCAACTCGCCTCTCTGGGCCATCTCCATCCCAAAAGAAAATCAAACAGCCAAACGGCTTGCCAATTCGGCTCATAAATCTTATATCCAATAGAAATATAAACTGGTACCTTTTTGTCGGCATATCATTATATCCTTTCCACCTGTTATCAATTCAGCGGATACCAGGGTCATCCCCATCAAACTCCAAATCAGTTTTATCTCCAACACAACCATTCGCTTATATCCAAGCCAAATCCCATTTCAACTCAAGTTCAATTCTTGATTTTCAATTCCTTAACTCCTCAATCCAATACCATTTCGGATTCTAATTTCACAAATCCAATCTTATTCGATTTCAATTCAACTTCAGTTACCACTTAACTGACTTTACTTTAATTCAAATCTGCTTTCACAAATTTTTGTTAAATTTGTTTTTAATTCAAATATTCTTTCCTTGGGAGTTCTTTAAACAGTTTACTCTTTTCAAAAATCAAATTTTCCTTTTTGAAATTCAACTGAGCCCATAATCAATATTCCATTAGTTAAATCACTTCTCTATTTCTGTATCAATATTTGTTAACCAAATATTTCCAATAATCATATTGGCCTTTTATGTTATTTGGAAAACATTTCCGAATATCGCCTTCCTTTATTTTCTAAACTTTAGAAAATATATGCTATTTATAATTGGAAAATATTCCAATTACTTATCTCTTTTCCGATCTCGTTTATTTCTATACTTAGGAAATATTCTTTATTATATTTCCAAGCATACACTTATTTAGGTTAAAACAGATGTTGCGTAAAACATCGTTACGACAACCCAAATACTATATTCAACTAACTCTTATCCAATCATTGATCTTCGAGCCTGAAATCTTACTATTTATTTGTTAATAATGAAATCAATCAAGTTGGGGGTATAACTACCTCTCAGACCTTGACTGAATAACATTTATAACGTCAAAACAGATATGACTACTTGTTCGAATAATCAATATCATACAACTACTTATTCACTTTTAAATACATATACACTATCTCTTTCTATTCTTACTAGATTTTATTCTTAGTCTCCCTTTTTGATTATACTATTCTATTTCTAAGTTCATTTCCTTATCGACTTCCATATATATCGATATATAGATTTCTAGCTATCAAATTATCTTAAAAATATCCTAACTCCTTAAATTCCCGGAAAAATTCGCCATAACCTTCTTTGTACCAGGAGCATCGGGATATTTTAAATAGCCTCCCATGGCTCTTACCAATCCAAAAGAAAAAAGAAAAAGCCAAGCTGCTAGCCGATACGGCGCATAAAATCTCATATATGAATTAAATACATACCTTTTCGTCGAGCATTCTATTTATATACCTTCATACCTTACCCATACCTATCTCATGTATATTTATACCTGCCCAATCTATTTTAACCATACCTGATCGTTTTAACTCAATTCGTTAATTAATTTGTTAATTAACTTTTTAGTCTATTTCACTTTTATATTTGAACATGACATGTTCAAATATATTTTAACTTACTTATAAACTAATCAAATTCTACTTTTTCAAACTCAGGTTTCATATCCAATTTCAAATATAAATTTACTAGTCCCCTTTACTTATCTAAAGTTCAACTTCAATTCAAGATCCATTTACTAATGGCTAATTAACTGGTTTACCTATTTCACCTTTTTATTTGAATATACATGTTCAAATTTAAGTTTAACTTGTTTGTCAACTAATTGAATTCCATTTCAATTCTATTTGAATTTCCTATATTCAAATTCCATTTCACTTTTCGATATTCAAATCCTATATTTTCAAACTCCCTTGAATTATATATTCCAATTCCCATTTCAACTCTATTTGAATTCTATATTCGAATTCCTATTTCAAATTCTATTTTGAAATTCTATTTTCAAATTCCATTTAAATCTATTTAAATTTTATATTCAAATTTCATTTCAAACTATTTAAATTCTATATTCACTTTTCCATTATTTAAATCTTCTTTATTCAAATCTCATTTGAATTTCTATATTCAAATCCCCTTTGAATTTTCTATATTCAAATCCCCTTTGAATTCTCTATATTCAAATCCCCTTTGAATTCTCTATATTCAAATCTCCTTTGAATTCTCTATATTCAAATCTCCTTTGAATTTTCTTATTTAAATTCTATGTTTGAACTTCCTTTATTCAAATTCCTTTTCAAAATTTCTTTATTCATTCTTTAAATAAGTCTCGATTTCAATTCCTTTTGAAATCGATATTTCTACCATTGGAAAATAGATTTCCCTTTCAATTTCACACTTGTATTTTTATTTCTGAATTATCCAATGATAATTCTCTTCACTTCATTTATAAACTTCGTTTATAAAAGAACTATTTATAAACTTCGTTTATAAAGGAACTTCTCGTTTTATTTCTTTTAAACAAGTTAATATTTCAAACCTATTCAAAAATTCAAATTCTTTATTTTAAATCCCATTTTGAAATTCAACACAACTTGTCTTTCCCAAAACAAATTCAAAACAGTATCTCTGGTAGTAATTCGTCACTTACAACTCGAAAATGAATACTGATGATGCAGCTGTCATCATCAGAAATCTATTTTCCAGCGATCGAAGTGAGTTCAATACTATAAAATCATTTCTAAACATTTCCACTTTGAAATTCATTTCAAAATATAATTCACACTGCTTGTAAAACAATTTAAAATCTCCCAGGATCTTAAATTTTCCTTATTTTTAATCCCAATCCATTTACAAACACTTATCCAATTTTCTAGAGTTTTAACTCAATTTCTGGTTCAAATTTCAGATTTAACTCATCTGATTTCACGTATTTCACCTATATGAATTCTGATTGGTTATTTACATAACCATTTAATTTATAATCTTACTCGATTATAATAACAACCAATATGTCCACTATATTATAATTTTGATATATATATATATATCTTCTCTATATCAGGATATACCTTAGGTAAACTTATTTTAATTTACCCTCTTTTCAAAACATACCATGACGGTTCATCGTATTCGAGTGTTTAGTAATTCCTACCAATACAGTGGATCAAACTGATCGACCAGAACTCATAAACAACTCAACCAGTGTATCTCCACAATATAAAACAAATTTTTATATCAATAACAAATACGCTCACTCGTATATATACACTCAAACTCAATCTAGGGTATTACTAACCCTATCTCTACCGAGTCACGCCACAGAGCCAAGTAATTCTTAACTTAAGCTCTGATACCAACTGTAACGACCCGGATTTTCGGCGACTTTGGTTATCGACATAAGCACGATGTCGATAACCAAACCATCGAAAAATCCTGGTAATTAGTGAAAGAAATTAGAGGGTGAGGAAAGATAAGATAGAAAATTAGAATAGAAGAAGAAGAAGAAGAAGAACACAACATCAGAGTAACACGAATCTCACAGCGGAACGAATAAATATATTTCATAACATAACTTTGAAATACAAATCAGTACTTGAATATACATATCATTATCAAAGTACAGCACTTACAACACAGCGGAAATAACTATAGCTATAACATCCTGAAGCCTCCTGCTCCAGCTCTTCAAGTGTATCTGTAAAATCCCGACTACTTGACTGCCCGTACAAATTTAGGCACCCAAGAGTTTAGGGAAAACAACAAAGTAAACTCCGGGTCAGTCATGGGACTGGTATGAGTAAAACAGTTTAAAAACAGTTCGAACAAGTGAACGATATCTCATAAGACCACGCCGCATAACGGAACGGGTTTTTCCCTTATGAGAATCCAAATAACTTTATATCAAAAACCTTTTGATATTATAATAATGTCTATCAACCACAGCTATAATAATCATCTAGCAGAAACGCTTTCATCTCACGTTCTACATATATAGTATACAATCAAAACCGCAAGCACGTATTAGGTAATGGATTTCCAACTATGACAAGGTATGGATCCACCTTTCGCTCGTGTATCTCTAGAGAGGAATACACTGGGTTCAACAAGAACATCTTGCAACCCGGCCACACATGACCGACCACTCATTTCGCTTGAGTGTATCGAATGTATATCACCAACAGTTGGGATCAACAACCGTTTCCCGAATGGGACAGCATCAACAATAGATTTTTGGAAATAAATGAAACTCTAGATCAGGTGATTATACACCCTACTTCGGTGCGACCGACTTAGCCATGCTGCCTGCCCGATTTCTGTCATTTACCGGATGATGAGGCTAGAAGCTACGCTTTCATCATACCAGATTCACTTTGAATGTCACATCGTCAAATCCATCAAATCACCGGTTGACGTCTACAACAATACATTATGTGTTAGCTAAAAGAAGTTTCCTTCTCCGCTTCCACTCTTGGTACAGTTGGAGAAATCAATATACGTGATCGTCTGGACATACTCTGTCAGACATCCGTCCATACAAGTCATCCAGGAACAGGATGAACCGAAGGCACTATTCTGTAAACAGGATAGCCCTTGCATAACTCCGTCTTCAATTTCCTTTGGCATATATGATTCGCAACGCTTATGCCAATACAGAGTGGTTCTTTGGATAATAATCCAACCGGTCTCTCCATATTAACAACGTTAAAATGGTCAAAACTTCGATAGTCTGTGATTTAACTATCGAATAAAAACAAGTGTGCAAACAACGATAATATTTCCAAATGGAAATTATATCGATCAAACATCATTCAACCTTCATCTCTTGTATTTCATTAATTTACTTATCTCCTGTTTCCCTATATTCAATATTTCTTATTTTCTAAAATTGGAAAATATACGTTATTAACAATGGAAAACATTTCCATTTCTTTGTTTCTTTATTAGAAAACATTTCTGGTTTCTTATTTGGAAAACATTTCCAAAGCTTCTTCATTGGACTTAGACAGATGTTTAAACAAACCATCGCTATGCCAACTCAAACCATTTTCTTTACTGCCGAACCTTAACTATTCCTTAGTTAAAAACGAAGCCAATCAAGTTGGGGTAGAACTACCTCTCAAACCTTAACTGAACAACATTTCTAACTTTGAAATAGGCAAAGTTCACTTTATAACTCCTTTTACTAACTTCCTTACTTAACCCTCCTTCGAATAGCTATATTCGATTGACTCTTTTCACTTAACTCTATTCGATTAACCCTTATCAATTAACTCTATTGGACTAACACTATTGGATTAACTCTATTTGACTAACGCTATTGATTTACTCATTTCGCTTAACTCCTTTCGAATAAACTATATTCGATAATTCCTTTTACTTCCTATTCGAATAACTATATTCGATTAACTTATTTGCTTTAACTCTAATCGATTAAACTAATATCGATTAGCTCCTTTGCTTTAACTCTAATCGATTAAACTAACATCGATTAACACCTTTTTACTTTATCTCTAATCGATTAACTAACATCGATTAGCTCCTTTTTATAAACTACGTTTTCCGTTACAACTATTTCCCTTTTTTAACGTTTACTTACCGTTACAAATATTTCCTATTTATAACTTCTATTTACTGTTACAAATATTTCATATTTATAACTTCTATTTACCGTTACAAATATTTCATATTTATAACTTCTATTTATTTTCTAAATAAATATTCCTTTTCTATTTCTATTTATTTTCTAAATAAATATCCCTTTTATAAAACCGTGTTCGTTTTATAAATATTTCCTTTTATAAAATCCTGTGATTTTATAAAATTCCTTTATTTCAATATACATTGAAATAAATTCTTTTTACATCCTAGGGTCTTTTATGATATTTAAAATATCAAATAAAAATGATCAACATCATTCCAACACCCATAATCCATAACAGATTATATAACACATCATATATCACGATATATGAAAACAGTAAAATAAATGTTGAGGAATCCAGTTGGATTCCTCCAACCTGTCTCCCTGCATCACAGATGTTAAACAATATAGATAACATCACTTTCAGTTCTATATGATATATTCTGTTAAACAGAATCAATATAGAAAATTTAACTAACTGACTAGCAGTTCAATCAAACAGTCAACATACAGTATCAGCCAATATCTAACAGTTCTAAAAATATAACATGAAATTATAAACTGTTCAAAGTTAGTGAGATTTACTCACATTGGACGATCATCGTTAATAACGATAACCATCGCTTGATTCAGATGGACAATTTATTTTTCCATAAATTTGTAACTAGCTCGGATTCACTCACAGTCAGCTCCATGATGTAGCCACCGTCCATACGATCCCAACGCAACTTACGGTTCGTCAATCCGACTTCGTACGAGCTAGATACGGCCATTTCAAGTTAATACATAATTGAATTTAAATGGACTAACTTAAATTAACATTGGGCCTTTACCCCTTTTATCCGGCCCATTCCTCCTTTCAAAGCCCAACCCCGTTTAAACTCTTCTTCCCCAAAATCCAAAGATGCCGTGAGTTTCCAGTATACCACCGAACACACAAATCCAACTTCGAACTCCCCTTTCCCTCTCAACACATCACGGTTCGGTGCAAAATTACCACCGTTGAACTCCTCAAACAATTCTCCATCTACCCATACTATCATTGCTGAACTCGCACCCACGGGAGGATCATCGTTCTCCGCCTCAGCACTGTACAGGTGCGACAGCGAACCTCACCAAGACCACCCAAAAATCTATCCGAGGTGCTAAACAATCCCATGAACATGAATCCAACCTCAAAATCGAAGATTGACGCCTCAATCAAACTCAGTGGTCAACCCTAGCTGTTCCTCGACCAACGCAGCAAATTTTCAGCGACAGCAAATAGGGATCGAATCATATAAAAGTGGTACAGGGTTCAAGAGCCCTCTCTTCTGATTTCAAAGAGCCTTGTCTCGAGATTTATAGCAATTAATTTCATTTGATTTTGATTTATGTGGATTTTCTTCCTTGCGTTTATTTTTGTGGTGAATGAGAATGTTGTTCTACGTTGTTTCTTAACTGATGAAGGTGTGGTCATGAATAGAGGGAACGTGGCCTCCTTAGATTCATACATTTAGGATATTTTACATTGATTAATTTATTCATTTTTAATCCTACGTTATGTGTATTTACCTTCTAAAAATCGGTACGATCACATAAGTTACCTAAAAATCACGAAACTTGACATCTAGCAATAATTTGACATTGCGGATCCAACAAAATTAGTTTCGTCGAATTCCGAGGTCGTTTGCAAAACTGGCTATTTTTAACGCTCTTAATGACCCATTTAAATATATAAATATATTTAAATATTATTAAATTAAATATAAATAAATTTATATTATCGTATATCTTCACATATGATATCGTCCAGCTCCAGAATATCATATCAGGATATACAGTTTAATATTTCAGATTCCCGATTACCTCGATATTCAGTTTTACATTGAAAACCCTTTTATAACGTATATAAAGCGTTGCAAAATATAAAGGAATTTCATAGCGACTTTTCTGAAATTTGATTTGGACGTACATCAAAATCTACACGACGAAATCTCAATTTTTCTCTTCCACTAGAAAGATATACTCCACCAGCTCCACACGTTTCTTGTTTCACAGCAATCCGGCTTAAAACGAATCTTGTACGTTCAGTTGAAGTTCAAATCGCCAAATCGCGAACTGCAGCGCCATTTCAAACTCGATTTTAATTATAATATAATTATACGTTCAACTGTCGACGATTGAATATTTTCGTTATTCAAATTCAATTTCAAGCTGAATTAAATATCACAGATGATCCGGTTCACACCATATCGTCATTTCGACCATTCATAATTAAATATCTTATTAAATTTTATTATTTTAATTAAATATTCATCATAATTAAATTCCACGACCATTTAATTCACTAAACCACCATTAATATAATTAAATAAATTAATTAAAATACCTCTGCGAATGCGGGTCATTACATTTCCAAAATGAGAAGAGAACGAGAATGAAGGAAAACACGGAAAGGAAAGACTTGCAAGCGAAAATTATGCCGTGACTTATTGGCTCAGACAATTTGTTTTTGGCTCTTACAGTAGGCAAACCTCCCTAACGGTCGATTTGATAAAATATATTTATTTTTCTTATTTTACCCCTATTTATTTGTACCCCAACTTACTTTAAACTTTGTTCTCAAAGTAACATCAGATTTAAAGTATGTATAAAAGTTTGATATATCATTGTCGAATAGAAACTAAATTTTTGAGCACATATGTTGGTCAAAGGAAATTAGTATAATAGAAGTCATGCCGTCGAGCATAACTCGAATGACATGAGCTTATCTAAGAAAGAAGTGACGATCGATGACCATGATGTAGAATAAAAATCAAATTGTCACGAAAGTTATGACCATGTCCAATAAAAATAAGCAACTCGACGTTTCATAACAAATAGTAGCGAATAGTTTCACAATAAAATCAAATTATCATGAAATTTATAATAGTTCAACTTATTCAATGTACATCCTGTCTGCCACACTATGTACTTTGGGGGCAAAGTGTTGACCCTCCTTTTGGCAAGTCCGTCAACCCATGGATCCATCACTGGATCGCTCAGGGCTCCAGCATGAGCTTGGACAAGCCGGACATTCATGGCTCGAAGCTCCTTTGCTCAAGTGCTCTAAGATCGAAATATTTCAGCTTGAAATACCTAGGCTAGATGTTCTTGAGATCAAATTACACTACATAAATGACATGGTCATGAGATCTATTTAATGGCCTACTTACTTGGTCCAACTACCTATTCTAAAGCCTATAAACTCGGATCTAGCTATGTTTATGCTGCCACATATTAGAGGGAACTTCTCCACGTAATCAAGAGTCAGCTCCATTATCTGCTAATCACATGGATCAACCGACACATATCACCTCCAATTATTGAAGCCTACTGCCTATGAATACACCAAGCAATACAACAAAGAGGGGATCTTCTTCGGCTCAGATTAGAGCCTAACTCTTTGGCCCACGCATGACTCAATCGTGGCTGCCAACCTCTTTCATCACGAAATATATGTTATATTCCCCAAAAACGATTATAAGTGGACGTAGGCTCGTTAATACCGAACCACTATAAAAACGCTGTTGTCTTACTTTTTCTTCCTTTTTCTCGTTTTTCAAATATTTCTTCATGTATCATGCTAAAATATGACTTTTGGTCGTTGACGACCACATTTTGGCGTCAACAATGTATAAATAGAGGCAAGGTTTAGCATTGTAAACCAATCAAGTATCTTTTGTAATAATCAATCAAGTAAATCAATAAAAATGTAGCCTTTCACGTTTTACTGTTTTATCTCTCTCTCTCTCTCCCCTCTCTGGATCAAATTCTAACAGCGTCATGGTCCCAATTTCGATTTAGGATGGGGCAGGAGCTATGCTGTTGAGGGATTTGCAGGAGCAAGATGTGGATGTCGGCTGCAAGAAGGTATTGTATGGTTTCCTTGTTCTCCTACTGATTAATTATTATTTTTAAAGATATTATCTGTATTAGTAACAAAAATTGAATATTTTGTTTTCAGTATTAGGATTTTTTAGTAATATTGCTTAACTAAAAAATGATGTACAATAGCAACTTATGGAGGTAATGTATACTTTTGTATGATTTTAGCTGACAATTTTATTACAAATGTATTGTATACTTGCATATGATGTTCACTAACACTTAAATATTTGATAAAACAATGATTTGTCTCTCTTTTATTATAATAATACAATTATGGAAGTTTTATTTTTATGACGTTGGCTATCAATTAAAACTAAAATCAATTGGTTTGAATAGTTTTTATTCTACATTGGTCGACACACTCATCTGATTTTTGTAAGGTCGTACTAATGATGCTATAACAAAGCTATACTCTATTTTATACACTTTAATTTAGAATATTCCTCTATTCTAAGAACTATAATTATACAATTCAAAAAGTTATATTGGTTTGTTTGTCAAGCTCATGATAACCAAGAAGCTTAATGCTTGAACCTCTAGAAATAAACGAAGGTTCATCCGATATATATAATTTATCATAATACATAGTAACTATAGCAATGGATAAGCACAGTAATATGCTGCTGACTTATAGATAATTGTATTCCCTTCCAACCATGTTCATTGATGTATGCCATAATTCTACCTTTAAGGTAAAATTTGTGTTATTTAAAGCAAACCAGATGCCTCCCTAATATCAATTGTATTAAAATCGATTATTTATATTAATCTTGATTTATAGGAAAGCTACCACATTGTTATCCCTAGATTTTTTGTAATATCCTACCATTTATAGAGCCATTAGACCCTCTTACATTCCATATTAGAATTGTCATTGGTTTTGACGAGTCTAACACTCCTCTTTCCTATATTATGAGCAATGTGGTCAAAATTTTCATCGCTTTTTTTAATTTTATTTTCCTTTGCATTATTTAAAGCTTTCAATAATTCATTCTCGTCAACTATTTTTTCAACAAGTTGTACCTTTGGTAATGGTATAGATATTGCATAAGTTGAAATTTCCAGACTTAAACTAGTTTTTCCCATTGAAATGGCTTCAGCATCAGTTAAAGTGTCATTGAAATGGCTTCAGCATCAGCTAAAGTGTCTGCAGCAACAACCCAGTGGTTAAGGACTTCGCGTCATGGTAACAGTGGCGTGGGTTCGAAACCTGAAATGACGTGCTAAGAGCTTACCCATGTGCATACACTAAGATCGACCACTTATGTAGTGCTTGCGGACCAGGCTAGGTGCACCAGGGAGGGTTTTGCGACTCTGATTGGTTTTCCTCCTGAACAAACTCATTTTTTTAAAAATCTTTTTGTAATTTATTTCAGTGCTAACTTGATTGTAAGAACTGTGGGATAGGTTGGAAAAGTTTTTCTGCCTGATGATGAGGTCGGGGTAGCACATGATACTTTTAACACTATCTCTATTGTTAACGTTACTAGTGTGGTTGTGACTGATGTAACCTACTTTGAATCAGCCGTATCAACTTCAGATGCTATAATTTAGGTGAGGACGTGATTTTGATGTTCAAATTAATAAGCAATATCAACCACATATGTTACTCGCTTGGACACTTTTTTTGGAGACTGTTATATAGTCAATTTATTGGGCATTACCATGATTGAATGGTAGATGTAAGTTATTCTCTTTCTATTATTCAGTTTTGCTAATCTTATGTAGTGCTCGCGGACCAGACTAGGTGCATTAGGGAAGGATTTACGACTCTGGTCGGTTTTCCTCCTGAACAAATTCAAAAAAAAAAAAAAAACTTTTTGTAATTTATTTCAGTGCTAATTTGATTGTAAGAACTATGGGATAAGTTGAAAAAGGTTTTCTACCTGATGATGAGGTCGGGGTAGCACGTGATACTTTTAACACTATCTCTATTGTTAGCGTTACTAGTGTGGTTGTGACTGATGTAACCTACTTTGAATCAGCCGTATCAATTTTAGATGCTACAATTTAGTTGAGGATGTGATTTTGTTGTTCAAATTAATCAGCAATATCAACCACATATGTTACTGGCTTGGACACTTTTTTTGGAGACTGTTAAATAGTCAATTTAATGGGTATTACCATGACTGAATGGTTGATGTAAGCTACACTCTTTCTATTATTCAGTTTTGCTAATCTTCACATGTAAAAGGAAACACTTGTGTATTAGTTGTTTGAAATTAAAACAAACTAGTATAGTATGCAATCTTACGACTCTGGTCGATTTTCCTCATAAACAAATTCATTTTTTGAAAATATTTCTGTAATTTATTTCAATGCTAACATGATTATAAGAACTGTGGGATAGGTTAAAAAGTTTTTCTGCCTGATGATGAGGTCGGGGTAGAATGTGATACTTTTAACACTATCTCTATTGCTAGCGCTACTAGTGTGGTTGTGACTGATGCAAGCTACTATGAATCAACCATATCAACTTTAGATGCTACAACTTAGGTAAGGACGTGATTTTGCTATTCAAATTAATCAGTAATATCAACCATAGATGTTACTGGCATGGACACTTTTTTTGGAGACTGTTGAATAGTCAATTTAATGGGCACTACCATGACTGAAAGGTAGATGTAAGCTATATTCTTTTTATTATTCGGTTTTGCTAATCTTCACATGTGAAAGGAAACACTTATGTAATAGTTGTTTGAAATAAAAACAAACTAGCATAGTACGCAGTCTTACTCCTCTAGGCTTCTAATATATACATGATTACTATTCTGGCATAAAACATGGATACAAGTGTAAGAATGCTATCTTTTTCATTGATGGTTACAAAAGAATTTACACGATTCATGTCCTGTGCACTTTAGGTCCAAAAAGTACGCAACCAAAGAGTCAAATAAATTTCTTCTTATTTTCTAAAACTAACTACATATTACTTTTTGTCCACAGTGGAAAACATTAGATATCTTGCAGAACGACTCAACTTCATGGTCTCATCAGATACTTAAACATGTATGTACTTATTAGATATACGAGCATTAAGTATGCTCGAACTTTTAATTTAAAAGATAATGATCTAACATACTAGCAGGCTTTCAACACATGAGTTTGTAGATGTGTAAAGTTCAAGAGCATTTACAATTAACAATAATGTATTGTTCTCATGTTTAGCAATAGTGTATTGATTTGATAGTAGTTGGTTATGGGACATCGATATTGATAAGATCCACCTGAAAGAAGAGAAGCCCTCTAAGTACCCATGGTTTTACGGTAGGTGCATGTTTAGTCAGAATATATTTATATAGTGGATTTTTTAAGTTTGTAAAGTATATATTATGTACTTATTTTCTTACTTCAAAAATACACTTAAATGATAGTTCAACTGATTAGTTTTATTTGGTTTACAAATGACAATATTCAATTGCACGTAAGCAAATTAAGTGTATTAGACAATAGATTTGGTGTGTGTGTATATATATATATATTACATATATATATATATGTGTGTGTGTGTGTTTACGAAATGTTGTACTTTTAAATTAGTTAATCGAATTATATGCAGACTTATTTGATGTAAGAATATAGTGGATTCTTTGTAAGATACAATATTTTTATTATGAAATTTGTGATTTGGATATGATTTTCCTGTGTTTTAAAAATTAATGATCAAAATGAAATACAATTAAATGTTACATTTTCTACTTGAGTATAGTTGTGACTTGCATAATCTAATTTTGATAGATGGAGCAATTTGTTTTGTAATATGGTAGCAGAGATCGCAATGACTAGGAGTTTGCAGTAACAAAAGCATCATTAAATCTTAACGATGCCTTTTCGATAAGTTTTCTACTGTAGAACATTGATGTCACAATGGCATGACCAAAATTAGTGACACCAAAAGAAGGCTATTTTAAATAATAAGGCATTGTTATGGCATCCTTAAAAATTTAGCAGCACCATAACGATAATCGTTTTCTAATAAACAATAGGAGTCGCAATGTCATCGTTAAATTTTACTTACGCTATAGTGATGTCCATCTTGTAACGCTTTGGTGACACAATACTATTTAGTGACGCTTGTTTTTTTGTCATGCATTTAGCATCACAGTGACATTGCTAAAAAAATTAGCGATGCCATAGCGATGAAAAATGCGCAATAGAAAACCGTGTATTTGTAGTAGTGATCTCAAAAGTATAAGAGTTGAAAAGTGGGACACATCCAACCGTACAAATATATCGGTTATACGTAGTATAACCTACCAAAGGAATATATCCATATCACCCTGAACCAAAAGCACTACATCGTTGAACATAATCTTATGCTTGACACAGATTGTCTTTATTTTGGTTTCATCGATGGCGGAGGGTACATAATTGACCAAATTCTCTAATAATACAACTCACTCTAGAGTATCAGGATCCTGGAAGACATTGACCATCGTCGAAAGTTGCCTATGTTTTTATAGTGTCGACAACATTGTCTTACACCACATGTTGTTCCAATTGAAGATCAAAAGCTATAAGACTGCAAAGGAACTAGAAGACATGCTAGAAGTCTTATGCTCTAACTCTTGCATGGCATCTCTTTCAACTACGCAGATTGATCATTGCAAATTCATTTGATTATTAAAGTTGAAAGACAACAGAAGCTAGAGTAATTAACTTGTGCCCCTTATGTGTGCAATCTAGTGTTGTGTGTGTTGTGTAACATAGAAAAGTACAACCTAAAATTTTAAAGCAACAATAAGGTGTGATTCAGGTTTCAAACAGAGCGACCATCATCGTTGACTGTCTCACCAGCCTTATGATTGACGAGCATAAGTTCTAACAACATATCGAAATCGACTATCGACAGTTAATATTTTAGTATTCTTTCTCAATTCTTTGGTTAATTACGGCTTGTTATGCTCGGACATATGCATTGAAGTTTAAATGTACAGTCCAGGCGTATGCACTAAATCCTAAGTTCCAAGTCTAAGTACAAAGTCCAAGCCCAAGGTCCGAGGCCTGTCTGATTTCATATTTAATATGCATGCTGCAATCAACAATTGATGAGTGTCTAAGTTCCAATTCATAAGACTTCTTAAATCCCACACATCGACCAAATTGGGTTTCACCCTACTGATCGAGATCTTGTGTTGCTTTGTTAATACTAACTCGGGTTCTTGCCAACCAATTTGAGTCCAACCATATCCTAATAGATGGAAGAATGTTACCTGGCCTTTTGGCCATATTACTTTAAACTATTCAAATGAGTTTGGTATATGGTCATCAATCGAACAACCCAAAATAATGATAAAAAGACCAGATGTCAGACACAGATATTACGAGACGATCACATGACTCAAGTTGTAAAGCACCTAAATTTGGATTAGCTCGACACGGAAAGGTAAACATTTCAAGAACTAGAAAAGAAGGAAATGTGGAGATGATGACAAATAACAAGTAAGAATCTGTTCAGATTCGTATATGGCAGAATATGATCAGGATAGATACTGATAGATCAGTGTCGATGTGAATCCCCCACCATATCCGATATGATCCGAGCTGAATAACATGGCTCTCAAGCTACGTCCACTACTTCCACTAACTTCAATTAGCCTCTAATAGATTTGAGGTCACCAACATCAATAAACAAGAAGTGCCTAGACTAAAAAATGGACATTTGAAGATTTTGAAATTTTCATGATTTTTGTACTGATTTTGATCTACGCTGATCCGAACTCTTGTACTTGTAAAAATCAAGAAAAAAGAAAGTGATTTTCTGAAAAGTGGAAGTACACCTTTTGTTGCCGAACAATTGCAAACCCTTGTGTGATTTCAATAATTGATTCCTCATTTTTCTTTTAATTATCTTCATTAATGTCTTTTTATATCATCTTGTGGATGTTAGTGTCATTATCTATGCAAAAAAATGGACCTTTTTTAAAAGAAGTGTTTTTTGTATTCAGAAGCTTAACATGGATCTTAGCTAAACTTTCTTTGGAAGTAATCTAGCCTTTTTTAAATCTTGTCAGGATAATGCTAAACTATTTCAACATCAGTGTTAAATAATCAAACCGACCATTAAGGAGGTTTCCCTACTGTAAGAGCCAAAAACAAATTGTCTGAGCCAATAAATTTAGGCATAATTTTCGCTCAACAATAATGTTTTCTCCGTCGTTCTCTTTTTTCTCAGATCTATCCAACTCCGATTCTTTCTCCTTACAAAATTCCTTTCCTCGTTTTCCTCGGTCTCTTTTAAATCCAAAACTTCTTCTCCATCAATCAACTACTTACCGACTTAATCACAACCAATATCAAACCTAACCTGGATCATAAACCTAATTTTTGCGTTGCATCCTAACTAGCAAAAACCCTAATCTGACTTTCAATTTTTACCTTCTAATTAGTTCAGTTCGCATCAATCATATTTTCCACCAAATTATTTCTTTGCAATACTGGGGCTTTTTTGGCGAATTAAAGGAGGTGCGGAAATGTATGTTAGCTGATAGAGGAGAACTTTCAGTTCAATATGTTTGTTTATAGGTTTGGTTATGTTTCAATTCAACTATGTTGCGTAATTATGCCAATTCTTTCTGTTTTTCCCAATTCCAAGAATTTTTCTAATTTCCCTCTGTTTGGAAAAGCCATCTTTACTACTTACATCTTCACATCCACTGTTTTATATTTTGATGTTTCTCAATGCTACAATCATGTTAATGATATGGTGAATCATTTCCTTTTATTCTTGTTATGTTGGTTCCTTATAGAATTATTTGATTTTTTTTCTTAGAACAATCAGCTTATCATCCAGATTGCTATTTTCTACATGTAATGTTATTTTCCCACTGACTTGCTTTTAGTATCTTTTTATTTGTTTGCTGATGGGTTCAGATGAGTTTTTGTCATCATGTAGAGTAAATAAGACTATGGGATGTTGAGAGATCCTGAGCACCTCTCACACTCGAAGAGAGAATCATGCCACTAGGTCAAATGCCCTTGGTTTCGTTTTGTTCTAAAGTCGACAACATCTGACATGAAGAAAATCGCCAATAAGTTAGGACAAAAAGAAATGAAAACGCCACTATGAATTGATGATTTGTCAGATCGTTCGGTTGTTCTCTATACCTTTCAGGTAACTCTTTTAGTTTCTTCCCTAACCATTTTTTTAATGTTGTGATAACATGAATAAAGCTGCAATAGTTTAGTTGTAAGAGTTAGGTTTAATCCAAGGACTTTGAAGTCTTTGTTTCTGTTTCATTCCCTTTTCTTTGTTCTTCTATTTTTAAATTGGCAGTTACAAGTTATGGGATTAAGTTTGTTTCTACAACTACAATTTACTTGAATTGGTCTGCCAAAATGTTAAAGGACCCAATGATCTCTACATATATCAGCATTAAAGATAATCTTTTACAGCTGCAAAAATAAAAATACAAATAAATCAGAGACGTAGTATTTGCAAAAGTGAATATGTTTTATTTTATATTCCTGTTAACCAATTATTCATTTTGATCCACATTTCACACGTTCTAATTTTGAGTTAGTTAATTGTTGAATATGGATTGATTTGTTTATCAACAAAGGTTAAGTCAAAATTGCTAGATTTAATTTGTTATTTGAAATAACTGAATAATAAATAATGATTTGACAATTAATGGATTTTCCAATGGTTAGTTAATGTAAAATTTATCCAAGATTGATTAAATTTATTATCGTCGAAATTTATAGTTAATGTTTTTAGTCGACTCTATTAGTGAAAAAGAATTTCAGTTCCAAATTACTTAAGTGAATATTTGTGATAATTTATAATTAATAGATTGGGTATTCATAATTTAAAATATTCTTTAGTCATTTTAATATTTATAAATATACAATGTCTGACAATAATTTTAATAGATTTGTCATTTTAACAGATTGGGAATACATAAATAGCAAATAAATTGGTTTTAGAATTAGGTTTTCAATCAATTACATAATAGTCTGATAATAATTTGACAAAATGTACTCTCAAATGCATTGCCATTGTTCAGCAAAGTATTTTTTAACAATATATCATACCTCACATATAATATACCTTATATAACCATTATTCACTTTAAAACCATGCTAATTATATTGCTTAGATGACTGAATCAATTAAAAGAGGAACATTTGCAAATATAAGCAATATAATTAGCATGGTTTTAAAGTGAATGATGGTTATATAAGGTATATTATATGTGAGTTATGATATATATCATCGTTAAAAAATACTTCACTTATTCAGTGCATGTTTTATATTTATCCAAACCGTGATTAACGTATGAAATAACCTACATTGAGCATTTAAATGGAGAAGGCGAGAACTTCAGCTTTATGATGTGCACATAAAAATGCACATTTATATTCATATATTTATTCTTGTTTAGTGCTAATAAATGTCATATATGGGTATTTTATCATGTTTAAACAATAATTGAATTGATTTCAAAACATCATGCATTTATCATCATATAGGGGGGAAATTGTCATTTTTGTGCTTATATTATTTTGAGAATGTTTACTTGGACATTTTTCATATTTTTACAGAAATTGGATGCATGCATAAAAGGACTTCATAAAGATATATATGCATACAAAGAAAAAAAGGGAAAGAAATCAATGGAGAGGGAATCAATTCAAAAGGAGGAAATCAATGCATTGCCCAATAAAAAATGATGAAAAAAAAATGATGAAAGGGAAATCAATCAATGGAAAGGAAATCAATTCAAATAGAGAATTAATTGAGGACCCTATTCACTCTCCTTCCTTCTTTAGCGGAGAGACAAAAGTATGGCTTCATGAATCACAATTGCTAAAAGACAAAATGCAGCTTAAAGCGGGGGCATTCTGGGTAGCACGCAAAAAGTTAGTTTAGGGTTTTGCCTCATGTATAAATAACCCATGTATGATAATGTAAAGGGGATCATCTTGGATTTTTAGTTGAGTGTGGGGGCTGAAATAAAGACCTCTATTTTTCTTCTATGGCTTCTTAGCCATTTGTTTTTGTAATTCTCGTTTTAATACAATCTTAATTTGTCGTCTTTTATTTACATTTTATTTTCTTTTATGCTAGTAGATTAGTTGTAGTTTTAGTTATTTAGCCTGCATTGTCTTTTATTTCTTTCATGTTGCAAACTACATTTGCTGTTAAAATAACAAACATGAGAGGCTAAATCCCTACAACTTAGGGATAATGAAGCTCTCTTTATTCATGTAGGTTCAATATACTTGTTTATTCATGGTTTGTTTTTGTGCTTTAATTCATATTGATGGTTATGGTTTTTGTTTTCATTTTTGAGTTCGATAACCTATAGTGTTAACACCACATAGGCTATGCTTGTTTATATGCTCACTAATTACCTCTTCATCTGCATATGATTATGGTAATTAAGTGGAGATTGAAATCTAAATTTGATGGTTTATACTCCTAATTAATAGGGGATAGACAATGCTTGAAGTATGATTCAATTTCAACTTGTTGTCATTTTTCATAAAATTAGTAAAGTTGTTTAAGAGGTGTGACAAAATTTGATGGCTTATGTTGGGCTAATCAATAGCACAAATAGGTCATACTTAGAATAGTCACGTCAATTAAATTAATTATTCAAAAAGAGAGATCATGGTTTCATTTTATATTGGTTCATGTGATCTTGAGAGTGAATTTGCTCCTAAGTTGTCTTTTGATCTCTTATTTTTCAACCAACGTTTGTAGTTAATAGTTTGTTAGATTTTGCTAATTTTTAGCTAGTTAGTTAACATTCTCACTCGCTTTCGGTTTAATTTGATTGAGTAATTTTAGAATTAATTCTTTCCCTGTGGATCAACCCGTATTTGCCACCACGTACTACGACTGTATGTCGTGCGCTTGCGGTTTATTTCATATTCGCGACGATTTTCTAATTCATAGAATATTCATCGTCGAACACTTCATTTCTGCCTTCTGTATGTAATCACACATATAATTTACACATTAGTTTAATGCAATTCAGATGCTTCAACCATCTTATGCAAAAAGTCTTCAGTTTTGGTATGTATACATTACTGTATTAATATATTAAAATTAACTAGGATATAATTTTTTTATGGTGCCGATTTGTTATATAACCTGTTGGGTTTGTACAGTTGCATTCCTATTACAATTTTTTCACTCAAGCGGTCAAAAAACAAAATGATCTTTTCTTGTGTCTATACAATATTGTTTGTACATTGTCTGTCACAGCACATGAATCATTTGTATGCTTATGGCATCTGTTGAATCATTTGCGTTTGTGGAGTTTATGGACCCTTATGGTGCATTGGAGGATCGGTATCATATGAATGACTACTGTTTTAAAGAAGGAGGAAAAACTGTTATTGTGGCTTTTGAAAATAGTAAAAGGCCCGATGACTGGTGCAACAGAGCCGAAGTGAGGTATTCATAGTATTCTTTAGGCTTTTATATGCTTCTTTTTTTTCATTGGCTTAGTTGTACCCATTTCAAAATGTCATTTCATTATAATTCTTCATTAGTCTATGTCATATCCATGATTCACAATATTATTTTGAATTTAGTTTCAAATGTTCTTTGGTGTATATAACACATTTCTTGTTAAGGTCATATAGGGATAGGTAGGATGATAGAATAACGTGTTTTAGCAATATCAAGCTGAAGTATCACTTTAATATATTCGATTATTTACCACATTGCCCATAAAATCAATTATACACATTTTTTGTCCAACTTTTTGTTTGTTCACTCCTATTCTTTGTTATCATAATGTAGTGGACCTTTAGGTGATGGTGGCCATAGATCATCCTCCAGAGATGGTAATCAGTGTTATAAAATAAGCTATTGTTGGTTTTTCAAATTAACTTCTATTATTTCAGTTTCTTCTCATGACCGGTAACTCTTGTTTAACTGCCAACTATTTGTTCTCTGTGTACATTAATAATTATCAATTATATTGTTACATGTGCAATAATATCCACACACACATGCCTCTCTCTCTTATACATATACATACATACACACACACATATGTGTATATATATTGTGCCAATTTAATTTAAAATATTGCTTTTAGTGGTTTTCTAATGTAAGCTTTTGCTCTCTATTCGTAATATTATTATCATTTTTAGTGCTTAATTTTTTTCCTCTTGGTTACAGCAATAATTGAAACTTGCATTGTGCCGGACATCTGTCCTCATTACTTGACATTTCCAGGAGCTAGCCACACATCAAGGTCTGATAAAAAAGGTTTTTCTAAAAATTTATTCACATGATTTTTTTGGATAGTAGGCGACAAGAGATCCTTGAAAACTTTTGAGCTTTCAAAACTTGATAATACACAAATTAAGAGTAAGATATGCACAGTGCACTTTTAACTGATATTTCAATCATATTTGGGCCTAGATTTTGACACTTCATATCTTTTTACCACCGCTGACATATACAAACTCGAACATAATGACAAGTGGATTAACGTCAATCAACGGCAAGTTGTACTTCATTGTGATAGACAGACATGAAGGAGTGACAGTTCAAAATGTCAAAATATTAGCACCTGGAAACAATCCTAAAACTAATGGAATGCATGTAGGCATGTCAACTAATGTGAAAGTCAGTGGGGATCAAATAAAGAACGGAGATGATTGCATCTCAGTTTGTTATGGCACCGCCAATCTCTGGACTGAGCAAGTCAGTTGTGGGCCAGGTTATGGTATTAGGTAAGAATCTCTTCATTTTCTAAATTTTGAAATCAATATGAGCAAGTCAGTGCGTATGAGAGATTTTTTTTTGCTGTGCTTATTATTTTACCGTCCCTGCAAAGTTAACATGTAAGTTTGAATGTATGAATTTCATACTCACCACTACAAGCATTGTGTTTAATCCACTTACCTACATCCTTACACGGATCTTCTTCTTCTTCTTCTTCCCTTTTATTCTACTATTCTCTTTTGTTCTTCTTTTCTTTCAATCATAGTCCTATGTATTTGATAATAGTTTTTCTAACTTCAGTAAGACAAATTCTAACCTGAAGAATACCCTCAGCACAAGTTTGTACTGGAAAAGTTTTACTTAAAAGTTGTTTCATTTTGAATAATTCAACGTATAATTACTATTTTTATATTACATTTTTCAAAAATTTAGAAAAAATATTTTTCTATAGATTTATTAATTAAATATTCATAGAACTAATTCCAAATGATTGAATCAGTACCTTTTATTTGCTCAGTATATGATAGTTTGCAGACTATATAAGATTGTAAATACCTTTTTTCAGCTCGATTACTTGCTAAATCGCTTCGTTGGTGTGTTTTTTTTTCAAGTAATTAAATTCTTTATTCATGCTCAAACTCCTAATTTTGAATATTGAAGGGTAATAGCATAATCTAATCATTACTTACAGAGATGTAAGTGCAGTTTGTTTCATATTTGTAGTTGGAGAAGGGAGAAATATTAGAAATATTAAGTTTGTTTCATATTTGTCTAAATGTTTCAAACAATTTTTTTTCTACTGTTTATATTTCAGATGATAAGAGATTTTAGGTGAATAATAAAATTGCTTTAGTATCAGCTTTAGATATGTTATTCTAAATTTGTATTTGATCACTATTTTTTTTCATTATAGGTTATTAAAGGCTTTTGGATGCAAAAGTGTATAAGGATGAGATATTCCTTAAGTTCTCGAAGTTAATTTTTCCGTAGTGGGAACTAGGACTGGCAATTATAACCGAGAACCGAAAACCCGAACCGTGCCGACCCGACAAGACCCGAGCCGAACCCGATGGGTCTAGGGTTGCGTCTAGGTGATGAAAAATTCAACTTAGACCCGATCAAACCCGACCCGAATTGCTGGTTCAAAGAGTGACTATGCAACATTTCAAGGTCGACGATTATGATATTCTTCTGAAAACAAGATTGACAATCAATGTTTCCACTTATACTCATTGTTGTGCCTGTGAATCGTGGATAAGACTGATTGAGTGAATAGATGTAAACAACTGTGTTGTAAAATTTGTTTGGTTGGTGATTAATCTCTGTTGTACTACCATGATAAATTGTTGCTGAATAATGTTTATAATCTTTTAAGTGTTATCCCTTTCTTGAGTTTAATGATTGACTACGGTAACTTGGAGTAAAAGATTTATGCAATTGACATCTCATTGTCACTCAGAAAATTTCTTCTTACTTTCGGATCAGAATACAATTTCAGCGTTGAAACTTTAAAGCATAAATGGTGGGTTTTCTCACTTAGTTAAAAAGATATGCACGGTGTTATTTACTTCAATCTAACTCCAACTTGGAATTTTACTCAGTCCTCTACTTTTCATTATTCTTTGTAAAGTAGCGCCAGATCTTTTATCTCAACTCCAACATATAAATGTTGAATGTTGTTTTGGCTCTAACTTAAGCAAATGCTCAGTGACATGGCACAGATTATTCAACCATCGATTATTGAACCATCCATTATTCAATTGAATCAAACTTCTTGTTAGAAAAAATAAAATAAAACGGGGGAGTCCAACATTTAGATTTGTCTTCAATATTTTTATTTTAACAGTTTCAAATAACAATGGTAATTTTAAGTAATTTATTTAAATAAATTACATATAATTTGTGATTATTTATTACATCTTACTCTTGAATTTATTTTTATTTCAATTAAATATCCACCAATATGATAATATGTTTTGAGCTTATATCTGTTTTGTTTTGTTTTTTTTATTTCTTCAATTTATTAATGGTTATAGTTGTAAAATAGCTAAACATTTAGATTAACTGATCCTACTTGATATATGATAAAAATGTATATATATGTTTGTGACTGATTCGAGCCAATACATTGATAGTATATTCTTAATCTAGTAAATTTCAGTTTAATTGAATTTTCACTTTTTAAATTAATTTCATTTTCTCTTAAATAACATATAAGTTTTTATTAATAAAATACGACTTAAAATATGTTTTAATAAATAACTTTATATTTCATATTGAACATCTAACGGTCGGTTTTCCCACTGTTGTACGGTAATACTAGTAATTCAATTAATAATCTATTAAATGATCGGTCAAATAACTCAAAACAAAATTGAACTCCATAAAGACTTATCCAAAACAAATTTTGTTTTGCACAATGTAGTTTATTTTTATTACCTTTTAATCAATAGTTCTTGTAGAAATTCACAATTAAATTAATTAATAGTTTTTACATATCCATCAACTCAGAACATTTTTATCATTACTTTTGATTGTAGGTGTACTACTAGTAGAAAAATACAATGGTTACAATAATTATTCTGTTACAATTTTATGTTCTTTCAAATCCCATATAATATCAACACTTTATTGTTCATTAATTGATTAAATTGATTATAAGTAAGATATAACTATATTGCAGGATAGAAGGCCTCTTCTTATTGCTCAAGGCATGTTTTGAACACTTAAAATTTTGTTTTTCATGTTGGGGTGGAGGCTTGAGTCAATAATAATAATAATAATCATTCCAAAAATTTTGGTTTACATATTGCATAATTGACTCAACTATTACATCCTTTTCATAGTATTTGCTTTATTGTTGTTATTATTACTATTACCAGTGTGCAAACCATGCATTGCATATGATAATATTATTAGAAATATTATTTGTTATTTAACATTAAAATAGAACTTTGTTATGTAATGTGTGATAAATTTTGACGTCAAATAAATAAACTGTTAATTTTTTTTTAATTCTTTGCTTGTAATTTATGTTTTATAGCATACACAAAAAAATATGTACGTGTGCGTATTTATGATTTTTTTTTAAATTTCTTTGTTAGTTTAAAGTATATCATACATATTGAAATTAAGTATGTTGGTAATTTATTCATTTGAAATTAGCATATATTATTTAATAGAATTTGTATAAATAAGTTAAACGTAAAATTACGAGTTTAGTTTAACTTATAGTATAGCAGGAAGAATTGACAAGAGATTTGCTAAAAAGTATATAAATTTGTTATGAAGTTATTAACATTAACAAATAATTTTGTGATATAATATATGGTAAATTCTTGATATAAACGAATCGTAACAAATTTATAAAATAATTTTGTCATTACCGTTGATATTCGTAACTTATATTATTGATTTTTACATTTTTATAATTGCATGAATATATATAGTAAAATTGACGTATATTTTTAAGAGTTATTAGAAATATGGGCCGAATATTCACTAAGATTATTTAAATAATTAGAATTCAAGATTTTATTAGTAGTCTAAACATACAGGTTTAAGTATAAAATATCATGAAAGAATTAAGGAAGTTCATCAAAAAATTACTGAAACGTTTTTATGATAAATTTATCAAGGTAAGTGTATAATATATTAAATTTGGTATTATTGTTTACATATATTATTCAAATTTAATGACTTATTTAACTTTGTGCTTAATAGAAAAACTAATTTTTCCTTCTTTGCTGGTAGAACGTGGTATACATTTTAAAACATCATATTTAGCATTAATTAAATGAATTAACAACAATTTGTTGACTGAATTCATTTGTTAAATTCAAAAGCACATAATTAATTTAAATGTCTTGACTTAAATGTATAATGTTAAGTGATATTGTGGAGTGTATTGTAAATATCTAAATAAACTTTAAACTTGTGATTGTTATTTACATGTGTAATTTATGTTACATGACTGACTTGTTTATATATTTGAATTATTTTTTCCTTATTATTTGTTGTTATGAGTACAGTTAATTTTGATGTGCTTTATCCGCCGAATAAACGAATACTTGTTTACTGAAGTTTTTTTTAATAATTATAGTATTATATATAATTATAAATTTTTGTATTAAATGTAAAATATTTGAAAAGGATTGAGAGAGACTCAAATCTATTAAATAATAGTAAAGCATAAGTTTTTAAAGCTCTCTCCTTAATTCTCTGCCTTATCTCTTCTCTCCTTAAAAGTCTCTAGATATTTTATATTAGTTTTTTTATTTTATAGATCTTATTTAGGTTGGAATTTCTGATAGTAGTGGACAAAGATATTTTGTACCATCTCCGCTTAATATTATACACGCTGTAATTTCTAATTCGAACACTATTTCCACAACATTCGGTTTCAACGCATGTATAGAGAATGAAAATATAATTTCATCCAAACCATTTACAATTTAAATCCCCATGATTTTCAGTAAATGACAAAAGTTCAAACCACTCAAAATAAAAGTCGATTGCATTCAAATGATTCACATAATACAAGCTTAATCTTAACATAAGACACCTACATTTAAAATGGTAAAATATAGTTATCATGCATGGCATTATAAAATTCTACATTTAACTTAAAACGCCCATTTTAAAATTAGCACAATTATTTAAAAAACTCACCCCACTTTCTCATATGTTTACATTCCAGTTCATATGTTTAAATTAATTATGCAATTTTAAGTTTAAGATAATAAGATAATGTAATTAAGCGATATTCATTAGTTCGAATGACAATATGAAAAATTTAATAATATATGCCACATTCATATCAGTGAAATATGATAAAATTGCATTTTTATTAAACTAAAGCATGTAAGTCACACGACATACAATATAGCATAAATAATAGGGAACACTCTTTAAATTTTGAAATACCCATACATTTTTTCTCAAAAAACATGCTTTAAAAACACTGTCACTTTTAGTTCCAACCAATCTGTGAATAATTGCAGTCATTTTTGTAAAAAAAAAAAGCATTTGTGCAAAAAAAATAAAAAATGATGTTTATATAGGAGACTAAGTGCAAATTTAATATTTGAAATAAAACATAAAATAAGCAAAAAAAATATCAGAAAAAGTATCAACAATTTTGTCATGTATTACAAAATATGTTTTTTAAAGCAAAAACCTTAATTTAACCTTTTACCAAGCTATCTCAGTTCTCTTCTAATATTTTATATTTGAGAAAGTCTATTTCAACACAAGTTAGTGACACATAATTTAATATACAAATTATGGATCATTGGATCTCCTCTTGAATTCCACCTCTCATGTAAAGATAATCAAATCCCATGATTCACAATTTGTGTACTTAATTTTGTGTCATCAATTTTTGTATAAATAGCCGCTCCTTATATATTTAACTTCATACACTAGAGTTAATCACAAATCTTAAAACTATAATTAAATTTAGTAAACTATTAGTTGTTGATGTGTCAAATAAATCATAAAAATTAAAAATTTCAATACTTGTACAATTTTCATATTAAATAAATGGTATAAAATTCATTTGGATATACAAGTACATTAGTCACATAACATAAATATATATATATATATATAAACAATAACCACAAGTTTAATTTATGATTCATTTGTATCGATCCATTAGTGCATTACACTGCAAAATTCTTATTTTAACTAAAGTGCGTATCTTTTGAAATTTCTACAGTTGCCAAAAAAACCTCCTCAATATCACATTATTTTGTACATTTACATCCATATATTTCAATTAATTACATAGATGTTAATTTTAAATTATTTGAATAAATTTAATTAATAATTGTTCACTAATTTACCTAATAAATTCTTGAATGTAATAATTTCAATATGTACATCATATTCATATTAAAATAAGGGAAAGTCTATCTAGATGCAAAATTTTGGTATAATTGGTGATACTGTTAATCTCCACCATTAGATCACCCTCTGTAGTCTACCTCATCATATAAGGATAAAAAGATCCAGCGGCTTAGATCCCTTGTGTCACCAATATGTCTAATTTTGTGTCCAAATAGCTGCTCTTTTGAAACAAATAGTCAAGTGAAATTTTCACTTAAATATTAAAATATATAATTTAGATATCATAAATAGTATACATGAGTAACATTTACAAAGATAATTTATTACTCATTTATCTGGACAAATTTATCTGCATTGTAAAATTCTATTTTTAACTCTAAATATCAATATTTTGACTATGTGCACTTCATCGACTGTTTACTGATTTTTTATATTTCGATTATGTGTATTTAAATTGCTTATGAAATCTCGAATTTAAAGTATTTTAATAATCTACATATCAGTCGCCAATGTGTTGACTTACATATTAATAAAAATCATAATAAAAAAATTGTGTTCAATTACGTTAATATATAGTCACATGCATACATTTATGTACATAAACAAACAATGATAAAATTAATTTGTAAATAACTATCATCATTTATGTACATAAACAATAAATTCTTCACACATTACATTAAAAAAAAACTATTTTTAACTTCAAATAACTCTACAATAAGGCCTATATAATTTTGTTATGAAATTCTTCTCAATTTATTCGGATTATTTACTCTTAAGATAATATATTTTAACCAATTACATAATTTCATAGCTAACATATTTTTAAAAGAAATAAATAATATTTTTTAATATATCTATAATATTTAAAATATGTTAGATTTAACATATAAACTTGGCCATAGTAATAAGAACAATAAAATTATTTTTTACTTCAAACAAATAAAAGTTACATAATACATACCTTATATAAATAACAACAACAATAATAATTTATAGTTTATTTATTTTGTCAGATTCATCGTATGTTATATAATAAACTTCCAATTTTAACAATAAAATTTTAAATACAATATTTTATAATATTATCGTGTACAACGCATAGGTTACACACTAGTGATTATAGAAAAATTAAAGTGCAGTATTTGAAGCAAAAAAATATATACAATTTTTCATTCTTTAGCATTTTTAAAAAATATTAGTAATCAAATTTATTTAAATTACTTAAATTTTGGGTTTTGCAATTAATTTGGATATGTGAACTTTAATATAAAATATTAGGAGCTAACCATTACTAGTGTGCAAACTTTAAAATGTTCATACCAAAAGGTAATTTGATATGAGGAAATTAGTAAATAAGTGTAAAGTGATAAACTAACTTAGAAATAAAATATGGGTGCAGATCCTCTGGTCCCAATTCCCCTTGGACCTCTGGTCCCATCCAATGAAAACGTCCCAATTTTTTCATTTTGCAGTTTGTTCCCCGTACTCTGATTTATATACAGGTGGTCAAACTGCAAAATGCGACAAAATGGGGCATTTTCATTGGATGGGACTAGAGGTCCAGGGGGATTGGGACCAGAGGATCTGCACCCATAAAATATTCGGAGAAAATTAAAGAGAAGAGAGAACACTTCTAGAATTAATCAGAGAACATGAAATTTTTCTGCTTTACTGTTATTTAATACATTGTCATTGTTATTATTAGTATTGTTGTTATTATTAAATAATAATAGTATTATTAATACGCCCGTTTCAATTTGGATAGATCATAATGGATAAGGTCTTTATTCAAGACATTCAATTAAAGAATGAAAATAAATACAAGTTTTTATGTGTGTATGAATTAAAGGGAAGTTGCCCGTTGTGTGGAGTTTGGGGAAGTAGTGGTATTTGACTCATGTATGAGTATTTGATATTGACTCCTATGTTAGTGTGTTAGTTTACTATGCTATTCACTACTTTGTGGTGTTGTCACGTGGAGTCCGCTGAATTAGTGAATCCACTTTAAAAATCGTCTTTTATAGCCTCGACAAAGGGTCCAACTCTATTTCTCTAAGCTAGGATAGTTGTAATGGTCGCAGTCCACTCTAAAAAACGTCTATGGTCGATGAACCACCTTAAACACTGATAGTAGTAGCTAGACTATCTGTCCATCTTCTGTAATAATGTATTTATTATTTGTTATAATAAAATGTACTACGGACCAATTTAAAAACCGGTTGGTCTTGCCGGGGAAGTTGTATGTTCAAAGATTAGCATTTATTCGCGAAATCCATACAAAATTATTTCAAAAATATATTTTATAATGTGGAAAATAAGCATAAAAACAAACTTTGAAGAAAAATTAAACTGGAAGACATCAACCTTCAATTTTAGGTTGAAAGACAAACTCCAAGAAAAATTAAACAATGCTAAATAAAACAAGCATTTTGTATATTGTAAATCTGAATGTAATGTAAGTTATACCTAGGGCTGTTATGGTAATGATTACCGTTACCGTTTAGCAAATACTGTTACCGTACCCTTTTTTTACTAGCAAGCCATAATTGCTTACCATTACCGATCGACTGGTATACCGAATATTGGTATACCGATAATCTAGTAGCCGACATACTGGTAGTGGTAAAATACCGTTTTCCCATCAAAGTTTTTATCTTGACATGTTTTTGCACACAGTCAGGCCCGACCCTGGCCATAGACGGGCAAGACGGCCGCCTAGGGCCTCGGGATGGGGGAGAGCCTCGATTTTTTTTATATGTATATACTTTGTCAGAACAACAATTACAACTCTTAGCATAACTATTACAGCTGGAGTAGTGGTTCGGTGGTAATGTTATTTGGCTTGCACGTAAAAAACTTGACTTCAAATCTTGGCTGCCCAAGTTTGAAGTTTTACAATTTTCCACCTTGCCATCATTTTGGCCTAGGGCCTCGGGAAGCTCAGGGCTGGCCTTACACACAGAGGCGGAGACACGTCTGGGCCGGGATGGGCACGTGCCCCTCCCAGCAAATTATAAAAGAAGAAAAAAAAGTTTATACGAAATCGCTTTCGGGGAAAAAACGAGAAAACCCTAAGCAGCCGCAGGCCATAGCCTCCAGCTATTAGCGCCTCCAGCTCCCTCTTGATCATTATTCCTTCAAAATTAATTCCTAGTACTTGCACTCTCTCTACAGCAGTTCAGCGATACCCCCTAAATTGGTACGCATTTCTAGGTCTTATTTTAATCATTTCAATGTTCGCCAGTTTACTCTAATTTGTTATCTGCGATTTTGTTTTACTGCAGTTTAGCGAATCGAAATGTATTTAACTTTCGATTTCTCAAGTTCTCTTATGCGAGGAATTGGATTATTTTTGGCTCATGCTTAACTTTCTAACCAACTGAAATCGATTTTCCTTTTATTAATTTGTGAGTATCTTGGTCGAAGTTGTTACTGACAGAAAATGTAAAAGTATTTATTAAAGTTCGCACACAAGTTTTGCTTTTGGATGTAACAACAAGATGGGATATAGATTCATCTCTAGTTTAAGATTGATTGTTCAATCCTTTAGCAAGATGGGGAAAAAAAATCGGGGCCTACCGCCCCCGAACCCCTCTCGATTATTATTATGCCCCTCCCATGATGAATTCCTGGCTACGTCACTGCCTGCACACAGCGCATCTTTATTATATTATATGTAGTGTTAGTTAGTAAAAAAACATAAATGAAAAAGAAATAAGTATACATGGGATTATTTCATCTGTTTATTAAACTAAATTTAATCATTTATTTTGTTTTAAATGTATGTAATAAAGCATATCAGGTGAACATAGATATGTTTTAAATTGATTGACCGTTACTGTCTGTATTGACGAAACGTTACGGATAATTTACCGTTAAAAATGACAAATTTACCGCTACCATACTATTTTAAATGGTATACCGATTTCAATAAAAAATGATTATCGATTGTTTGATAATGGTATGGTAATGGTAAATCTACTGTTACCATAACTGCCCTAGTTATACCTTGCATTTTTGTGTGGTGTAAATATTGAATATATTGCTAGTTATATTCAGTGCCGGCCCTAGCTGGTAGGTTGCCCTAAGCAAGGAAAAAAAATTGAAAACAAATGTGCAGCAACTGAGCATTGAACACTGGTCACACAGACGATAGGCACCACTCTTAACCACCAAACTATTGCTTCCTTTGTATTTCTGTTGTCCTTCCTATTTATCTATTTTCATTATTTATAAAGGTGATTGAGCAACACTGTTGCCCCCATTGCCGCCGCCACCTACGCTATCCTAGGCGAGCGTCTCGCTCGCCTTGCCTCTGGACTGGGCATGGCTATATTTAGCAATTTCCATCAATTTGATTTATTTCAAACTTTATCTTTCAATCTAAAAAAGAAACTTGATGTACCAAGTTTTTTTTTTTTTTTTTTTTGAATCATACTTTTTAGTTACCTCTTTTATCCTTACCTTAGAAATGAATAAATGATATTTAAAAGATTGGTTTGGGTAAATCTAATGACTTTAACACATTTAAGAGCATCTCCAACAAAAAAGTGAATTCAAAATTATAAATACCCCAATTACATTAGGGGATTTTAACGACAAGGAAAAAAGACCATTAAATTTTATCCATAAGGACAACCACCTAATATTTTATCCACAAGGACAATACCCACCAAATATTTTATCCAAAAGGACAAAAAACTGAAAATAAACATTCGGCCGCTGATTTCATCTTCTCCCCTCACGCGCGTATGTCGAAATCACGAAATCATAAATCACGAAATCCAAAATCGCGAAATCAAAAATCGAAGGCAAACATCATTCAAAATAAAAATCGAAATTCGAAATCGAAGCCAAACATCAAGAAATCAAAATCAATTGGAAACAGAAACCCTATAAAAAAAAATACGTCGAACAACAAAAATTCATTGGAAATCCTAATTGAACGGAATAAAAATATGTAGCAGACGACGGAAATCACAATTGAAGAAGTCGAAATTGTTGACACAATTTTTTTAGATTGGAAATGTTTTTTTTTTTTCATTTTACCAGTACAGCAGTTCGTAGGTATCATTTTTGTATTTTTGTAGTTATCGTTTTTCCTATTTTTAACTTTAAAACATAGCATCAGTTTTTAGTTATCATTTTTGTATTTTTGAAGTTATCATTTTTCCTGTTTTAACTTTAAAAACATAGCAGCAGTTTTTAGTTATCATTTTGCTATTTTTGTAGTTATCATTTTTACCGTTTTAACTGTGTTATATGTTTTTTTCCATGAGATTTTGTTGTTGTATTAATTTTCAAGTTATATTGTTGTATCAGCTAAGAAACTAAGTCGAACTTATTTCAATTTAATCAATCAAACTGTGATATTTTTTTTTCTCAATATTTTATCTTCAAAGCATTACATCAGTATTTAGTTATCATTTTTCTAATATTTTAGGTATCATTTTCACTGTTTTAACTATGTTATGTGTTGTTTTCATGTATTTTTATAGCTGTGTTAATTTTGAAGTTATATTGTTGCATCAACTTTTTAACTCAGTCGAATTTATTTAATTTTATACAATCAAACTGTGATGTAAACATTTTTTGCATTAGTTTTTCTTTTAAACATTGATGCAGTTTGTAGGTGTTAGTTTTCTATTTTTTTAAGTATCAGTTTTCATGTTTTAACTGAAAACATTGATGTTGTTTGCTTTGGTAATTGACTTTTTTTGATACACAACTTTAACTCTAACTGATACCGACTGATTAAAAAAAACAATAGCACTCAATTCAATTCAATTATCAAAAAATGAGATTATTCACAATAATACACACTTGTATCATATCATATGATACCTACAACTATACATAACTGATATACTAGGATACATTGTTTTCCTACACAATATAAGTACATACAACACTACTCCACATTCCAAGCATGCATTCAAGCATTTACTTTTACTTGTACTCAATCCAGTCTTGAATTCAAGTAAATTCCAGCAGCATGCAGTATCTGCAAGAATTTCATGCACAATCAAAACTTATATCAACATAATAAAGTAAATTCAGCTACAAAATATAAAACTGATAACTAGAAAAATATGAAAATGATACCTAAAAACTGCTATGATGTAAATTCAGCTACAACATATAAAAATGATAACTGGAAAAATATAAAAATGATACCTAAAAACTGCTATGATGTAAATTCATGTTGAAAATATAAAAATGATACCTAAAAAATATAAAAATGATAACTAAGAACTGCTATGAGGTAAATTCAGCTACAACATATAAAAATGATAACTAGAAAAATAGAAAAATGATACCTAAAAACTGCTATGATTTAAACTCAAATAGAAAAAATAAAAATGATACCCAAAAAAATATAAAAATGATACCTAGAAACTGCTTTGATATTTTGAAGGAAAACTAGTACAAAAAATGTTTACATCCCACTTTGATTGATTAAAACAACATAATTTCGATTGAGTTGCAAATCTAATGCAACAGTACAAGTACAAAACTGATATATCACGAAAATAAATTAACACACAAGCATAACTCTGTAATAACAAGAAAAATGATACCTTAAAAAATGGTAAAATGATACCTACGGACTGCTACTAAATTCACCATCCAAAAAAGTAACTTCTGTCGTTCATCTCTGTCGTTCATCTCTCTCGTTCGATATTCTACGACGAATTCACAAAATCAAAATCACGATATCATCTTTACTGTATATCGAATCAAAATCAAAATCCGCGGCTTTGATTTGTTGTTCGATTGTTGAGATCGATTTCATGCCCTAATTTTTGCTGTTCGATTTATGTTTGAATTTCGACTGTAAAATAGTTGGCGGATTTGATTTCAGTCGATTTCCAGATGAGACGATTTCGTTATTTTTGATTTGCTGAGTTCATGAAAGAAGAAATCGGAGAAGAGAGAAAGGAGCGGAAGAAGAAATCAGAGTAGAGAGAAAGGGACGACGGAAATTTTTAGGGTTATGTTGTCCTTCTGGATAAAATGTTATGCGTGTGTCCTTATGGATAAAATATCAAGGCCGCTTGTCCTAGTAAGTAGTTTCCTGATTACAAAATATAATCGGGTTTCTCTCCAACAATTTTTGTTTAGGCGCATGTTCAACAGACGTCTGAAGCTTAATGGGGCCCAGTCAAAAATTAAAAAACTTCAGGCGCCTGAAGCTTATTTTTTTATTTTTTTTAATATATAGGCGCTGGTTGAACAGCCGTTCCACCTCGGGCGTCTGTTCAACCGGCGCCTCTTCTGATTACGTTTTTATATCCAAAAACACTGAATTTTGGATGGATTCAGAAATCTACATCCTGTTGGAAGCCATTCTGAATGCGATTATTACACATTTGTAATAATAAACCACTCTTGGAGTTGCTCTAGACGCCTATTAATATTTTCATTTGACGACAAACAACTCATCAATAATTTGTCCTCTTATCCATCTCAATTTATAATTTTCTATATATTGCCTTTGCTAACCTGTGATAAGGGGCACAACGTCATTAATTAAGTCCAACGAATTCCGTAAAGGTGGTTTGACGATTAAAGTAAATGTTGTATTATTCTGTTGTAACGCCTTATGTAGAACGTTTTTATAAAGAAACTTCCACACGTTTTATTATTCAAACAGAACGGAGAATTTATGTTCCATCTAGTTTTTTTTTTTTTCTTCTTCCTTCTGTCGTTCCAAAATATTCCAAAGTCTAATTAACCACACCTTGTGTCTCTCCATTCAGTTTATTTATGAAACTTTATCTTCAACCGTATAGATTTTGATATTAATCACACATGATATTTTGTATAATATCTTAAATTAAAGTATAAAAACTAGCAAGTTAAGTTAAAACGATATATTATGTGCAGCATGCTCGCTTTATATATAAACAAATTTACAAAAAAATAGATCAATGTGCATTTATTATCAGTATCGTATCTAATTTTTGTTTAATTTTGTCTTTCATACTATTTTTTTGTAATTTAAAAATACAAGTAAAAAATATTCTAAAATTGAAAATATAATAATTAATCTTCATTGTAGACGGTTACGATAACGATTATAAGAATTTCAAAATGTCAAAAATGATTACTGTTATGGTTAGTGGTAAATATAACGATGACCACGACAAAACACCCCTAAGATTCAACTATTATATTGTATGTAGTATGATACTGATAAGTCAACATTACAAATGTACATGGTGAAACGATTCACTTGCATTTTTTGGTGAAATTTCAGGACTTTGCTTTTGATGGTATGTACCGAAATTAAGATAATATATGTCAACCTCATGGGTATATTTTGATGCTTGTAAAGTAGTTTTCAAATCATGCATCGCCCCAGTTCTAATTTGAAGCCCACCTCCCCTTATCTCAACATGGGCCAAAACAAGTGCTATTACCAATTATAATCATGCTATTAACAAGAATGGATGTTGCTATTTACCCATCTTAAACTATATGTAATCCCGTTTACATAAAAGATGTAATTGATTCTACTTCAACCAGTTCGGTAAAACCAAGTAAAAAGATATACCTCTGTTAAGTTTCAAAATACACAAATACTAAGGTAGTGTGTGATTTAAAGTATATTTTGAATTTTAAGTTTTCAACTTTGATAATAAAACATAAGAAAAATTAAGGGTTGACGAAGGAAGTAAAAGGGCGATGGAGGGGACCATATAAATAAGAGAGGGATGATGGAATGATATATTATCTTTCTTTCATGTGTTAATTCCCAAAATAGGGAAAACAAATAAAAGTTGATTTCTATTTTGTGTGACAATTTTGTTTTCTAAAACGATTATTTTTAGGGTTATACATGTATCGTTTGTATTTCACTATGGGCGAAAACTAAAAACTAAAAAACGTAAACCAAACGACGCCTAAAAGTCTTATAATAAGATTAGTTAATTCCTCTCTAATCATTATAATATATCATTTGCATTTCACTATGGTTGCGGTTTGAGATGTTGACCCAACCGTATTAAACCAGACCGAACCGATTAGTTGCACTACCAATCTTATAATAAGATTATAGTTAATTCCTATCTAATCATTGATTATAACAATGTATATTCTATTTTAGGATAAGTTGTTATATTAATAATAATCGTTATCACAAAGGAGTAAGTTATTGTTTTAGTAAAATAGTTTTTATATCTTTTTTTGGATAAATGTGAGTTATAATATTTCTTGAATTATCTTACTTAATGTTTATGCATTTATTAAAATTGATTTTTGGTTAATGTATTAAAACAATCCCACTTGTCATTAAATGCAAAATTGAAGAATTCATACAGTTAGAAACTTATCTTTCAATTTTGTGTAACATTGTGTGCTTTATTGTTAAGTGACACTGCATGACAAAGTTGTAAATTGATTGTTGATGGACGTATTACTCTTATTTCAAATTTAATGCGGATTCAAATCGGACCGAACCAAAGCCAAACCGTAATATGTTAATACCGAACCATTTAAACGAGTAGTGTAATGGGTTGTATTTTTTATCAACTGTTTTGATGCGATGCGAAAGCGGTTTGAACCCCAAACCACATCAAACCGACCCGCGCCCATCTCTAGAATTTATTGTAATTTCTGCTAATTTTTTATTACGAGGTAATATGCATTATAAAATTAATTTGGTTGAAGATGTATTGCATAAGCTCTGTTTAATTTTGGTGAATAAAAAAATGTCAACAGAATTAAAAAGTTTAATATTTCGTTGTATCCTACTACATTGGAAAGTGGAAACATTTGCATTATTTAATTGTGGGCGAAAGTGGAAGAGCAAAAGTGATGAAGAATAATAAAATATTTAAATTAACAGGTGTAGATGTGTGCGTGCAATCATTTAGAAGGCAGGAAAATAAATGAACGGGAAGTGTAGGAAGGACGCGATCCAGAAATAACATAGAACAAGTAGTTATTTTTTATTTCTATAAAGAGGATCATAGGCTTTTATTGATGGACTAGTTGATTGATTATAAAACTTCATGGCCCAATTGAAGGACCCGGCCCAGTACTATACGAACACAAATATAGTTCCTGTTGGCTGAAACTTCGTCTCTCGCCTTGTAAGGTACTTTTCATATCTGCATCACCAACAGACGCTCTCGTTTCTTTCTTGACTTTTTATCCCAGGGTAATGAGTTCATAATTGATTTCATGTAACGGTTCTCAGTGTTATTCGGATAAACAATATTTTTAATATAGATCTAATCATTTGTATCATTTTAAACACTGAAGCATCTCCAACCCTGAAGTCGACTTCTAAATTCATTTAATATTTGCATTAGAGAAAGTAAACGAAAACCTTAATTGAAGATGTATTTTTGATTTTACATTCAAATTAGTTAAGCATCGTAGATACTGTATTAGTTTTACGGCAAACTAAATTTGTGCGATATGGATAATTTCATTTCATGATTTACTTTGCAGTGTTATCCCAGGATAATTTTGTTATTTGTGAATAAAGATATACTTTTGTCCATTGGTTACTTTATTGGTACTTGCATTAAAAATGCTATTTATTGTTTGTAACATTATATTTAAGCATCATCAATTTAAAATGTGAATGTTACCTCGGGTACTCTTTTGCTGTGTATTATCAATATATTTTCTTTTATATCTTGTTGTTATTGTTGTAAGTGCGGGAATATGCAAGCAAGAATCTAGACACAATACAACGGTAACAAAAAAATTGGTTAGATTAAATCAATAGTTTTAAGTTAAGACGACTTTTATATTTTTTTTATCAAAACCAATCATGTACAAAAATCGAGTAGGAATGTAGACTATGCTCCTGTCATCTTTTATGGATGAGAACAAAGAAATCAAAGATTATATTACCAGTGTAGAAATGGAGGATACTCAAGTTAATAATAAATTTGAAAATGTCAGCGAACACATTGGCAAATGAGCCATACTTATGACTAACCCCTTTACCAATTACCACTTTATCTCCTCTGCTCATTCACAACAATTCAATTTAAAAAAAGAATATTTGTCGAGCATAACGCATCATCGAAGCCCTCTAGTGTCGCACTCGGGTAAAACCCTTGCCATCCAAAATTGCAACCCTCTAAAATTGCCCATCACATATAGCTTTTCCACAACCAAAGCCCTCCAACACCATCGTGGCCCTCCTCAGCCTTGTCGAGCTTAGCCTTGTGGAAGCCCTAACTATAACAACATGTAATTTTTTCTTATTAATCAAACAATTAATTTGAGATTTAAGAAAAAATAAATAACGTAAAGGATGATTTTTAAAGACAAATGAACTAGGTATCAAGACCCATCAATTTGAGATTTAAGAAAACAAACAACGTTTGAAATTGTATCGGGTCTCTCCATCAACTTCAGTAAAAGCTCTATTATCATGTTTGTTAATTCCTGTAGCCTTGGCCCCATTATAGCCACATGCTTAAACTGTAAACTGGATTGATTCCCAGTAACTTACCTTAGTATACCTCTCCTCCTACCAAACTCCTCAGATCTGATTGGCTCCCCCTTATATCTAAGATTGAATCCAGGCTTGCAAGATGGAAAGCAAATTCTTTATCCTCAGCTGGCAGACTCATACTTGTAATATCTGTTCTCTCATCCATGTCGTCGTTTTGGCCAAGGACTGCAAAAGAAGGAAGAATGCTTGCTTCAGTTGTGGAGAGGTTGGACACTTTTCTAAGGAGTGGCCAAAGAAGTAAGGACAAGGTCAAAGGGCAAGAGCTTCTGGAGGGCAAGCGCATGCTCTCGCTATCAGTGCTCCGGATCGAGGTAGGAAAATTTCCGTGGAAGGTTTGATTTCTCTTTCTGATCATCCTATTAGAACTTTTTTTTTATTTTGGCGCTTCGCATTCATTTATGTCTGATTCTGTGGTTGAGTCTCTGCACCTTAGTACTAATAGTATGGTAGTGGATCCCGTTGTTGTCTCAAACCCCATTGGTGGTATGACTCATTTGTCCATGATTTGTCGGAATTTGAGAATATATGTATTAGGCGTCGAGTTTGAGTGCAACGCATATGTGCTCAGTTTTATGGGCTATTGGTTGATTCTATGGATGGATTGGCCAGCTAGTTGTTGTATCAATCCCCATTGATGGTACGACTCATTTGTCCATGATTTGTCGGGGTTTGAGAATATCTGCATTAGTTGTCGAGTTTGAGTGCGACGCATATGTGCTCGGTTTTATGAGCTATTGGTTGATTCTGGGATGGATTGGCCAGCTAGATATGTTGCAATTCTGGATTATGAGAGGAGGGTTGTTAGACTTTTGAATTGCCATGGGAGAACCCTCGAGATTTCTTGTGACCCTAAGGGGTCTGTCATGCTTAGTTTCCTAGAGTCTGTTGACACATCTATCGATGATCTGCGATCTGTACCAGTAATCCGTGAGTATTCTGATGTTTTTGAGGAGGTTCGGGGCTTACCTCCAAGGCGCGAGATCAATTTTCTTATATACTTGGTAGACAATGCAAAGCCAGTTGCATTACCTGTGCGCCATATGGCTCCAGGGGAAAGAAGGGAGCTCAGCAAGCAAGTAGGCGAGCTGCTTGACAAAGGTTTATTAGGCGAAGCATATCTGAATGGGGTGCTCTAGTGGTATTTGCAACTAAGGCGGGTGGTTCACTTCGCTTATGCGTGGATTATAGAGAGTTGAACAAACTCACAAAGAAGAATAGGCACCCACTCCCGAGGATAGATGATCTATTTGACCAGCTCGTTGGTGTATCAGTATTCTCTCAGTTAGACTTGGCCACGAGGTTTCATCAGTTGAGGGTGGCCGAGGACATTATAAACAAGATCGCTTTCAGGACTCTAGATGGTTTCTTTGAATGGCTCGTTATGCCTTTTGGGTTGACGAATGCACCCGCCTATTTTGTTGATCTAATGAGTAGGGTGTTTCGGTAGTTTCTAAATAAGTTCGCTGTGGTCTTTTTTGATGATATCCTGATCTTCTCAAAGAGAGAGAAAGAGCATGCCCAACATTTGAGAGAGGTTTTGAAAACTCTGTGTGCGCATCAGCTTAAGGCGAAATTCTCCAAACTCCATTTTTGGATAAAAGAGGTGAGATTTCTAGGGCATATGGTCTCTAAAGATGGGATAGCCATAGATCCTGCAAAGGTAGTTGCAGTTCAAGATTGGCAAATCCCAAAGAATGCAACGGAAGTGAGAAGCTTTCTTGGATTGGCAGGCTATTATAGGAAGTTCATTAAGGACTTCGCAAATATATCAGCTCCACTCACCAAGCTAACGAAGAAGAATTTGATGTTTTCATGGGATATGGATTGTGATATTGCTTTCCAACAATTGAAGAGGGCTCTGACAACAGCTCCAGTTTTGACCTTGCTCAACAGAAACAAAGTGTTTACAGTTTACACTGATGCATGTGGTATAGGGCTTGGTGCGGTTCTGATGCAAGAGGGAAGGGTAGTATGTTATGGGGGTAGACGGCTAAGGGTTCATGAGAAGAACTACCCTACCCATGACTTAGAGCTAGTTGCTATAGTATTCGCTCGTAAGACGTAGTATCATTATTTGCTTGGAGAGAAGTTCGAGTTGTACACCGATCATAAATCTTTCAAGTACTTGTTCTCGCAGAAGGATCTTAATTTAAGGCAACAAAGGTGGATGGAGTTCCTAGCATCTTATGACTTCGAGACTGCTTATACCCCTGGCAAGCGTAATGCGGTGGCAGACACACTGAGTAGGTAGAGGATTGCCTTAAGTCCTCTGTTTGCGGAAAGGAAAAGCTTGGAGTTTATATCGACTTTTGACTTTGGACTCTCCACCAAGTTTTTTCCTGGCTTATTTGCATCACTAGAGGTGCGACTACTCTTATGGATCAGATAGGAGCTTCGCAGCGAGAGGATCCACAGATTTTAGACATCTTGGATAGACTTAGTAAAGGGGAGACCTTTGGTCACCTAAGTAGATATGCCATAGACGATAAAGGTTGGTTGCGACGAGATGAGAGGCTTTTTGTTCCCCAAATTGGGAGTCCTTTGAAGACATTCTTAGAGGAAGCCCATCCTTCTTGGATGGCTATTCATCCAGTGGCGATAAGATGTATAGGGATATGAAGAGTGTTTTCTTTTGGGTTGGGATGAAGAAAGAAGTGGCGGAGTTTGTTTCTCAATGTTTGGTTTGCCAGCAAGTCAAGGTTGAGCAAAAGAAGCCCGGTAGTTTACTTCATCCTTTGGAGGTCCCACAGTGGAAGTGGGAGAGCGTCTATATGGATTTCATAGATGTTTTGCCTAGATCAAAGAAAGGCAATACCAGTATTTGGGTTGTAGTAGACAGACTTACTAAGAGCGCTCATTTAATTCCTGTTAAGAGTACGAGGACGACAACATAATTGGCAGCAATTTACGTTCGTGAGATAGTCCGTATTCATAGAGTACCTTCCAGCATCGTAAGTGATTATGGCCCCATTTTCACCAGTGAATTTTGGAGGATCTCGCAAGAAGCATTAGGTACACAGTTGTGTTTGAACACCGCTTATCACCTTCAGACAGAATGACAAACAGAAAGGGTGAACAGTGTTCTCGAGGATCTTTTAAGGCTGTGTATCCTAGACTTCGGAGGGACTTGGGAAGAGCACCTTCCTTTAGTAGACTTTGCCTACAACAACAGTTATCAAGCTAGCATTGGTATGACACCCATCGAAGCATTATACAGACGACCCTGTAGATCACCGACTTGTTGGTGGGAATCTATAGAAAAACTACTACTTGGACCAGATATGGTTAGAGAAACATCCGAGAAGATTGATCTTATTAGACGACGAATGAAGATAGCTTAGGATAGGCAGAAGTTCTACGAAGATAGGAGAAGGACCGATATTGAGTTTGAGGTGGGATACATGGTTTCCATTAAAGTGTCACCTTTGAGGAATGTGATTCGCTTTGGATCTATAGGGAAATTGGCAATAAGTTTCGTAGGGCCATTTTCCATAACATAAAGGGTTAGCAAAATGGCCTATACGGTAAAGCTACAAGAAAGACTGTCTAGTGTTCATGATGTTTTCCACATTTCTCATTTACGGAAGTGATTGCATGATACTGCAGAAGTAGTTGAGCCGAGTATACTGGAAGAAGTAGAGGTGGAACGAGAGGCGACAGTTAGGCGAGTTCCTATCCGTATTCTTGGATCAGAAGTTAAGAAGCTACACAACCGAGAAGTCAAGTTAATGTAGGTTCAGTGGGAAGATAACCCAGAGGATGCAACTTAGGAGATGGAAGACAAGATTCGTGCTTCGTACCCTTTTCTTTTCGGGGGTATGTTCTTAACTTCCTTTCCGAAGCTTTTATTTATGCTTGTTTCTATCATTTTAGCTCATCCTATCGATTAAATCTTCTACCTTCAGGTAGTAAACCCATGGATGTAAACATGTGCTTAAGACATGTTATGTTTGATGGATACAAGCGGATGCAAGTGTTTGTTAGTGGTTGCTTGTGGATGCATATACACAAACATTAGGCACTAGATCCGCTCAATCACTCTCATACTGCATATGGACGTGTGTGCATTTTTTTTATGGATGGAAATGGATGTATCATTATATGGATATTGCATTTGGACGGATGATTGCGCACACATATAGAACTTACAAGTTATAACAGGATTATTTGCATACATGTTGGATTCATGGCACTAACATGCATTGCATTAAGCAGGTCGATTGAATTAGTGGACTTCCTGATCTTCGCATTAGTATTGGGATATATACACACACCTTTGCATATTTTCATATAAGCATTAGAAATATTTTAAGGGCAATGGATGCATGTGATTGGTGGATGAGTAGATGGATGTGGAAGTCAGGATATACATTCTTATTAACTTGGAGATTTCAGGGACGAAATCCTTTGAGTAGGGGAGAATGTAACACCCCATATTTTAACAACACTAAAAGACGATAAATTAAAGAATAATTAATTTAATATTCAGAATTAAGTGAAATGGACCGCGTCGTTGCGTTCGTCTCAGAATTCTGGCCAAAATAGACACTTGGTTTGCGTAAAACGGACACCGTATGAAGAAGCTTTTAAGGTTTGAAGTTTGTATACGCATAAGGAGAATATATATGAATATAATATGTCCAGAAAATTCAAAACAGTTAAAAATCGCAGAATTTGGGGAAGCGGAAAAACTCCCGCCTAGGGGTGTCGACCTCTGGGTCGACCTCATAAGGGGGAGGGGGGTCGACCCCCCTGTGGCGTATTTAGGCAGGTTAGGGTTTTGTCTGAGCTATATATATGGCCTCATTTCTCAAGTTTTTCTACACCAAAAATTATGGACGACTAGATCCTGTCTCTGCCCAAATTGAATCTACCTTTTCTTCTTCAGCAATCAACTAGAGTTATTCACTATGACTCAATCCTTCTTCTATTTTTTTCTAGATCCAAACACTGTGAATCTATGTTAATTTTCGATCCAGATAATTAAAAAGTAAATATTGACATGACTAAAATTTGGATCTATGCCTATGACTATGTGAATCATATCAGATCTGCTATAACCTGTTTATCTAAGTTATTCTGACATGACTATGAAACTAGATCTGAACTTATACATATTTATCATGTCAGATTTGTCATTGTTTATAGATCTAATTCACTATTTAGATCACCTCATGCCTTTTTCGATTATGTTCGTGGCTAAATCAGATTTGTTATTAGTTGGATATTCATTGTTTAGATCTCATCATGCCTGTTTATGATGACCCTTTTATGTTAGAATCAGTTCTATTGTCACATATTCAGCACATCTGTCCCTGCCATTATGCCATCATATGTTTATGCCTGTCTCTACCATTATATGTCCACCTTGTTAGTATGATTATTTCTATCCTCTTCCCTCTATCTTTTCCCTTTTTATTTCTATATAGCCAGGCTACCTTTGAGCCTAGGCATGCAGCTGAAATATTCGAACGCGTTAAATTGGGAACGAGGGGAAAACGATAAAATTGGGGCATAACTTGTAATTGGAATTTTAGTCATAATGTGAATGAAATATATGAACATGAATTTGGGGACATAAATCAGCTTGTGATTAAAGACCTTAATTTGGGGTATATGGTTCATTATGAACCTAACTTGGGTAAGGGGCATGAAAACCTATAACGACATAGGAACAATTGGTTAATAATGGAAGTGCCTATTATAGTAATTAGAAACTATAACCGTGCGTAGACACGAGGTAAGATTACACTAGTGGTGGAAGTCTGCCCGGAACCTACCGACATATCCAGCGACCACAAGTGGTGAATCTAATATGAGGGGTCTAAGTGCATAAAAAAGAGACTTGCTAGACACGAGGTTAAGCCCGACTTGTGGAAGAAGTGTGCCCGGAACCGACCAGCATATCAAGCATCCACAAGTGGTAGGCTTTGAAGATTGCGTACGTGCTAGAACAGTACACGCGGATCATGTAATATTGTGTATGACACACAGATAAATAAAGATATTTCCAACAGTTATGAAAGAATATATAAGATGATATAGGTATCAGCTAATCACAGATATGTATAGTAAATGTATAAAAAAATAGAAAAATCACACCAGGGATTTTTATACTAGTTCGGAGCACCGTCCTACGTCCAGTCCCAGACTTCTATCTGTATTTTCACTAACAACCACCTCACTTCACCTGGAGGAACAGGTTTACAACACCCGAGCAGACGAATGGGATTTCACGCCTCTAACAATACCGAGGACTTCAACACGTGCCTCTTACAACACCTAGGACTTTAACTAAGATGAATAAAATTGTTGTTGACAGTATATGTTCTTGAGAACACGAATTTGTCACTTGTAGTACAACCTTCCTATAATCTTATCCTCAAATAGTATATTTGTGTGCATGAAGATTTGAAAGTGGATATCTTATTGAATCAAAAGAATATTATATAGATTCTAGTATTCAAACGATATATTATTGGATATGAGCAATTGAGAGCTTGAGAATATAAAAATGAGATCATGACATTAGAAATAGTAATCAAGTCAAAAATCGTTAAATTGGTTGAATGAAAATGATGATCTCATGGTGTTTATATAGAGAACAAATAGTTGTAACCCTTTATGAAGAGTAACGAACAATAGTCAAGATTATTGGTGAAGAGAAGGAGATTCAACTCTTGATTGAAAACAAGTGTCTTTTTGAAAGGTTGTTTTCTGAAAGAAAACGTTCGACGGGTCAAAAACAACCAGTAGACAAAAATTTGAATATATATAAACATTATGTTCACATGTACACGTTTACTGTGCATTCTGGGTAAAAACGGTCGACAGGTCAAAATAGGGGCGGTTGACTGGTTTAACCCAGGTTGCACAATCAATGTGTGTGTGTGTATATATATATATTCGTATATATATCGATAATTTCGAGGTGTGAGATTATTTGAGGATAGATTTTAACATAAACAATACTAAAAACAACAAATAATCAACCTCTAATTTAGAATACCATGCATAGCTCTTTGTACCTCTTCAAACCAATAAATTTCTTCTTTTTTTCGATCATGGCTTATTTCTTTGTCAGAAATCAAAACTCCATAAATTCTTGACTCAACATTCTCCCCCTTTTTGATTGATGACAACAATGTTCTGAATCTCCCCCTGTATATGATCTCCCCCTGAGATTGTGCCTGTATATGACCATGAACTATATTTCCTGCATAACACTATTAGTACCGATCTCTCTCCCTTTGTCATCGATAAAAAGGAATAAATGATTAAATAAATAAGTGAAGATATTTAAATGATATTATTAGGATATTAAGCAACATAAACGAGTAACATAGATCATGCCAAGAGTCACAAATTAACGTTATACACACCCAAAAGTCTAATACGACTAATACACGACACCATTTAGGTACAAGTGCCAAATCAAGTCTTTAAGCAAAAGATAGACATAGATACATAGTAAGAGAAAAATAGGAAGTGAACTAAGAAGACTCGAGTTGCGACTTCGTCTCATCTTCTTCCACTTCCTCTTCCTCTTCAACAACTATTGTTTTTCCACGACCATGTCCATGGCTAGTTCCCGAGCTCATAGCCTCCTCCTATGATGTCCAAGAAAAAGTAGGAGGGGCTGGACGTTTTCCGAGATCTTGAGCTTGCATGGATGATGATGCACCACACGACATTGCTTCCTATAATGTTCCTAAGAAAGACCTAATCTTGTTGAATTGTTTGTCGATCTTTGTATCCATACGCTTAAGTCTTGATTCGAGTAGAAATTGGTTGCGAGCAATGGTGTCTAGCGATTCCTTTGTCGAGGAAGATGATCTTAGAAGTTTGACTTCCTCAGGTCGTGGCCGAGGTGATTGTTTTGAAGCTTTTTGATGTCCATGTTCTTGCCATTGCACAAAAGACATAATATTGAAGTATGGATCGGAGAGTTTCATCCGTTTAATCGCTGCTTTGTTAAAGACTTTAGGCTTTGAAACAGGAGACTCGGGGGTGTGATGTTACAGTCGAGCAATAGGTGCATGATATATTCATTATAAAACAAATGTGGCCTAGTGCAGTCGTTTACTTGCAAAATCTCATCAAAAATCATACCAATCCAATTGATATGAATATCCTCGTATATTGCATATAATGCCTTGAAGTTCTCTCTATAAACGACATCAAAATTACCTAATTTTGGTAGTAGAGAGTGCATGAGAGTGTGATGAATAATCCTTGCAGTGGGTCGTAAACCTTTGGATTTTTTGCTATCCATATCGTCTTCAATGAATTCATGGCTAATACGATCACGAATATGGATATTGCAAAAGTTGTTTAAGAATTTTTTCACCATTAAAAGGAACTCCAAGAATTCTTGCCATTCTATAACACGAGATAAACATTTCCTTGCCACACACTATAGACCAAAGACATTGTGCAGGATTTTCGGGCTTGTACTTCTCCAAATTCAAGTTAGCGTAGAATAATTTGATCATAATATGGTTTATTTCTACATTATTTTGATCAAAATCAATTAGGGATTCTATATTTGAATTCCTAGCTAAGTTAAGAACACAATATTTGGAGAAATCGGAGAACTTAATGAATGAACCCGGATGAATCGCGAGGTATTTCATATCATTCCATATTTTAACAGCAATTGGATCAACTAGCCACTTCTTGACTGAGAGATCAATTGGTTGGGGTTCATAAGTTGAAGCTTTCTTTGATTTCTTTTGAGGAGGAGCCATTTGATTGATATAGTTGAAAATTTAAAACAATTTGAATTATAGGGTTTTGGAGTTTTTGGAACGGTTGGAGTAAAAGTGAAGAAGTGGAGTGGAGAAATGGTCGTATATGTATATATAAAAACAGGAAAACCCGACACCGGTCGACCGCTCCATTTTCATCGGTCGATCGTTTTTAATCAGAAGATAAACTGGTCGACAGGTCGAATTCTGGCTTGTCGATTGGTTAGTATCTTGGCTGTTTTTCCTGGTTTTTGCTCCATTTCTGATATTTAACGGTCCATATGTCGTAAAAATTACTCAATATATATTAGTACATGAGTGATATAAGAGAATATAACCACGATATAAAACTAATGTGAAGTTGATGAATTTTACGATATAAATCTAATGTGAAGTTGATGAATTGTGATCGGTAGAATCTTCTTTGACGTTGTTAATACGTGGTTTTCATGGTGACTAATTCTCTTTCGCTCCTTCGTTCCTATTATAGTTTCTTTCCCATGAATTCGGTCTCCTAGAAGATGAAGGCATGTTTGGCATAGGCTCGTGTACGTCGTGTTTATTTGAGCCACAAAAGAACATTGCCATTCTTTATAGAAGAGATAGTCAATCTGAGGTCAACTTTTGGTCATAATATATCTGCCTTTGAAGATCAATCTGATATTTCTGGTAATGGTGGATTTCATCGTTCTTTTCTTTGGTACGAAGTGACCAGAATAATACTTTCTTTGACCCTTTCGGAGTTGGCGTAGTGCCGGGGGTACGATTGCTTTGGTGATATCTTGATTTGTGTTCGGGAGTAATGATCTCCTGTCTCAAAATTAGTGATAGATACATGGGACTATTGAGCACATTTGTCACATATGTGTGCCTTTGATTATAGCAGAAAATAGAATATATGAATTATGAACGATTTAGGATCAGCTTGGGAGAGAAAAAAATGGGAATTTATGCTAAGTTCATATAGGATTTTCTATATATATATATAGCCTAATATATATATATATATATATATATATATATATATATATATATATATATAGTTGAGGTCAAGAATTCCCAGAATTACCTTACCATAGGAATTGTCCAAAGCTCATAATCAATTTACCCAAATTAACAATAGCTAATAATAGCTAATATATGTTTGAGTAAATATAATTCAAAAATAAAAAATAACTAATTGACGAGTTCTTTTCTGGAGATAAGACCAAGCTCTCTACGTAAGTTTATAAAATTAGACTCAAGTAGAGGCTTAGTAAAAAAATCTCCGCTTGTTCATTATCAGTTTGGACATACTCGAGACATATATTTCCCTTTTTGATATTGTCTCTTATAAAATGATGACGAATATCAATGTGTTTGGTTCGAGAGTGGTTCGCAGGATTTTTAGATAAATTTATAGTACTGGTGTTATCACAGTATATAATAGAATTTGATAAATGAATATCAAAATCTTGAAGTGCTTGTTGCATATATATTACTTGAGTACAAGAAAGAGCCGCTGATATATATTCAGCTTCATACGTTGATAGTGAAACACAATTTTGTTTCTTACTAAACCAAGAGACAAGTGATTTTCCAATAAAATGGCACGTACTACTTGTACTCTTTCTATCCGTTTGAGAACCTCCGAAATCAGCATCGCTATATGATACTAATTCGAATGGACATTCTTTTGGGTAGAAAAGACCGAAATCTTTAGTATTATTAAGATAATGAATTATACGTTTCACTGCTCGTAGGTGTGATTCCTTTGGATCCGCTTGAAATCGTGCACATAGACAAACACTCATCATTATATCGAGACGACTACCTGTGAGATAAAGAAGAGAACTGATCATGCTTCGATATAGTTTCTGGTCAACACTCTTACCAATTTCATTTATTCAAGATGTGTGGTTGTACTCATGGGAGTAGGTTTACCAGACGTGTTTTCTATCCGAAGCGTTTGATAAGATTTCTGCAGTATTTTTCTTGATTGATAAAAATACCGTTTGGAAGTTGTTTGATTTGAATTCCGAGAAAATATGATAGTTCTCCCATATGAGACATTTCAAATTCTTTGGTCATAATATTTGCAAACTCTTTGCAGATTTTATCGTTTGTCGAACCAAAGATGATGTCGTCTACATATATTTGGATAACTAGAATATCTTTTCGAGAATGTTTGATAAACAAAGTTTGATCGACTTTGCCTATTTGAAATCCTAAATTAATAAGATAGCTACGTAGTCGTTCATACCAAGCACGGGGTGCCTGTTTTAGACCATACAGAGCTTTTTTAAGTTTATACACATAGTCAGGATATTTTTCATGTACGAATAAAGGGGGTTGTTCGACATATACATTCTCTTTGATAAATCCATTGAGGAATGCACTCTTGACATCTATCTGATATAGTTTGAAATTGTGATGATAAGCAAAAGATAATAAGATTCTAGTAGCTTCTAGTCGAGCAACTGGTGCAAATGTTTCTTCATAATCGATACCTTCTTCCAGATTATATCCTTATGCTACTAACCTGGCTTTATTTCTGGTGATATTACCTTGTTCATCAGCCTTATTTTTATAAACCCATTTAGTACCTATAACAGATTGATCAGTTGGTCTTGGAACAAGTTCCCAGACATCATTGCGCTTGAACTGATTTAGTTCTTCCTACATGGCAATGATCCAGTAATCATAGGTAGCAGCCTCTTTTTGGACCCTTTTGTTCGATATTTGAAAGAAACACGACATGATCCATTTGATGGAGTTGACTCCTTGTTCTGACTTGTGATGTTGCTTCCCCAATTATATTTTGAGCCGGATGGTCTCTTAATATTCTTGTTGGAGATCGTAACTCACATGTTTGAGGAATATTTTCAACAACTATTTCAGAGTCAGAATCTATATTTGTGATGATTGGATTATCAGTGACTATAGTTTCGTCATCATCTGATGTATTACGAGGGTGCTGATAGAATTCATCGAATAAGACATGAAGTGATTCTTCAATAGTTTTGGTTCGTTTATTAAATACACGATAGGCCTTGCTCCGTTCCGAATAATCGACAAACATACCTTCATCGGCCTTTGGATCGAATTTGCGGAGCTGTTCTTTCGTGTTTAAGATAAAGCACTTAGAACCAAAGACTTGAAGTGTGAGATATTAGGCTTTCTTATGTTAAATAATACATAAGGTGTATCCTTGGTAATAGGTCGAATGGACACACGATTCAAAACATAACATGTAGTTGCAACGGCTTGTGCCTAGAAATGTTTTGGTAAAGTGGTTCCATTTAATAATGTTTTTGCACATTCTTGTAAGGTCCAGTTTTTCCGTTCTACAATTCCGTTTTGTTGTGGAGTTCTGGGAAATGAAAATTTATGATATATACCTTTCTTTGTGCAAAAATGTTCAAACTCATTATTTTCGAACTCTTCGCTATGATCACTTCTTATATTTTTAACCTTAAGCCCTTTCGATTTCTGAATTCTTTTGACGAAAGATTTGAATTGTTCGAAAGTGTCACTTTTGTTTTTCAGGAAAATAGTCCAGGTGTAACAAGAGTAATCATCAACGATTACAAACACATATCGACTATGGTTTATTGACTGTACCTGAGTTGGTCCGAATAAATCCATATGCAGTAACTCAAGTGGTTGTAATGTTTATATGAATTTCTTGGATTTAAAAGATGATTTAGTCAATTTTCCTAATTAACATGCATCACAAATGTTGTCAACCATAAAGCTCAGTTTGGGTAAACCTCTAATTAGATCGTTTTTGGCCAACTAGTTGATAGTTCTGAAGTTTATATGATAGAAGCGTTTGTGCCATAGCGATGGATCATTATCATTAGCCATAAGACACATATCTGAATTATGATTTATATTCATATTCAGAATATGTATGTTTCTATCTCTATAACCTTCGAAAACTAAATTATGATCTCTATCCAAAAAACTACACTTATTATCTAAAAAGGAAATTGTAAATCCCTTATCGCATAACTGACTAATGCTAGGTAAATTATGTTTCAGATTCCTAACTAGCATTACATTGGTAATAAGAGGTAAGTTAGATGTACCGCAATTGCTCACATCACCTTTGCTGGTGATATAGCCTTTTGAATTATCTCCAAAAGTGACAGAGCCACCATCTGAGTATGCAATATTTGTCAATAAGCTCTTGTCTCTAGTCATGTGCTTCGAGCAACCACTGTCCAATATCCACTTTCCTTTTTTCTTAAGTGGGACCTACAAAGAATAAGATTAACTCCATGGTACCCACTTTTTCATAGGGTCCTAAGAGTTAGGTCTTAGGAGTCCAAACCCATACGGGTCCGGTATCCCCTTTATATAAATAATTAGAATTAAGATGTACAATATTCATGAAATGCCGAATATGTTTGTTCCTAATCAAATTGTTATTTTTTTAGGAACCCATATCTTGATAGTCTTAACATTTTCCTTTTGAAATTTTACAACTAGTTTTAGCTTGGAATATAATAAACTAGGATTTTTCTTAGCTTCATTTTTTTATTACTACATCTTTTTTCTTTCTTTTATAACCGAGATGTTTCTTAGTTTCTTGTTTCTTATATCCCAAACCTTGTTTATTTGAAGCAGAATGTGAACTCTTAATGATTTTTGTCAAATTTTCTCGACCTTTGTTGAAGTTAGAAACATTTTGAGTAATATTATCTAACTTGTTTTGTAAACTAGCTTTTTCCAGGTCCAAAATTTTGACCTTTGCCTTAAGCTCGTGATTTTCAGTAGTAAGAGCATCGTTTTCTTTTTTTGAGTTTTAATCTCTTGACTCAAAAGAGATAATTGAGAGTCAATATTAGATGATGATTCTTGAAGTTTTTCAAGTTCTTCTTCTTATATTTTCTTCTCGTCTTTTAACATATCTCGTTCAAACTATGCTCTACTCAAATTAGCTTTGGTTTCTTTGAATTGTTGTTTCATATCTTTATATTTAACTATCAATTCAGCATTAATATCAAGTACTTAATCAAATGTAGGAATTTGTACCTCATCTTCTACTGCCATGAAACAATCTTTTGCTTGTTCGTTTTCTGTATCACTTTCACATTCCGATGAAGACGAGTCTGAATCATCCCATGTTATGAGAATGCTCGTTTCTTTGATTTGTCCCTTTTCTATTTGAATTTGTCATTTTCTGACTTCTTCTTTTGCTCCGGAAAATCCTTGTGCATGTGCCCTTTTTTGTGGCAGTTGAAACATTCTATAGTGGATGATGATGATTTAATTGATCCAGTTTTCTTTTTGTTATAACAACTGGCTTTTCGTTGTGTCAGGAATTTTTTGAAACCTTTTGCAATGAATGCCAGATCTTCTTCTTTAGATTCTGATTCATCTTCATCTTTTTCAGCATGGAATGCCACATTTTTCTTTTCTTCTTTTTGTTCCTTTCTAGCCTACAAATTAGCTTCATAGGACATTAGATTCCCTATCAATTCATCTGGCTTCATGATAGAAAGGTCACTAGCTTCTTCAATTGCTAATAATTTTCCTTCCCATTCACTAGTCAGAGAATGTAGGACTGTTGAGACAACATCAAAATCAGAATATTTTTGTCCTAATCCAATAAGAGCATGGTGAATAGTTTGAAATCATTAATACATATCATTGATTGTCTCATTTGGCTTCATCTTGAAATTTTGTAACTGATTTTTCAGCATGGCTATTTTGGCTTGTTTTACCTTGTTAGTACCTTCATGAGTGGTTTTCAGCATTTGCCAAATTTGATATGCGGTGGTATAGATACTAACACGGTTATATTCGTTTTGGTCTAATGCACAAAACAACATGTTTATTGCTTTTGCATTTATAGCTTGTTGAGATAGAAGAGCAAGTTGGTATTAAAAGTTAGAAGGCCCAGCCCATTTAATTACTTTAGCCCATTTATTCTTATCCACCACATCATTCCCTTTTCTGTTTTGTTTTCTGTTATAAAACCCAATTTGCTGTATCTTGTACGATTATGAGAAAAATAATGGAATAAAAATGGCGTCTGGATATTTTTAGGTTTACTTTCTCTTCCTAATTTGTTTTCAGTTGTCGTTTTCTCAGTTGGTGTCCATTCTGAATAATCAGTTGTTGGATTCACTATTTTTTTTTGAGTAGCATTCCAGGCATCATAGCTATTTGACTGCATAAAGAATGACATACGTGTTGCCCAATAGCTATAGTTAAGACCATTGAAGAATGGAGGTCTTTGTGTCGATTGACCTTCCGTATAAGTGGTGTTTTGAGTGATAGTGCTGGTACTTGCGTTATTTTCCATATTACTAGAATATATAAAATAACTGTGTTACGGTTATATGATGACCGTGCTCTGATACCAAATGAAGATTGCGTACATGCTAAAACAGTACACATGGATCATGTAATATGGTGTATAACACACAGATAAATAAAGATATTTCCAATGAAAGAATATATAAGATGATATAAATATCAGCTAGTCACAGATATGTATAGTAAATGCAGTAAAAAATAGACAAAATCACACCAGTGATTTTTATATTGGTTCGGAGCACCGTCCTACGTCCAGTCCCAAACTTCTATTTGGATTTTCCTTAACAACCACCTCACTTCACCTGGAGGAACAGGTTTACAACACCCAAGCAGACGAACGGGATTTCACGCCTTTAACAATGCCGAAGACTTCAACACCTGCCTCTTACAACACCGAGGACTTCAACTAAGACGAATAAAATTGTTATTGACAGTATGTGTTCTTGAAAATATGAATTTGTCACTTGTAGTACAACCTTCCTATAATCTTATCCTCAAATAGAATATTTGTGTATATGAAGTTTGGAAGTGGATATCGTATTGAATCAAAAGAATATTATATAGATTCTAGGATTCAAACGATATATTAATGGATATGAGCAATTGAGAGCTTGTGTGACGACCCTCCCTGCACCAACCGACATTTACTCCAAAAGTGCGCTGTACACATGTCCAGTTAGCACGGGACGGTCGTCAGAAGAAAAGGAAGAAGACGAAGAATCAATAAAGAACCTGTAATATGTCTCATATCGCATGGAATAAAATATAATCATAACATATACTTGACACGAAACAGGTGAGACAGTGCATAAGCTGAAAACAAATTATCATAGCAGTGGAAAATCCAAATACAGCTTATGTTCCACAACATCATTATTACAACTTTTAAAACTGTCTCTAAAAGCAAGATAAGGAAGGTACACTACTAATGCCCAAGTAGTGACCACCAACGACACAGGGAGAATATCTATATATATCATACGTGGAAGCCTCCTGCTCGCCTTCAGATCAGCTACTCGTGCATCACCAGCTAACCTGTCTCTAGTCTGCTCGTTTAGGAGCACCCAGAGTAATAAGAAGAGACATAAAACTCTGGGTCAGACAAAAGTCTGGTATGAGCGATAAGCAGCTAAACAGAATAATAACAGGTATACTAAACCATACCTGAACCTGGACCTGCAACCAAAGAGTTAGCACTACATACTGTACAACACTCTAAGGTGCCACTAACATATGGGGTACAAGCATACGGGGGTGGGGGTGTGCATGTCATAGTGATGGCAAATAGTCAAGCATAGCAACTATCCTCACATCTCTCACTCAGTGCGTAAAGCATACGATATCCACCACTTCGATCACCCAACACTTTGCTATGATCACTCTGCCCCATGAAGTCACAACGGCTTCACTGCACTAATCCATAGCCACTAATCCTTCGCTATGTCCACTTTGCCCCATGGAGTCGTACACACCACACTGCACTGGCTCATAGCCTTACTAATCCTTTACTATGTCCACTCTGCCCCATGGAGTCACAATGGCTCCACTGAACTGGCTCATAGTCTTACTACGATCACTTTGACCCTCGAGTCACGGTGATTCTACTGCACTGATACGTAGCCCATCATTCCTTTTCAGTGGTGAATCGAAGTTATGAACGTCGACAACTCCTTAGCACACGTCCCGCAGCAAAGCCCAATCATGAAGTGAACTCATTGGTTCCCAACTGGATCTTGAGTCTAACTTCCATTTGGACTACCTTTGCATCTCGGGTTTTTGGTTATCACCGGATCGTTTCGGATCCCTCTCTTAAGCATCGGTTTGGTTCGGCCTTCAGGTCTCCATCGTCAACACGGTTTGGCTCGTGGCATCCACCTGGTGGCGGTTCGGATCGTCAACTCCCCCAGCGGGTCGGGTCGGGGTCTCCAAGTCCATCTCCATCTATGGGTTCGGGTTAGGGTCCTTCTGGCGGTTCGGGTCGGAGAAAGCGCTCCTCCTGGCCAAGTACAAACGGTTCGTGCTCACCATCCATGAGCGGATCGGGTCGGAGCTCCTTCTCTCGAGTGGTTCGGATCGAGTATGAGAGGCAGTTCACATTTGATGCTCGTGGACCTCACACAGACGGTTCGGTTCGTAGGAGATGGCTTGGTTCGTGATATGGTTCCACGACCCCATAGGGCGATCCGATCCGGCCCTCAATCCCCCATCCGATCTGAATTCCTGCACTTTGTCCAACGAGCTGTTTTACGCCATTCCACGACGTTTTCGACCATTCCATCTATTCTAATCAATCACAAAGCATACCATACAGTCATAGCAACATGTATAATCAGCCACAAACATCAAAACAACAATATGATAGGTTAAAATGGATCAAACATAGCCAAAAACCCATATTTACCCTTAAGCGTGCTTAAGCAAAACTAATGATATGATTAGCAAAACTTAACCAAATCAAACCCAATTTCTAACAGAGGTCTAAAACATTATTTAGGAATTTATAAATATATTTCCAGCATTTATTAATGCATAAATTCGCTAATCTTCACTAATTACCCTTAATTGACCATAATTAGTGAGGAACTATGCGAATCACTCACCTTAGCCACAAAAAAACCCTTGATCTGAAATAAATCTCTGATATGGCGCGAATACCAATGCTAAGCAACAACTCTAATCTTGATTTGGTGAAGATCTCCCTTGATTTGATGTTGCTAAGCTTAATCCTTGATTAGAAAGTGATTTGGAGGTGATTTAGAGGTTAGAGGCCATTTTTAGGGTTTTTAAGAGGTAAGTGGAGGCTAGAAAACTAAAATGGAATGAAACCCTAACTTTTTCAACCTCCCCATAACCCTAATCCCGAAATGGGTTATGGGCCCATTCACTAATCACCCTATTTGGCCCGGTTAAGCAGTTTTTCACCTTCCCAACTTTATTTCAGCCATTTCTCCCAAACGTTAAGTCCGTTTTCCACATGTGACCACTCTACGGAAAGGTAAACCATCATCTGAAGCCAATGGAAGTGGTTTCAGGTCAAAACTCCTTTCCAATCAAAAGTTATGGCCGAAACAAGATCAGCTAGGGGCAAAACGGTCATTTAAAAATGGGAAAAAATCATGAACATGGGAAATGGCCCCAATGGTCGTTTTCCAAAGCCACATGACCCTACGACCTCATATAAGAAAGAAAGAAATATTCTACGATCCTCCGATGCGTAGAATGCAGGTTGTTACATTCTCCCCTCCTTAAGAAATTTCACCCCCGAAATTCCCTAACCAAAACACACAAAGGGTCCCGTATGCCTATCAGCCATAAAACAACAATCAAACATGCAAAACAAGTCTATCCTAGCATGCGGAATAACTAAATTGCAAAGGAAATCTTACCAGGCAAAGAGTTCTGTATACGTCTTCCTAATGCTCTCCTCTGTCTCCCAAGTACAGTCATTCTCATTCTCGCCCCACTGAACCTTGACTAGCTTCACCGCCTTCCTTCGAAGTTGTTTTGTATCGTGCTCGACAATACGAATCGGCTTGCGGTTCCCAATCGCCTCGGGTTCCACTTCGAAGTCCTCTAACTGATCAGGTGAAATAGTCATATCTGGGTCGTGCACGAACCTCCTTAGCTGGGAAACATGAAATACGTTGTGAACTCCCGCCATCTTCTCGGGTAAGTCAACTCTATATGCCAAATTCCTAACTTGTTCGAGAACTGGGAATGGGCCAACAAATCTTGGTGCCAACTTGTCTCTCCTGCGAAATCGTATCACGCTCTTCAACGGAGAAATCTTGACAAACACCAAGTCACCAACGGAGAATTTTAAGTCTCTTCTCCTCTTATCAGCATAACTCTTATGCCTATCCTGGGCAGCCTTCATCCGTTGTTGAATGATCTTAATCTTATCTGAAGTTTCCCTTACCACATCTGGTCCAAGCACAAACTTCTCACCGGTCTCTATCCAACATGATGGTGAGTTGCATGGTCTTCCGTACAAAGCTTCATATGGAGCCATACCGATACTGGATTGGTAGCTATTATTATATGCAAACTCTACTAGATGCAAATGGTCATCCCATGATCCACCAAAATCCAATATACAAGCTCTCAAGAGATCTTCCAATATACGATTCACCCTCTCTGTCTGACCGTCGGTTTGAGGATGATACGCGGTACTGAGATATAATTCCGACCCTAAAGCCTCTTGTAAGCTCTTCCAAAACCCACTAGTAAACAACGGGTCTCGGTCACTCACAATGCTTTTAGGTACTCCATGAAATCTCACTACCCACTTCATATACAGTTCTGCTAACTTAGCTGCTGTTCTGGTTGGTTTGACTAGTATAAATCTTGCACTCTTGGTCAATCGATCCACAATTACCCAAATGCTATCATGTCCCGATTTAGTCCTTGGTAAACCATCAATGAAATCCATCGAGACTTGCTCCCATTTCCATTTGGGAATTTCTAATGGTTGCAACAAACCACTAGGCTTCTTTTGCTCGACTTTAACTTGCTGGCAATTCATGCACTTGGATATAAACTTCCCAACGTCTCTTTTCATCCCTTCCCAATAGTAAGTATGCTTCATGTCTCGATACATCTTATCACCACTGGGGTGTATAGTCAGTTTTGAGTGATGACATTCCCTAAGCACTTCATCTCTCAAACCATTCACGTTGGGTACAACTAGTCTTCCATTCTTTCGAAGCCATCTTTCTCGATCAAGCCCATACAAATTCATCTTCTCACCGTCGATATTCATCTCAAACTTGGAGATGATTTCCAATAGATTAGGATCGTCCGTCTGACTAGAACCAATCCACTCAATCAAAGTGGGTCTGATCGTCAAACTAGCTAACATCTCTGGATCCAATTCGCACTTTGGTCTGAAATCATACCCTGCGATATACTCCAGTTGCTTCCATTCAAGAAACATAGCCCCTAAACTAGCATGTCTCCTACTTAAGGCATCGGCTACCGCATTGCCTTTCCCAGATGTATATGCAATATCAAAATCATAAGAAGCCAAGAACTCTAACCATCTCTGCTGACGGAGATTCAGATCCTTCTGAGAGAAGAGATACTTTAACGATTTATGATCGGTAAACAACTCAAATCTCTCTCCCAAGAGATAATTTCTCCACATCTTCAATGCGAACACGATCACTGCCAGTTCCAAATCATGGGTAGGATACCTTTTCTCATGCGGCTTTAGTTGCCGACTAGCATAAGCTACAACCCCACCTCCTTGCATCAATACAACACCTAGTCCGGTACCACAAGCATCCGTGTATACCATCATCTCTTCATTCCCTTTAGGAATGACTAACACTGGCGCAGACGTCAATTTTTATTTTAGAATCTTGAATGCATTCTCACACACTCCGTCCCAGACGAAGGCTTGATTCTTCTTAGTCAACTGAGTTAACGGTGCTGCTATCTTGGAGAAGTCCTGGATAAACTTATGATAATATCCAGCTAACCCCAAGAAGCTTCTCACGTCTGTTGCATTCTTGGGCGTAGACCAATCCTGTACTGTAGCCACCTTCGCAGGGTCCACGGCAATACCATTCTCTGAAACAACATGGCCCAAGAATCTCACTTCCCTCCTCCAGAAGTGACACTTAGAAAATTTCGCTTTCAATTAGTGTTTTCTCAACTCCTCCATCACTATCCTCAAATGTCCCTTGTGTTCTTCCTCTGTCCTTGAATAAATAAGGATGTCGTCTACGAACACAAGAACAAACTTATTCAACTGATCTCTGATTACCCGATTCATAAGATCCACGAAGTATGTTGGTTCATTGGTCAACCCAAATGGCATGACCAACCACTCATAGAATCCAGACGGCGTCCTAAATGTCGTTTTCGGAACACTCTCAGCCGCTACTCGGAGCTGATGAAATCCTGTCGCGAGGTCCAACTGGGAGAACACTCTTGCTCCTTCCAGTTGATCAAACAAATCATCTATCCGCGGTAGAGGATACTTATTCTTCCTCGTCACCTTATTCAACTCGCGATAGTCCACACACAAACGAAGGGAACCATCTGCCTTAGTGGCAAACACAACTGGTGCTCCCCAATCGGAGACACTTCTTCTAATAAACCCTTTCTTCAAAAGATCGCTTACTTGCACCCCGAGCTCTCGCTGCTCCCTTGGTGCCATACGACGAAGTGGCATCACTATAGGTCTGGCATCTTTCACTAAATCAATATGGAACTCAATCTCTCGGTGTGGTGGAAGTCCGGTCACTTCCTCGAAGACGTCCGGATACTGGCCAACCACGGGCACATCTGACAACTCATTATGCGGGATGTCGAGGGAATTTATAAAACTAGCCACTACCCCATCACTAGGTAGACTACCAAACACTACCCTCCGCCCATCATCCGCCCTAACTGTCACCAAAAAGCCCTCACAGTCTACCACCACCCCGTTTCTTTGGAGCCAATCGACCCCCAATATAATGCCATATCTAGTAAAGCCCAAAACAAAGAAATCACAAACAAACATACATCCATGACTCGATAAGACCAAATTTAGGCAAATCATACTAAGGTTAGTCGAACCACCAATCGGGTTCGTCACAACCAATGGTCTATCGACTATCTCGGGTTCTAGTCCCAACCTATCTACCAGGTCACTAGATATAAAGGAACGGGAAGCCCCAGTATCAAAAAAAACTCGAACAGGTACATCAAGAATAGAAAGCATACCTTGAATGACGACATTCTTTCCTTTCTCTGCCGCAGTTGGGGCATTAGACGAAGAACGAATAGCACTGATAGCATATGCTTTCACAATCTGATTCTCCTTAAGAGGTTGTGGACATTTATCCTTATGATGTCCCACTTGGCCATAGTTGTAGCACTTCCTATCCGCTGGCTTGGCCCGACATTCTTTGGCATAATGGCCCTTCCTACCACAGCTGAAGAACTCAACATCTTTCTTGCTATTTTTCTGGCCATCCTTAGTTTGGTTCTACTTCCTCTTATTCTGAGTGTTATTCTTGCCTCCACCGCCTGCTTGCGGCTTCAGCCCTTCTGCAGATGCAACCTCAGTCTTTGACTTAGGGTAAAGACTCTCTGATCTCAAAGCTTTCCCCACAATCGATTCAAAAGTCTCATCGATGTGGTTGATAAGCCTTTCCCCCAAGTATCCATCCAAACCAGTAATGAACTTCTCATTCTTCTTCTCAGGAGTATCGATAAGGGATAATCCATACTTCGACAAAGTGTCGAACTCAGCAATATAGTCCGAGACTGCCCTACCATTCTGCTTAAGCTCCAAGAACTTCCTAAACAATTCCGACTTCTAAGCAGCTGGGATAAACTTGTCGCTAAATCCAGCCTTAAACTGATCCCAAGTAACCTGATCCTCTGGAGTGGCTGTCTTAATAGCATTCCATCAATTCATCGCTCTCCCTTGTAGCTGACGAGATGTTAGCCTTCTCTTCATCGCATCCTCGATAACCAAGTCGTCGAAGATACGATCACAGCTATCTAAGCAATCCTGAACATCCGTGGCCGACTCCGTTCCGTGGAACGACTTCCCACCAAGGTTAGTGTAATCCTTGCACAGCTTGGCGAAATCGGCCCTAGGCGCCTGCACTACTGGACCACCACCATTACCGGCATTGGAAACTGCTCCATGAACATCCCTAAGCATCTCTCTTATGAAGTCAGTGAACATCATCCTCATGTCAGGAGCATTCCCATTATTGGCCCTTCTACCAGCACCCCTCGTGTCTCGACTCATCATTCAATCTGTAAAGAGAAAACAATTAACTATCTCCATAGTGGTGCTAGTGCAGTATGACTTCATCCTTATACTACTAATAGTATATATATAGCTTTTGAAAACCAAAGTAATCACAAATATGCAATCTCATATACATACTATCTCTCCCTAGTGTCTTTTCCTAGGTTAACTACGCAACCTAAAGCTCTGATACCAAATGTGACGGCCCGCCCTGCACCAACCGACATTTACTCCAAAAATGCGCTGTACACATGTCCAGTTAGCACGGGACCATCGTCAGAAGAAAAGGAAGAAGACGAAGAATCAATAAAGAACCTGTAATATGTCTCACAGCGCATGGAATAAAATATAATCATAACATATACTTGACACGAAACAGGTAAGACAGTGCATAAGCTGAAAACAAACTATCATAGCAGCGGAAAATTCAAATACAGCTTATGTTCCACAACATCATTATTACAACTTTTAAAACTATCTCTAAAAGCAAGATAAGGAAGGTGCACTTCTAATGCCCAAGTAGTGACCACCAACGACACAGGGAGAATATCTATATATATCATACGTGGAAGCCTCCTACTCGCCTCCGGATCAGCTACTCGTGCATCACCAGCTACCTGTCTCTAGTCTGCTCGTTTAGGAGCAACCAGAGTAATAAGAAGAGACATAAAACTCTGGACCAGACAAAAGTCTGGTATGAGCGATAAGCATCTAAACAGAATAATAACAGGTATATTAAACCATACCTGAACCTGGACTTGCAACCAAAGAGTTAGCACTACATACTGTACAACACTCTATGGTGCCACTAACATATGGTGTACAAGCATACGTGGGTGGGGGTGTGCATGTCATAGTGATGGCAAACAGTCAAGCATAGCAACTATCCTCACATCTCTCACTCAGTGCGTAAAGCATACGATATCCACCACTTCGATCACCCAACACTTTGCTATGATCACTCTGCCCCATGAAGTCACAACGGCTTCACTACACTGATCCATAGCCACTAATCCTTCGCTATGTCCACTTTTCCCCATGGAGTCGTACACACCACACTGCATTGGCTCATAGCCTTACTAATCCCTTACTATGTCCACTCTGCCCCATGGAGTAACAATGGCTCCACTGCACTGGCTCATAGTCTTACTACGATCACTTTGCCCCTCGAGTCACAGTGACTCTACTGCACTGATACGTACCCCATCATTCCTTTTCAGTGGTGAATCGAAGTTATGAACGTCGACAACTCCTTAGCAAACATCCCGCAGCAAAGCCCAATCATGAAGTGAACTCATTAGTTCCCAACTGGATCTTGAGCCCTAACTTCCATTTGGACTACCTTTGCATCTCCGGTTTTTGGTCATCACCGGATCGGTTCAGATCCCTCTCTTAAGCATCGGTTCGGTTCGGCCTTCAGGTCTCCATCGTCAACACGGTTTGGCTCGTGGCATCCACCTAGTGGCGGTTCAGATCGTCAACACCCCCAGCGGGTCGGGTCGGGGTCTCCAAGTCCATCTCCATCTATGGGTTCGGGTCGGGGTCCTTCTGGCAGTTCGGGTCGGAGAAAGCGCTCCTCCAGGCTAAGTACAAACGGTTTGTGCTCACCATCCATGAGCGGATCGAGTCGGAGATCCTTCTCTCGAGTGGTTCGGATCGGGTATGAGAGGCAGTTCACATTTGATGCTCGTGGACCTCACACAGACAGTTCGGTTCGGAGGAGATGGCTTGGTTCGTGATATGGTTCCACGACCCCATAGGGCAATCCGATCCGGCCCTCAATCCCCCATCCGATCCGAATTCCTGCACTTTATCCAACGAGCTGTTTTACGCCATTCGACGACGTTTTCGACCATTCCATCTATTCTAATCAATCACAAAGCATACCATACAGTCATAGCAACATGTATAATCAGCCACAAACATCAAAACAACAATATGATAGGTTAAAATGGATCAAACATAGCCAAAAACCCATACTTTCCCTTAAGCATGCTTAAGAAAAACTAATGATATGATTAGCAAAACTTAACCAAATCAAACCCAATTTCTAACAAAGGTCTAAAACATTATTTAAGAATTTATAAATATTTTTCCAGAACTTATTAATGCATAAATTCGCTAATCTTCACTAATTACCCTTAATTGACCATAATTAGTGAGGAACTATGCGAATCACTCACCTTAGCCACAAATAAACCTTAGATCTGAAATAAATCTCTGATATGGCGCGAATATTAATGCTAAACAGCAGCTCTAATCTTGATTTGGTGAAGATCTCCCTTGATTTGATGTTGCTAAGCTTAATCCTTGATTAGAAAGTGATTTGAAGGTGATTTAGAGGTTGGAGGCCATTTTTAGGGTTTTTAAGAGGTATGTGGAGGCTAGAAAACTGAAATGGAATGAAACCCTAACTCTTTTCACCCTACCCATAACCCTAATCCCGAAATGGTTTATGGGCCCATTCACTAATCACCCTATTTGGCCCGGTTAAGCAATTTTTTCACCTTCCAAACCTTATTTCAGCCATTTCTCCCAAACGATAAGTCCGTTTTCCACATGTGACCACTCTACGGAAAGGTAAACCATCATCCGAAGCCATTGGAAGTGGTTTCAGGTCAAAACTCCTTTCCAATCAAAAGTTATGGCTGAAACAAATCAACTAGGGGAAAAACGGTCATTTAAAAGTCGGCAAAAATCATGAACATGAGAAATGGCCCCAATGGTCGTTTCCCAAAGCCACATGACCCTACGACCTCATATAAGAAAGAAATAAATATTCTACGATCCTCCGATGCGTAGAATGCGGGTTGTTACAGCTTGAGAATATAAAAATGAGATCAAGAAATTAGAAATAGTAATCAAGTCAAAAATCGTTAAATTAGTTGAATGAAAATGATGATCTCATGGTGTTTATATAGAGAATAAATAGTTGTAACCCTTTGTGAAGAGAAACAAAAAATAGTCATGATTATTGATGAAGAGTAGGAGATGCAACTCTTGATTGAAAAGAAGTGTCTTCTTGAAAGGTTGTTTTCTGAAAGAAAACGGTCGACGGGTCAAAAACAACCAGTAGACAGAAATTTGAATATATATACGTAATATTCACATGTGCACATTTATTGTGCATTCTTGGTAGAAACGGTCGACAAGTCAAGATAGGGGTGGTCGACCGGCTTTACCCATGTGGCACAATCAATGTGTACATATATATATATATATATTCATATATTTGTCAATAATTTCGAGATGTGAGATTATTTGAGGATAGATTTTAACATAGACAATACTAAAAACACCAAATAATCAACCTCTAATCTAGAATACCATATGTAGCTCTTTGTACCTTTTCAAACCAATAAATACCTTCTTTTTGTTGATCACGACTTATTTCTTTGTGAGAAATCAAAACTCCATAAATTCTTGATTTAACAGGCTTAATGTGGGAGGTCTAACACATTATAACCATAAATAATACGGTAATGAATTGGAATACTTAACTTAGTTGAATCCATAGGGATTGTATGAACATATAATTTGAGTAGGGGTTAACTAAACTTGTTTGAAACAATAGGTGGGTTAAGTAAATCTTGGGTGAGTGGGTAATATTTATATAGATATTGTAACGACCTAAAGGTTTTTGGCCCGAAAAATTGACACAAATACATATTTTGTATCTCATGTCGACCTTACAAACACCGGAACGTTGTTAGAAAAAAGTTAGAGGGTGAGATAAGAGAGAAAAAAATATTAGAGTAGAAGAAGAAGAATTAACACAACACTGAATCAGAGTCTCACATCGAAGCGGAACAAAATATAATATAGAAATAAATATTTATTGAGAGCTTTAAATAAAACTTGTAATCATCAAAGTACATTAACACATCTGGACAGTTATAATAACCTGTCCCCATATACAACATACATCGGAAACACACCATATATATATATATATATAATATGTCTGAACTTCTCCAGCTCGTTTCTGAACTTCGCAGCAATCTGATAACCTAGACATGTACAACCCGGTCTAACCCGAGCCCTAAAAATGCCGGGTCAATCTGGTGAACCAGAGTGAGGAAAAAAACTTGCAAAGTTTTAAGGGAAATCATCCAACTTTATTTTCAAGTTCAAAATCTCTTCGAAAGAAAGGATAATCGTAAGACCAAATCCACACATAAATACGGAAGGTTTTTACCTTACGATAACCCAAAACATTTTTGGAAACAATATATATTCTGATATTATGGTGGTGTCTAAATACAAATAAATATCAATCTAGCAGAATGCTTGCATCTCAAGCTCCACATATATTGTATACAATCAAAACCGTGGGTGTTTATTGGAGATTGGATTATGACTAAGATAAGCTATGGAACCACCTACTGATAGTGTATATCTAAAGGCGAATACACTAGGTTTAATAAGAACGTCTTGCAACCCGGCCCACACATGACTGACCACTCATTTCACTTGAGTGTCTCGAATGTATATCACCAACGGTTGGGATCAACAACCGTTTTCCGAAAGGGACAGCATCGATAGATTAAAGAAGCAAAAAGAATTTCTCTAGATAGGTGATTATACACCCTAATAGGAGCGACCCACATAGCCATTTTGCCTGCTCGATTTTTGTCATTTCCCGGTTGATGAGGCTTGAGGTCAGGATTTAACTTTAGAACATTTGGCCACCATTTATTTTGGATGCCACATCGTTAGATCCGCCAGAAAAATCACTAATTTACGTCCACAAAAATACCCTGGTCGGGAGCGACCCAGCTATGGTACGTTTGAAGAAACCAGTGTATGTGACCCCTTTTAAAATATTCTGTTAGACATCCGTCCATACAAGTCATCCAGGAACAGGATGAACCGAAGGCACCCTCCTACCACATCCTAGGTATCACCCTATAGATCAGTAGGGAGTAGTCCTTGCAATCCGTAGATTCCAATCACGACAGAATCACTGTCGAAATATCTTCGTCCGCTAAACAAGAGAAATTCAAATCAGTAGTTCTTCCACTCATGAAGATCAGCGGTCTTCAATCGCTCCATCTCCAATAATCTTCTTTCACGTATTCGCTGGTCGGAATGGTTTTTGAATATAAATTTGATCCCTGTCTTTCCGTACCAACAATCATATGGGTTAGATTTGATAGTTGGTGATTTAACTATCAAATAAATAATTGTGAGAATAACATGAGTTTTCTAGTTCAGTACAAGCACTATACAGCCTCTTTAATAAAAAACGATCAATGATAGCTAATCTTAAACTCTTAAATATTTCAACATTACAAATACAACTTTTCATTTCTTATTTAACGTAAGGTTATTTCAAACTATTTTACTTTCATATTTAAGAAAATATTCTATAATCATATTCAGTTCTTTATTCTACTATCATTTCAAAACCATTTACTATTTTATTTCTCATTATCCATATTGGGAAAATCAACTCAACTTATCATTCGTAAATTTTAAGTTACGAAACTTCTTTTGATTTCATTACTTGAATACATTAACCCTCTCTTACTCCTTTAGAATAAATCCATTCCCCCAAAATTAACTTTTTCAATTTCCTTCCACCTCAGAAATACCTTTTTAATTTTACATAATCTCTTTTTATTTCCTTTACTTCGGAAATACCATTATATACATGTATATATATAAAATCTCAATTCCTTTTCTCTTCCTTTACTTGGGACGTCTCATTATATATTCTCGAATCTTTTACTTACATTGCATTATTATTTCTCATATGGAAATAATACATTATTTTTACCCACTTTCCCATTACAAACTAATATCACCCTCAGATAATCCCGAAGTCGTTCAAGTTGGGGTATTTATTTATCTCTCAGACCATGATCAACAACGTTCTTATCTTCAGATATACATTAGTTGTAATTCAAAAACCAGTATTTATTCTAATGCCAAATACATCTCATTAAATTACTTTACTTATAATATGTCTTAGAAAAACTTCTTACTTTTTTAAAATCTTCTTCTCGGGTATAACTATTGTTTCTTAATTCATTGATTAATAAATTATTTATGAAATAACACCTTTCCTTTTACTTCTTTAAATGATACATTTTACCACTCATATTTTTGTCAAAAAAATCTTATCACTCCCTTCTTTATCGAATTCACTCTTAACCCTCCCGCTTGAAACCCTTTTTCACCAATTTTACTTAATTCCATCATTAAATAATGTTAATTAACACTTTACACCCCATCCCCTTTTTATCAACTTCGTTTATAAAATTCTGGTTCCATATAAACCTTTTTACTCTCAATTTCATTTTACCTAATTCAAACATTAAGTAAACGTTCATTCAAGCTCTCACATTTGCTTAAAATTCCTTTTCATAACTTTGTTATAAAAATTCATAAATTCCTTTCACAACTCTATTAGATTTCATTACCACTCCAATTAACTTTCATACATGATTATCATTTAAATAGACATCTATTAATTAAATTAATAATTCACTTCACTGCTAACTACCACATAATTGATTAACTTATTTATTTGCTAAATAAATAATAAATTTCTGTTTAAATTATTATTAAAATTAAACCATTATTCGTTAACCCTTCTTGTTAGATTAATTCAAAACAACTTATCTTATAATCAATCCAGTTAAAACGGTTGACTTCGTCAATCCAAAACATGATTACCTCATTAACCAATTCCAAATAATCCTTTATTTAAATTAATCAATAATATAATTAACTTAAATAATTTCCTTTTATTTATCTCTCAAAACGATTATTCAAATATATAACATTAAGTTAATTTCTGCTTATTCACTTATAAATCTGATAAATATCAGAAACTTTCTTTATAAAATCATTTAAAAATCAATTATAAACTTAATTAATAAATGATACATATTTATTTTCTTTTTACATACTTTTATTCAAAAATATAGTTTTAAAAATTCTGTCTTCAGTTATAAAATAAATTTTATAACTTCATTTTGTCGATTTAGCTGATGGTAAAACAATATTTATAAAATGGTTAATTTATAGGCCATATACTGCCAATTACTCAACCAGTAGCACCCATTGGTTTAAACAAAACAAACATTGAATTTTAGGTCAACATTCAATAACCAAATTAACCATCTAATCAAAATAATTCATATGATGATAATATAAACAATATCTAATATATTTGAGGAATCCGATTGGATCCCTCCAACCTGTTCTTTCCTGCGTCGAATATGTTATCTCAATATAATTATTCAGTTCAAATAAATAATGGTCTCATAACAGTCAATACCGACAATTCAATATCAACCAATTTATTTCACACAACCATAACATTCAAACAATTAACCCCGTTTATTTATAAATGTGACAAAAAAGGTAAGTTACCTTAAGTGGGATCGATCGTTAAAATAACGATTTGGGTTTCACTTAAATTAAAAAACGTTTAATTTCATCAGTTCAAGTAATATATGAATATATATCAACAAGCAATCAATCATTAGCAACCATAACACATAAAAATAAAAACCCAACTTATAAAATATAAGTGCGGAGAACTGAGTGAGTTTAACTCACCTTTGATTTGATTCGTCGATAAAACGTTCTAATTTAGTCAAATTTGATAGCATTTAATTTGACCAAAATTTTACAGCTGCTTCCATCACTGACCAGGTCCATGTTGAGGCGCTCGTCGACGGGGTTCCAATGTTTCCAGTTTGATCGAATTCTGATCACCTAATCATTCCGTATTAACACTTCAAGTTTGTAAAAATATTTAAATTATAGAACTGTAATTAATTTTTTTAGTCCTGGGCCTTACTATTTAATTGTCCGGCCCATCCCGAAATTAAACCAAGCCCGCATCAATTTGCTTCACTTAAACTATTGGATCCCCTATTCTCTTCATATCATCCACCGCCACACAAAGATACCAGAAAAAGAAACCCTTCCATGTGGAAATCATCTTCTCTTCCATCCCTATTTCCTTCAGCCCAAATTGAACGCGTCCACGCTTCAGTCCTCCTCTCGCCTTCCTGCTTCTATCGCTCTGCCGAACCCAAATTCCTCGACCTACCCTTAACAAGCTATCGTGCCACTCACAGCCTCATCGATTAACCACAATTCTTCCAGACATGAAGGAGCTCCCTCCACATATCCACTATAGATTTTAGCCAATCCATACCGAGGCTTCTGTTATGAAGACTTGACGGAATCCTAGGTCTTCCGCTTCGAACAACGCATCAGAAAATCCTTCAAAACATGCACAATTGAAGTGTGTGGATCCTCGGATCCAGATAAGTATTTTACTTAATTTTCGATTACTGTATTATTTTAGTTTTGATTTCTAAGTGGTTCGAATTTTTTTTCTTTACCGCTTGTGTTCTGGAAATGAAATGTGGTGCGTGGATGTATATTTATACTCGGAAATGATCCAGATAGGATCAATGTCAATATCAGATTGTAATATCATAGATTTAGGTTTTTAGTTTTGCTTAGTTCTTAGGTGATGCTTCTTTTCATTTCAGCTATGCCATTGATCGAAGTGTTGGTGATGGAAACATTGGTGGTTGCGTGGTCCTTAGCAAAAATGTGAAGACTTTATGTTGCATCTTCATGTACTATTTTCTGCTCAGATATAGGCAACAATTAAGTTGTTCCTATATGGATTAGGTAAAGGTATGAATTGTTTATTTGTATTGTCTTGTTTATCTTGTCTATTGCCTGTTTGTATTATCTTCGCATTGTACTTTATGCATATGTAGCTATTGAATTGTTTCTTTCCTTTGAAGACTTAAACGGTGACATATATATGTAGGATAGAATAGTCCTTGTATAGGTTTGTACATGATTCTTATATCTATAAATATATATTAGCTGTTTCGAAAATCTGTAGATTTGATGGTGTAAATATATATATATTGTTTCCTTTGACTGTTCATCTTTATAGATTTGATGTAGAAGTGTAAAAATTTCACTGTTTCTATATCTGTTCATTTTACTTTTTTTATAGTTGTTCATTTTACTGTCCATTTGAAATACTATACTCGTTTTATTAGGCTAAACTTTGAGCCATGTTCATTTGAAAGTTCAAATCATGTGAAACATTTTTCCTTTGAAATATATAGGTGATTTGGTGACCTGCCATTTGTTTTCTTGCATCAGACTTGAAATATATAGGTGATTATAAATATTAACTCTTTGATTATTAATTTAAAATTCCATGTGCTATCTATAGGTCAGGTCGGCTATGTATTGTTGTTAAAGTTGCTGTATTGACACAAGTGCATAGGAATTCTTTGTTGTTGGAAGAGACAGGACAGAGACATCAAAGGCAGTATCAGAGTGCGCTTGTACTTCATAGGTTGTTTGTATGCATGCATAGGTCTGTGCAAATTGTAAATTTTGAGAAGATTTGGTACATGTATATTTGTAAAGTGTAATTTTTATGTTATTGATGTGTTTAGTTGTAAAGAAATAAAAGAGTGAGGAAACGTTGTATTGACAGTAGAAAGAATAAATGGATACAACATTTTGATTTATTTATATGTGTGGTAGTCTTTTAAAGTAGTTCAAGTGTTGTCATATGCACCTTGTCTCTAATTGTTTTTTTAGCTGCTTATATTTATATATACTGTTATATAAGGTCTGTGCAAATGTTTTGTTTGTTGTATGGTATTTATGTATTCGCTGTCTGTGGGTCAAATTATCTCGTAATTTCGTCGTTTATTCACAGAAATTCGACTTATATTGGCTTTCAAATATTCAATTAAAGTTTAAAACTTAATATTACAACTATCGCGTTGTTTTCGAGCTCATTATAAATAAAAATATAAATTATACGTTCAGAAGCCGTTTTAATAAACGAAATAAATATTATAAATCCATCTAAAATTCCAATTCACTATTAAATATCAAAAAATATATAAAATACTTGACTACCAAAAGTATGGGATGTTACATTCTTCTCCCCTTAAAAAAATTTCGTCCTCGAAATTGCTAAGGTAAGAAAATGCTACGAACACATTTATTTTCATAGTCTAATTTATAATAAATCGAAAACCAATTTATTACTATAAATAAAATCTTCCAAAAATATCGAAAAAAATTCTAACACTTTAAATCCCGGAAAAAAATTCGGTAGAGTCTCCCCTGTATGGAGGGGCTTCAGCAATATCGCAGGAACAAATAACATATCACACGGTCGGAAAACAAAACCCAAAAACCAAAATTTATATGTTTGCGTAGGCTTACCTTTTACGAGAGCCGTTGAGCATACTACTCAATTTACGTGCAATCTACGTAACCAAAATCAATTCTTATTGTCATCTGACACCTGTACTTAACTCAGTTCAACATATAAGGAATAAATATTTGAAATGTTTAAATAATATCTCATTAACCAATAAGCACAACTAATTCACAAAATCAAATATGAGCAACAATTTATTTGCTAATTTGGGTTTATATCCTTAATTTCAATTCACAAGAAGTTTTATTCCAGATTTATTGTGCTGGAATCTATCTTCAATTTATCCAACTTCTATTTTAAACCGTTGGTGAATTTTATCCAATTAATCTAACAAACAGTCAACAATCAATCAACAATCAACGAAAAACCAATTTAAACAAATCAGTTGAATTTACATTCAATATAAACATTTATTTTGGTTTCACATATTCGGGCATCAATCGATTAATCTACGATTGATTTCTATTTAATTATTGTTCATTAAATCTCCAAATTCAAATCAACTTTAATTAATTTCAACTTTATTTCTTAATCTAATTCTAATATCATTATTAATTATTAATTCGACTTCACTTAACCCAGTTAAGTTCCAATTCAAACCATTCAAATCAATCAACACACAATATCTCAATGATTCCATACAATTATTTCTTTTCTATACAAAAATATATTTTGGGTAAAATTATTTCATTTACCCTCTTTACAAAACAATATTGTATCCATTATCAGTTCAATGTTGTCAACACTTGGACCGATCGATCAACACAATACAAAACATTCGTATGTAAAATTTACAAATACGCTTTCATATATATATATATATATATATATATATATATATATACACACTCAAACTCAATCTAGGGCGTTACTAACCCCATTTCTATTGAGTTATGCCACAGAGCCAAGGTTATTACTAAACTAATAGCTCTGATACCATTGTTTTTTGGCCTCGAAAATCGACACAAATACATATACTATATCTCATGCCGACCTTCCAAACACTGGAACGTTATTAGAAAGAAGTTAGAGGGTGAGATAAGAGAGAAAGAAATATTAGAGTAGAAGAAGAAAAATTTACACAACACAGAATCAGAGTCTCACATCGAAGCTGAACAAAATAGAATACATAAATAAATCTTTATTGAGAGCTTTAAATAAAATTTACAATCATCAGAGTACATTAACACATCTGGACAGTTATAATAACCTGTCCTCATGTACAACATACAGCAGAAGCACACTATATATATATAATACTTCTGAACTTCTCCAGCTCATTTCTGAACTTCGCAGCAATTCGATAACCTGGACATGTACAACCTGGTCTAACCCGAGCATTACAAATACCGGACCAGTCTGGTGAACCAGAGTGAGGAAAAAACTCGCAAAGTTTTAAAGGAAATCATCCAACTTGATTTTAAAATTCAAAATCTCTTCGAAAGAAAAGGATAATCGTAAGACCAAATCCACACATAAATACGGACGGTTTTACCTTACGATAACCCAAAACATTTTTGGTAACAATATATATTCTGATATTATGAATGTGTCTAAATACAAATAAATATCAATCTAGCAGAACGCTTGCATCTCACGCTCCACATATATTGTATACAACCAAATCGCGGGTGCTTATTGGAGATTGGATTCGACTATGACAAGGTATGGAGCCACCTACCAATAGTGTATCTCTAAAGGCGAATACACTGGGCTCAACAAGAACGTCTTGCAACCCGGCCCGCACATAACCGACCACTCATTTCGCTTGAGTAAATCGAATGTATATCACCAACGGTTGGGATCAACAACCGTTTCCCGAAAGGGACAACATCGATAGATTAAAGAAGCAAAAAGAATTTCAACAGATATGTGATTATACACACTGATGGGGAGACCCACATAGCCATGTTGCCTACCCGATTTTTGTCATTTCCCAGTTGATGAGGCTTGAGGTCAGGATTTAACTTTAGAACATCTGGCCACCATTTACTTTGGATGCTACATCGTCAGATCTGCCAGAAAAATCACTAATTGACGTCCACAAAAATACCCTGGTCTGGAGCGACCCAACTATGGTATGTTTGAAGAAACCAACGTAGGCAACCCCTTTGGAAATACTCTATCAGACATCCGTCCATATAAGTCATCCAGGAACAGGATGATCCGAAGGCACCCTCCTACCACATCCTAGGTATTACCTTATAGATCAGTAGCGAGTAGTCCTTGCAATCCGTATATTCCAATCACGACAGAATCACTGTCGAAATATATCCGGCCGCTAAATCAAAGAAATTCAAATCAGTAGTTCTTTCGCTCCTGAAGATCTATGGCCTTCAATCGCTCCATCTTCAATAATTTTCTTTCAAGTATTCGCTGGTCGGAATGGTTTTCGAATATAAATTCGATCTCGGTCTTTCCGTACCAACAATCGTATGGGTCAGATTTGATAGTTGGTGATTTAACTATCAAATAAATAATTGTGAGAATAACATGAGTTTACTAGTTCAGTACAAGCACTTTATGGCCTCTTTAATTAAAAACGATCAACGATAGCTAATCTTAAACTCTTAAATATTTCAACATTACAAATACAACTTTTCATTTCTTATTTAACGTAAGGTTATTTCAAACTATTTTACTTTCATATTTAAGAAAATATTCTATAATCATATTCAGTTCTTTATTCTACTATCATTTCAAAACCATTTACTATTTTATTTCTCATTATATTGGGAAAATCAACTTAAACTATCATTCGTAAATTTTAAGTTACGAAACTTCTTTTGATTTCATTACTTGAATACATTAACCCTCCTTTATTCCTTTAGAATAAATCCATTCCCCAAAAATTAACTTTTCCAATTTCCTTCCACCTCGAAAACACCATTTTAATTGCACATAATCGCTTTTTATTTCCATTACTCCAGAAATACCATTATATACATGTATATATAAAATCTCAAATCCTTTTCCCTTCCGTTACTTGGGACGTCTCATTATATATTCTCGACTCTTTTACTTACATTGCATTATTATTTCTCATATGGAAATAATACATTATTTTTACCCACTTTCCCATTACAAACTAAGATCACCCTCAGATAATCCCGAAGTCGTTCAAGTTGGGGTATTTATTTATCTCTCAGACCTTGATCAAAAACGTTCTTATCTTCAGATAGACATCAGTTGTAATTCAAAAACCAACATTTATTCTAATACCAAATACATCTCATTTAATTACTTTACTTATAGTATGTCTTATAAAAACTTCTTACTTTTTGAAAATCTTCTTCTCGAGTATAACTATTGTTTCTTAATTCATTGATTAAGAAATAATTTATAAAATATCACCTTTCCTTTTACTTCTTTAAACGATATATTTTACCACTCGGATTTTTGTCAAAAAAAATCCTATCGCTCCCTTCTTTATCGAATTCACTTTTAACCCTCCCACTTGAAATCTTTTTTCGCCAATTTTATTTAATCCCATCATTAAATAACGTTTATTAACACTTTACACCTCATCCCCTTTTTATTAACTTCATTTATAAAATTCTGGTTCCATATAAACCTTTTTACTCTCAATTTCCTTTTACCTAATTCAAACATTAAGTAAACGTTCATTCAAGCTCTTACATTTGCTTAAAATTCCTTTTCATAACTTTGTTATAAAAATTCGGGTTTTAATATAAAACCTATTCATTAATTCCTTTCACAACTCAATTAGATTTCATTACCACTCTGATTAACTTTCATAGATGATTATCATTTAAATAGACATCTACTAATTAAATTAATAGTTCACTTCATCTTTAACTACCACATAATTGATTAACTTGTTTATTTTCTAAAAAAAAAATAATTTTGTGTTTAAAATCTTATTAAAATTAAACCATTATTCGTTAACCCATCTTGTTTGATTAATTCAAAACAACTGATCTTATAATCAATCGAGTTAAAACGATTGACTTCGTCAATCCAAAACATGATTACCTCATTAACCAATTCCAAATAATCCTTTATTTAAATTAATTAATAGTATAATTAATTTAAATAATTTCCTTTTATTTATCTCTCAAAATGATTATTTAAATTTACAATGTTAAGATAATTTCTGCTTATTTACTTATAAATCTGATAAATATCAGAAAACTATCTTTATAAAATCATTTAAAAATCAAATATAAACTTAATTAATAAATGACAAATTTTCTTTTTACAAACTTTTATTCAAAAATAAAGATTTAAAAATTCCGTCTTTAGTTATAAAGTAAATTTTATAACTTCATTTTGTCGATTTAACTGATGGTAAAACGATATTTATAAAACGGTTAATTTATAGGCCATTTGCTGCCAATTAATCAACTACTAGTACCCATTGGTTTAAACAAAACAAATATTGAATTTTATGTCAACATTCAATAACCAAATCAACCATCTAATCTAAACAATTTATATGATGATAATATAAACAATATCTAATATATTTGAGGAATCCGACTGGATCCCTCCAACCTGTTCCTCCCTGCATCAAATATGTTATCTCAATATAATAGTTCAAATCCAATAAGTAATGGTCTCATAACAGTCAATACCGACAATTCAATATCAACCAATTTATTTCACACAATCATAACAATTCAAACGATTAACCCCGTTTATTTATAAACATGACCAATAAGGTAAGTTACCTTAATTGGGACCAATCATTAAAATAATAATTTGGGTTTCACTGAAATTAAATGACGTTTAATTTCATCGGTTCAAGCAATATATGAATATATATATATCAACAACCAGTCAATCATTAGTAACCATAGCACACAAAAGTAAAAACTCAACTTATAAAATATAAGTAGGGAGAACTGAGTGAGTTTAACTCACTTTTGATTCGATTCGTTGATAAAAAGTTCTGATTTAGTCAAATTAGGCAGTGTTTAATTTGACCAAAATTTTACAGCTGCTTCCATCATTGACCGGGTCCATGTTGAGGCGCTCGTCGATGGGGTTCCAATGCTTCCAGTTTGATCGAATTATGATCACGTAATCATTCTGTATTAACACTTCAAGTTTGTAAAAATATTTAAATTATAAAACTATAATTAGATTTTTTTAGTCTTGGGCCTTACTATTTAATTGTCCAGCCCAACCCGAAATTAAACCAGGCCCGCATCCATTTGCTTCACTTAAACTATCAGATCCCCGCTTCTCTTCATATCATCTGCCGCCACACAAAAATACTCGAAAAAGAAACCCTTCCATGCGGAAATCATCTTCTCTTCCATCCCTGTTTCCTTCAGCCCAAATCGAATGCGTCCACGCTTCAGTCCTCCTCTCGCCTTCCTGCTTCTATCGCTCCGCCGAACCCAAATTCCTTGACCCACCCTTAACAACCTATCGTGCCACTTACAGCCTCATCGATTAACCACAATTTTTCTAGAAATGAAGGAGCTCCCTCCACATATCCCTACAGATTTTAGCCAATCCAAACCGAGACTTCTGTCATGAAGATTTGATCGAAACCTAGGTCTTCCGCTTCGAACAACGCATCAGAAAATCCATCATAACATGCAGAATTGTAGTGTGTGGATCCTCGAATCCAGATAAGTATTTTACTTAATTTTCGATTACTATATTATTTCAGTTTTGATTTCTAAGTGGTTCGAACTATTTTTCTTTACTGCTTGTGTTCTGCAAATGAAATGTGGTACGTGGATGTATATTTATACTAGTAAATGATCCAAATAGGATCAATGTCAATATCAGATTGTAATATCATAGATTTAGGTTTTTAGTTGTGCCTATTTCTTAGGTAATGCTTCTTTTCATTTCAGCTATGCCATGTGATCGAACTATTGGTGAGGGAACATTGATGGCTGCGTGGTCCTTAGCAAAAATGTGAAGACTTTATGTTGCATCTTCGTATACTATTTTATGCTCAGATATAGGCAACAATTGAGTTGTTCCTATGTGGATTAGGTAAAGCTATGAATTGTTTATTTGTACTGTCATGTTTACCTTGTCTATAGCCTGTTTGTATTGTCTTCGCATTGTACTTTATGCATATGTTGTTATTGAATTGTTTCTTTCCTTTGAAGATTTGAACAGTGACATGTATATGTAGGATAGAGTAGCCCTTATATAGGTTTATGCATGATTCTTATATATATAAATATATATTAGCTGTTTCGAAAATCTGTATATATATATATATATATATATATATTGTTTCCTTCGGCTGTTCATCTTTATAGATTTGATGCAGAAGTGTATAAATTTCACTGTTTCTATATCTGTACATTTTACTATTTTTATAGCTATTCATTTTACTGTCCATTTGAAATACTATACTCGTTTTATAGGCTAAACTTTGAGCCTTGTTCATTTGAAAGTTCAAATCATATGAAACATTTTTCCTTTGAAATATATAGGTGATTTGGTAACCTGCCATTTGTTTTCTTGCATCAGACTTGAAATATATAGGTGATTATAAATATTAACTCTTTGGTTATAAATATAAATTTCCATGTGCCATCTATTGGTCAGGTCGGCTATGTATTGTTGTTGGAGTTGCTGCGTTGACACAAGTGCATTGGAATTCTTTGTTGCTGGAGGAGACAGTACAGAGACATCAAAGGCAATAGCAGGGTGCGCTTGTACTTCATAGGTTGTTTGTATTCATGCATAGGTCTGTGCAAATTGTAAATTTTTAAAAGATTTGGTACATGTATATTTGTAAAGTGTAATTTTTATGTTACTGATGTGTTTAGTTGTAAAGAAATAAAAGAGTGAGGAAACGTTGTATTGACAGTAGAAAGAATAAATGGATACAACATTTTGATTTATTTATATGTGTGGTGGTCTTTTAAACTAGTTCCAGTGTTGTCATATGCACCTTGTCTCTAATTGTTTTTTTTAGCTGCTTATATTTATATATACTGTTGTATAAGGTCTGTGCAAATGTTTTGTTTGTTGTATGGTATTTATGTGTTCGCTGTCTATGGGTCAAATTATCTCGTAATTTCATTGTTTATTCACAGAAATTCGACTTATATTGGATTTTAAATATTCAATTAAAGTTTAAAACTTAATATTACAACTATTGCGTTGTTTTCAAGCTCGTTATAAATAAAAATATAAATTATACGTTCAGCAGCCGTTTTAATAAACAAAATAAATATTATAAATCCATCTAAAATTACAATTCACTATTAAATATCAAAAAATATATAAAATACTTGACTACTAAAAGTATGGGATGTTATAGATATAGGCCTACAAACTTATGTAGGGTTATACAATCTTTTACATTGTTATGGCATAACATGTGGAAAACCTAACGGGGATGCAAGCGTAGGTGGAAGCCAGTATCATCTTGTGTGTGGGAACCGTTTCAGTCAGTAACCCACATATAGGTATCAAACGAGTACTCCGAACTAGGTTGGAGTCAGGGTACGCTTATTGGGCTGATTGTAAGAGATCTAAACGTGGGGGATGGTGTTGGCGTCGCATTCCGACGGGGTCATGTGCGTGCATGGGTCCGGCAGAGGAGGTTCAGACGCCGTGACACCTGTATATGTGGTTTTGCAGATCCTGAAAACGAAGGGTTGCTACCTTAGAAGTGATACACCCTACCGTGGGGCCAACATAGGGTATCCACGGAGTAGGGAGCAGATCGATTACGGTAGTAAATAGGGTACATTTAGACTTCGGTATGTTGGGAAGCCCGTTAATAGCCTTAGGGGTAACTTCGGTATGTTGGGCTGCTTGTTGATTGTATGGGGTGAAAACCTCTTACTGGAAGCACACTTAAGTGTACCAACTTATACTTGTTGGGGATCATCTGGTTAATGAGACACTAGTATTGGTGCAGAGAAATCATTAGAGAAGCGTAGTATACATTATCATGTTTGTCCTGTTTACCTTGTCATACCTGCCTTTTATGATGTTATCTCTCTTATCCACTTTGCATGCCTGTCATGATACTTTTACTTATTTATATGTTAAAAGTAACTGGACTCACCAGACTTTAAGTTTAACCCATTTTGTTCCCTCTTCTTTCTCCTCCGTTCCCCCAGATTCTCAAGGTGGGAATACTCAAGCTTGACCAGGATTCTGCTTTCATCTGCTTGGAGTTGCTTAGATGTATTGCTCGAGCTCTTATCCATTCTACTTGGCTATGTTTTTGTTTGGGGAATTATGCTTCTTTTACTATTGTACTATGATATTTTAAGTATAAGACAGAAATTTTAAGATGATGTACTGGATTTATGTATTTTTAGACTTATGATGTTTTGAACCATGAAGTTATTCTTTATGATTAATAATTTTTTTAATTCCACTACTATTTTATATCTGTCTTGTAATGTTTCTGTTTACCAATAACGCTTCACGAAACTTAATTCATTCTCTTAATGGGTGACATTAACGGATGTGGGGTGTCAAAAGATGAATTTGATTGAAAATAAGAACATAATAGATTAGAAATAATAGCAATACACAAATATTCCACCCAACCACCCTCTTTATTGATTCACCAAAAGCGTTTTTTTTACACTCAATGGATCAAAACAAAATATAAACAAAATACAATTGAATCAATAACCTTATTGAGAAAGGGAAAGAATATATAGATGACTACAAATATTTTCGGAGAAGAAGTGTGATGAAGTATGATGGAAAACCTATGACTCATGTTACTTCCAAAATTAATACCGAGAGAAGCTGACGGTGAAGGAGTATCAGACCGTCACCAGCAAAAGAGAATAGTCGAAGAGCAAAAGGGCCAGGTAGAGGATAAAAGAGGAGCATAAGAGAGACATCCAGAATAACAAGTAACCGACACCATCACTAAAGAACAGAACTCAAAACCAATACAAAGAAAGGATACCGGTAGGTTGGTTCTGGCACGAAAGACAGCAAATGAAAGATCATCCGAACAAAAAGTTGATGAAGAGAAAGGCCAAGAAACCAACAATCCGAGACCCACAAGGGCGAAAGGGCTAGCAGAATTAATATACTTAATGTCGATACAAAAGGAGACGGAAGCACTAAGAGGATAGAGCCCAAAACATGGGGAATTTATCCCGGAGCTGACTACCGAAACCTTAATTTAGTGATCGTCAAGAGGCAAACTTTAGTAGACAACTAGCGAGGCACCAGACGCACCCCTCCGAATGACTGACACCCTTAAGGTAGTGAGTAAAGACCGAAAAGCGACCGAGAGCCAAAGCCTCCAGAACCAAAGGGAAAAGTGGACGAGAGCCAAAGCCTCCGAAACCAAAGGGAAAAGCGGCCGACAGGAGCCTTTGCCGACCTAATAACAGAAGGGCCCCCGATTTGTCTATAAATAAAACCCTAGGGGGTCTCATTTTTCTCAATCTTGTTCACTTTCTTTCTGGAGCAAGCCCTAGTTTCCAAATTGAATTAGGGATTTCTTCAACTCTTGTAATATATCTACAATTAATAAAAAAGAGAAGTCCAAGACTTAAGCGTTTCTCAATTTGATAATCATATTGTGTTTATAATGATAAGGCAGGGAGTTAACGCTAATCTTTCTTATGAAAGGGTTAATCGCAACTCTTTCGTAAGAGGGAAGGTCCTAGGTAAAACAAAGGCTTTTCCCCTTTCGAACGGTCATTATGTGACTTAGCTCTTTCATAACAAGCCTAATGCATCCCAACCTTGGAAGTGAGCTTGTGGCTTGATAACTGACATAACCAAGGCCTTTCCAAGGCTGGTTCGATATGGAAGTATCATATAAGTCAATAAGTGCCACGACATGTAAATAACCCAAGCATTGTAAGGCATTATCATGTTTCCTCTTAGCACAATGTATATTATTTTATCCTGGATCTAAAGGTGGCTACTGCATAAGGTTTCATTCTTATTTAACTGGAAAAAACCTTTCTCCAAGGTTATCATTGACTTCGTAATCTTGTAAGCGTGATACTCACCCTATGAGGGAAGAGTAACTAATCTTTGAACTTAAGGTCTTGATGCCTAGGAAATGGTGGAACTAGTTAAAGAGCGCTGATTCAATGCTGCATTTCAGTGACCTTTAGATCACTCTTGCGTCAAACTACTAAGTATATGCATTGCTCATCCTAGTTCGGGTGTTAACAAAAAATATCGTTAACATTTTGACGCTAAAAGGAGGGCCTGAACCTGTGACTTCGTATTTACCCTGCTAAAAATTAATTTGATAAACTTATTTCTCCATGGCCGGGGAAGATGAAATCAAAAAGATTGGAGGAGAAAAATAAGGAACCATGTCCTAATGCAACCCTTGAAAGAAACATGGATCCTACGTTCAACCTAAACAATAATGAAGAAGGAACAACTTCCAACCCAGTTTAACCATCAAATCCAAATTCCATGGAGGAAAATGTCGCTAAAAGCATGGTCTTGGAAAAATAGATCCAGGAAATGCAAGCTCAGATAAACGCTAATCAAGCGCATAAATCTTCAAAGCTCACTAAGTATAGCTAAAGGGAGTGGATGAGTCTCCAAAGAGAAAGGCTCCCGTCCAACACTCTAAAACAAAGAAAAGATCAAGACAACTTACTCTAAGAAGAAAAGATTCATTTTAACAGGGATAGATCATCAAGGAAATCAATGTGAATAGGAGCAACTAGGAGCTCTACTTCTAAAGGTTATGACCCTAAAAGGGCGAATTTTGACAACACGGAGGCTTATCTTAAAGACATCGCAAGAAAAACCATCAACGACCTCTTAGGAAGCAAAGGGATAAGAACCCAGGATGATAGGGTTAATGATAATGAAAGAGTAGTCCCTTTTACCGACGAGATCATGAGCACTATAATACCATCTAGGGTGAAGGTTCCCACTATAAAGTATCTCGGAACTACTGACCCTGATGATCATCTAATGGCTTTCGACAGTCAAATGGATCTCTATAATGCTTCAGGGGCCGTCAAATGTCATCTTTTCGCAGTAACCCTCCAGGAAGCAGCAACCAAATGGTATTGTCAATACAAAGAGAATACTATCTACTCATGGAAACAGTTCGCCTATGAATTTTCCGCACAATTTTGCGTTTGCAATAATCCGATAGTTGACAACATAGTTATTGCTAATATCAAGCAGAGGCAAGGGGAGTCCCTAGGAGATTACTTAAAAAGGTTCAACATAGAAGCATTAAAGGCCAAAGATATGAATAATTGTGACAAGTTAATTGTTGTACATTCGGGGTTGATTGAGAATACCCCCTTCTGGAAAGAACTATACATTCATGGTTGTAAAGACTTACAAGACTTCCACTTTCAAGATGATAAATTTATCTGCATGGATGAATTGTACTTTACAAAGAAGAAGTTCGGACCTCAAGGGGAAGGAGGAAAGCCGGGCTTCAGACGAAAACCCCAAGGTGGAAGGTTCAATTAGGATGGAAATCAGAAAAGGCCAAGATGGGAGGATTCTAATACCACCTCAATCGCTTTAAGTAAGCCCATTTTATTTGTGTATGCTGTGGCAAAAGAAAGGGTCAATAACTTCTCTGTCTCATTCAAAGCCAAGAATTGTCTTGAACCTCGTGCTGGTGGAAAATATTGTGAGTATCATAAAACAAATAGACATAAGACAGACGAGTGCAAGGTTTTTGATAGGATTATTCGGAAACTTATTCATGAGGGGCATCTGAAAGAGTTTGTTCTGAACAAGTCATTATCCGCCCAGCATACAAATGAACCACAAAAGGTTTCTGCCAATGAAGTAGAAGCCACTGTGGAGGAAGGTCATCTAGACTTGAGACCACCAATAAATCGAATCAATGTGATCCATTGTGGGCCACACCTTGCTGGAAATTGCCTGGTAGGTAGGAATCGATACCTACGGGAGGCTCGTGAAGGGATATTCTCTAATTGAGAGGAACCATCATTGAAGAATGCCCGTTACACTCTCAAGATGCACAACTTGGTGATTTCCTTGGAAAAGATGAAAAAAGGGTTTCGTCATTCACACAATGACCCTCTCATGATAACAGCTCAGATTAGGCTCTCTGCTGTAGCCAAAATCCTTGTTGATACTGGAAGTGCAGTCATTGTCATCTTTAAACATGCTTTTGATCAGATGCGATTCATGAGGAAAAGTTATAACCAAGCAATGAGCCAGTCTTTGGCTTCAACAACAAAGGATCAATTCCAGTGGGACAAATCAACCTCCTGGTCCAAGTCGGGTTGTCTCCGCTCCACCGAACCTTTGAAATTCTTTTCACCGTGATCGACCAACCATCTTACTACAATGCTTTATTCGGTCGACTTGCTCTAGAGGAAATGGATTCTTTTGTCTCTTCCAAATACCTGATGCTAAAATTCTTAACAAAACAAGGATAGAGTACCATCTGAGGGGAACAATTTAGTTCTCGCGAATTGTACTTCGCAACGATTGACAAATACAAAAGGGAGTATTCTTCGTACTTTGATTACTCTACTATTTTTCAACCTTCAGATAATGGACTCCTATATCCAACATTCGAAGCTAAAATAAAAATCAATAAAACTGACAAAGTACAAATGATAGGTACACTTCTTTAAAACGAAAAAGGAAGAGAGTTGATGACATTAACTTGACAGAGGAAGAGGAAATCATAACAGACCTAGATTCTAGAGAAGACACTGAAAGGATAAAACCAATAAAGGATTTGGAGGAAGTAAGTGTAGATCCAAAGGATGAGAAGGTAGCTATCAATATAGGGAAAAGGTTAACAGAACCTTTGATGAGTGACCTAGTTCAGTTCTTACAGCTCAACAAGGATGTGTTCACTTGGACTCACTCGGACATGGTTGGAATCATCCCCTCTATCATGAGTCATTACCTAAACAACAACCCTACTGTAATCCCAGATTGACAGAAGAAAAGGCGATACAATAGTGATTTGTCAGAGGCTTTAAAAGAGGAAGTCAAAAGGTTAGAAACAAACGGGTTCATCTGAGAAGTTTTTTTAAACCAAATGACTAGCCAACCCTATGCTAGTGAAGAAGTCCAGTGACAAGTGGAGAACTTGCATTGATTATATAGACTTAAACAAATCTTGCCCAAAGGATTATTATCCCCTCCCGCTGATATACCAGTTGGTTGATGCAATAAGTGGCCATAAGATATTATCCCTTATGGATGCTTACTGGGCCATAATCAAATTGCCATGCACAAACCTGATGAAGAACATACGAGCTTCATCACCAATTGGGGAACATTTTGTTACAAAGTAATGACCTTCGGGTTGAAAAATGTTGGAGCAACATACCAAAGGCTAGTTAACAAAATGTTCCAGGAGCAGATAGGATGCAACATGTAGATACACGTAGGGGTATGCTAGTAAAATCCATTAAAGAAGAGAGCCACATGAAGGACCTTGAGTAGATGTTCAACATCTTGAGAGGATATCAAATGAAACTAAACCCACAAAAGTGTTCTTTTGGTGTCCAACCTGAAAAGTTCCTAGGATATATGGTAATCGAGCATGGCATTGAAGCTATCCCCAACCAAATCCAAGCAGTCAAAGATATGGAAGAACCTAAAACAAGAAAAAAGGTCATGAGTTTAAACGGAAAGGTAACAGCCCTTAGTAGGTTCCAAAGACACTGACAAATGTGTCATTTCTTTGATGTTGTAAAGAAAAAGAAGAACTTCGAATGGAATGAAGAATGTAAGAAAGCCTTTTAAGAATTGAAAGATTATATTGGGAAACCTCTGGTTTTATCCAACCTTGAGAAAGGAGAAAATATATACCTATATATGGTCGTTTCATAATATGCAGTAAGTTCGGTCCTTATAAGAAAAAGTAGTGGAACTCAACATCCAACTTATTATGTTAGCAGAAGGTCAAAGGTTGCAGAAACCCGATATCCTGTAATGGAAAAACTAGCGTATTGCCTAATACTTATAGCCTGAAAGCTCAGGGGTTATTTCCAAGCACATCCCATTAAGGTTTTAACTAATTTTCCACTTAAGAAATTTTTAGCAAGCCGGGAACCTCTGGAAGGTTAGTGAAACGGGGAATTGAACTTAGTCAATATGAGATTGAGTTTCAACCTCTGGCGGCGATCAAAGGACAAGCTTTCGCAGATTTTGTGAACGAATGTACAAGCTTTATTATAGAACAGTCAACCAAGGAAAATGACCTAAATGCTAAGTGGAATTATTCGTAAATAGGGCTTCAAATGAACAAGGAGCAGGGGCAGGATATATCATAATTACCCCAGGTGGACACCGCTTGCATTACACAATGAAATTAGGATTTACAACTACCAACAACGTGGCCGAATATGAGTCAATTATGGAAGGATTAAATCTAGCGCTACGATTGAAAATACCTCGAATAGAAATGTTTAATGACTCACAATTAATGGCAAAACCAGATTAAGCAGACCTACCAAACCAAAGATGCTTGACTGGTTCTATATGTAAAAAATACTAAAGATGCTTTCTTAGTTTGAGGACTTCTCAATACATCAAATCCCAAGGGAAAGAACACCCAAGCCGATTCACCAGCCAAACTGGCCAGTTCCCGAGGAGCTCCCGAGAATCGGATAATCCTTGTAGGATACTAAGAAAGGCCCGACATTGAGCAGGAAAGGCTTGAAACACGAAAAGAGTTGTTGGTCCTAACTAGATCCCAAGCCCTGAGAAGGGGAGATGAAGTGAGAAAAGAGGATGCTTCTAGTAAGGATCCATCTTCAGTAGAAACAGGTTACCATTATGAACATAATTGGATGGATCTTATAGTAAAGTACCTCCTAGACGGAGTTCTACACCTTAGCAGGCAAGATGCAAGGAAGATAAGACACCAAGCCCGTACATCTGTGATTACAAATAGGATTCTCTATAAGAAAGGTCACTCACTCCCCTACCTAAGATGTGTAAGCCTTGAGAACGGGTTTAATCTATTGAAAGAAGCACATGAAGGTTTGTGCGGAGACCACTCCAATGGAATCAAGTTAGCCAAGAAGGTCATGCGACAAGGCTTTAATTGGCCATAAATGGTTAGCCAAGCAATTGAATATGTCAAGAACGAGAAATTTCAAAGGTATTCTAAGATACCTCGGCTACCTCCAAGTGAGTTAATCACTATCTAATTCCATGGCCTTTCGATGTGTGGGGGATATATTTGATTGGACCTCTGCCAGTTTCCAAGAGAGGAGCTAAACAAGCTGTAGTGGCTATTGACTACTTTACCAAATGGGTGGAATGGGATCCCCTTTCAACAATCACATCTGAGAAGGTTTTGAGATTTTTGATGAAGAATATTGTCAGTCGCTTGGGATTCCTTACAAGATTATATTTGACAATGGGACACAATTTGAAAGCGAGGAATTTACTCGATTTTGTGATAAAAATGGAATCATCAAAGGCTTTTCCTAAATAGCACACCCAAGGGAAAATGGAGCCATCGAGGCCGCCAACAAAACCATGAAGACAATTCTCAAGAAACGACTAACCAAGCTAAAGGGAGTTAGGCAGAATAATTACCCTTAGTACTTTGGGCGTATAGAACTTTCGCAAAAACGGCAACAGGACATACCCCATTTTGTTTAACATATGGATGTGAAGCCATGCTTCTAATTGAGTCAAAATACCTTCGCACAGACGGATAGCGTACGTGTTTGATCCAATTCAAGAGTCGAAAAAGAAACCCTTAGATCTAATACAAGGTTTAAGAGACAAAGCTATGATCAGAATGATCGAATGCCAAAGGAGAATCACAAAATACTACAACCCAAGGGTTAAACCCAGAGCATTCACAAAAGGGGATTTAATTTTATGAAGAGTAATGGCCAACACAAAGAACCCCTCAAACTGGCCGCTTGGACCAAATTGGGAAGGACCCTTTGTCATCCATCAAGAAGTCATACCTAGGATGTATCGACTATGCAATACAAATGGTGATCTCGTTCCAAGAACATGGAACTCAGAACGTTTAAAGCCATTCTTCTCAATGATGAATGAGTAAAGGAAGGTCTTCTTTAAAGAACACTCATATAACTAAGGGCATGGAAGCCCACTTAAAGTTCGAACCAAGATGGGTCGAATCACAAACATATAAAAACGTTTGTCACCGCCAAGTAGGCCAGGGCAAGGCACCCCTCGGAGGGGGTGGTGTGTAAGCCTTTCTCTGTGCCCGAATCAGAAAGGGCCAGGTTGAAGCATCAAAAGCGTAAGCCTTCAACCCACACCAGAAATGGTCGTGACGGAGAATCTAATTAGCATGACCTGCCTCTACTCGCATACGAGTACGCCCTGCCTCTACTCCTAGAAAAGTACGCCCTGCCTCTGCTATGAATTAAGCATGTTCTACCTCTTCTTGCAGAAGAGCACGCCCTAACTCTGCTTATGTTCTGCGTTATCTACAGAAGGTAACACCAACCCTTATTATTGCCTACGATGGCCAGGACAAGGCACCCCCTAGAGGGTGGATGGAGTATAAGCCTCTATCACCGCCAACGATGGCTAGGGTAGAGTATCAAAAGAGTAAGCCTTACGATGGCCCGGTTTAAGCATCTAAGACCTTATCATCGCCTATGATGGTCAGGATAAGGCACCTCTTGGAGGGAGGTCGGGTAAGTCCTTGGGCCTTGCTTGTGGATAAGAAGCCAAGCGCACCAGATCAAAAGCCCAGGGAGTGGCCAACAAAGCACGTACATCCTCTACTTTGAAATTCAAAAGCCCAAGAAGAGGCTTAAGAAGCACGTACATCCTCTGCTTCCTTGGAAATCAAACCCGAAGGTGGGTAACAAAACTAATCACAAGAAGTGGATTTCTAGTCTTCAATCTTTAATACCTAAATAAGGGTTGGTTCGGGATTTCTATTAATACTAGAAGTGGATTTCTGGTCTTTAATCTTAAATACCCGAATAAGTGTTGGTTTGGGACTTCTATTAATATCAAAAGTGGATTTCTGGTCTTTAATCTTTAATACCCGAATAAGGGTTGGTTGCCGAAAGTGGATTACCAGTTCTAACTTAATAACCGGAATCTGGGCCAGTTCAAATTTCAATTATTATCGGAAATGGATTTCTGGTCTTATCATAAATACCCGAATTTGGGTTGTTTCGAAAGATTCAATTATCGCCATAAAGGATATTTGGTTCTCTTAATAACTTGAATCTAGTTTGGAACCGGACTTCTATTATCACCAATAGTGGATTTCTGGTTTTCAATTCTTAATATCCAACTAGGGGGGTGCCAAAAGAAGATTTCTGGTCTTCAACCTTAAAACACCCGAATCTGGATTCATTTAGAAATTCTAATATTACTAGAAGAGGATGTATGATCTTTAATCTTTAATACCCAAATCTGGGTCAGTTTATAATTCCTGTTAATATTAGAAGTGGGCTTCTGATCTTCAAGCTTTAATACCGTAATAAGAATTGGGTCGGGAATTCTTTCCGTTTTCATAAAGAAAAGCTATGACTTTTCATCACGAGCGTCTGAATATGCGGATTCTATCCCATCGTTTCATATTTGATGATTCACCACAAAGATGGTATCATAGACACCTCATTACAGAATTTGATATTAAGAGTGGAGCCCGCTCACACTTGATAATCAGGAAGTTTCCTTGCACTCTCCTTTGTTTTTTAATAGAATGAAAAATATTAGTGGGCGATGAACCCATAGATACAAGGTTAATATATTATTGAAGCTCGATTATAAACAACGTCTAATCTAGTACATACACAACCGATTATAGAAACCATGGGGAGGCTAACATAGATGTTAGCTATTGAAATTCATATAGGGAAATGCAAGAAAACCCAAAAAGGAAGTTTGACTTGAAAAATCAAAAGTATCCCTTTGCTGGGGGAGGAGATGAGGAGCAAATGTTACTACCAAAATTAATACCAAGACAAGCTGACGGTGAACGGGTATCAGACGGTCACAAGAAGAAGAGAATACTGCGAGAGAAAAAGGGCCAGTTACAGGATAAAACCAGAAGCATAAGAGAGACATCCAGAATAACAAGTAATCGGCACCATCATTAAAGAACAGAACTCAAAACCAATACAAAGAAAGGATAACGGCAGGTTGGTTCCAACACAAAAGATATCTAATGAAAGATCATCCAAAACCAAAAGCTGATGAAGAGAAAGGACAAGAAACCAACAATCCGAGACCCAGAATGGCGAAAGGTCCATTGACATTAACATACTTAACGCCGATACAAAATGAGATGGAAGCACTAAAAGCATAGAGCCCAAAACATAGGGAATTTATCCGGGAGCTAACTACGGAAGCCCTAATTAAATGATGGCCGATAGGAAAACTTTAGCAGACAACCAATGAGGCACCAGAAGCACCCCTCCTAAAGACCGGCACCCTAAAGGCAATAAGAAAAGACAAAATAGCGGCCGAGAGCCAAAGCCTCTAGAACTAAAGTGAAAAGAGGCTGAGAGCCAAAGCCTCTGAAACCAAAGGGAATAGTGGATGAGAGCCAAAGCCTCCTGAACCAAAGGGAAAAGCGATCGACAAGAGCATTTGCTGACCCCATAACAGAAGGGTTTTCTATAAATAAGACCACAGAGGTCTCATTTTCAGGGGAATTCTCATTTTTCTCAATCTTGTTCACTTTCTTTTTGGAGTAAACCCTAATTTCCAAATATCGAATTGGGGATTTATTCAACTCTTACAATATATCCACAATGAATAAAAAGGAGAAGTCCAGGACTTAAGCATTTCTCGATTTGATAGTCATATTGTGTTTATAATGATAAGACAGAGAGTTAACACTAACCTTTCTTATGAAAGAGTTAATCACAACTCTTTCGTAAGAGGGAAGGTCCCGGTTAAAACCAAGGCTTTTCCCCTTTCTAGCGGTTGTTATGTGAGTTAGCTCTTTCATAATAAGCCTAATGCATCCCAATCTCGGAAGGGAGCTTGCCATGATCTTGTGGCTTGATAACTGACGCATCCAAAGCCTTTTCGGGATGGTTCGATATGGAAGTATCATATAAGTCAATAAGTGCTATGGCATGCAAATAACCCGAGCGTTGTGAGGCATTAGCCTGTTTCCTCTTTGCACTATGTATATTATTTTACCTGGATCTAAAGGTGACTATTGCATAAGGTTTCAGTCTTATTTAATTGGTAAAAACCTTTCTCCAAGGTTGTCATTGACTTCATAGTCTTGTAAGCGTGATACTCACCCCTCGAGGGAAGAGTATCTAATCTTCGGACTTAAGGTCATGATGCCTAGGAAATGGTGGAATTATTTAAAGTGCATCGATTCATGGCTGCATTTCAGTGACCTTTAGATCACTCTTGCGTCAAACTACTAAGTATGTGCATCATTCATCCTAGTTCAGGTGTTGATGAAAAATATCGTTAACAACTCACATGGTTCCTTGTTGCTTGATCTAACCAAGAAGGTTGCTTATATAGGAGAATAAAAGACCTAGGCAAATATTCAAAATGCCCCTTCAAAACATCTCCAGAATATAATCATACATTTCTTTCCTTCTGTGATAGAATCAATCAATCAATCACACCAATTAATCAATTAGTCAATAAAATCAATTAATTGATCGATCAATCAAATCAATTAATTGATTACATCCTCCTCATAAAATATTTGAATCAATAAATTCAACATTCCACCTTGATTCAAATATCACATATCTCCAAAAATCACCAAACAAGTCAACCTAGCTCTTTCAGCGACATCTGCTCTCAATAAAACTAAAATCTATTTCCAGGCAACGAGATACACCCTATTTGTTTCTGGAGTATAGGGACTCAATTGATTTCAAGGCAACAATCACACCCAGTCGATTTGAAAGGACCACGACCACACCGCAATTACAAACACAACCCACCGCCTGCAAAAGATGCATCTACGACTTAAGCTGCATCACACAAAACTAACGGTCTAGAGAGTTTGTAATACCATGAAGACTTCCATCTCGTCTTTGTGGATTTCAAAACTCGACATGCATCTTTCGTTTGACATGATCACTTCATCTTCGTGATCCCTTGAGCATCATCAATATCTAGACCTTTGTCCATGTCACGACACTCCACCTTAGGACCATCAACAATGACCATATTAACCTCTCCACCTTGCTGCGGACTAGGTTCTTCAACCGCCACCTGCCTTCTTCCCCGTCTTCTTCCATCTTCCATCATCCATATGAGAGGGCTTCTTCTCATCTCCATCAATCAGACCATTGGGGTATGTAACATCCACCATCATAGGCTTCCAAATCCCCCAATATCCACCATAAGAAAAGTCATCCACGAAAGCAACATCATCTCCGATATCTACAATCTTCAATCTAAAATCACTCCAAGGCATGCGATGAACTGAGCTCTGATACCAACTGTTGGGATTTTGTGCGAAGCGGAAGTTTGACAAAACACCAGAAAAATGGATCTTTTTCACCCAATCACTTGAAGATGAATTTGATTGAAAAATAACAACATAAAAGATAAAAAATAATAGCAATACACAAATATTCCACCCAACCACCCTCTTTTTTGATTCACCAAAAACAAATTTTGTTTACACTCGTAGGATCAAAATAAAAAATAAACGAAACGCAATAGAATCAATAACCTTTTTGAGAAAGGGAAAGAATATCTAAATGACTACAAATATTGTTGGAGAAGAAGACCGCTGAAGAATGACGACAAACCTTTGACTCACATGGTTCCTTGTTGTTTGATTTAAATAAGAAGGCTGCATATATAGGAGAACATAAGACCTAGGCAAATATTCAAATTGCCCCTTCAAAATATCTTTAGAATATAATCATTCATTTCTTTCCTTCTATGATAGAACCAATCAATCAATCACACCAATCAATCAATTAGTCAATAAAATCAATTAGTCCATCAATTAATCAAATCAATTAATTGATTACATCTTCTTCATAAAATATTTGAATCAATGAATTCAATTGTTTGAGGTATGCCCTATGGTCACTGATATAATTTGTTTCATATATCAAAATTGGTAACTAATCTAGTTTGAAATGAAAGGTACTTTATTTTAATTGTGTACTTGATATAACGTCCTATAGTAATTACAGTGTAATAAATAAATGGAGGATTCATGTCTTCATTTGTATGAAGTTAGTATCGTAGTCGATGCAAGTCAATTCAAAATAAAAGTCCCTGTCAGAGCATATCTGAAACACCCCACGTCCGTTAATGTCACTCACTAAGGGAATGCATTAAGTTTCATGAAGCGCTATAGGTAAACAGGCACAGAATAATTACAACACAGAGATAAATAAGGCAGCAGCGGAAAATTTAAACTTTTATTTTAAACATAAGTCATAACTTCGTGGTCCACAATTTCATAAGTCACAAAAACCATTACAATAAAAATACTTTTATCTTGCACCATCAGAGTACATACATAAATAAAAACAGCATCATTTCCCCAATAAAAAGAGTTGAGCCATAGTAGAGTCAAGAACTTGAGCCATACTTCAGAAGTAGCTCCTAGCAAGATGATATCTAATTCCTGATTAAGTCTGATTATTTCCTCCCTGAGAACCTGGGGGGGGGGAGGGAACGGAAGAAAGAAGGAGAAACAACAGGGTCAGACATAAAGTCTGGCGAGTCTAGTTACTTTTAGCCAGTAAATAATTAAAAGCAACTTGATAGGCATATAAAGTGGATACGAGAGAAATCACTACATAAATGGCAGGTGTGACAAGGTAAGCAAGTTAAGGTATATGTGCCTTACTAATGATAACTCTGCATTATTACTAGTATAACTGAAATGAAATGATCCCTTCCACTATAAGCTGGTAGGCTTAGGTCATACGTCCAAGTATACCCTAACCACTACCCCAATTGATTGGCTCCCTACCTTGTAGATATCCTGTGTTGGCCCCATAGTAGGAGGTATCACTTCCTAAAGTGGCAACCCATGGTGTGCAAAACAATATCTACTGGTGTCATAGTCATCTTAGCTCCCTCTGACCGTCCCATGCACGCACATGTCCCCGGTCGGTTTGCGCCGCCCACACCATCCGCCTCGTTTGGATCTCTTACAATCAATCAGTAAGCGTGCCCCTTCTTCGCCTAGTACGGAGGTCTTTACTTGATACCACTTCGGGTTACTGACTGAAATGGGTCCCTCTCAATATGATACAAGCTCTCCTCCTTGTCTTGTATCCCCACTAGGTTTTTCTACTGACTATGTATACCCTTAGGTGTCTTTAATTACATAGCCCTATACTAGTTATGCTTACCCTAAAGGGTGTCTTTAATTACATAACTTTCTTACATCATCTGCTGGTTATGTATACCACTTAGGTGTCTTTAATTACATAACCCTGTTACACTATCTACTGGTTATGTATACCACTAGATGTCTTTAATCTCATAACCTTATTGGGTTAAATATGTGGGCCTATATATACATATACATATATGTATATGTATATATATCCCCCATCCCCTCTAACCTACTTAACCCCCACTACCTATCCAATTTTACTTAACCCTAACTTAAGTCCATAGTCATATTAAATTAGGTTAAGTAGTCCATTTCTTTACCATGTCCAATTATGGTTATAATAGGCTAGACCTCCCACATTAGGCCTACAACGTGTGGATGTTGGATATGCCGGTCGGGTCCGAGCAGTCTTATTCCACGGTTGGGTCTAACCTCGTGTCTTAGCCCAATTCATATTTGCGTACTTAGACCTCCCACATTAGGTTCAACATTAGTGGCTGCTGGATATGCCGGTCGGGTCCGGGCAGACTTCTGCCACTAATGTAACCTAACCTCATGTCATAAGTACAATTTATGATTCCTAATTGTAAATTACTAAACATTCCAAATTAATTCAAATCTACCTATGTCATTATAGGTAACTATTTCTATGTTTTCCACAATTGATTTACATGTCCCATTTCCTGTTAAACATTACATGAATCATGCCAATTTTAATTTCCTTTTCCCCCATTTTCTCTCTAACGTATTCATACGTATTTTGGCGGCATCTAGGCTATAAAGTAGCCTAGCTATAATAATTAAAAGGGAATATGACGAGGGTGATAGTTTCAACATGTCGTGACATAAACATGATCATAAACTGGCATAGTAACAAAGTGAATGGACATGTGATTAACATCATAACTAAGTAGGCATAATTATTAACTTGTGGCAATTACTATGATGTTTACGCAAGCATAATGAGATCTAGATCTAACACTGGGTGTCCAACTACCTAGATCTAGCATAGCCATGGCAGAATGTTTAGATCAAAAGGTAGATTCACATGTCAAGTTTACAACATATATCAATGTATCACAATATGACAAGTGAAAGGTGATTAGCATAAAAGTCTAGATCCAAGTGATGTTACAATTATCTAAATTAATAGATGTACTTCCATAATAACATGGTTACAAGTCAAGAACAATATAACCATCATAATCGAATCACCACAATTATATTAGATCTAGGAAATTGGATCTTGTCATGACATAGGATAAAGTTTCATATCAACACAGAATCATACTTTACAACATATCCAATTCATTGTCTATCAAAGCATACTTTTATTTATCTAAACCTAAAAGTAATCTAGAAACTCACAGCGTTAGGTTTAGAGAGTTGAGACAGAATAGATCTGAATTCTGAATTTGATTAGCTAAACCGTTATTGTAGAATTTGATCTTCTAATTTGACTTAATGGAGAAGAAAAGCTTGTTTTAATTTAGATTAGAGCAGCATGGAGGCGCCATGGATGATAACAATGAGATTAGGGTCAGGTTTAGGTGTTTATTTATAAATGTATTAGGTGAATTAGGACCTTTAGATTAGATTAGGAACCACCTGAACCATACAGACCAAAAAAACACATCATCCAGCCAATCCCTGAAAGACACGTCATCATGGAACTCTCTAGAATTCTGCAGATCTGGCTCGGCCTGGGCGCACTTCCCAGGTGCGCCAGTGCATTTTTGTTCTGGCGCACTTCACAAGTGCGCCAGTTGTTCTGATCCATTTTCTGATTGTTCTGCCTAACTTCCATCGTCCAACCCCTTCATTCTTTACCCGTTTTACGCAAAATCAGACTCTATCTCAAGCAGAATTCCGAGACGAACACAATGGCTTAACCCATTTCACTTGATTCTTCTTTTAAAAATTAATTATTATTTAATTATCCCTTATGCCATGTTTCAAAATTACGGGGTGTTACATTCCCTCCTACTTAAAGGATTTCGTCCCCGAAACCTCGAAGATGAAAGAAATGTATGTCCTACATCCACCATCCATCTACTCATCCATCAATCACGGGCTTCCATTGTCCTTAAAAGATTTCTAATGCTTTCAAGAACATATGCAAAGTGTGTGTATATGTCCTTATCCTAATGCAAAATCAGGCAGTCTACTGGTTCAGTCGACCTCCTTAATGCAAAACATGATAGTGCCATGCGTCCATTGTGTTTATTTTTCAATTTTCTATAACATATGTTTTTATCGAATTTTTCTGGATATTTTTTTTGGTTATGCAGATGGCTTCCTCTTCCACCTCTGCTACCTCCCAGCCATTTGCGAATTGGACGGAGGTTCGGGAGTCCGCTTTCATAGATATTTACGTTGAGTTTCTAGCCGAGCGCGATACAGGCGCCAGGCAGTTCTGCTCGACAGTCGCGACAACAATGAACGACCGTTTTAATCTAGAGTTCACAGAAACCCAGATCAAAAATAAATGGGACAACATGAAGCGCTCTTTTCGCGATTGGGACAGACTGCTAACAACACCTGGCGGTGTATGGAATGTTGAGTTCAATTATCTGGACGGTCCAGATGATTTTTGGAGTACCGGCGGTGGAAATCCTTACAGACGATTCAGGAAGAACTCACCGTTGAAGTTCCGACTGCAAGACATTATATTCGAGGGTTCTTTGCGCAAAGATACTTGTGCGTATCCGATTCCTGAGGTTGCGCCTCCTACTGCACTTGCACCCCCACCAGCTCCTGTGCCAACTGCTTCTTTCTCCCATGCCGAAGCGGGTTACTATACTAGTTGGATGGCTTCAGACGATCCCCCTTCTGGTCAGCAATCTAGGCACAGACAGGTAGATCGTGCCAGCTCGTTTATGATCGACCAGCTGAGACAGCTTGCTGCTCGTTGCTTGGAGCTTGTTCACGGATCGGGTATGCGTGTGGAGCTTTAGGAGATTCTGACGATTTTCCGCAATGATCCGCGAAATGTGGATATTGTTCAAGAGCTTACCGATGAGGGCATACGTGGATTTATTATAGCGGAGTTGAGCTTATTACCTCATCATCGTTTATTTTAGATTTTCATGTACTTGTTTTAATTTCAATCTTGTTGTGTTCTTTATGTTTGTATTTCTGATCGAGTACTGAAAAATGTAGTCGTTTTGTTTTATGCAATTAGTATTTAATTAATTCAAAACAATTAATTTAACAATTAAATACCACGCTCAAATACCCCGTTTGTAGCTAAAAACACATTCCACGCTCGCTACAGTACCACGCTTACATTCCCCGCTCAAATGCCCCGCTCAAATATCACGCTCACGTTCGTTAAGAACGCACCCTTATTTCTCCTATTGTTGATATTTATTTATTTATTTCTTTTACTAATATAGCAAAATCTATGGATTTTAGTTTATTATGAGATATGAGAATACTCAAATATGTAATTGGAAGATTCCCTGTTTGAACTTTGAGAATGTTATTTGTTTATTCTGATAAATTTTGTAAAGAAAATGCTTTATTATGTTTCAAATACTCATACATGTAATAGCAGTGTGATATTTATACATGTTATAATGTAACGGTTCTTGACATCTATCCAAAGAAGTGAAAATATAAAAATACCCCTGAAAGCCCTCCATATATATTATCCCAACAGAAAGAATAGTCGTTATCCCATCCCCCCCCCCCCCCGCACCGGGGGCAAAATAAGCTAGGCTTTCTCCTTCAGTGATTTCTTCTACTCCCAACTCTGACTTAAGTCTTTTGAAATTCCTCTTCGATAATGCCTTGGTTATTATACCAATCGTTTGATATGATGCCACAAACACTTAGTTTTTCACCAATAACTCTCTCACAAAATACAAATAAATTTCTATACCTTTTTTGCATGAGTGTAAAACAGAATTGGTCGAGAGTGAAACTGAGCTTAGGTTGTCGCACAAGATGGTTGGTGTTTTCAAATGTGTTGCTCCAACTTCTTTGAGAGGAGATTCAAACCAGATTATTTCAGCTCTAGAGCTAGCCATAGTTCTGCATTCACCTCCAGTACTTGAATGAGACACTATTTCTTGATTATTAGAGCACCATGAAATAGGATTTTCACCATGGTATATGATTTATCGTATGGTCGATCTCATGTCATTAGGACTGAATGTCCAGTCAGTATCAAAGCAACATCTTATCTTTAAATCTTTACATTCTTTCAGGTATAGAACATGATTTCTAGTCAATTTAGATATCACTAAATACGTTTAATAGCTTTCTATTGTTCTTCAGTTGGACTATGCATAATCTGTGAAGCTTTATTTACACCGATTGCGATGTCTGGTCTTGTGACTGTTGCATATTGTAGAGTACCTCAATACACTTCTGTACTATTTTGGATTTGAGAATGCTTCACCTCTATGTTTTGATAGTTAATAATTACCGATAATTGGAGTCAGCAAGGGTTTACTTTACCCATTTATGCTCTGACCGGTACTTCCGATATTTATTTTCTTTGACAAAGAGTAAGACTAGCATTTGATGTTCTATTTACTTTAGTTTACATAAAATAGTTTAACTGTAATAACCCCGATTTTTTGATTACCACTATAAGTTAATTAAACAGTGTATTAATGGGTTAATTGGAATTAAAACTTGATTTGGAGAGTACAATCCATACATTTTTTTAGATGTATAAACCAAGGTTTTGAAGTTTAAATCTGCAAATATCCTGGATTGAGTCAAATTGTGTCTAAAGAAGGCAATTCAATTCAAAATGAACTTGTTAATCAAGAAAAATAATTATGAATTGGGAGAAAATAGTTTGGTTAATCATTTAGTTGATTAATTAATGAGTTTTGTGTAAATTTGTGTAATTGAATTGGATTTGAGGTTGAATTGAATCAAATAAATCAGTAAAGGGATTCAATTCAATATTTGAGTTGATAAATAAATTAAAATATGTGAAAATAAATTTTTGGGAAACCTTATAATGAAACTTGTGAGTATTTACAGGATTTTTATGTGTTTTATTATAATAAATTGTAGTAGAGTTAAAAAAATGAATTTTGGTGCAAAAGTATTTTTTTCAAATCTATTTGAGTTGCAAATAAAGATGTAAAATATAAAATATTGATTTAAAATCAATGTTTAGAGACCAAAATACTTCTAGAATGATTTGAGTATTTATTTAGTTAAAACGGTGTTTAAGTTTAAAATAAAAGAAATATTTTGTTTAAAAATGTAAATTGCGTTATGTTTATGTCATTATACAATGTGTGAAGTGTTTAAAAAGTTTAAAATGTCTAAAATGTTATAAATAATATACAATAAGAAAGCCATTAGAAGAGGAGAAAGAGGATATTTCTTATTCATTCTTCAGTTAATACACTATTTACAATACATGAGCTCCTTATATAAAGGCTTGGAAGCTTGAGTAAAATTTATCCCACAATGTGGGACTAAACAGAATATGACAAAAGCATATTCACTCATATATATTACAACACTCCCCCTTGAATATGTGTCTTCAAAATCTTGAATGCTCTGCTAACTTGAAGTTGTCCCTTTTAAAACATATATGATGATTGCTGCCCCTTATAATTATCCGTTCAGTCGATATAACTATTGTCTGTTGCCTTCAAAACTCTATTAGGAAAACTCAATAGGAAAAACCTTGAACAAGAAAAGAGTACAGCATCTGACATTATGAATATTATATTAAAATGGTATTCCTTAAAAGAGTTTGATTCTTCAGGATCAAACAAAGCCTCATTAAAACCTCTTTATGAAAAACCCTATGGAAAAAATCATAAACAAGGAAAAGAGTGCAAATTTATTTCCTTTTTAGGTAACTTGTTTTACAATGTTACCGTAAGGGTTGATACTTCAAGATCAAGATAATGCCTCATTAAAAACCTTACTACCAAAAACCCAACGGGAAAAATATTAGTGAAGGAAAAGAGTACATTATAGCATAATTTTTTATGCTCCCCCTTATTTGTAACTCATTATTCAATTAGTCTATTGATTTAGTCGACGCATGCCAATTTTGTACATCATCTTCTGGAATATTGATTTTGAAATCGCCTTTGAGAACAGATCTATCCTCTTTTCTTGAACTGAATTTGTTTCTCCTCATTCCTGTTATCCTCTCATTCATGTGTGAAGAGAAATTTAGAAGAAATTTGCTCCATCCTATCAACCTTGATATAATTCACTTGAATTTTAGTCATGCAAATTGCCTTGTCTTCATAAGTAATAGTTTACTACATCAAAAGATGTTTGATACTTCTGGATCAAAATGTTGCCTCGTTAAAACCTTACTAAGAAAAGCCCGATGGGAAAAATCTTAGTAAAGGAAAAAGAGTACAATATAAAATGTCATATTTACTACGTCAAAAGTAGTATGATACTTCTAGATCAATGTTATGCCTCGTTAAAACCTTAATAAGAAAAACTCAGTGGGAAAAATCTTAAATAAGGAAAAAGAGTATATTATAACTTATCTTTGTATGTCACTTTTGGGTTGATACTTCTGGATCGTGACCCATGCCTCGTTAAAACCTTACTAAGAAAACCCAGTGGGGAAAAACTTAGTTAAGGAAAAAGAGTGCATTATATCATACTTATGAATGCTCCCCCTGATTTAATAATTTCCTCTGAATTCGTATTCTTCTTTCAATAACTCAAATTGCTTACAAATACTTCTTAATGAAGTTTTTCTTTTAAAACTTCATGTGCATTTCCATGCTTCAGGCATGTTTTCTTATTTAAAACACCTTGCTTTTATGATTTGTATGTTACTATTATTCATTTATGAGTACACTTAGGTGCTTATAATTTTCTGTTTCAATCGGACTTGCATATTACAATACACATTTGATGAATAAAACAACTTTCATTACTAAGCAGGAAGTAATCTACTCATCTTGAAGTATATCAAGATTTTCATTACAACAATACTTAGAAGAATGAAGTATATCAAGATTTTCATAACAACAACACTAAGCAGGAAGTAATCTACTCACCTTGAAGTATATCAAGATTTTCATTACAACAATACTTAGAAGAATGTTGCAATCTATCATTCATGTTCTTGGTATTCTTTATAATAACAAATGTTATTTATGTTCTTTAGGAACTTATATATTATAATAAGTTTTGCATATCATAACTACCACTTCAATGGATATTAAGAGTTTTATTACAACAATTCTTGAAAGCGAGAAGTGATCTACTCATCATAAATTATTTCAAGATTTTCATCACAACAATACTTAAAAGAATGTTGTAATTTACATTTCTTGCTCTTTATCACTACCAAAGTTATTTAAATTCTTCTGGAATTTGTATACTATCATCGTTTATACCTTCAGGGTATTGTAAGTGTTTTAAACACTTTCACCACTTTAATCAATTTAATTTTCTCTAAAAATACAATGCTGATGACACTTACCATGTTGCTGACATTCTATGGTGCTTCAGTAACTTCCGTGTGTTTTTGTTATTATATATATATTTCTATTTTTATCTTATGAACTATAGATTCATATCTTATGGACTACAGGTCCATATATCTTATTTAGGAGAATTTCATGATGGCCAATCATGTTTCTCTCTAATATGGGATTTTTAATCCATTTATAAATATAAGCGCTTAATTATTTATTAATTTATCATCGATGACTATTTCTTGTCAGTTCTATACATAAATTATTGAGATCTCAAAACTTATCATGCTTTAGGTACCTAAACCACTTCTGGGGTTATTTTGACAATCATGTCATGGGTTTCTTTCAAAGCACCTTTTGTGTTTCTTCAGATACACTCACCTCCTATATTTTGCATTTTTATGACTTACTCCGAAGATATTTTGAACTGACTTTTATACCATATTTTCAGCTGTGATTTACACCTTTTGATCCTTCGGCGATTCAAATGTATATTGGAGAAAGTCTATCAGAGACATAATTGATAACTTATGCAAGTTACTTAATAATTTGCATAATTCTGTATGTTAGCAAGTATTTAACATCGGTGATTCCTTTATCCTCCTCCTCAATGTTGACAAACATTGTCACTTTAAATAATAAACCCAATTTGGATTCATTTTTGATCCATTATAGTATCATAGCTAGCAAATACATTAGATGTATTTCAACTGTAGGAGGATAATGCTCTTATTAGTTGATAAGATGCATTCGTATTGTATTGTTTATTCCCTTTCAATGATCTAATGACTTGGAGGAATTTTCTATCATTTGAATATGCACATGACTTTAGGTCATTTAATATTGATGTCAATCGACTTTCAGAAATATAAAATAATATATGCATAATTTATAATATGAGCTCATGACAACTTCAGGTTGTTAATTAAATATTCGCATATATGTGTATATACATGCGTCCACGTATTACATATGTAATTGATTTGCATATTCTTTCTCATTCAAGTTATTGATTTTAGAACAAATTGTTTATAATGTTCCAATCATTAATTTTTGCTTATCAAGCAATTTCAACGTGAATCTTAAAGATCGTTTCATAATATCCAAAATATCTGATTTTGAACTGTATTAAACTTCTGGTTCAAGAAATATATGAACAACTTCGAGTTATTAATCCATATTGAACTTCTGGTTCAAATAATATATATACAATTTCAAGTTTGTTAAACCGTATTGAACTTCTGGTTCCATTGTATTGAACTTATGATTCCACTGTATTGAACTTCTGGTTCCACTTATTGAACTTATGGTTCCACTGTGTTGAACTTCTGGTTCAAATAAAATATATAACAACTTCGAGTTGTTAAAATTTATTCTTCAGTACAATATGTAAATATAAATATATAAGCAAGATACAGCTCATTTTGAAGATTGTATAGTCTTTGAATGCATTATTGTTGTCGCATATGATTTAACTTCTTTAAGAAGTGTAATGTTATTATTTCATACGGTTTGAATAAAGCTTCAGGCTTTTAAATTATGATGTATTTCAAATTCATTGATTGAGGAAATTCGAGTTCCTATGCATATATATACACATACATATGTATATCAATTTTATAAATTTATGATGAACTTCTAGTTCTCAATCTTTTAACATACTTTTAATTTAGAGGATTTTACATTCTTGCTAATTGTCAAGAATTCAGACTGCAAATTTCATCAAAAAATTCTTTTTTTCGTAATCCAAGACTTCAGGTCTCAGATCTGAGTTATAAAACTTTTTCCATTACATTAGATATTAGTTGCCAAATACATTGACTAATAATACATATGTCTATTCTTATTCCAAACACAAACATACATCATTGAACTTACAATAGCCAATGCTTTTAATACATTTATAATAATATAATAATACAATATATATTACCATAACGATGCATATAATGCATTTATTATAAAAGTAACTGAAATAACCATTGTACGGTCTAAATATATGAATCAAATAAATAAATTTTACTTAAATCAATAGAATAAAATTTTGATCTAGCTACAGAATTGGTCAACGACAAAACTGAAATAAACAAATTATAGTTGTACTGCATTTCTCAATAATCAAAATTTCTAAAATATCATATATATGCATAATATCTAATCAAGAATTGAGTAGAAATGCATAATTATAGGACGATATTTTACATTCTTCAATATGAATGATTCGAAAAAATTGCAGATCTATACATAAAATTGACAACATAAAAATTACTTGTTTCAAATTGTACTATCCATATATAGATTTGTCTTTTAATATCAAAATTACTTCTTACCGTCATAGAAACTGCAGGTTCTAAGTTTTCCATTTTTATAACAAAAAATTACTTTTGCATTCACTTCCGGTGTGCAAAATTAAGATCAATATTTAGATCTTAACTTAATATTATCTTCGAGATGCATATTATCTTTAGTCATTAAGTTTGTATCATCATCTTTGATATTTGAAAATATTTCAATGAAAATTCTTTTTTAGACATAACAGAATACAATATCGCTTATGGGATATTCTGTAAACACCGTTTATGGAATTTTAATACATATTTTCCTTTTTTTAAAGGAAAAATTTATGAACTTTTCTACAAATATTTTATCAACTTTAATAGTAGAAATCTCTTCTGGAGATATTTTACCATTTTCAGCTATACAAATATCCTCTAAAAAAATTTTGTTATCACCGCTTCTGGGATGAACTTATCTCCACCAGAGATAAATATATACAAACTATTGATATGTCATATCAATATACAAAAATACATTCATACCTTAAATGCATTAACAAAATTAGGTGCATTAAATTAAAAAAAAATAAGATTCAAGAGAGAAAAAAATACTACTTCTGGAGTGTATGATATATTCCTTTAGGGAACATATCTTTTATTTATGTAATTGCAATGCAACAAAAAAAATTCTCTAACATCTCTTTTAGGATGTTGAATTTGCTACATAAAATTAAATCTCTAAAACATATCTTTAAGAGATTAATATGCAGACAATATCTTTAGGATATTCAGTTAGTATAAACTGTACATGAAAGATGTCAGTTAGATGAAACATGTTTAGAGATTTTCTATTGAATCCAATGTTTTTGTTACATATTATAATGTGTGTGTCTCTTTTAACTTATTCTGGACGTACAATATTTTTATGTCATAACTTTTAAGAAAGCTTCGAGCTTTTGTTTCATCTTTCCCATTTGCATATGAACTCCAGGTTCTTCATTTGCATATGAACTTCAGGTTCCTTATTTGCATATGAACTTTAGGTTCCTTATTTGCATATGAACTTCAGGTTCCTTATTTGCATATTTTGTTTACATCATGAGTTTTCAATTTCACTTCTAGTGATAAATCAATATTGCTATTGAGTTTAAATGCTACATCATCATATTTTATACCCATAATTCTGTTGGGTGTACATAAAAAAAAATCATACATATTTTATCTTTAGTCTATCCAAAAGAATCACATACGAAAAGTAATAGTAGATCGGAAAGTATAAAACTAGATCTACCTCTACATCATCAATAATGTAAATAATACATATACAATCGAATCTCCATCAAATTGGATTTGGAGAATTCAAAATTAGATCCGCAAAGAAATGAAGGAATACATCTACATATATTTAGGATCAACAAACAAAATTATATCTAAAAAGTTAGATCCATTAGAATATAATCTTGATCTACAAAAAAATAAATAGGAAAAGATCTCTAGAAGTTTGAGTCGGATCTAAAAGAACTGAAGATATGACAAATTCATAGATCCATTGATCTAATATTCTCAAACAGAAAATAACTGCATAACAAATATATAAATTCATGAATTGATATCTTCAAATAAAAATTACTTACATGATAGATCCATAAATATAGATCTAGAATATTTCAAACAATACCTCTAATAGAGCTTCGTGCTGATAACATGTTATAAATAATAATCAATAAGAAAGCCATTAGAAGAGGAAAAAGAGGATACTTTTTATCCATTCATCAATTAGTACACTATTTACAATACATGAGCTCCTTATATAGAGGCTTGGAAGCTTGAGTAAAACTTATCCTACAATGTGGGACTAAACAGAATATGACAAAAGCATATTCACTCATGTATATTACAACATAAAGTATATTTGCACAATTTATATAGAGTTAAGCATTGTCAAAATTGCGAACAACGTCGCCATGCCGAAATAAAAAAATTGTGAACAATGGTTTAAAATTGTGCTGAATGTGTGTTAAGTAGTATAACTTAACCTAAATAAGCGTAGTTTAATTACACTTAAGCTAATTATGCTTTAATTAAGCAATTATCTAATTAATTAAGAAAGAAAGATTTAGAAACAAAAAGAAAGAATATGCACATTTGGCGCTAATCTTTTTATGCTAGGAAAATAAATAGAGAAAAGGAACATCTAATCCGTTCTTTGATCCCCAAATTTAACCCAAAAACTCAAAACAAAGTACGAAAAGCTTTCAAAATTCAATTATAAACAGGTAATCACAGTAAACTATTGGTTTATTTCAATGTTTTTAGCATTTGAGAGAAATTCATTCACTCTATGTTTTCTTCTGCCTACATGTTGGTTTCTTACCATTTTCAGGTGCTTGAAGCTTCTCAAAAGCAACAAGCCTCAATCTTTTGTGTTATTGTAAATTCTTTACGTATATCCATCTTTGTAAGCATATATCTCTCTTGTTTCTTGCTAGACTCCTGTTTTATCTTTTTCGGTTCATAACCTGTATGTTATACTTCATGCCTATCAAATTTTAGGTTAATATAACCTCTATAACATGTCGAAATCTTTCCTGAAGCTTTAAATATGAGAAAAATTGCTCCTGGGGGAAAACTTCTCACCCGGGTCGACCTAGACCCTGCCAGGATCAACCCATCAGTCGACCTAGGATCTAGGAGCAGTCGACATGGCTCAGTGCTACGTCGAGCGATATTTTGTGTCCATTTCAGCTTTATTTCTAAGTTATATTGCCATTGTCTGTACTTGTTTTCTGAGTGCTTCTTTCAAGTGTTTGTGACACTAAATGGATTTTATTAGGCTTAATTTAAAGCCAATGTTTTAGATAATATGTATTTCAAATTGATGAATTTCAGTTTGAATTTACGTGTGTTTATTTCATGAACATTTCATGAATTTTTTACAAAATGAACGCGTTTATAAATTTATTTTGAAAGAATTTTCTATATAAAAATTATCACTTTGAGATAATGTTTTCCAAAATCGTTCTATAAAAATATAACTATCTCAAAGTTATTAAATATATGAATATTTTCCATTATAAAGAGATTTCAAAGAAACTATTTCCAGATGATTTTCAAAGCGTTTTAAAAACTCATTTTTTTGAACCAAGTATTTTCAATATAAAAACTATATGTTTTCGCACTCTTTGATGGAATGATAATATGACTTAAATGATGTAGTAAACAATGTGGTATGGAAGACAATGGTTTATTATGCCGATCAACTTCAGACATTTTCATTTGATGCTATTTGCCAGTGTGGAGTGGCTGACTAGTAGTAAATCACTAGGTGAAAATGTGTGGCATGGAACGTATTATTTTCACTAATCGGATTATTGTTTGGAAGTCTTTGACACATTATGTGTTATTGTCAGTACTTAGGCTATTGGATCATATATATATATATATATATATATATATATAAAGTTGTTAGGCTAATCATTGGAATGTTGGATCCTATTTGATGATGTTTGGTCTCTTAATATATAATACTTGACAGGTTATGGGCCATTTATTGGCTTGTTAGGTCATTTATCCATATATGACTATTAGACTATTCATTGTGTTATTCAATCGTAACCTTTGCTTTTTTTTCTAGATTTTTTTATTTGATTTCTTCAATCTAGATGATTTGTGAATGTTTTCACCATTGTTATTGATGTTAGTTTTATTTATAATTTTATATAGCTTGAGAGTTCTCATGTTGATTATATACATGGTGATTGCATGTATGTTGTTTTGAACTCTTGAACGAGTTTTACATGCTGATATTGTGATGATATCCATCTTGCTTCTATGTGTTATGAGAATATATATCATTAGCTTAGTCTTTGTGCTTAGCAAATTATTATCGATTGGAACTCATATATTTTGTGTAGTTGTTGCATAATACATGAGTCCTTGACATGTTGAGTGAGTTGAATCTTACTCATGCATTCTATGACATTGAGAACTTATAATGTTACTTTCTTTTTGAGAAGCTTACCATTATGGCATATTATCCTTCACCTATGATATCCTAGTTACTTTGTTTAAGCTAGACTAACTCGTGTATTTTATGTACTCGGACCAGGCCGAGTTGTTCTGGGATAATACCCATTATCGATACTTGCTTCACCCGCTTCTATTGGGATCTACTTTATCATCTTTTGGTTCAAGGACATATTTTGTGCAGATGTCTAGTTGTATGTTAGTGTGACTCTAATATGCATATATTCTTTCATGGGATATGATGTGTATATGTATGTGGTTTATATAACCAATCATATATGTATTACTATGTATTATACATAATGTGTTTGTGTATATAACTGTGTTTTTTATTCTGTGACTTATGACATTTATTATTATTATTATGTTTTTTTCTACATAGATAATTTAGCCACTATAGTATTATATCTAACTAGACTTAAGAATGTCGATCCACTTGAGGTAAGAAAAAACACTACTTATTTACTACTAGACTCACGGATGGTTGCTCCTAACTAGTCACATTCTCTGCACTAGTAGACAATATTACCTAGTGGTACTCTTTGTTAGTGTGAGTCTCGGGTTGGGTCCTTACAGCTTAGTATCAAAGCTTAATTCAAAATAAATGAGATAAACAAAAAATAATATACATACTATAGTTCATCAAAGTAGAATATGATTGTTAACGCAAACCCTTATCAAGTTATTGTTAATAGTGTCCTAAACCTTTCGAATCCTAAAGAGGTAGATATAAGTGGAAATACATCTAGAAATGCATTTTAATTCTATAGTGTTCCATATTGAATTTAATTGATAATATCTTACCTTTGTGAATATTCTGTATCTTCTTTTAATATTTTAGCTAATGGATGAAAAAGGTGGCGAATACACTTCTGGTACTGGCCAGTCCGGCGGCCCACGTCTAGTTGGTGTCTACATATCTTCCAAAAAGTCCACAGAGCTTTTCAAGAGCATCCAGACTCCAGTTCCTGCTCGATCTTCTCCTTCGTGCAATGCCTCTTTTGCGCGTATGTGCAGTGATTTCACCCATCTTGAAAGGAAATCGTTCGAAGGCTCGAAATCTTCGTTAGTGATTAAGGTGTGGTTGTTTACATCTAACTGCATCTTTTCTTGCATGGATTATCCGACTACTTCCGCATTCTTGTAGCATTGAGCATGATGCAAGAACTCGCTCTGGATTGGTATGGGCTTATTATTGTCAAGGTTGATGAGTTCACCCTTGAGTGGAAGCATTAGAGAGCATTTTGAGCTCAAGTTTGTTCTGAAGTTAGAGAAAGCCATCTTAGCTCATCGTTTCCTTGTCCTGAAGCAAGAAAATCATTAGTTATTGAGTACATAGTTGCTTTCGAGGGCTTGTCCAAATACAATCTCGAATATATCGGTACATCTTATAAGAAGAACCTCAAATTTATTTTCGGGCATTAAGAAATATTTAAAGAAATCTCTTGTGCTTAAGATTAAGCTATCTTTCGAGGAGCTTATTATCAACTTGTCCATTCATCTTGAAGCAGTCAAGAAGGAGAAGGAAAGTAGCTAAAAAAATTAGGTTCGTAAGAATCCAAACAAGAATCATTTCCCTTTTGATAAGCCTAAGTCCCCCTCATAAAAGAAGAGGAAGCCGCTTCACTCTAGATCCCATTTTGGTGGAACCCCTCCTACTCATAATCCTATTGTTTGCCTTCATTGCAAACAAGAGGGACAATAGTTTTATAAGTGCCTTGATTCTTGTAAGGGTCCTCCTTCGAGAGAGCTTTATGTAATGGACGCATCTAGTAGATCTTCTCAGCATCGACGTATACCCCATTCTATCCTTGAAGGATTTATCCTATTCCATGATCGTTCTATTTGAGTTTTATTTGACACGGGCATGTCACATTCATTCATATCGAAGGAACTCATTGATGCTATTTAGGAACTATTGATGCTATTTCTTTAGGTGTGACATGTCTTATGACTTCTTCGAGGTTTGAAAATCCAGTTGGGGGATCCACAACCCATAACATGTTGTATGAGGATGTAGGGATATTTATAAATAGTTTTTATTTTGGTGCAAATCTACGCGTTATTCATTTCCTTAGATTTGACATGATACTGGGTATTGATTGACTCATTCAATATAAAGCCTGAATCCTTTATTTCGAGAGAGTTCTTAATCGTAGACATCCCGATTCGCCTAGTCAGCTCTCTCATTCTTTGGGACATCAATTATGATTCTGAAGCACCTTTATTCTCGAGTTCCAAGATGAGGACGATATATCTTGGTTTCTAGTTCTTCATCATTTTACTGATATATTTGAGCTTGTTTCGAGTTTTCAACCCAAGCAGGCGATTAAGTTCTTCATCGACCTTATTTCGGGTGCATAGCCAGTTAGTCGTCCTCCTACAATGATGTTGACTAAAGAGAACGAGGAACTCCAGAAGCAACAGTTATAACTTGGAGCCAAATAGTTTATCCAATTTATTTCTTCACCTTGGGTGTCATGGTCGTATTCGTAAAGTAGCCCGATGGAATTCTTAGGCTCTGCGTTGACTACCATAAGCTTAATGATTTGACCATCAAGAATAGATATCCATTGCCTAGGGTTTACTACATGTCCGATCAATTGAGTGACACTACGGTCTTTTCTCAGCTTGACCTGGCTATAACCTTTCATCAGTTATGATTACAGAGGACAACATTCCTTTTAAAGCATTTCGCACTCGATATGGGTCATATGAGTGGCTCATCATGCCATTAGGTTTGACAAACGCTCTAGCCTATTTCGTCGATCTAATGAATCGAGTACTCAGGGAATATCTCAATAAAATCATCTTGGTATCCATTAATGTCATTCTTATTCATTCTAAGTGGAAGCCAATTATGCTCAACGCTTGAGGATTGTGCTAAGTATTCTTCGTCAGCACCAACTTAAGGCCAAATTCTCTAAGTGCCTTTATTGGGAGAATAAAGTCAGTTTTTGGACCATGTTATATCTTCTGATCGATTTCAGTCAATATATAGTTATCTAAACATTTTTACGCATATGATAATATATATTCTCTAGAATAAGATTGAAGAAAGGATATTTAATAACATCATTACTGACTCGAAAATTGTACCGAACAACACCTTGTATATTCATAAAAAATGTAAGATTTTATGCAATTATAAATACAAATTAGTTGAAACAATACCAAAATACAATTATTAGACCCGGAAAGAATCATAGCAGTTAAACTCGAATTTCATGAAGTACCCAACTTTATGTATTTATAAGGACATGAGCTTCTTCTCTAAAACATTGGAGAAAATGTTGATAAGACTTTTTCCTATGACCTCAGACTATATTAAAAATCGGTATACTCCATTGACCTAACTGCAAATACAAACATGAGAATAAATCTGACTTCATTACTAATAGCTAGATAAAATACTAAACAGCCTGATCATAAAATTGAAAAACCTGATATAATATTGAATAACTAATTATTTTTATAATAGCAATATAAATCCAGATCAATAATGCCAACAATTACTTACATTGTTTTTTTAGTGACTAGCTTGAATATAAATTTGACCAACATATTTAATTAGTATATTACAAAATAGATGTACTATGATAGAAAATAACAAATCAATTATGATTATCGCAATCACAAACTACATGCATTACTAAATAAGAAAGGTTCAATAACAACATAATGAAAATAAGGCATTTGTTCTAATGACATAATGTTATTAACTTAAAACATGATAAATTTAGTTACAGTTGAAATTAAGCACTATGAGCTAAATTTTAATTACTTGAAACTAGTGATATGCTATGTCCAGTGTTGTAAAAATCCATCCAGACTTCCACATAGGCCTCGCCTAGGTCCTAGGCTATCTATACCACCGAGGTTTTTGCCTAAACCTCTAGTAGTCTGCTTAGATAAGACTTATTGTATTTTTTAGATGAATAAACAAGTTTATATACATCACCGTTGTAGCAATTTAGGTTAAATGTCTTTTATAAACATCAAAATGTTTGTTTTAAGCGATTTTGTTTCTATATTTACTTCCATATCCAACCAATCCATGACATTCCATTACGGATCAATTAACATAAAGAAAAATATTAAAATTTTATTCAAACTACATGAGTTTATTAAATAACATCTAGCTTTAATTAATCTCCTTCTTGGCGATTAACTTTAGTCCTTGCTTATTGTTTAATATCTACCTAGTGATTTTTACAACCTTGGATATAATTATAAAATAACATAATGTTGAACCAAATTTTGGAAATATATATATCAAATACGTTATAAAAACTACTATCGCTAATTTATCATCGTTAAAGTGTATTTTATTAGCAATTTACTATTATCATATGGAATTTGATTGAGCAGTACTACCGAATGAACTTTATGTTCCACATTTAGATAGTAAGCACGTGTGAATATGAGTCCACATGACAAAAAAAAACAAATTAATCTACTAATTTAATGTTCATAAGCAGGCTTCACTACACCAAAAAACGCTTTTAACAGCGTTTCAAAAATGCTATGGTAGGATATTACAGCGTTCTAATAAATGTTCTATACTGATATGTGGTTGTAGGCCCATAATTTTCAACAGCAGAAAATAAACGCTGTTAAAAATTGAGTTTCATAGCGTTTTTTCTGAGCAGCTAATACTTTATGCATAGGGATTTTTTTAAGCTGCTAATACTTTATGCACAGCGTTTATAATGAGATGTTAATAGTTTCAAGTGTATGTTGCTTCCATTTTCAACAGCGGATCATAAACACTATTACTAATATTTCACAGGGTTTTTCTTATGCCGTTATAATATACTTTGTCTTTTCATAGAACTAACAACATTATATAAACGTTGTCATTAGTTTCTGATATTTCTACTCCACCATTGTCACGTTCCATTGCAATATTTGTATTAATAATCTACACTCATTTCATCATATTTCAACTAAACAATATACATAACATCGTATCAAACTAGAAACTACCATATGAAAATATAATTATTAATCATCATTTTCATAAAGTAATATAAATAGAATATCCATAGACAAAATTTACCAAAATTCATTAATAAACGTCATACAACATTAAACAAAAACAAACCTATTTCTGATGCATGTTAAAAAGATACATATTTATCTATTCAACCTTTGGTTCTAGCACATACCGCTTAAGCATGTCGTTTATTGCTTCCTTTTAGTCCACACTGCAGATTGCTCTATTGTTTGTCTCTTCAATGCTTCAAGTCCAGTTGAGCTTCAACATTGCTCATATATACCTTTGAAGAATTAAAACGGTTAAATGAGTAGGTTAATTTTTACTTTACTACTGGAAATGGGAAAGACATAAGTCAAAGATATATTCCATAAATTTATTGGATTGTATTTTACAGTTTATGTGAAACCAATCTATTATGACTTCAAGAAGAATGAAAAGAGCATGGAAGCAAACAAAATTATCAGCTACAACAAGCAATACCTCGATAATGCTAAAGGAAAACACATACTGATAGAGGTAAGTGCTTACACTATTGTGTGGATCCTTTCATCTCTCGTTTGTCATTTTTAGCGTTAATACAGTTCTGCGATATATCGATGATTATACATGGACACGGCATCTCAAGTCAACAAAGAGAAAACCACTAAGCTTTTTAATTAAAGTCAGTGTTTGCAACCAATACTTACCAGATCCCATCATAGATGAATGGAGCTAATGGAATGCCACTTGAATATCTTGTAGTACATTCTCCTCGGTATGTATAACTCCACTTATCAAGTGCTTAAGAAGAGTCAGAAAATAATAGTAACAACATCACGAGGAATCAACAATTTAGCAAGAAATATTAGCTATAACCCTAAGTCCATACAACAACAATCAGCCCAATCAAACCTGCATAGCAGAAAATAACTAAGTAGTAACAAGAAACATGCTTTCTCGCAAAATGTAATGCATAGAAAAACGATTTAATGTCAAAGTTAAAAGCACTTACATGATTGATTATCCCCAATCCAATGACTTCATTGCTCAACTCACTTGTTAAAAGAAGATGATATCTTTGCTGATAGAATATAATTACTGTCTTCTAGTGGGAAAAAGCAAACTAGTATTAAAATAACAAAAGAAGCTACAAGCATATAGTAAGTAGGTTAAAATACGACATGGACCAGACCATGAAGTATAACCACAGTTTTGTAACTCAAAATCCTGACAGAAGAAAGTGTAATATGAATCAAAGTAACAATTTCAAAGTTGAAAAAATAGTGAGTTAGTAATGCATAGAAGTATTTCCATATGTAATTTAGAATGTTATATTTATCAGAAGTTTGCTAAAAGAAATGTCAACGTTATGGTGACATACGCAGTTACTTGGAAAATGATCAACATCAATTATATTCAATGACAAAAGACAAAAGATACCGTCGACTTACGAGAAAATGACAAATGAGAGTTTTTTCCAACACAACACTTATACATGGACGCAGTTTTTTATTCCTAAACCCCACGACTTCATTACTTGCACTAATTCTAGAAAAAAAGAAAATCAAATATGACATGAGAAAAGAGCAAGAGCGATTCAGTGATCTACATTATGGGTTGAAGATGCTTCTGCGCATATTTCCCCGTCAGGACAATGAATCCATCATTGACATATATCACTGAATATATATATATATATATAGACGCACACACACAATTCATCTTTGTTGCCTTTCGTAATGTGTAAGGCTGTTATTTCTGATTTGCGCTAATTAGCCACAAACATGTGAGAATCAATAGAACATGTGTAAGACTGAACGCACATTATCCCTCTTGGTATAATCATGTGCTTCTATGTTTGTTAACAAATTGAAGATGTTATTTCTAATTCTGTATTTAAAACCCAAGTTGAAGCATTTATAAATTAAAAAAATTCTATGAAGTATAATACTTCAAAGACCAAATTGGATTACTTACTGAAATAATCAGGTATATAACATAAAGGAAATCACTTGCCGAAAATAACTAAATAATATTATTAGTTACCTTCGCGTAATGAGAATTTTGTTACCTTTGTGCCTTCACAGCATGAGCCGGAGTCCTACACGTAGTGTGAAGCAACACATCCAGCCCAGTAAAGGCGCTTAACCAAAGTCCACAATCTTCAGACTACCTATGATACTGATAAGGCAAGAGTTGAATAACATAAAATTTAGGAATCTTCCCATTTTTTATGCTATTCAACTTTTGCCTCATCAATATCATTTAAACCATACACCATAGTGACAACATCTATGATTGATGTAAATGCACCTATATTGAAACTTATAATTTAGATTTTGCCAAATTGGGATTCATAGATAATTAACGAATACCCCGACTATTTTACCATGAACTGAGAAATTTGGCCCTCCCCACCGAGTGGGAAAAAAAATACTCGTGAATAGGAATTTATCATGTGACCGTTTAATGTATCAGTGATCTAATGCTTTAAGTGGAAGTGAGGAATTAAAGTGTTAGGAAATATAAACAACATTCTACATATTTGTAATATCATTTGCATTTCTTAATGTTATCATAAGGGTACAAAGCCAAATGCATGCCTGGATTTCTAGCATGAACGATCGGGAGATGTCAACAATCATAGCAACTGCAAGTCCAGCTAATTCCTTTGAATTATAGTCATGTTCAGCTAAAAACATCTTACTTGGATTTTGTACTACTTCAAGTCCAGATTCTGACATTTCAAAAATTCCAAGCTATTAGAAATTTTAAATTTTTGTTGCGTGTACGCATAGGTACATAATACTGAAATGCTTATTTCTTCTATAGCTTGAAAAATAATCTTAAGTATGAACTAGCATAATTTATACCATAAGAAATAGTGCAATTTCAAATTAAATAGCAAACCACTAGATATGTGTACCTCATCTGTAGAACCAAACTGATTTTTCAGAGATCATAGAAGATAATACAACAAATTAATTTCTCCCTGGAATTTAACAGGAAACATTTATAAAGAAATAATATGGTACTATAAAGCATTCCTCAGGTCATATGTATCTCATTCATATTTTGATATGCTGTAGGTTAAGTAAATTAAAACAGCACTTGCAAACAAAATCAACAGATAATTATCACAGCAAGCTGAGAGCCTGTTTTCCATGGGGTTGTATACTAGTAGCAGTAGTTAGCACCAAATTTGTCAAGAAGACTTAGTTGTTACATAGTAAATTCAAATGATCCTAACTGATAAGGAACAACACAAATAAGGATAGCTTTTCAGAAAGTGTTCTTTTATGAAATTACAATTAATAAATTATTAAATTCAAATAATTTGTACAACTGCCTCAGGTTTTTAATAGGATATATATACCTATAGGACCCTTTCTTGGTAATATCTAAAGTGATTTCTATGTTAGTTCAACTATGTAAAACTGAAGTGGGAAAAAGGGATATCATGCCAACATGGAAATTAGTTCTAAATTCAATAAACTGGGAACAAGGCTTCATGTAGTAGGAAGTTAAACACACATCAACATAATGATTTTAGTTTTTTCCACAAATATCTTCTATTCAGTTCACTAGCAACTGTATTACTGTCAATAATTACATGAAGAAAATCCAACTTCAAATTCAAAGTTCAATAAAACCTGAAAATATTAATTTTGGCCTCAAATTTGTAGTTCTGTGCTTACCGATTGCAGCATTGAAGAATGTAGGGTGGCCAGTATAACGCAGCTAACTTCCAAGTGATGCTATTAGTTGACTTAATGGATGATATCTCTCGATGTTTGTATAATCAAGTGGCCATGGTGAGCTTCATTGTGAGTAGCGGTTGTGATAGAGTGGTGGCATTTTAAACGATTGGTTGAGAAGAGGTAGAGATTTAGAAAAGAATCGTTTAAGAACATTTACATAGCGGATGTAAAGTCTTATGTGATTTAGGGTTTCGTGTTTTACGGAGAAGAGGGAAACTAGTTTCACGCGGCAATGAAAATTTTAGAGGGATGCAACAATGAAAATTCTAAAGGGAATTATGTATGTAAATATACTGAATGAAGATCTTAGCGTTGTCTTACATTGTCTTTGGCTTTTACTTAAGTTTCCACTTTATAGGAAGTTCAACAACAACAATTATCAAGTAAACGTTGTTCTAGGTTGTTGTTGAAAGTAATTTTTTCTTGTAGTGCTTCTAAAGAAATAATAGGTGAATTAGGATTTATATGACTAAAAAGAATTTTATAAGTGAACTAAAGGCAGAAACAATTTTGCGTCAAAATATAAGGGTGTGCCACAAAATTGGACATATGATACTTTTTACTAGTAGTGAAAACACATATTTTCTCAATTTCCATTAACATGAAATAATGTTCCAGATGTGAAAAATAAAAGTCACTTGGATTACACTATAAGCATATTACTTGTTTAAATGCCTAAGGAGGGAAAAAAGACTAACTGCATTAGCACATTGGAAAAAGTGCATCCATTGGTCTTTACCAATTGCCTTATAATCCTACTACACCTGCAAAACAAGCACACTTATACATAGGGAACTTTTAAAAAGGCATGAAACATAAATAAGTTACATACCTATATATATTAAAGAGTTTGAAGAAGAAGTTTTTTCATTGAATGCTTGCAGCAATTTTACAGAGTCTTATTTAATATCTTGTACATTATGATGTAACATATTTATACATGGTTGAAATACTAAAAAATAGAAAGTCAGGCTTAGATAGCACCGACTCAATACAAAAATATAATGATATAGCGGTTTGCATCCATTTTTATATGCTCCAGGATACATTATCATTTATCCATAGAAAATTGTATATTCAATACCTGACCTCAGTTTATGCTAGAGCCTTCTTTCTCTTCAAAATTCTTTGTTGCTCTAAATAATCTTCGAATCATTCCTCAATAGAGCGAAATTCTTCCCCGATAAGGCTTTGGTGCATATATTAGCACGCTGATAGCCTGATAGTATGTTCGAACATGGCTGACCATCAATTTTCCATTTCCCGTCCATTCACGTATAAAGTGTAAATCAAATTCAATTTTCTTTGCACGTAAATATTGTACAGAGTTAATCAATAGGGAGACATCGCTGGAATTATCACGCCAAATAACCTACTTTCTCGATAAAATGAACCCTAATTCTGAAAGTACTGTTTTTATCCAAATTATCTCGGCTATAGTGCTGACAATCGCTCTGTACTCCGTTTCCGTGTTAGATCTCAAGACGGTCGATCATTTCTTTGTATACCATGATATGGGGTTTGGCCTAAGGTACACACAATAACCAGAGATCGATCTACGATCATTTGGGTCATTGGCCTAGCCAACATCACTGTAAGCTTCAGTATTTATGTTTTTCTTGACTTAAGTAGTAATCCATGATTTTGTGTCCCTTTTAAATAGCGTAATATACGCTTTACAACCTTCCAATGATCGTTGAAAGGATTTTCATGTGTTGACATACCTTGTTTACACTATAGCATATCCCTGATCTTATAATTGTGACATAATGTAGTACCTCCACTATGCATCTATACTACTTAATATTACTTATGGCTTCACCTTTATTCTCAAACAATTGCAAGTTGGTGACAACAGGTATTCTTAATGGTTTGACTCGATCCATCTTTCCCCTTACTAATATCTCATTTATGTATTTACTCTGAGATAGAAAAAATTCTGAATCTGATTTTTCTTTCAATCCGAATGCCTAGGAATAGTCCAGTTCCCCTAAATCTTTGATTGCAAAACTTTCATCTGACCACTGCACCACTTTGTTTATTTCATTATCATTGTCTCTTGTAGTCAGAATGTCATCCACATGTACTAAAATGTATGTAACACTTTAGTCATTGATCCTTGTATAAAGTGAGTTGTCAGATCTGGTTGTCTTGAAACTCATTTGGTCAGTGTGGTTTTAAGCTTGTCAGACCATGCTCTTGATGTTTTTTTTCAATTCATATATGACTTTATGTAGTCTACATACTTGTTCATCATCTATGTCAACATTATATGCCTTAGGTTGTTGCATGTAGATCTCCTCTTGTAATTCCTCATTAAGAAAAGCATTATACACATCAAGTTGCCTTATTCTCCTGTATTTTGTGTAGAGCTTTAATTAATATGACACAGATAGTAGTGGGCTCAACTACTACTAAGAATATTTCATTCGAATCGAACCCAAATTATTATGAGTACCATTTTGCAACCAGTCTTGCTTTGTATCTAGATATAAATCCATCATCATTTCTCTTGATTTTCTATGTCCATTTGCAATCCACTATGTTCTTGTTGTCCAGTGGAACAACTAAACTCCAACGCTTGTTTTTGATCAATGCGATATATTCTTCACCCATGGCCTTCTTCCATTTTTCATCTATTACATATTGTTCATATGTTTTCACATGTTATTAGTTCAGTGTCATCCGGTGCAGCAGTATATATTCTAGATTCAAAAATCTCACTTTTCGATCTAGTGATCATATGATGATCTATTTCGGGTTGATGTTGCTATAATTCCTTCTCTTAATCATCTGGTGGTTCATTGATTGATCTACCATTGCTAGTGCTTCTTGGACTACTCCTAATTTATTGCATGTCTTCATTTTAGTGTTCATTTAAGTGTGTGTGTTTTTCAGTTGAGGTATATCCCGATTTGATGCTTGACACTTTGACCACTTTATTTTTTAATCTTGATGTGTCCCGCTGCTAACATTGTCAATCCACTCTGATAGAGTTGCTAATGGTGGCATGGTTATTCTAGTGTTAACTACTTACTGATTAACATTATTTACCTTTACCGCAAGAAGAAAAATGCATTCGCTAAACGTGAGATGTTTAGATATAAATTTCCTACCTTTATTGTCCATGCATTTGTAGCCTTTTTTAGTTGTTGACATAATCGAAAAATGTGCATGGGCTAGACCTCAAGCTCGATTTGTGTTTGTTATATGGTCTAAGGCATGAAAACCTAAACAACCAAATGTCATTAAGTGTTTGTAGTCGGGTTTAATCCTAAATAATTTTTCATAAGGACATTTATGCTTTAACACTTTGATTGCCAATCTATTAATGAGATATACCGATGTGGTAGATGCATCACTGTAATATCTCATCGATAGTGATCCATGTGATAACATTGTGATCATTGTTTCTATAATATTTCTATGTTTTCTCTTTATTAGACCATCATATTCAAAAGTATGTGGACATCTCATTCTACGAAACATTCCTTTCTTATGAAAATAACTTTTGAGTTATTTAAACACCGTCCTACCATCGTTTTCATAACTTTTACACTACTGTTGATTTGTTGTTTTGAGTGTTATGAACTATATCACTGTATCATGAGTTTCTGATTTTGTTTTAAAAGAAATATCCGTAGGTATCTTGGGTAAGCATCTACATAAGAAAGATAATACCTGTGCCCATGAGTGGAATTTAGTGTTGTTGGTTCCTATAGATCTACTGTATTTAATTCAAGGGGGTTTCTATACACAGTTTTAGAATGACTGAATTGAAGTTGGTGACTTTTTCCAAGTTGGCAGTGTGTACAAATATGTGATAGAGGTAAATTATCAAAAGATATATCATTATCATTTATTTATTTTTAACAATTTTAATATCATAATGTCTAAGTTCACAATGCCACATTTCTAAAACACTCTTGTTATTAACAGCACTAGCATCAACATTGTTGCAACAAATTCTATTTTCACTTGCATTTGTTTCCTCCACAGCAGTGAACTTGTATAATCTTTTATCCAATCTACCATGTCACAATATGCTTTGACTTAGTAAATCTTTTACTAAACAAAATTTTGGGTGAAACTCAAAGTACACATTGTTATCGTTGGCAAATTATGAAACACATATCAACTTTTTCTTAATTCTAGGCGCTCTCAATAATTTATTGAGATAGAGCTGCCTTTTACCTTTAATATTGTTGTTACCGACATGTGAGATACTTATTGCTTCATTATTATCCATATGTATAAATTGTTTTTTCTGAATTTGTTCAGGGAGAAACTGACCGGAGTCGTAAAACCCCTAGTGCACCTAGCCTGCTCCGCGAGTACCACATAGGTGGCTGATCTTATTGTATGCACATGGTAAACTCTTAGCATTTCATTCTGCATTTCGAACCTGCGTCGCTATGATCATGACGTTAGTTCTTAACCGTTGGGCTATTGCTGCGAATTCTGTATATATAAGTTGTTTACCTGAGTAGCTTTGTTTTTCAAGATTGAGATTTTGCAAATTGTTAGTGATGTGATTGGTAGCACCTGAATATGGATACCAGACATCAAGATTAAATGTCCTCCCGATTGACTGATCTACATTTCCACCAGTTTTTGCACTCATACTTATAGTGTTGTTTCTTGTTTCATTTCTTAACCGAGGCTCATTTTCACTGTGTACACGTTGACCTATACGATTCTGCTGAGCCACATTTAATGCTGAGTTGAATCTAAAATAACATCAACTTGCTATATGGCCAAAATTTTCACAATTTGACACTTTACTCTATTGTTGTTGTTCCATCTCCCATGAACTCTACCTCATTGTGCTTGGTTTCCTCTCTGACTTAGTGTTTCTTGTTTATACTGATTAGACAAGTTCTATTGTGGTTCTTATTTCTTGAGGCTATGCATAATTGACTGGATAATTGTTAAGTATGGCTTTTCTCTGCTCAATTCTTTCCTCATGTGCCAACAATGCTGACGGTAAGAACTGCAAGTCGACTAAGGTATTCTGCATAGTGACAAAAGTTACAAATGATTCATACTCATGATATAGGCCATTGGTAAACAAAAGAAATTGCTCGCTGTCCGATACTTTATGTCTAATTACATTTAGTTTATCGCATGGAGTTTTTGTTTGGTAACATACTCCATTATAGGCATTGGGGATGCAGATTAAGGATCTTAAAGCAAACTAAACACTAGAGGGGTGAACGATGTTTTATGGATTTTATTAATTTCTTGAAATCTTTTTGGATTAAACAGAATGTTATGCAAATCATAGATATTGACAATCACAGATGCAAGAAATAAAAATAAAAAGTAGTAAAAGGAAAGTACACACCGGGATTTAATACTATTTCAGAGTTACTATATATCCAGTCCCATACAACTCTTGGTTGCGCAGATTTCTTTTCAAAATAATCTTCAAATTACAATCCTTGATTTCAATGGCCCCGAGATCCACCACTACTTGCTTTCGAGCATAGGGTGTTCCCTTGATTTACCCAGGCTACAATATCATCTAATTGATTTCCGTCATACAATCACACCCAACTGATTTTCGAGCTATAATCTCTGTATCAGTTTTGAAGTATTGACTCGATAGAACTTGATCTTGCGATCTTTGATTACAAACAGACTATAACTCCTGGGTAGCACTTGAATTTAAAGAGTTTGATGTAAAAATTTAAAGAGAAAAGATTGATATAATTTCTTTGAAAATCAATAAAGTATAAGTATAAATTTTGAGAAATTAAGAAGAATAATGAAAAGGGGATAAAGGAAGTAGGAGATGATTAGTTATTTAAAAAATTTGAAATCTGAAACTAGTTTATAGTTGTCCAACAACCACAACCATTCATAAAAGGTTTGAATTCAAAAGACACAACTTTCCAAATTCAAAAATAAAACTAACATCACATATGTCGACATACATTAATGTATACGTTGATATATACAATTATTTTTCAAAAAAATAAAATTTTAAATCAAAGCAAATGTTGTTTAAATAATTTATGGTGATTTCTGAATTAAAACAAACTATATTCTTTTATATCAAAATAGAGTATTTCAAGTACAAATATATATTAAAAAATATATTAAGTTGATTTAAAAATGATTAAAAACTAAATATAAAATGATATAAAAGTACATATATTTAAACCTATGAATATATTAAATATTTTAAAATTTAATAAATATAACTAAGAAAATTTGAAAGCATAAGTAACTATGAAATTAATATTAAATCTATAAGCAATAAATATTTGAATCAGGAGTTAAAATGTAATAAGTATAATTTTAAAACAGAAATTAGAATAAATTTCAGCATTTAAAATAGATTTAAGAATAAAGAGGTACGTATTTTAAATAAGGATGTAATTTTGAAATTATTTTGAAAATAGATTTTTAAAAACAAGGCAGTAATTTTGAACTCATCTGAAAAAGTTTGAAATCAGAATTCAGTGCTAACACCAAATTTTTAACAAGATATCTAGACACTATTGCTCTATATTTCTTGAATTCTTGATACTCACGAGTCTTGTATCTTAAACTATTCTACTTTGGAATCTTGATTCTCTAAACTATACAGTCTTCAATAATCAATACCAGCATAAATTTCATGTATATACCTATATATATATATTCTAGATAACATTGTTAGTATATATTTTATTACAATAATAATTGAAATAAGATTTTTTTTTCATCAAAACCATCATCATCATCTCATTCCCTAACAGTCTCCCCCTTTTTGATGATCACAACCTTGGTTAATGAAATGTTCATACTTGATGTCTTAATTCTCCGGTTACTCCGGCCCCTTACTCATTAACTCCTTCTTAAACTTCTAACTCCTTCTTAATCTAAGCCCAATGTTAGACCAAAAATTGGTTCTAACACCCAAATTAACTATGATTTTAATGAAATAGAACTAAAAAGCAACGAAGAACACACGATTTATAGTGGTTCAGCGTTAAAGAGCCTACGTCCACTTTCTATTCTTTTAATGGATGATTTGAATGCAAATACAACAATGATTCTCACTCAATTTCACAATTACAATGCATGAGCTCACTCAAATCACTCAAAAATAGATCTTAAGAGATGATTTTGATCTGAATATGGTTGTGAAATTCGGCTATGAAGGAAGTTAGAGCTGAGAATTTTCCAAAAGAAGGATCCCTTCAAATGACCCCTGATGGCCTATTTATAGGTGAAAAATCTCCTCGAAGTGGCTCCGGTTCGGAACTATGTGGCACCCATCCCATAAGAGTCGGGTTCGGAGGCCTCCAGATGGTGACAACGCATCGATTTAGTGGGAGATCGTGGGAGGAAATGGTCGTGCTTGGTCCGAGTCTTCAGGAAACGTGTGTAGCAACGGTCACAGACTCAGAAAAAGGGGTTCGGATCGGTCGCCTCCGATCCGATCCGATGAGGCTATTTACTTTCTTTTGGTGTCCCTGAAGTACTTCTCCAAACCGAACCGATGTGATGCCTGCTTCTTCGATCTCTGCTTCTTTCCTGCGCTGGTTCCCTCCGATCCGAACTGGATGATGGCTTTCCCGCTATTTGCTCTTTGTGTAGCCTAGTTCACAAAGTAGGCTACCATTTTGCCCCCTCGATGTACACTCTTATTTAAGATAAAGTGTGCTTCGAAGTAGTTTACAAAACAGTCTTTGAATTAAAGCCATTGAATGATCGCTTCGATTTACTTGTAGAGTTGTGTAGCCCCATAAGGTTGCAACTCTTGTTGGCTATAAATGCATTCTGAAGTGCAAGAAATCACATCATATTGTTTCGAATAATTTCGAGAATTTCTACCTGATGTCTGGTAGCTTTTCGAGGTAAGTTTCCATTGTGCATTACAGACTTTTACTGCGCTTTTCTTACGCGAACCATATAGCATTTGATAAAATTGCTTCGGTTCGGAAATTGATCTTTCCGATCCGAACCATGCTCACAGAATATGGGCTGAGAGGTCATAAGCTTGAAGGGCTGAGTTGGTCGAAGCGAGCTTTGATATCTTATCCATGGGTATACAAAGGGTCTCCTACCCCATGTATATATGCACGTTGAGACCCTCCTCCATCCCTCTTATTCTTTCACGCCGCCCTTCACTTTCCTGAAATCTTAACTCCAGCGCCCAAAAATCACGAAGAAAAATCCTTTGATTCCCATCGCAAATTCATAGGTAGTGTTTAGATCTTAGTTTTAATTCTTACCTAACTGAATTTTGCTTCTAATTCGAGAGTAATTCGAGCAATCTCGCTTGCTAACGTGTCGATTTCGCCGCCGTGCTTCCATCGCTTCACCATCGGCGTTGGTGACTTCGTCGCCGCCTTGAGATGGCTGCGGGGAGGTCGAAGTTGAAGTGAGGCATGTCAACCCATATGTATCTTGTCGTGAGCAAGTTTACGAAGCCAATTGGGTTTTTGGGTGGAGATGGGTTCAATTTGAATCGTTGCAGTAACGGAGCAAGAAGAAGAAGAGAGGAAAGAGAGGGAGGTGGGTTCGGTTCGGAGTGGGTAGCATAAGGAAGGGGATAAATGGATTCAGCCTTTCTGTTCGGGTTGGAGTGAAAAGCATGGTTATGGAGAAGACTGTCGGATTAGATCGGATTGAATCATTGGAGATTGCCAATCTGCAACGTTCTATACATCTTCATCCGATCCGGACCGTACATGGTGTATGTCTCTGGGACTGGAGTTTAACCCAGACCGGATAACTGAAAGTATCTATCCCCGATCCGAACCAATACTCCAAGAAGGCGTGAATTTCTGTCGTGCACGCATAAGGCCCATGCTTCCGATCCGACTCTTATACTCATGAACATCCGTTCCGAACCGAACACTTAAAGCATGAAGTAAATATAATCTAACTTAACCAAGGCTAAACAAGATTTTACCAACTCTGGGACTTTTAGGATAGAGCCTTTTATACTGAACTTCGTTCATTTAGTTGACATGGAACTTTATTTTATGTCTCTTCTGGTTGACGCCAACATATTGTCTTTACACTTTGTCACTTCATGCATGCACATACAATTTAGTTCACACACATGCACTAGGGGAAATGGGAAAGTTTACTCTAATCCTTGCTATTGTTTCTTCAATAGTTCAACAGATATGACAGAGAGACGCTCGGCCAGGTTAGTAGAAAGAGGAGAAGCCGGACAAACTTCCGAGAGAATTACCGCTGATGATATATCTTCTACTTTGAATCCCGACTGGGATAGTGAAGGTTCAGATTATGAAATGAATCCTCATGATAGTGAAGCATCCTCCGGTGGTGATATCTCTTTGGGCGAGGAGGAAGAAGGAGGAGTAGGTGATAACCGTGCTCCCGACGAGCTTGGCGATGCCGAAATTTTGAATCCGCCTAAGGACTCAGTTAAGTCAACCATAAACAATGATAAGCTGGCTCGAATTTGTCTAAAGCACGGGATACTCCGTAAAGACACCGAGTTACCTTCTGATACTGACCGTCCTCACAATCCTCCAGAAGGATACATGGCCATCACCAGGTTAATGTGTCAAGTTGGGGGAATTCCTCCGTATCCACCATTCATCGTCGATTTTCTAAGACAAATGCAGATTGCCCCCATGCAGCTTCATCCTAATTCATACGCTTATCTGTGTACTCTGTACATAGCATATAGAGAAATTTTAAATCTAGAGCTTACCTTCGATGATGTCCATTTCTTCTACAACTTCAAGCACCGAACCCAAGATACTCCATCTTTTTCGTACTTTGAATCGGTCCCGAAAAGGAAAATAATCCCTATCCCTTACAGTAGCAAGGCGGGAGATCCAAAACCCGAATGGTTTTACATCAAACAGCAGCATGGATGCGCTCGAAGATGGCTTAAATCAAGTATGGCACCAACCCTGCGGACTTCAACTTCAATAATTCATATTAGAGTCTTAACTGACTTTTATTTTTATGTGCAGTTCCCAACCCAAAACAAGTGATGGGTCGAGTGTATCTTGATTGTTTCAACCAACTTCTTTCTGATGATCAAAAGTTTTTGACTATCGACGAAGTTCTTAAAGACGAGTATCTTCATCGTCACGGGTTGTTATCGATCACCCGCAGTATAGGCCACGGGCCCGGCCCTTATGTATATATACCTCCTATTGATGTTATTCCAGTGACAGAGGGAACTTCAAAGGGACCAACGACACCACTTAGGAACCCACCTTCTCCATCGTCTACTCAGGATGATGATCTAGCGAACATCGCTGAAAGATACGGGGATAAGTACTTCGTTCCGGAGGGCGCGGTCACTCATGAGTAGTCATTTTCCCCTAAAGAAACATCGTCGGCTGTTCCCCAAAAGGATGGTTCCGCCTCAGAGGAAGCTATGTTTCGGGGTTTAGGGAATCTCCTCCTTCCTGAAACCATTTATACTTCGAAAGATTTTGCAATAGATCCTCTCACATTTGCCTCCGAAGAGGAAGTTACACCCGTCAAGCCGGGAAAACTATACACACCAGCCTCATCTCAGGCTCTGGTTTGTCGGGAGTGGGGAGGGGGGGGGGAGGGGGAACCGCACTTAGGACACTTGACGCTCTCACTGCACGTCACAGCACTTGTGTTTCATGTTAGTATCAACTCTGAAGTTTTCTTATTCTTTTATACAGGACAAATGGGGAAGCAACGCTATTACATGAAAGACGTTCGTTCTAGCATGCCCCCAGTAGACCCTGACGTGAGACATGACCAACATGAAGGTAGAGATGATAGGAGGGATCGGCCTCCCAGGCCCTATCGGTCCTCTCGTTCTCGATCTCCACATCATAGAGACTCGGACAGACGCATGAGTCAGTCTTCGGATCAGGAGAAAGAGAAACATAGCGCTAAACCTCCCGCTCCTCCTAAGGATAAAACTCCCCATGACAGCTCGTCAAAGAAAGTATCCGATCCAGCTGAGAAACAAAAGGATGCAGGGAAAGGGACAAGAAAGGAAAGACCAATTGTAAAGTTGAGGTACCGCACCATCGATATTATTACCACGAGGCCGATTATGCTTGATGATGAAAATCATGCTAGGTTTGAACTTATGAAGCAACAATTCCCTGAGCATCATTTCGGGCATATGCATATCGTTCCTAAGCTTAAACCGGTTCACCCAGACTGGGCCAAGGACATGAAAGCTAACATAGATTTTGTGGATGACCAATACAAGGAGATGAAAAAATATGCCCGAAATCTATCCAAAATCATTAGTGACTTAATGGCAGATGTAAAGATCATGCAAGATGCTGCCGAATACGACATAAAGGCTACTGAGAGCGCAGAAAAGGACCTCGAAGATGCTTAGGCCCAGCTTGCTCTTGCGCAACGCGACACAAACAACTATAAAAAACAGCTTGAGGAACTGCAACAGCATTACCATTCTGAACTCGAGTCCCACATCAAAGAGAGAATAGACTTGAAAAAACAGGTTGAGGATACTAAGCTTAAGAGTACTCGCCTCGAGCAAGAGAATGCAGACTTAGTTAAAAAGAACGCAGAACTTGAAGCCAAACTACTTGAAGTTGAAACACGAGCAGCTCTTGCCGAGGGAAACGCAGACACAACGTTAAAGAAAGTTGAGAAGCTTAGCGAGGAGCTCAGAGACGCTCAAAAGGAGATCGACGAGGGTGGTGAGACTATGGTCGGATTCTTTGCTCAGGTGATCCGTCACCACAATCTTGCCTAGCTTAAAGACTATCTGATTCCCTTGGTGTTTGCTTGGGATCAGTTGGTTGAATGGGAGAGAGCAGAGCTTGGAGAAGACTCGATAGACGAGGACAAGCTGATGGAGAAATATCTGAAAGGTGAAGAAGCGGTGCGCTTAGCTGAAGGGCGCAAACTTCTTTTCGCTACCCTAGAAGAGGAAAGGCGCCAGGCAAAGGAAAAGAGTGCCCTTGAAATTGGCTCTTCTTCTGCCACTGTTGAAGCTGCTGTAGTTGAGGAGTATGACCTGGAAAGACCAGGGATCACTGGGACTCCTTCCTTACCCTCTATCACTGGGCTACCCTCCGAAGCTCCTGCTGCCACAGTCGAAAAATCTGCTGAGGGTATTCCTACTTTTTCACCTCAATTTGCTAAGGCTATTTCATCATTTCGCCACATCATTAGACAGACAATTGAAGATCCTGCATTTTCCCCTGAGATAATAACTGTTGCTTCTCGTTCTGTAGGTACTAATCCCGCTACAGAGACCAACAAGAAGATGGATGGGAAATCCGGGGAGCCTACTGGGTCACAACCTGCTGAAAAGGCATAGGAAAAAGAGGCTGAAGTTGCTAGTTCCACCCCGGCATAGAAAGCTGGAAGTAAAGAAGGAGAGGCCACTGACAAGGCCACCTTGCCACCTGAACCCGAGATTCCCAAAGGAGAGATCATCCATGCATTGAGAGACGACGGTGGCGACGATGAGCATGATGATGTCATTGTGACAGCGGATTCAGGGACTGGAGATGATGAAACTTTGGCTAACAGGAAGGCAAAACAAGACCAACTTCTGAAAGCCAAAGCTGAAGAGGAAGTACTTGGGGCTGCCACCCCTATTGCAACCATTCCTCCCGACTCAAGGTTAGTTGTTAAACTTTCAACTAGATCAATCATTGAAGAGCTTGCTAAAAAGTCTCCTATTGATCCCAGTGCTCCAGTCCCCGAGAAAAAGAATCGGAAGCGCCTCTTCACTGATGCTGAAAAGGAGGAGAAAGACAAGCTCAAGGCCTCCAAGAAAGCCAAATCCACTCCGAAGGGAAAGTGAAGAGGAGCTTTTATCTTTTGTTTTGATTTTCCACTGGCCCGCGGTTGATGTAGCGAGTGCGGCCCTCGCATCTTTTGCTTAGCTTTTTGTACAAACTTTCCTGTTTGTGAATAAAATAGTTTGTCTCCTGCAATCTTAACTGTCAGTAAGTTCATCAATTAAACAGAATATTGTCAATAAATAACATGTCATGTTTCAACTATAATACCAAGTCATTACTACTAAACAAAAGATAGTGTATACAGGGGGAGGTGTGTGTGTACTGCCCCCAATCAATCTTGAACAGAAGGCCAAGGCTTGTTCGAGGTTGGTTAAGTTTAACATTTTGATTGCCCACGACACTCTGGCGGGATTTTAGTCTTTTAGTCATGGGCACTCGTCTTTCAGCGCCTTTATACTCTCCTATCGTTTTATTAGGTTAGAGTGCGGTCAAGGCAGTCTCTTGTCGGGGTGCACCTTCACGCCTCGGAGGACGTCGTCTTCCCGTCCTTTTCTACTCTCTCTCAAGTCATAAGAGTTAGAGTAAGGAATGTCGACTTCCCGTCCCTTTCATTTTTTTCGGCAAACGGTCATCTCGTTTGCTCCTACACGTAGATTACCCTTGATTGTTTTAGTTTAACTTAGTGTTTAGCATTTCACGGTTAGTACAGAATAGTCATACAAGGTAAAAGAAATAGTGCAGGAAGAGTAAATGACACGCGATATTTTTATTGTGGTTCAGCTTAGTCGTAGCCTACATCCACTTTATAATCTTTTACTCAAATAAACAGATTTTTCTAGGCTAGTCATACCTTTTTACATGGCTTATAAAGAACAAAAGAAAATATTACAAGTCTAATTCAAATATTACCTCAGATGCTGGGCATTCCAAGCTCTGGGGATTTCTTCACCATCCATGGTCGCTAGCTTGAAGGCTCCTTTATCAAGCTTCCTTTGGATTGCATACGGTCCTTCCCATTTCGGTCCCAGGTGGACCGACGGCGGGATAACGCGTTTTAGTACTAGATCGCCAGGCTCAAAAGATCGTTGTCTGACTTTCTTGTCATAGTACCGCGCTACCTGATGTCGGTGCCTCGAGGCACGCAAGTTTGCTTCATCTCTCTTCTCCTCTACTGAGTCTAATGATTCAAGGAGGAGGGATCTATTTGTCATGGGGTCGTAGTACGTCGTTTGATGCGAAGGAACCTTCAATTCCACTGGGATAACTGCTTCAGAGCCGAACGAGAGTGCGAAGGGAGTGTGGCCTGTTGTTGTTTTGAAAGTTGTGCGATAAGCCTATAAGGCTAACGGCAGTTCGTCTACCCACATGGCCTTTGCACGCTCCAATCTCTTCTTGAGGATGGACTTGATAACTTAATTGATTGCTTCAACCTGTCCGTTAGACTGCGGATGAGCCACCGCATTGTACCTCTTATCAATTTTATATTTATTGCAGAAATCCCTAAATACGTTGTTGTCGAATTGGGTCCCGTTGTCTGTTATAATAGTTTTCGGAATCCCAAATCGGATGCTGATATTTCGCACCACGAAGTTTATCACCCACTTTGTCGTAATTGTGGTCAGTGGCTCAGCTTCTACCCACTTTGTGAAATAATCCACTGCTACTATTGCGTATTTTGCCCCTCCTTTTGCAATCGGTAGGGTTCCGATGATATCTATCCCCCAAGTAGAGAACAGCCAAGGACTTACCATTGTGTTAAGCTGGCTAGGGGGTGCCTTTGGTATCTTAGCAAACTTCTGACATCTATCGCAGCGTCGAGAGTAATCAGCTGCATCTTTGTTAACGGTAGGCCAAAAATAGCCGTACCGTAATATCATTTTGGCCAATGTCTGGCCTCCTGTGTGATCTCCACACTCACCCTCGTGTACTTCTTCCAATACACATCGGATGTCGTCGTGTCCAATGCATCGTAACAGGGGCATTGAAAATCCCTGACGGTACAGAACTTGGTCTTGCAACACGTATCTTGCGGCTTTGCGAATCACAGCTCGCCTCTCACTTTTCTTGGATGGGAGTGTCCCGTCATTAAGGTAATTCTTGATCAGCGTCATCCACGACTCTCTTTCTGGCTCGAGTTCCAGCACTGGGTCGACTTCCATTTGGTTAAAGCTCGGTGATTCCAATGTCTCTATTGGAACCAACTCTATTTCCTCAGGATCGTCAGAGCTGGCCAACTTAGCTAGTTTGTCTGCCTTTTGATTTTCGGTCCTCGGAATGTGTGTTATGCTATACCGTTCCATGTGACCTAGCAATTCTTCCGCTTTTTCAAGGTAAGTGATTAACTGAGGTCCTCTGGCTACAAATTCCTTCCATACCTGGCATACTACTATTTTGGAATCGCAGAAAATGTCTAGCACAGTCACTCCTAGCTCCTTAGCAAGTTTCAGCCTGGCAATCAGGGCCTCATACTCAGCTTCGTTGTTGGTTGCTGGAAACTCAAGTCGTAATGCATAATAGATCGACCGTCCTTCAGGAGTGATGAAAACAACTCCAGCACTAGATTGCCGGTCGTTTCTAGCCCCGTCGGTGTACGGCTTCTAAGGGCTCAGCTCAAGTGTTCGCTCTGAAGGTCCTGATTCGTCTCCCAATACATCCTCTTTAGGAATCGTGAACTCAGCTATGAAGTCAGCCAAGGCTTGTCCTCGAATTGACCTTCTAGGTTGGAAATTTAAATCAAATTGGCTAAGTTCAATGTTCCACTTAAGAAGTCTCCCTGATGCTTCGGGTCGTTGCAGCATTTGACGAAGAGGTTGGTCGGTAAAGATAGTTATTGGATGAGCTTGAAAATAGTGGCGAAGCTTCCGTGATGCGATAAGAAGGCTATAAGCGAGCTTTTCTATCTTCGGATAATTCCTCTCCGCTGCAGCTAATTTCTTACTCACATAATATACAGGCCTCTGGATCTTATCTTCTTCACGTACCAATGCGGTGCTGACGGCATGGGATGATACCGCTAAGTAGACAAACAGGTCCTCATGATCCATGGGCTTCGACAAGATGGGAGGCTTCTCTAACAGACTTAAACAAATTCTGGAAGGCCTCCACACAATCAGGAGTCCACTCAAAATTTTGTTTTCCTCGCTTAATCAGGTCGAAGAAAGGTACACACTTGTCCGTTGCTTTGGAGATGAACCTTCCCAGTGCTGCAACCTTCCCAGCTAAGCTTTGAACATCCCTAATCTTTCGCGGCTCCTCTATATTCCAGATTGCTGCTATTTGGTCCGGATTGACTTCAATTCCTCTGGAACTCATGATAAAGCCAAGGAACTTGCCTGATGCCACTCCAAAGGAACACTTCAAGGGATTCAACTTCATCCCATACCTTCGTAGTACGCCAAACATTTCTGCTAAGTCCTTCGTATGATCGGGAGATTGCTTGGATTTCACGAGCATATCATCTACGTAAACTTCCATGGTTTTCCCAATCTGGTTATAGAACATCCGATTAACTAAGCGCTGATATGTAGCTCCTGCATTCTTCAGTCCGAATGGCATTACCACATAGCAGTACAAACCTAAGTCTGTAATGAAGCTTGTGTGCTCTTGATCTGGTATATGCATGGGGATTTGATTATATCCTGAATAGGCATCCATGAATGACAGGATTTCATGTCCGGATGTAGAGTCTACTAGCTGATCAATCCTAGGGAGCGGAAAACTATCCTTCGGGCAAGCTTTGTTCAAATTGGAGAAGTCAATGCAGGTCCGCCATTTCCCGTTTGATTTTCTGACTGGGACGGGATTCGATATCCAGTCGGGGTACTTCGAATCTTTTATAAATCCGTTGTTCTTCAACTTCTCCACTTCTTCTTTTAAAGCGGCTGATCGTTCAGGCCCCAACATCCGTCTTTTTTGCTTGACAGGCGGGTGTTTTGGGTTAATGCTCAAGGAGTAACTCATAACGGCCAGCGATATCCCACACATGTCAGCGTGGGTCCAGGCGAACACATCTAGGTTTGCTTTCAAGAAGTCGGCCAACTCCTTTGCTCGAAGTGGGTCTAACTGCGATCCAATCTTCAGAACCTTTGCTAAATCTGCTTCGTCGATGGGGATATCCACCGTTGTCTTATTGGGAGTCGCCATTCTGCCCCCAGGTCCCTCATCTTCTCTGGGGTCCATATCCTCAGGCAAGTCTCTGGGCGACTCTCTCGGGGCTGGACCCCTTAACTGCTATGCGGTGTTTTCCTTCATGAGGGGAGAGGCATCCTTAGGCTCTAGACTCATCCCCTTCATCAGCATCTTTAGCTCTGCCATGTAGCAAGCTCGAGCAGTAACCTGATCACCTCTCATTACCCGAACTCCCGTATCAGTGGGGAATTTAAGCGGTAAGCACCAGGGCGCAATGTAAGCCCTGAGTTTTGCAAGGGCCGGTCGGCCCAAAAAGGCATTATAGGGTGATTCGATATCTAAAACAACAAACGGGAGAATCCTCACTCTTTGGCGATTTCCCTGTCCCAATGTCACCGACAACTCTACATATCCCATGGGAGTTGTCGACGCTCCATTGAAGCCTCGTATCCATCCTTCACAAGGCTTTAAGTCTTTTGCTTCGAGCTTCATTTGTTCGAAGGCTTTCTTAAAAAGAATATTGACTGAGCTCCCATTATCCACTAACACCTTGTGGACTAATGCAGGGCCGATGTTCGTATTGATCACTAGCGGGTCTTCAGTAGGTGACATAACTCCAATATCATCCCTATCACGGAAAATTACGTCATCAGACATCGTCTTTTGTTGCTTTACTGGTGTGATGTCTTCAAGACTGCTTTTCTCTCTACCTCAAAATGCTTGGCTGCATTAACGTATTGATCCATCACTCGGGAACTATGAGCTGCTGGATGGGGCCCTCCTACGATGGTATTAATGACAATCCCTTTGCCTTTCTGTTGGGCTGTAAGTCTGGGAGCAGGTTGATCTCGGTTTGGGGCTTGCCCCTCTTGCCCCCTGTCTCTTGGGGCTACTTTATATTCGTCAAGTTTCCCTTCTCGCAACAACTTTTCAACTACATCTTTCAGGTTGCGGCATTCGTTGGTGGAATGGCCGTGGGTACTATGAAACAAGAAAAACTTTCCCGTGGCTATCTCTTTCTCGGTAGAATTTCTAGGTGGCGGCTTCTTATGCTGCAGAACATTGTATGCATCAAGGTAAATGTTCTCCAGCGTGTCACTCAACGGGGTATAGTTCTCGAAAGTCTGGAGTCGAGGCCTTTTTCGAAGCTATTCTCCCTGCTCCGATTCTTCCTACCTCCATTTCTATTCCTACCGTTACCTCTTCCACCTTTATTGCCGACGTTCACTTCAACCTTTCCTGAACTATCGTCGGACTACTTCACGACGACGTTGCTTTGGACACTTTCCTTAGAGATCCCTTCAGCTTTTCTCTTCTTATTGGCTCGGACTTCCTCTTGCCTTAATCGAATGTTGGCTTTTTCATAGAATAGTTCCCTAGTGCGAGGTGGTTTTCTAGATAGATAATCTCCGAATTCAGTATCAGAGTCGACTACATCTACCTGGGCCATCAGTATGGTTGGCTCATGGGGATCACTTACATCTGTAACTGCTGAATTAAAACGATCCAAGTATGATTTCAATGATTCACCCAGGTCTTTCTTACTTCTGGATAGTTCAATAACGCTCTTAGACTTGCAGGCGTGAAGTCGGAACTGGTTCATAAAGCGCTCACTCAATTCTGCGAAAGTTGATACTGAACGCGGAGGGAGTCGAGTAAACCACATCAATGCTACATCTTCTAAATAAATCGGGAAGGCCTTGCACTTTACGGCGTATGGGCCTGCTGCGGCATTCATAAACCATGCATATCTCATCAGGTGCTGCCCCGGGTCGGTTCTCCCGGAGTGCCTATCCATCCGCGGCAAATTAAATCGCCGAGGGAACTGAAACTCTAGTATGTCATCAGTAAATGGGGTATCACTCCGCTCATTGCCCCAATCTTCATTGGTATAATTCCGACTTTCTGTCACAATCTGGCGTATCATCGCCTCTACGTCAGCATTCGTCAAGGTAGGTTCTGGCTCTCTGGCCCTAACATCCGAGTTGCCCTAGGGCCCCCTATGTCTGATATTTGGGTTGCCTCTGGGCCCTTGGTCAGATGTCGCCCTTCTGTTCCTGGCAGCAGCCAATCTACTTTGTTCCCTACGCTCCCGGTCAATCCCAGGAGGAAGGAGCTGGAGGAGCTACCCCTGTGTGGGATTGGCGATATTAGGATCCCTGGGTAGAACATGTGATCCACGCATAGGCAGCAACATAGGTTCATTCCGGCTCAGATCATCAGGTCCTAACACACGAGCAGCATCTTCACGGGATCCCAAAGATCCAAAGGTCAATTGATTGAGATTCTCTGCTCTTTCGTATGGCCTCCTCTCACGTGGTCGATCTTCATCCGAAGAGGAAGAAAGGTCTGCAACAAGGCGGCAAGTTGGAGAAGGTGTCTTCTGCCTGCGAAGTTCACCAATTTCCCTACTCATGGTTCTCATATTCTCTCGTATGAAAAGGCTGTCCCGCTTGTGAGCTTCCAAAGAATCCCTAGTGCTCTTAAGCATTTCAAAGAAGCGTGCAAAATCCCCTTGAGTGGTGGGTGCGGATGGATCAGGTCGCTCACTAGTTGTCGCGGCCGGCATCGGAGCATTGGTAGGAACTCGAGTAGACGTGCCAGCTTCAGCTACAATCGGTTCGGATCGGGACATGGGAGTAGGGTCGGTTTGGTTTGGTGGGGGAACAGGAGCAGCATCAGCATCCATGCCTTCGGATCGGTTCAGACGGGCTTCATTATTTCAGTTCGGCAATTCCGGTTCGGATCGGCCCTCTCCAGATCCTTGTTCCCGCGATCTTGTCATTACCAAGGCTTGCTGACTCTGATTGGCTTCATTCTCCCAACCGCCTTGTGTTTCTTTCCCTTTTCCTTTGGCCATGGTGATGGATTCTTCAGAAATCAGTTAGCAAATACTTGAAAGTGTCGAAAATGAAGGATTAACTTATTTGAACTTAAAGGTCCAAAAAGTAGAACGATAATCCAAAAAAAAGCTTCAGAATTCAAAGTCTTCTCAGTGAAAGCACCGAAATGTTAGACTAAAAATTGGTTCTAACACCCAAATTAACTATGATTTTAATGAAATAGAACTAAAAAGCAATGATGAACACACGATTTATAGTGGTTCGGTGTTAAAGAGCCTACGTCCACTTTCTATTCTTTTAGTGGATGATTTGAATGCAAATACAACAATGATTCTCACTCAATTTCACAATTACAATGTATGAGCTCACTCAAATCTCTCAGAAATAGATTTTAAGAGATGATTTTGATCTGAATATGGTTGTGAAATTCGGCTATGAAGGAAGTTAGAGCTGAGAATTTTCCAAAAGAAGGATCCCTTCAAATGACCCCTGATGGCCTATTTATAGATGAAAAATCTCCTTGAAGTGGCTCCGGTTCGGAACTACGTGGCACCCATCCCATAAGAGTCGGGTTCGGAGGCCTCCAGATGGTGACAACGCATCGATTTAGTGGGAGATCATGGGAGGAAATGGTCGTGCTTGGTCCGAGTCTTCAGGAAACGTGTGTAGCAACGGTCACAGGCTCAGAAATAAGGGGTTCGGATCGGTCGCCTCCGATCCGATCCGATGAGGCTATTTACTTTCTTTTGATGTCCCTGAAGTACTCCCCCGAACCGAACCGATGTGATGCCTACGTCTTTGATTTCTGCTTCTTTCCTGCGCTGGTTCCCTCCGATCTGAACCGGATGATGGCTTTCCCACTATTTGCTCTTTGTGTAGCCTAGTTCACAAAGTAGGCTAACACCCAATTTTATAGTTCTCCCTTTTTGTCATAAAAAAACTCATATATTCTTAATCAGACAATAATACTCCCCCCTAAAACTAAGGCATAGTTTAAAATTAAGACTGATATAATTTAAAATTGAGACAGACTATAAACACTACTTATTCTAAGTAATAACTTAAATGATTATAAACTATATTAGGATAAACTATATTTCAAAACATACAGTCCAAACCAATTCAACATATACAATACTTGTCAATACAATCAAGCCATCCAATTAAAGCCAAATCAATTGTAAAGTTATTTATATATAAATTTAAATTCAAAACAATCCAATCAAATCACACAATCTATGAAGACAAATTCACACATTTCTAGGAACTTCTACCCAACCATCTCCACCGAAGATTGGATCCGCCTTTATAGCATCTCAGTCTTCATTGTCTTTGGTGAGATGTGCTCAGATGATGTTGTCTTCATCTTTGGAAAGGGAAGATATCATCCATCGAATTGCATCAAAATGCTTCTTTTGTTGTTTTATCATCTGTACTTGACTCAATTCTAAGTGACGTTGATTGGAAAGAATGACAGAGAGAATATTCTAGAAAGAGTTAAGGATTTCTTTAAGTTTTTCACTTAAATTATGGATTTGGGAAGCCATGGATTTGATTTTGTTAAGAAATAACGAAAAGAAATGAAGAAGGAATGAATAAGTGAGTTTTCTAAAAGAAATTGTTATAAATAGGCACTGGAATTCATTTGAATTAAATAGACACTAGTTGGTTAAAGCAGTTTTCAAATTTAAACAAATTAGAAAGTCCCACAATTACATATCGACTTACACATATACGTATGTCGACATATATTTGTATTTTACAAATTTTCAACTATTTTTTGATCTTGTAATTTATTTTAACTTATGTATACTTGTTTTTATTACATTAATGACTTTTCCAGAGATGTTTAAAGAAGAAATATTAGAAATATCACTACATCAAACATGCATTTTTGTAACACTTTTTTCATTTCAACTTGTAACAATTATTATTGGTATATCTTTACCCTTTTTTCTCTATTTTGTTCCATCTTCACCTTTGTTCCTAATTTTCTCTATTTTGTTACCTTTTTGGTGCATTGAAAATACCTAGATATTTTCAGCCAAGGAACAATAGTTAACAGTTAAGGAACAATAATTGGAGCATTTTTAGTCAACGGCGGACGCCATCTATTTCCCAGCGACGACCTAATCTTCCTATCGACTTGCGCCTCCGCCTCCAAATCGCCTTTCTCTTCTCCTCTCCATGGCCAAGATGAAAAAAAATCAAAGCCTCCTTTCACGTCTCCCATTACGACTAGATCTTGTAGTCTCTCTCAACCCCTCGCTGCTCTGTCGGATTCAGATGTTGAACCCGATGTTGCTGTTGCCGGTGCTCCTCCGCGTCCGGTGTACTCGCTCCCTGATACCCACCCTCTTAACGCCTTAATTGCGGGGTTAGCTGCTGCAAGACCTTCGACTTCCTCGGAATCCCCAAACTCTGGTAAGACATCCTTGTCCCCTATGCTTGCGTAGGCATCTTCTTGGCCTCTGCCAGGCCCTGCTGGTATTAAATTTGCTGCTGTCGAGTGTGGTGCTGTTGAGAATCCGCCTGATATCGGGTGTAATCTAGGAAAGACGAGTTTTGAGAGTGGTTCTTTGTTAGATATTAAGGAATGTTCAACGCTAAAGGATGTTGATGGTTTGAAAGGCCGAGAACTCCTAGGCTCTATGAATCATGTGAATCAGCATCTCTCATCAACTATTCGTTTTAATTCCCCAACAGACCAGCGTACAAACTCTGCTATTACCTCCCAAAATGTTGTTCCTGGAAAGCCTTCGTGGACAACCCTCTTTAACACACTTCCAAATATCATAGGTGATTACACGCCAATTGATTTTACAATTATTCATGACAAGCATGGTTCGAGACCTTCGCCTGAGGTGCTTTCTGAGGCTACAGTATTTTGGAAGGATCAAATTGAGGTTTTTTTTGGACTCTGGGCCTCCTAATGTTGACATGATCACCGCTTGTCGTTCTTATTGGCGACTGCGAGGGAGTTTGAGTATGACTATTGTTGACGGTCTCTATTATCTCAAGTTCTCGTCCGCTGATGAGCGTTTACGAGTCTTGGAATCGCCCCTGCTATAATTGGTGGTAAACCATTCATTGTGACTCCATGGAACTCTTCCATTGATAAAGTTATGGAGCGGGTATTATCTATACTTGTTTGGAAACAATTTAATCATGTACCATCTGCCCTTCAACCTCTCCTGGGTCTTAATTGGTTGGTCTGCCATATTGGTAAACTTAAATGTTTTGACGCTAACACTGTTACGAGGAAGAATCTTTCTGTTGTAAGAGCTCTGATTGAGATTACCCCTGATAAGTCTCTTCCTTTTCATATTAAGGTTCAGATTGATGATCGGGAGTATTTGATAAAGGTGACTTACTAATGGCAACCTGATATTTGCACATCGTGCAAGGTTTTTGGTCATACCACGAAAGTTTGTGGTCTTTTGAGTGATGCCCCATCCACGCTAGATCCCCCCGCCACGTCCTCCTCGTCGTATTTAGGCTCCCAAAGTGAAAATGCCAGAACCCACCATCGTCCCTCCTGACGTTATATAGTCTGCACCTGTTGTTGTAATGCCTGATGCAGCACCTGTCGAGGAATTGGTTACTGTTCCAAAGGATTCTACTTGTCAGTTATCTGATCATCTTGATTGTGATCTTGATCATGACCTTGATTTCTATTGGGCTCCTGAGGACAGAGCCTGAGTGCACGCACCTACTGGTATGCATCATGATTTTGAGTATTATTTCTATACTCTTGTTGTGCCTGGTTATTTCCACCGTCTTTTTTATCAGCCTGTTGATGGTGACCTACAGCTATGGGATGAAGGTGAACTTGGTATGGATAACGCAATTATGATGCAGAATACTTCCTGGGATAGAAGCACTAATTTCTCACCGAACTCTCCAAATTATATGTAGAATTTAGTACAACGGTTTTCTCGTCACATTACGATTATGACACATTTTTTCGGGTACTTTCTATGACGATGTTTCCTCTTGAGCTGAACTATGACGTTGTTGTAATATTTTGTTATTAGGTACTAACCGGTGTTTGGACACTTCAAGCCAGATAGTTGCTCTGTGCATGTGCAGAGCACCTGTTTCTCACCTTCTATAATAAAAGTGGTACGGCCACTATAATCCGGCTTATCTTGCAAAAAAAACAAAAAAAAAAACAAAAAATAAAATAAAATAAAAATTTGTTACGTCCTTTATTACATTTAGGAATTCCATAAATACATGGACTCATGATGGATGCAGTAGTGTTTTTTCCTCTTCTATTCTAAGTGTGCCCGCTTGCAACGCTTCTAACACTTGTTGCATTTCGTTTGATTTCTCCAAATTAAAAAAAATCAGTTCTAGGGTTCGTCCCCCTTCACCGCTTCATTAGTTTGTCGCCCGCCACCTCTGCGCTCCCGCCTCGAAATTTATTCTATAGTTTTTGCCTCGTTCTGCCACCTATGTGCCCGGTACGATTCATTTAATTCCATTGTTTTTGCTTTCAATGAAACAACTAATTTCATGCGGTTCATTTTTTATCTTCCGAGGAAATGATTAGTTCTAGGGTTTCGAGTAATGTTGCTTCAGGTTATTATTAGTGTTGGATATCGTTTAACTAGTATGCCTATTTTTTCCTCTGTCTTTTTGAACTCTGATAGATATTTATGCTGATTTTTTTTAGTTTTGTGTAGATTAATAATTTGTTCTTATTCTACATTTCTTAGTTCTTATTTTGTTGATTTGTATTATTTATGTTAATTTTTCTGTTTTCACCTATTGATTTGTATTATATTCTGTGTATTTATTTTGCTATTTTTTTACTTGTTTTAGAATAGATCTGATGCATATTTATTTTGAAATCGATTAGCTTAGAGATCATATAATCTCTATTTTAAATTATTAGATGTTAAAATTATTTATGTTCTTGAGATTTGTGTGTAATTTTTATTCTCCATAAATATGTAGCTTCACAAATAAAACAATAACATTTCTTGAAAATATGTTATATCGAAATGGACAGCAGTAAACAAGTTTACCAAAATTTAAATAATAATTAATTGTACTCTATTGGGAAATGATTAAAGTTCTGATTATTTTATATAATTAACAGATCAAAGCTTATATGCCTAGATCATTTATACTGCCATATAAAGCGATGCAAACATACTTACTAGTTTTACATTGTTGTTAGGCAAATTCAAAAAATATGTTTCCTGCCAGGTTTTAGTTCTTTCTACTCAATTTTTTGTACCATGCAATGTAATTGTGTCCATAATCACGTTTCCTACATGGTTCTTCATAATTTCCTATTATATTTGTTATTTATTGAAGAGTAGTTATGCAGTTCTAATTACATTATATAGTTGAAGAATATCATTGGTAGATGGGTACAAGGCATTTCTGATATGTTTGTATTCATTTAAAGGTTTATTATCATCTCTGTCTTTTATCTAGCTATGCTGTTCTTTGATGTCAAGTCAGTTTTTTTTCAATTCTACTACAGTTAACACGCTGGTCGATGATTAACATCAGAATTTGAACAAAGCTTTTAGGGAATGGTGGTATCTATAAAAGTAGACTGAATCGCTTTTCTTTAGATTATGAAATTATGTTAATTCGTTTACAGACAGACTAACCTAAAACATTTCTTAGACTCACACCATCGCCATGGAATTAGAGAAAAACAAATATCAAAGTGATTATGGACAAATATCAAAGTGATTATCAAATTATGTTAATTTGATATGGCTAGATTATTAAAGTTCAAGCATTGTAACTTTGTTAATGGTAGTGATTTTAAACCCAAACTTATAACCTGAATCAAAGTACTTAAAAGAGGCTAAAAATGTTTACAGTGCTAAATAAAAACTTTGCAGTTTCTGATAACTTTATATACTATAGATGTTTATTTTATTTAGTTTCTCATTATGATGTGTATTATCATATAGTAATTTTATTCTTTGTAGAATGAAATTACAAGCATGGACAAATCAAGCAGCATTGGTTTGGACATTGAGAGCCTCAAGCAGCTTCCTAATAAAAGCTGCTCAAGGAGCCAAAAACTAAAAGTATGCAAATTTATTTAACTATAGTCGTATGCCTTATCAATACAACATACATTATATACTTATATATATATTTTTTTTTTTTTTTTTTCCAAAAAAATATATCATAACTAAAGGGAGAATCCAGCCATTCTCCAACGGCTCACAAAAAAGGTTTCTGCTGACAGCTGAAACCGTGCACACACACGAATAAAGTTAACAATATACAGAAATTCACAAAAAGAGCATATGAAGTCAAGGAGGAAGGACAGTAAAGCGAAGGAGGGATGGTCCGCCGATGAAGGCTCCACTTCGATCCTAGAAGATGAGAAGGATCCCAATAAGTTCGGAGGAAAGGTCTTGGAGAGCAGCTTCAAATAAATCCAAATCTCGAGTAGATACCAATGCCCCAGCTGATCCAGCAGTCCACCTAAGGAGGAGAGCATCAACCAGAACGTAGCACCTAACAGATCCTCCCTAGCAACCTGTACACCAAGACCTGAACAACTAGCAAACAATGTCAGAAACGGGGGGGGGGGGGGGGGGGTGAAGGGAAGAGAAGGACCACAAAGTCAAACGACCCACACAAAACCAAAATCAGCCAATACCTTGTCTGAGGGTGGCTGTTAGCGTTGAAATGTCAAAGATAACAGCCAACCTCCTAGACCGGGAACTTACTACACCTCTGAACGACCTTCCCCGAAAAGCTAGAAAAACATCATTTCTAATTTTCCGGATGATGGTTGGAGGGTCCATAGCCACTTCGTCGAAGATTACCTTGTTCCGCGCGCACCAGATGTGCCAACAAATCAAACAAGGAATCAGTCTAAAGAGGCTCGATCTAAGACTTTTGCCTGAGATGCCAGTCCACCAGAATCTCAGGAAATCTTCAAACGAGTTTGCGTTACAACGACAACCTAGCAGGTTCCCGAAGTAATTCCAAACAGACCTAGCACAAACCCCAGAAATCAACAAATGAAAGGAGTTTTCAGTGCTGCCAGCTCTACAGCACCTACATCTGGAAACGAGAGGGATACCGATTCTCTGAATGTTTTCATCTAATGGCAAACCATTATGCATGGTTTTCCACATAAATAAAGACACCTTCGGTGGGATACGGACATTCCAAATAAAGGAGAAAAGAGGGAGCTCAGGCGTAGGATTCCTCACGGAATTCCACGCAGCGGAAAGCGAGAAGGGATTGCCGTCCCAAGAGGTACCCCCTCCATGAGCATCAGATAAGGCCTTCACAGATTGCATCCGTTTCCACGTCTCACTAGCGTAGGACGGGGAACCAGAGTAATGCATACTTGCCAATCTCCGGTACTTGGCGTGAAGGAACGTTGCCCATAGGGAGTTGTTCGCTTCAAACCTTACCCAGAGCTTGCAAGCAAAGGCTACACAAACGTCTTGAGGGCTACGGAGGCCCAGACCTCCCTCGATTTTGGGTCGACAAATAACGCTCCAGGAGATCCAATAGTGACGAGAAGTATTATCATTGGATCCCCAGAAGAAAGAGGACGCTAGGGAGCGGTAAGAACGGAAAAAGGAAGCCGTGGGAGTCATAGCAGCAAAGATATGAGATCCCATGGAATCAAGGACAGACTTAATGAGAACTAGCCTAACAGCCTGAGAAAGTAGGGTAGCATTCCATTTAAGGATCTTCCCCCTAACTTTGTCAGTGATAGGATCGAAAACGGCGTTGAGCTTCCTTCCTCGATATAGAACAATGCCCAGGTAAGGAAGCGGAAGGGTCGACGCCTTGAAGCCAGAATAAGACTCGATCCAAGCCTTTCTCGTAGCCGTAAGATCTTTTGCGGGAACGAAGCAGCTTTTGGAAGCGTTAACGAGTTGCCCCGAGCACCGCTCGTACTGCCGAATGAGGCCCAGGAGCCCTTGGAAAGACCGACGACTGCCATTAGTGAAAATGATGATGTCATCAGCGAAAGATAAGGAAGAGATAAGAGGACATCCCCTAGGGATGCCGAATCTATGAATCTGCCCAGCAATCATAAGGGAGTGCAAGCCCCGAATAAAAGCCTCAGCGGTAAGAACGAACAGAGTAGGGGAAAGGGGGTCTCCCTGGCGAAGTCCTCTCCCGGACCTGAAAAAACCGGTGGCCGATCCGTTGATGAGAACGGAGAACCAGCAGTTGGATATAAGCCTCCAAACAATATCAATAAGGGGCTCCGAAAACCCGAAAGCCCGCAGGATCTTGATGATGAAGAACCAAGACATGCGATCATAAGCCTTGGCCATATCTAGCTTGACAACCACATTAGACCCACGGACCTTTCTATCGATCTGGGAAATCAGCTCCTGCGCTAAGAGGACATTATCGGTGATTAAACGTCCTTTTACAAACCCAGCCTGCGAGGAAGAAATAAGACGCTCAAGAAACGGAGCTAACCTAGAGGTTAGAACCTTCGAAATAACTTTGTTGGAGAAGTTGCATAAACTAATAGGACGAAAGTCAGAACAAGAAGAAGGGAGGTCACATTTGGGGATAAGGATCAGGTTGGTAGAAGTCCACCCCGTGGGGAGTTCTTCACCTGAAAAGAAGGACTGAATGGCAAGACAAAAGTCCTGCTGGATGATAGGCCAAACACTTCTGTAGAAAACCCCGTTGTAACCATCAGGCCCTGGCGCACTATCCTTGGCAAGAGCAAATACGCAAGCACGTATTTCTTCTGTGGTAGGAGGAGCGGCAAGGTCCGGGCTGTCAGAAGGGAGGATCAGCCGAGGAATGAAGGCTATAAGGGAAGGATCAGACACTGAAACAGAAGGAGCGCCGAGGAAAGACTGGAAATGGGAAAGGATAGTATCTTTAACCTCAGTAGGAGATGAGGTCCAAGATAAGTCCGGGCGGAGGATCTGAGAAATTGAAAGACGCCTATTTTTCTTCCGAATAGAGGAGTGGAAAAAACTAGAGTTCGAATCGCCTTCAACAATCCATTTGATTCTAGCTCTTTGGCGCAAATGGTCTTGCTCAATGCGAAGCTCAGACGAGAAGGCTATTTGGGCTACCGCCCACGCCTCCTTATTGGCGGGAGAAGGGACATCATCGAAAGCCGCTTCTGCAAGAACAAGGGTTTCTTCAGCAGCTCTTACACGATCGAAGATATTCTTGAAAACAAGCTGATTCCACGTTTTTAGACAAGTCTTAAGACGCTTCAGCTTGCGGGAAAACACAAAACATGGAGAACCGCTCACTGGGGATATCCAAGATTCTTCCACAAGGTTGTGGAAGGAGTGATGAGATCTCCACATATTTTGGAACCTAAAGGAGGACGGGCCGGAAAGCGAAGTGGAGGAGCAGGAAAGAAGCATAGGGGCGTGGTCGGAAAAGGTGCGATGGAGGTGAGAGACAGAGAACAAGAAGGGCAGACAGAACCAACCTTCCGAAGCGAAGACCCTGTCAAGCCTCGAGAGGATCCGGTTAGGACCTTCCTGGTTGTTACACCAGGTGAAGGCCGATCCGGTAAAGGACACTTCCGCTAGGCCGGAGCGGATGATGAAAGCATTGAAATCAGCTATCGCAAGGCGGTTAACAGCAATTCCCCCTCGTTTCTCAGCTTGGCTAGCGACAATGTTGAAGTCACCCCCCACCACCGAAACAGAGAACCCGAGGTCGGAGAGAGATAGGTAATCCACCCAAAGGGCTTGCCTATCGAACCTGTCGCACTTAGCATAAACCGCCGAGAACAAAAAAGAAGATGAGAAGGAGGAAGACGAACATGCTACCGAGAGAAGCTGGTCCGAGTCGAACAGAGGCTGTACGACGAAGTCTTTGGACCATAAGATCCAAATCTTGTCGGACACGTTGGCTTTGGCACCGCCAAATCCAAGGTACAACACAGACTTGGTCATCGCTTCCGGTCCCATCATAGGTTCCAAAAGTGCTACCAACCCAACAGAATGTTTCTTGACAATGCGCTTAAGTCTCGCCAGAGACTCATCATTGCCAATTCCACGGACATTCCAGAAAAGTAAGTTCGTCATCAAAACCCGAAGAAAGAGAAAACAAACCGGAAAAAAGGAGAAAAACCTCCAACCTCAACAGCGATAAAGAGTGTGTCGAGTAGATCTAACGATCTGCTCGGACGCCGCTATAGAGCGTGTGCGAATAGTGCGGAGGGTGCGAGGGGCTGGTCGCCGACTACGGCGAATGGGACGGGACGACGGCCTAGCTGGGGACACATCGCAAGAAGGAGCAGATACAGAGAAGCTAGACCTAGAGGGATAAGAGTTCTTAGTAAGACGAGATAAGCGATCATTAATGATCGCTATCTCAGCCTTGTGAGAAGGGGAGAGACGCGAGGGGGAGAGAGAATCTCTACCGAACGCATCGACATTATATACTTATATACATAGCTGTATCATAAAAGAACCATATAACTTACGCACATACTATTTTTGAATGTTACAGAAAGCACTTTTCATAAAAGCTAATCCAGGTGATAAGATTAAAAAAAAAAAAAGAATAGGATACACGTAGTGTATAAGTAGTTGGTGACAAAATCCTAAAAATAAGTCCAAAGAGTCCAAAACTGCACAACTGCTTGGTATTTTATGCAAATTTTTGTATTTTAAACTCTAGCTCTAATTCTGCAATCAACCCAGGTGATATGGGTTCAGTCATTATCTAAGTGTTTCAAGCAAATTTATCTTTTTTTTACTTTAAACATGAGATAATAACAAAATTTTAAAGTATTGATTAGGATAATTTATGATTTATGTCAACTATTAGAGTCTATTGTTGTGTTTTCTACAGTTCTCAGTTACAATGCATTCTAATAAGAAAATAAAATTGCGTTTTCTCGATTGGATTTTCAACCCATGGATGTTGTAGGGTAGCCCCAACTTCTTATCCATAATATTCCTTTAAACTCTCATGTCTACTTAAAAAAATATTTAGGTTAACAAATTCAAATAGAATAATAGGCCGCAAGTTAGCTATGTACATTGTAGCCATCCTTTGTTTCATTGTAGACGTGAGCACATTCCTTATTGAATGCCATAAAGTTTTTCTTGTTTTGTTGTGTTGATGCGCTTCTTCAATCCTTATCTGAACTAAGATTTACAATTAGATAGAACAAGTAAGCATTTGTTATCCATCTGCAGATGAACTTCTAGGTAAAAATGCAAAAGATGGGGTATTTATGAGCTTAACAAGGTGAAGACCGGTGATCTATTAGATGAGTGGTAATTATGTTGTGTGTTGACTTTGTGGACGAAAGCTATGTGCACGAAGAAAAGGAAACAATGCTACACTTGCATGTCTTGTGTACTTCACACCTAACATCATTTTTAGTGAGTTTACCAATTTTATTTGCTTTAGTTAACTATCTCCAGTAGAAAATTAACCATATTTGGTTTTCCTCGCTGTTAATGTACATATTCCACTAAAGGTTTGTCAAGTTACTCATGACATTTGATATTTAGTTTTTTCATAAAATTTCCTATGTACCATTGATCCAGTTGTAAACTTATAAATGGAATTTTTTTGCACCTATGAATAAGCTTGTGCCGAACTGGTTTCAGTTTTCAACCAAAATTACTTTACACTTTAAAATTTTTAATAAAATAGCATAAACATCTTTCCTATTTAATCAAATTTGTAATCGTGGTGCTAAATTCTTGTAAAAACAATTGGACTCGTCATGACATAATTATTCAAAAATTATAGTTTCAAACCTGAAAATGTGTCCTTTAACTTCGTGAAATTGCTGTTAACTTGTGTCTATGATGAATTCATAGTCAACTTTCAACCTCTCCCCACTATTGTTTCTAAATATAATATCGTGTATATCATTTTATGGAAGACAGATTATGGAGAATATAATTCTTCATATCCCGTTCACCATGTATCAAATAGTTGGGCCAAAGCCCACTAAGCCTGTTTTATCATTTGATTCCAACTAGCCCAAGACGGGTACAATGTAATATAAATATGTACAGTCGTATGTACAGTTGCACTCACTGTTGATTTCTGAAATACAATAAAAAGCTTTTACATTTACTCAATCCTATTTCTCATATGGTATCAGAGCATCGTTGCTAACTGCATCAAGATCTCTATCCAATTTGTTGCGCCTCTATAAATCTATCTAAAGATAGATTACCCTTCAGAGTAATATCATCACGTGGGTACCCCTCATCTGAGATTCATTTCATCTCATCACTTGAGGGTTAAGGCTGTGAATCTGAATAAACCGTGCCTTGCCAGTGTTAGTGGCTGCAACAATATTCAGTCTCACAAGCTTGGCGGTAATGCATTTCTAAAAACTCCAATCCGATCAAAAATTCTAGTGAAATCATTCAATTGAAACCAAAAACCGTCCAAGAAAGTCAATCAGAAATATATATCAAAACATTCTTGAAAATCATCATTTTGACGCTTCTGGTTGCGTTTTGGAATCAATCAAAGAAAACATCCAAAAAATCCAATTCAAGAATCAGAGCTTTTTGAAAACTTACCTTCTTTCTCGCTGGCCATCATCAACTCTTGCTTATCTGTGAATCATGGTTAAAACAAATCCACCAAATCCAAATTCCCTAAGATCATCAGCTAGATCAAATCAGACCAGTGCTGAAAGCACTGAAGAACTTATCAAATCCATCATCAAGCCGCAAAGCAACATAATCTCAATTCAACTGGATGAATCAAATTATCTTCAATGGAAACTGCAAGTGGAAACAACGGAAAAGGGTTATGGATTTGAAGATTAACTCTATGGATCACAAACTGTTCCAGCAAAATACACCTGAGGTGCTGATAACAACTTAATTCCTAGTCAAGAACATGCATCATATCAAAGACAAGACAATCTTGTAAGTGCATGGCTAATGTCTACTGTAAGTTCCTCAATAATGCCATAACTAATTGGTGTTAAGCCATCACATGATATATGGACAACTCTAGAGAGTTCATTTGCTAGTCAGTCTTCAGCAAGAGTGTTAAACTACAAGAAACAACTTCAAAGCATAAAGAAGGAGAATTCTAACATGAATGAACACCTAATGAAGGTAAAGAATCTATGTGATCAACTTGCATGCACTGGAAACAAGATTGAAGAAAAAGAACAAGTGTTATACATAGTTGGAGGGCTGGAGGATGAATATGAAGCAGTAGTAGCATTTACAACATCCATAGAACCCACACCCACATTACAAAGTGTACACTCTATGTTACTAGCTCTTGAAGGCAGATTATTGCAAAGAAAAGATCAAGTTTCTGATCCCTCTTTTAACTATATCACTATTGGGAAAAACAAAAATCAACAAAACAATTCAAGAAATCAAAGCATTTACCAAAGAAGAGGTCAGTCAAACCGTCGAAGAGGAAGAGCTGGGAGATGGAACCTCAACAACAGGCCAAAGTGCCAGATTTGTGAAAAAGTGGGTCACACAGCCAACAGATGTAATTTCAGGTTTGACAACAACTACAATGTCAATCAACAAGGCAATAGCAACAACATAAACAACAATCCAAATGCCAACATGGTTAGAAATCAATTAGATGCTAAAACTAATCAAGAAACTTCCTCAAACCCTACTACTACAGATGATATTCAAGATGAATCATGGTATCCAGATTCAGGAGCTACTCATCATGTCACAAACAATTTAAATAATTTGAATCTTGGCAATTATGAGTACAAAGGTAAGCAATCTCTAATTATGGGTAATGGTAATTCTATAATTATCTCTCATACTGGACATGCTAGTGTTAATGGTGCTAAACAAATATATCTAAATAATTTACTATGTGCACCACATATAAGGAAAAACTTAATCAGTGTGTCACAATGTGCTAAAGACAACAAAGTATCATTTGAATTTTACCCAAATCACTGTGTAGTTAGGGACATGCTGACTAGGAACATTTTATTGCAGGGTAGGGAACAAAATGGCTTATACAAGTTCTATTTTGGAAACTACAGAAAAACTGAATCAAAAAATAAGTACTGTAATGTGACTGAATTAGACTCAAGTAATGACTGCATGATATTTGATTTGTGGCATTGTAAGCTTGGACATCCAAGTTCAAAAGTTATGAAAGAAATTTTAGTTAACAATGATATTTCTGTTGGTATTCCAAGTCGTTATGTGTGCACATATTGCCAAATGGGAAAGAGCCATAAATTGCCATTTCCAAATTCTGAAACTGAATATTTGAACCCATTAGAATTAATTGTTGTTGACCTATGGGGTCCAGCACCAATTAACACTGACTATGGGTACAAGTATTACATTTCATTTATAGATGCTCATTCAAGATATGTTTGGATATATTTTTTAAAATCAAAATCTGACACTTGCAATATAGTTATGCAATTCATAACTAATGTTGAAAATCAGTTAAGTCATAAAGTCAAAACTGTTCAAAGTGATGGTGGTAAGGAGTTTTTACCCTTAAAAGATTACTTCCATAAAAAGGTTATTACACATAGATTAACTTGTCCCCATACATCTGAACAGAATGGACTAATTGAGAGAAAACATAGACATATTGTTGAAACAGGATTGACACTGCTAGCACATGCATCATTACCTCTAAAATTCTGGCCTGATGCATTTGCTATAGCTGTTCATCTAATAAACAGGCTACCTACAAAGATACTTGACATAAAGTGTCCCATAGAAATTCTAAATCAAACCAAGCCAAATTGTGATGAACTAAAAGTATTTGGATGTCTATGTTTTCCTCATATTAGACCATTTAATAAACACAAGCTTGATTTCAGATCTACTCCATATACTTTTTTGGGTTATGCAAAAAATTATAAAGGCTACAAGTGTTTGGATAGCAATGGAAAAATCTATATATCTAGACATGTGATCTTTAATGAGAAAGTGTTTCCATTCAGAAGTGACACATGCAAAACCACAAAGAAAATCTATAACCCAAGAATTATAGTTCCACAATTTCCTGAACAAGTGGATGAAGTTATGCATGTGCCACTATCTGATAATAACATTAAACAAACACAAAGCACGCAAACCACAAGCACTGCACAACATTACACTTATATAGATGAATCAGATGATGAAAGTAAAAACAGTGGTAGTGGTGACAATGACAATGTGCAACATGGTAATGTAAGCAATGAAGAAAACAACAGTCCTGAAAACGCTCAAGCAGAAAGAAACAGGGAAGTTCCTCAGCCTCAAAATAAGCACCACATGATAACAAGAGCAAAAAGTGGTATATTCAAACCTAAAACTTTTTGTGTTGAATTCAATGATACTGAACCATCCACTTATCAACAAGCCAAGTTGAATGATAAGTGGAGGTCAGCTATGCAGGAAGAATTAGATGCTCTAGTTAATAAAAAAAAACTTGGTGTCTTGCTCAACCACCCAAAAACAAAAATATCATTGGGTGTAGATGGACATATAGAATAAAAAGAAATGCTGATGGTACAATTTCTAGGTACAAGGCTAGGCTAGTGGCTAATGGTTATTCACAACAGTGGGGAATTGACTTCAGTGAAACATTCTCACCTGTTGTGAAGCCAACAACAATTAGAATTATTTTAACAATAGCCTTGTATAAAGATTGGACCATCAAACAACTTGATGTCAATAATTCCTTTTTTAAATGGTGACTTACAGGAAGAGGTATACATGGAACTACCACCAGGACTAAAGGAAAAATCAGATAACAACATGGTGTGCAAGTTAAATAAGGCTATTTATGGATTAAAGCAGGCACCCAGGGTCTGGTTCAATAAGCTAAAGGCAACACTGTCAAAGTTTGGATACACCTCAGCAAAATCTGACAACTCATTGTTCACAAAATTTACAGCTAATATAGTGACCTATGTTGTAATTTATGTAGATGATTTCATAATTACAGGAAACTGCAATAATGAAATCAGAAACATCACAAATTAATTAAACAGCGAGTTCTCAGTTAAAGACAAGGGGGAACTGTCATATTTCCTTGGCATTGAGGTCAGCGGAAACAAGAACAATGAACTTCATTTGAGTCAAAGAAAGTATATTAATGAAATTCTAACAAGGTCTGGAATGAATAAAGCTAATTCATTGCCTACACCAATGGTTACTAACCTACACTTGAGCAAGGAAAGAGGTGAACCTACATGTAATGAAGGGTTATACAGAAGCATCATTGGGGCCGTACAATACGTCACTATAACCAGACCAGACATATCATACAGTGTGAATAAGGCAAGCCAGTTTATGCAAAAGTCATTGAGTGAGCACTGGAAAGCAGTTAAAAGAATCTTAAGTACTTAAGAGGCACAATAAATCAAGGACTAATACTGAAAACAAGCAACAACTTAGACATTAATGCTTATGCAGATGCAGACTGGACAAATGATCATGATGACAAAAAATCCATAAGTGGTTACTGCATATACTTAGGCAAAAATCCAATAACATGGTGTGCTAAAAACAAAGTGCTGTTTCTAGATCTAGTACAGAAGCAGAGTACCGCAACATTGAGAGTACAACAGCAGAGAACAACAGCAGAGATAATGTGGGTTCAATCATTATTAAGTGAGCTAAAAGTTAATTCTAAAGCAAAGACAAGTGTGTGGTGTGACAATATGAGTGCTATAGCCCTAACAGCAAACCCTGTATTGCACTCTAGAACTAAACATCTTGACCTAGACATATACTTCGTAAGAGAATTAGTTCAAAAAGACAAGCTTCAAGTAAATCACGTACCATCAACTTACCAAACAGCCGATATTCTAACTAAACCATTATCCAGAAACAGATTTGAGGCTCCGAGAGACAAACTGTGTATTGCAGAAAGTGGAAGCCCTCAATTCCATGGCAGCAGACGCAAGGATCAAACCCTAGAAGACAAATACAACAGATCCGTAACTTCAAGTCACGAATCAGCAATAAAGTATCAGCAGGTGCATAGATACAACGAAGACACTGCAGATCTTATCAACATGAATAGATCCGACACAAAAGTCACAAATCCGCAGCCACCTGCACCAAGAACAAAGCACAAATTCAAGGCGAGACTATGAGATGGAAACAAAGACGTAAAGAAGACAAAGATGTTATTAAAGTGGAAGAAAAATAAGATGGAGGCAAAAGCTTGGAGATTGGTGACGACCGCCATTTTTATTTCCCAATTCTCAAACCCTTGTTATGGTAATAGGGTTTGGGGGGGGGGGGGGGAGGGGGGTATGGAGAATATAATTCTTCATATCCCGTTCACCATGTATCAAATAGTTGGGCCAAAGCCCACTAAGCCTGTTTTATCATTTGATTCCAACTAGCCCAAGACGAGTACAATGTAATATAAATATGTACAGTCGTATGTACAGTTGCACTCACTGTTGATTTCTGAAATACAATAAAAAGCTTTTACATTTACTCAATCCTGTTTCTCATACAGATTCAAAACTTGAAAGATAAATACCATTTTATAAACTATTTAGCACCAAATTGGGAAGTAAAATTGGTGGTGCAATTAAGATCCAAATTCTAATTGCAATTTTGAATCAGAAACAGTTATTTGATGCATAAGCTATTCTAACAGTTGAAAATTAAAATTTCTTTTTTACTGTAATAGACATGACATGACTTAGAAAGCATACATCAAATGTAGTCAGGTTTAGGAAAATATATAACTAATATTGACCGTTGAAGTGGAGGTCATTATTTCTAAAAACTAACATTGAACATTACTTAAGACTAAATAGTAAATAGGTAAATATCCTTATAAAATGATCACCTAATTTTGATAGTGTTTTTATTAATACATTGCATAAACTAATAATTTGGTGCTCAACATTCCACTACGTCCACAACATCTTAAGAAAGAACAAGCTATAGAGTAGTTTGCTGCTTGATTTTATATAATAAATACTGGTGTTATTTTTTGTCTTATAATAGGTCGTGCGCAATTAGTGCACGTGATGATCCTTGTTGTATCCATTGTAGGTATATTTATCGTCTTTTGTAAGGCTTTCAGCTTTAGCTTTGTTTAATCATAAATTTCAGCTTAGTATTTCAGCTTAGGGCATCTCCAGTGGCTTAAGACCCAGAATATTCAGAGTGCTGAATATTCAGGGTCTTAACCTTGAATTAACCGAATGGTTAGACGCCTATTTAATAGACACCAGAGATCTGGCGTCTATTAAATAGGCGCTTGAAATTATGACTGTATTAAAAAAAACCAATGAACAGATGTAAATGGACGATTTAATGGGTAAAAAAGGGGTCTAACGCCCATTTTATGGGCGCCAGAATCCTGACGCCTACTAATTAGGCTCCAGAATTCTGGTGCCCAAAAAATGGACGTCCATATTATTCAGGATCTGAATCGTATCATGAAAATTACGCTTAATATTTAGCCTTAACGTAACGATTGGACCGACTTTGCTTAATATTATGTCCTTAATACCAACCACTGGAGATGCCCTTAGAAAGGCAAATAAAGTAAGAATCATTTTTTTTTTAGATGCAGAGATCAAACTTTGCAAACTACAAAGCATATATTTTACCTCCAACCCATACTTTGGGTATATTCAGCCAACCATAGGACCTACGTGGGGGCATCTTGGACAAAAAAGTGAAATCATAATTACTTGTTTTCAAAAATGCAAGTCATGATATATCATGGGTCATAACCATTTTCGTGTATCAAGCCCATAGTAATAAATCTTCCATTTGAATTATGTATTGTTTGAGCCGTGATTGTTTGTGAAAGTGACATAAACACAAATGTACAATAACTATTTTACTTTGTTTGACTAATTTTGTATTTCTTTATCGTATCAGTTGTGCAGTGCAATCACCAGGAGCACATAGTCCTATAAACCCACATTTAGAAGAAGGAAATGCAAAAGAGCGATAATTACCATTCACGCTAGAAGGATTCTTCTCTTATTTGCCAGAGTGTAAGTGCATAATAATTTCTTTTTTTATGTTTTAGCGACCCTTAAAATTTTGCAATTTTTGTTTAATTGAAAGCGGCATTTTAGATATTAGAATGATTTAGCATATGCTGAGATTTTCAACTTAGCAATTCGTTCATGTTAGAAGGGGTTATCTGAAGAGTATAACCTGCACTACTGTAACAGCTAATCACCTAGGTTCAAATTTGCTTAGAAAAGAAATTTGATTGGTTGTGATGATGTTGATGTAAATAAGCCTATGCACGAAAAATGCACAATGCATGTACAACTGCATTGTGACATTAGAAATATAGAGATCGGTAAAATGAAAAGAGCAGCAATTGTAAAAGTTGATAATATGGTAACAATGGAATATATGTTTCAGTCAATAATGAAAAAAATATTGCTAGGGATAAACATGAAGACATCATGCATGTTGTATGAGAATATTATACTAAATGGAATGAAAAGGTATAGCAGAGGGGATGAAGTTGGCCGTACATGAAGATAACAAGAAGGTCTCACATTTGCCAAGTATCGCCCGTTTCTTGGCATCGGTCTCTTATTTTATTTTAACTCAAAACATACGGTTAAACGCTGAATGTGATTCACTATCACTGGAAGCAACCAACATGATAAAATACTATATAAAATGTTTGTTTGTACTATTCCATTTTCAAATGGATTACAGAAATTTTACTTAATCAACTTGAGTATCCGGCAATCGAATTTTTCTGGTAAAATTTCAGTTTTTTTTGTTTTGTAAATTTGTGTTTTCAGGTCAGCTACAGTGGTTGTAGATGTTCATTTTTACATTTTTTTTTGTATGTACGTTAGCTCCCACACTGCCGGTGATGATCAGGTTACCTTACTAAGACGTAAGTATTAGCTTAGTTTATGCTCTTTTAATTTTGACTTCCATGTCCTCGCTTGCAGCACTATAATATATGTATTGCCTACATCCACAATGACTGAAAAGGTGTATGATTTTTTCATATAAATATTATTGCTTACTTATCAGTTCAATTCTAAAAAAATTGAACTCAATCTTTAAATGGAGTACATGGATGAAGATTATTATAGGCTTTCTAGTTATGTAGACAACCGTGTGACTTCAAGAATGGTACCTTTTGTTAGAATGCATATTCATATGCAATGCGTAGTAGGTTTTATTATTCACATGTTACCAATATGCGTAGTTGATAAGTGATAACCATAATATCCAGCCTAATCTCAATAATCAATGTATGCGTCCCTTGAGGCAGCTTTGGCTTATGTTGACCAACTTTTTGGCCAAAGTTGTTGCGGTTCAATGGATCGAAGCCCAGTGTCATTAAGTTCATTCTCAATATCGGTCGATCGACCGATAGAATGACTTACATTGCAGGAAGCCCAGGCAAGATTCAGTTCAAGCCAACCTCCTTCAGAAACGACCCGAACCTAGGCTGGGCCGAATTGTTCTCCTTCAAATAAGCGGCTCATTGAGCCTGGAAGAATCGCTCCTCTCAGCTGATCGAGTTCATCATTCCCATCAAAGTAGGATCGATCAAATATCTCGGAATTCATTTAGAAATATCCAGCTGAGTCATTCAATAATCGACCCGACTCTCAAGGTAATAAAGGCGATCAACCACTCTTGGACAAAGCTCTATTTTTGATACATCTCACCTCGAGTGTCACGTAAGCCACTATTTTCGAGGATACTATTAATGAGCAGTGGACCGGGTCCCACTGCCGCAACTACTACCAATAATCGAGCTCCACGTATCCAAGTTCCGAAAAAGAGGAAAGCCACGTGGCGGCCCGTTCAGCCCATTTCTTCACCTATATATACCTCCAAGCTCAAGATGAAAAGGGGACTTTCCCTTTGGACTTCTTTCGACTACTTCACTTTTTAGCTGAACTTCTCTTCTATGGCTAAACCTAAAAATAGCCTATTCCACTTCTTCCTCAAAACAGAAAAAGCATTGTACTTGTTACCAAAAAAAGAATCAATATATATATATATATATATATATATATATATATATATATGGACGTAGGCATCATCTTTGTCGAACCACTATAAAAGTCTTGCGTGTTCCTCGTTTTCTTTACTTATTTACACTTTGTGATCAATATTCGTGTGTTCTTCACACGATTGGCGGTTGACTGTCACTAGTGACCAACTTTTGATATCAACAGCATATGTCCTTAAAGTATATGTTAGCATAGTTTTTGAGCAGGCTATTGTCCTTTTAAATTGTATATATTAACATATGTTCTTAGGAAACACTCCCAAATCAAATTTCACTATTAATATACAAGACAATGCTAACCGTTAATATTTCTTTTTGTGCACTACTTGGAGATGGTTTTGTGTGTCATGATGACCTAGAAGTACTACTGTCCATTGCTTGATCTGAGTTGCTAGCACTCAGGATTCAAGCCAAGCGTTTTGTCCAGAGTTCGCGTGAACTTCAGATAATGTCTCAAAATTGCTTGAAGCTTGGTAAACTGGATGTTATCTTTAAAATTATTTACTATCTTCATGTGTTGATTAGGAAACGAAAACCTATTGTATCACAATCACAATATTTAGTTGACGCTTAAACTTGATATTACTTTTTTTAGAATTTGAATTTAAAAGCTTGCGAGACATTGTTATTTTTATTAATTTTAAAGAAATATATAGTTATGATATTTGGATATGTAAATTAAGCAAGAATTCATTTGGAGAGATAACAAGTTTTAAAAATCATGCATGCATTTGTGCATATACGAAGAGAATTCCAATTTTAGAATTCAGTTTACTGGATTGTTTATATGTACTCTTAAGATGATCTGGTGCATTTTAACCAGTTTAATTTTTCAATCGTTGAAATACATGGAACCATCCACTGTCGGGATTATTTTGATTTTGATTCAGCAATCCATGCTTCTAATTTGATTTAATATTTAATTATTCAGCTATTATCCAAATGTTAATTCCATAATGCGGTATAAGAAAAAAAATTGTATTACTTATGTCCAGTTACAAAATAAGCCTCAAGTGCTCAGTTTCAAAAAACTGAGCTTTGCTCTGTTTTGCACAAACTTAGCCTAGGTCAGTTTTCAAAGTGAGCCTCGGTATGCTAACTCATCCTGGCTCGGTTTAACTGAGCAGTTTCGAGATTTTGCATCAAGAGCTCAATTTACAAACTAAGCCTTACTTAGGTTTCAAAATTGAGTCTCAAGAGCTGAGTTAAAACTGAACCTGTTGGTGCCAAATTTGGGTTCAGTTTCAGAATAGAGCATGCGGTCCTTGCTCGTGTTTTTATTTCGCTGTGTTTTTTTAATCTTAAATTTCAAACTGTGCATTTTTTTTTTGAATATTTAGGCTTTTGATAGAAGCTGGAGGAAAAGTGAATGAAGATAAGGAATGGAGATGCAACACAATAATGGCTTTTACACATTGTTCGAGTTGGTTGATGGAGGTTTTTAATTTGGATTGAATGTCGCATTTGTTAGTAAAATTTGGAGTTGTACATTTAACATTGTAGAATTTGGTATTAAGTATAGAATATGCTTGATGTTTTTATGAAATATGGTGATATGTTGGTTTTACAAGTTGGTTACAAGTTTTTTTTACTGTTATTATAGTTGAAATGAAATAATATTTGATAGTACTATGAGATGTAGAATGAGATGTAGAAACGACAATTTTGATGTTGTGATTGATACTTGTTTAAATGAATTACCGATTACAGGCCTGGTACAATATTCAAAATTGTAACAATTATAATTGTTATTAAATTTATTGTATGAAATAGTCAGTTTTACATACTAACAGCAATAACTGTTATATATTAAATATTTTTCACAATAATTAGTGTTATAAAAATTAATATTATAATGCTTACAAGTGTTATAAAATTTTCAGTACCAACGGTTATAACTGTGATAGAATCATAGTTTTGTAACGTTATAACCCTTACAATATTCGTGACAATAGTTTGTCACGTATGTTGTAGTAACAGTTATAACTATTATAAAATATACTATTAGTGGTAATAACTGTTAGAAAAACCCTTTTCTCGTGTTGTGTATGAAGCTTCATTCGTACTAATGATAACAATACATTGGACTGATATATAACATGAGATAGAAATACATAAATTGAAATAAAAGTAAATACAACATGATAATAGAATCAGAACTCAACGGAGGAGGATAAAGATGAGGATAAACCAAGTTTTCTTCTGACTTTCCCAAAGAACTTGCTCATTTTAATAGACATTTTTTTCAAATTTCTTACTAAATGATCTTTTTTATGTCTTTTGGTTTTCGTCTAGAATCATTTGATTTTTTAGAAGGATTTTGTAACGACCTGCCTTTTCAACCGCTTCAAGCCGGTAATAAAACCAACTTGAACATTCAAAATGGCAGATTGTTATTGCTACAGGGTTTAAATAAATCAAATTACAGAATCACAAACACGGAAAAGTAGAATATCTCGCAGTGGAATAAATAAAATACAATAATAGTTCATGAAGCTACTAAATGAAATTCAAAACTTATACATAATATCAGAGTTTCAAAATTAAATACAACGGAAGTCTAAATGCAAGAATTTCTAATAAAAATGAGAAATAACAAGAACCAATCGATAGAGATGATGTCTTCAACAGTCTCCAGCTTCGAAGGGTGGAATCTCAATATTGTAATACTCGATCTGACCCAAACAATAATGCAAAAACTAAACATTTGGATCAAGACTAACATTCTTATATTAATGAATATTTTCAAGTGAAATATTCAATGAAATGCATCAATAACTTAAAGGATGTTTGGAATCCCAAACATCCTTTAAGGATCCATCAAACTAAATATCATATAATACAATACGCTATTATAATAGTGTATATGGTTAAATATACTATTGAAAATAGCGTAAGCGGGATTACCATTATTACCCTTACACCGTTTATAATACTGCAGTCTATACAGATATCATAAAGTCCACTGTAAACTAGTGGCTATCAAAGGGCATTCCATAGGTACGATGCAAATCAAAATCGTAGGGGATCGATCAGGATAATATGACAAGGAACACAAAAAATACCCATGGTAGGATTCTATCGGTGCACGCCCGGACCAATGGTTACGCATAGCCGCGACTGCCGCCCACTCAAACAACACTCCCATAATCAAGGATAACCACCAATCAAATCACAAAGTAATAGATATAGTTCGAAGAAGTGCGTCCGATAGAAGGTGCGACCTCACTTAATCACGGTATAGCACCTGTTTTTGTCATTTTAATTATAAGCCGAAGGTCAAAGGACATCAATCATCGTTCTCTTACTTCTTTCCAGCAGCGTTCACCAAATCAACCTACTTCATTCTGGATTCTCCACCACGTACATAGTTTTAAAAGTGGTTTTCGGTTTTGGCAGAGAGCATGACAATATCTGATCCCGATCCCTTTAATAACCAAACATTTACATTTTTCACACTGTGGTCATTTACATTTGAAATCATATTTTAAAATATCATAAATCAGTTAACTTCAAATATTGGTTTTATATAAACAATTGAGTTCAAATATTCAAATGTCATAAATTGTATTTCCATCAATTCATTATTTGGTTATATTCAAGATTTCATATTTACAAATAGTTCGTTAACAAAAATTACATTTGATTTCAAATTTCTATCACAATCATCGTTATTCAAAAACTTCATACTAAAATTTTCGGATCTAATAGCTCGGATCGGAAATAGACTTTTATTTAAAATAGTTAATTTAATATAAATAGTTTAATTAAAAATATATATGTTTATAAAGTATAATTTAATTAAAATGGTTACACAGTATATGTATAATAGTTAAATATTTAAACAAAATAATTATAAGGTGTTTAATAGTTAAGATAAATATAGATAGTTATAAAATAATAATTATATAAAATAGTTTAAAGTAGTCTTATATAAAATAATATCAGTTTAAAATCTAGTTTAAATAATAATGCAATCCAAACCATATATCCATATGTTCAAGTTCAAATTATAATAAATTCAATTATCAAAACTTCACTTCAAGTTCTTTCAAACTTAACTGTATATTCAAATTCCAATATATTACAGATATTATTCAAGTTGGGTTCAAAATTTATTACTTCAATCGAATTCTCAAAATTTCAATTTTACTTTAAATAACATTTCTTACATTTCACGACTGTTAAATCTCAGATTTCAAGTTTAATTGACTCTAAATATTACTTCAATTACATTTTGATTCAAACCATTCATCTCAAAAATTATTATCAAATCAAATTATTAAGTTTCATTATCTTAACCAATTTCATATAAAACTCATTTCATCATTTTTTTAAGTTATATTTTATATCAATTTAGCTTAATTTTGAGATTTCATTTCACTTAAGTCATTAAACAAATTAAGTTATCAATAAACTCAAATTTTTTTTTAAACCTTTCTTGATGTAAAGTATTAAGAAAATTCTATACATATTACTTGGCAAAATATTTTCAAAATAGACCAACGGTGTCCGTATATAATTTTCTACCTAGACCAAGTGATACAGATATATATCATTTAAATCTATAATTTAAAATTCGAATCCCGGGCATATATCATTTCAACCTGTATCCCAAATCCATTCAATTCATTTCCTAAATCTATACAGTGATTCGGGTATGTATCATTTCAACCCATCGGGAACTTGCAATGTGAGAACACATGAATAAACAATATCAATAACTCAACGAATTGAACATATCAAACATATACATGAAGTAAACTCAGTAATTCAAACATATACATAAAGTAATACATGTCACATATGAACATTCATAACATATATACCAGTCGTGTCATAAATGTGTGTCATCTGTACTACACAACAAATAATAATATTTTCTAAAACAATACTATACTTCTCATAGCATTTCAAATGTATTGAATTTCACTTCTATAAAAAATGTAAGTCAAGTGTGAGATAAACTCACGTTTCATGACGTATAAAAGGAAGATGATGCAGTTGGATACGAACACGGATACGAAAAGCATGATGCATGATTCCAATTACAAGTCAGAATTACGCTCTCTTTAATACCATGGTATGAACATATTCACAAATCAATTCCCTAAGCAATTTAAATGAAGGGAGTAGAAAGGTTTTGGCTTAGGAAATGGATTTTTCGATGTTTACAATTATTTTTATAAAAAGTGAACAAATTTTAGTCATCTTAAAATAAAATTTTGGACCAGTAAACAATGGAATCTGAAAAAGTTCTAAACAGAAAATTTTGTTTTAAATTCTTTTCTCTTCAATTAAAAAAAAAAGAAAACTGGTTTTCGATAAAATTGAAGGAGATATGACCAAAACACCGACAGCCAAATTTTTAAGTCATAAATCTGGGTATAAAAAGCATCTGAAAGATTAGCAGTTTCAACATAAATATATTCGAAATTTGAAAAAGTGTTCAACATAAAAGTTGTAGCTATTTCAATTCTATACAATTTAAAAAAAAATAAAGAGTGAATTTCGACTTTCTAAGATAAAGTTATGACCACTGCAACACATGTAAAAAATTTGGAAAAAATAAAACTAAAAAGGTCTTTGATTTCAAATGGAAAAGTGGTCATGGCTAGGGTTTTCAGGTGGGGTCCGCCAACTGGAGGTGGAGGAAGGTCAAATAGGTGTTGTTAGGTCAGTGGTGAAGGTGGTGGCCAAGAGGATGATGGGTAGCATGGTCTTGATTGGAAAGAAAGATGGTTGTTTGCATTTCTAAATCTAAATTTTCACAGTTCCCAAATCAACTGAAATTTGAAATTATAATGGATTAAGTAATATATATAGAGAGACTAAGAATCATTTAATTACTTAGAATTTACCTGGGGATTGATTTTTGAAAGGAAGAAATGTTAGATTGAAAGAATGGTTAATGAGGAAGAAGGAAGAAAGAGAGAAAAGAATGAGCTTCGCAATTCCATGTTGATTTGTTTTGATTTTGATATTCTTCTTGCTTGGAATTCATTTCATCAAATCTCTTTTCCATTGCAATTTGATTTGTAGATTTTTTTTTTCAATATGTGAGATGTAGATTTGGATCTAGATATGGAAGAGTAAAGAGAACGAAGAGTTACAGAAAATAAGCGAATGAGGCGAAGAGAGATATACATGATTTTAATTTGCACGAGAAGGAAGTTACAAAATACATAATGTAAATTTAATAAATGTGTCCCCGCAAATTAATTTTCACCCGTTCAAATTCAAACCAGTATTAATACTAATGAGAATGTAAAGGAAGATATAGATTAGTTGTAGACAAATATATACACATAACAACATCGTCCATTTTGCACATTTTCACAATTACAAACACGAATTCCGTACAAATGAAGTTTAATTTCAACGAACCGAAAAATGTTGCGTGCTCAGAATTCAGAACAGATACATATAAAAAAAATGAATTCTAATTTTGACAACTTTTTTATTTTAGTTTGAGTTTAAATTTTAATCAAATTTGACCAGAACTGACCTTTTAAGAAAATTTTACATTAATTAAAATACTCATTAATTCAATTTCATTATTTAAATTTAAGCTTTTATAAGTTTTCTTAAATTCAAATAACAAATTAAGTCAGTTCACAATTAAATTCAAATAAGACCGTTATTGCATCTCGCTATTCAAAAGATATTTATTATTGTTCATTTACAAAAAAATCTATTCAATTATCTCATTCCATTCATAATAATTTACTGCTTAAATATTAAAATTTTAAGCTGCAGTCAATCTATTAAAAATTCAGGCTGTTATAGATTTTCTTGGAAGGGTTAGCAGGAAATTCAATACTCTCTAAGGAAGTATCTTCTTACTCTTATTCAATGTCCATTTGTTTGGTTTCTTCTTCTTGTTCAATCTTGCTTGTTTTTCTATGAATGTTTCATATGGATGAAACAAAAGTGGAATCTTTATAAGAGATATATTTTCGGAATTGAAAACCTTTCTAGAAACAAACTCTTCTCCTTTGAAATCAACACCAAAATATTTGAAAATACGGGTAAGGTAAACTTCATGATTGTAATGTCCCATAAATTTCGACAATTGGAATATGGAGTTAATTAAAGATTTAACTATTAATAATCAATTTTATATTGATACTTTGGTTAAAAATCAAATATATTGTTTTGGGTATGAATTAAACACAATATTTATTATAGAATGGTTGGTTGGGAAGCAAATATTTAATGTTGAATATTTGAATTAAATTTAGTCGGATATTTGAATTGAATTTAGTTGGATATTTGAATTGGATTTGAAATTCAACTTAAGAATTTAAATGATTGGATTTAAAAATAAGCGTAGTTGACATTAAATGAATTGGGAATTTTATTTGTCTGAATATATGGAAATTGGCTTGGATAGGTGTGTATTTTTATATATAAAGAAACTGAAACTTAATGTTTCAAATTTGGAATCAAATGGATTTGTTTTTGTTAGGGAATGTGGAATGGATCGTTAAGGCAAAGCAAACACTAGAGGGATGGTGAATAGTGTTTGTAAGAATTAATCTAAAACTAAAGTGAACTACAGGATGAATCAAACACCACAAATGCAATCACAAACACAGATTCAAACATAAATGCAAAATAAACAGAAATAAAGATGAAGAAAAGAACACACCGGATTTTATACTGGTTCGGATTGCTCCTACGTCCAGTCCTGCACAACGCTGGATTGCACAGAGTTTTATTACTATTTCCAATAGTCAAGTACAACCCCCTTGATTTCATGGCCCACAAGGAGACACCGATTCGTACTTTCTTGATTTCACGGCTCCCATGGACACACCGACTCCTATTTCCTTGATTTCACGGCTACAAGGACACACCAATTCCTCTTTGATTCAACACAAACAATGTTTACTCAACCTAAGCAATTACAAACGGCCCTATAACTCTTCAATAGCACTTGATTAAGAGAGTAAAGAGCGTAGAGAGAAGAAGTTTGTTCAACACAGAACTGAATTCGGCAGAGTATAAGTGTAAAAATCATAAAAATGATTAACAATAATGGTGTAGAGAAAGAGGATGAAGTTAGAGAAGAAGAGATGATACAAAATTCGGTTTTGACCCCTTTTTATAGAGTATGCAAGGTTGCAACGGTTCTGAATCGTTTCAAATAATGAAAAGACACTTCGTTTCAAAATTGGAAAAAATGACAGTTGTATGTCAACATGTTGTTTTTGGTATGTCGACTTATCCTTGTATATTTTTTATTTTTAAAGCCTTTTTCAAGTGTTTTGATATGAAAATAATTCTGAAAATTCTTGAGTAAAAATCTATTGTTGTAAATTAATATTATATGATAGAAAAACATATGAAAACATAAATTTAAACTATATAAATATATTTATAAAATTATAAGGTTTTAGACTATATAAAGTATAAATATAAAGTATATAAATATATAAAAATTAAGTTTGAAAAACAAAGAAGAATAGAAATAGAAACAAATAGAAAAATAAAATAGAGCGGATTGAGGATAGAATTGAAAATCAGAATTTGAACCTGGAATGCTATTTAGAGTCTTATAAAATCTAGACTCTATAACTATATTAATCTTGAACTCTTGAACTCTTAAAATCTTGATTACTCATTAGTCTTGAAATTTCTCTGATCTTTGAATCTCTATCATCTTTAAAACTGTATAGTCTTCAGTAATATTTCCTATATATAGTTCCTTCATATATATATATATATATATATATTCTATACAAAAAGTGTTAGTATATATTTTATAATCAATGATAATTGAAATAAGGTTATTGCCATCAAAACTCCATTCTCCAACGATCTCCCCCTTTTTGATGATGACAGCCTTAGTTTATAAAATATCATAAATGTATATACCTGTTGATGATGTTCTTTCTAATACTCTCCTTGTTTGTAAGAATCCTATAAACTATGCCTATATTTTATAATTTCACCCTCTTTGGCATTATAAAAAAGAAATCATAAAGATAATCCCCTTAAATTATATAATTCTCTGAATAGAACATAAATAACTATCCCAATAAAGTACTCCCCCTTAATCTATTAACTATTTCTAAGTAGAATACTCCCTTAATCTATTCAAACTTATTGTAATGACCCAAATTTTTAACCGATTAATTTTGAACATTTAAATTGTATTAAATGTTGAAATGGAATAATATAATGGATTATAATAACGAATTTAATTATTTAATGAATAGTGAACGTATAAAAATTTTACTTTTAAAAATAAGTAACTTTTATTTGAAGTATCTTACACCCTATATAAGTGTTTTGGAGTTTCACAAAATAAGTTAACTTGTCTGTCTTATTATAATTTTGAGATCGTAACGCTTTGCTTGACACGACAGTGTTTTTATTTTCTCTCGAACGGTTCATACGTGGACGAAATTATAAATGCTGCATAACTTAGATTTTTGATCGGTTCAGCTTGAGATAAATCACTCAATATGGAATAACGTGGCATGTGTAATCGATTCCATCACTGGTATGCACTTCGCTAACAATAAAGGTTTAAAAGAATAAATGGCTACACTGCTAAACTTCGTGATTGAATGTTGGATTTATATATTATACGTTTTACAGTGTTCAATACACAAGTAAACCATAAGGTTTGTCTAAGAATTTGTTTTTCTGCGTAGCAAAGTTTTCTGTATGGGAGGACATGGTACAATTAAATAAATGCAAACAAAAGTTGTGTCTAATTCTAGGTAACATCAGCTAAGGGTATTTCAAAGACCTGCTTTGGTCCAACTAGAAATGTAACCATATATTTACAGTTTAAAGTGAAAGTAAAAATCAGAGTATAATATCTTAACGTGTAAAATTCAGATGGATTGCTCTTCACGGCACTTCAATTCCGTGTTACCCAAACCACTACAAGCCGTGCGAGCCAAGCTTCTGGACCGTGTGTAGCAAGCTATATATCTCCTTAAATATTGTATAATTCTTTCTTCAAGCCTGTTTATTTCTTCCAGCGAAATAAAAGGAGCCAAGCCAATTCCAGAAAACAATATACCCAAACCCATGCTCTTCATAAATTCACCATAAATCAAAACGAAATTTGTATAAGATTTAATCCAAAACAAGTCACTCGATTCTCATGTTGTTTTCCTTATTTCAATCGCTGGTGCTATTATTATGTTCGACGCAAATATTTGGGGCTCCATCTGCCATCAGATTTCATGCGCGGCAGGGAGATGGTGTGTCTTGGAAGGGTCATCGCGGAGAAGAAATCAAGCGGAGTCTTGACCAAGGTCGAAGGACCGGAGTTGGGAGTAAGGGCTTGAGGTTGTTGTACAGATGATGGAAGGGGTCTGGCTCTTCACATTCGTGGGATTTTCGAAGGGCGCGAGGAAGTGGGGACTTATGGCATCGAGGCATAGATGGGAGGAGCGATCTTCGGAAGAGGGATAGGAAACAAAGTCGGTGTCTGGAAGTGAAGAGGATGTCGGTTCCTTTTAGAGGTTAGCAGACATGGAATTTTTTTTATATAATAGTAAAGGAGTGAATATAGTAGGTGAGTATTGTAAGTTGATTTTAGGTAGTGCATGAGGAGTTCGGCTATGGGAAATCAACAGGAGAAACCGTGTTTCTTATATTTTAACTAGTGAAGTTGGTTTGATTTAAGGGTGCTTGGTCATGAGGTTTTGGAGGAGTGTTTTGCAGCAGAAATTTCATGGTGCGTTGGGTACAAAATTGCTGATGAAAGGGAAGCTCAATGGTTGATGTGTTACTGGTGCTTGGTTTGTGACTTTAAGTCTCTGCGTTAGTGGTTGTTTGGACGTAAATGGTAAGTATGGGTCCATATTTTGATGAAAGAGAAAATATCAGCTGATAATAGCAAGGAAACAAGGAGAGCAAGGGGTGGAAACGTTGAGAATGAAAGGAAGAGATGTGCGGCTATATGAATTAAGTATTAGAAACGATTTTAAATTGAAGAACAAGCCGATCTGGGGTTTCCTCCTAGTATTTTTGTCGTGAAATTAATTGTGTACGAGAAGGGAATTTTTAGTGTAATGGTTTTGGAATTTCATTGATTGATGATCGAGAAAATGGGAATGAAATGAAGGATACAAATGGATGTGTTGTGCTCAAGATGATAGAAATGGTGATGATTTTAATTTTAATTTGGAGTTAGTAAAGGAGTACAGGGTTTGGAAAATAGGACCATGCTAGCTGAAGCTTACGGGTTTAACATTATTGTGGGGTTCAAAAGAAAACAGGGAGGATTAAGAGTAGAGAGGTGATTAAGGCTAACAAGAGAGATTAATATTTAATAAGTAAAATAAAATAATTAATGAGGTTGAACTCATATAAAACTTATAACGTGTATATATGTTATTCATTTGTGATCAGAATTGGACGCGACCAAATCCGCTGGAACGTAACGACGAAGTCTATAGCGCAGAACTATTTCACTGATAACGGAGTCAACTGCAAAAAAATGTGAGTAAACTCACTAACTCTAACTCGTTTATATTTTTATATAAACGAGTTTTAAATTTATTCATAATAATTTTATGTTGTGTGATGGTAGTTTGGATGAATGGTTGAAATAGTTAATATAGTTATTGTAACACCCCACCTCCGCCAGTGCCACTCTTGCAAGGACACTAGCTTTGGAGGGGCGTTTAAACAAGGTAAACATGCATGCAGATATCACAAGACAGAACATATAAGTAAAAACAGAGTAAATAAAGCAGCAGATAAAACTTGCATTTCCAAAACGATAGTCATATTACAACAAAGTACTTGAGCATTATTTTCCAACAAACAAAGTCTAGACAAAAGCATAAACTGAAAAACTGAAATACATAAAGTACTATCCCCAAAGTGAAGTGATAAACCATAGCTAGCTCAATGTCCAAAAGCGTACATGAGCAAATCCAGTAAGCAAGGTAGAAAGATCCAAGCTAAGCTCCAATGTTCCCACCCTGAGGACCTGAGGGGGGAAACGGAAGACAAGAGGCGAAAGAAAACAGGTCAGTCAAAAAGACTGGTAAGCCCTACTACTATCTGTCTATGAACTAGTAAAGTTAACTGGCATGAGAAGCTGAGATAAACATAAGGATAATAACATACTGGCATGATGATTACTAACAAGATAGATAAAGATGTCATCGCATAATCAAGGTTAAGTTTTGCACCATGGGTGTACTAGCATTCTAACATGTCAAGTAAAACAAGAATTGATCCCTTGGCCCACGCTTGGCCCAACATCAAGAGGTGACCTAAATCAAGGTCCAACTACTCGGTTTAGTCGATCGGCTCCCTACAAGCCTAACTCGTCAAGTGTCGGTGTCATTCTGCTTAGTCATGTAATGTAGTTAACTGTGCAGGGTCCACCCCATAGGGTGTATCAGGCCCTACGGTGTAACCCTCAGACACCATCCCAGGATGCACAGTCCAAACCTACCGATGCCCATGTTCAACTCCGGATTTCATGTGCACGACCATGGTCCGCCTGAACAACTGGTGCAACATTCAGCCGTCTCTTTTGGTCTCTTATAATCAGCCCAGTAATCGTGCCCCACCCTAGCCTAGTCCTAGGGTCTTATGATACTACCAAGGAGGTTACTGCTGAAAAGGACCACTCAACTAGGGTTTCTTAACGGGTTAAATGTGGTTAACCCGTTCCAAACGTGGATTAAACTGGTTAAGTGTACCCAAGATTCATGACTTAACCCCGATCAACCCCTCAAGCCCCATTTGGTTAAGTATTAAGTGGACCATGACTTAACCCTAATCAGGAGGCATTCATTAACTTAATGTGCTTTAACCTCTCACATTAGACCCTGTTGTGGTTACTAGTTAAGCCGGGCGGGTCCGGGTAGCTTTACACCACAACTTGGTCTAACCTCGGGTTCGAGCACAACATGACCAACTTCTCATATTGGGTCCTATTGTTTGTAGCCACTAGTTAAGCCGGGCGGGTCCGGGTAGATTTATGCTACAAACTCAACCCAACCTCGAGTTGGCCACACTCATATTTTCTAAGTGTCATGTCCATTATGTTTCCAAAACATAATTACAAGTTAACATATCACGTTATGTTATAAAAACCATGTTTATGTCATAATGTTACCCAATCCCAACGTAATCCCCTCGTTTACATAATCGCTTCAACGCATAAAGGATGAAATAGGGAACTTGGCATAACCATGACAAAAAGGTGTTGAAGCCACAAGTTTAACATGGTGGCATATGAGATGTACATGTGTTCATAAACTTGCATATTGCATTATTAGGCTCCAAAAGCATGCATAAAACCAAACTTAGCATATGAGTGATTCATGGTGATAAATAACATGTAGAAGTTGCTAGAAGTTCGCATTTGGCCTCACATACAAGTTATCATAAGGGATATGATAACTTTCATGTTGCCAAAATGCAACCTTTAACATAAAGCTTGAAGCTTTAACTTGCATAACATGATAACATGTGTATACATAATGATTGAACCAACTTGCATATCATAATGATCAACGAAACTTGCATATAATGATCAACCAAACTTGCATATCATAATGATCAACCAAACTTGCATATAATGATCAACCAAACTTGCATATCATAATGATCAACCAAACTTGCATATAATGATCAACCCCAAACTTGCATCATTCATTTTACTTTAGAGTTCAATAAAAAGAAAGTAGAAAAGGGCTTACAATGCTATGAAGACACAAATAAATATTTATTATAAAGATTGAGACGAAGCCCTTATGCAAGCACCAAAAACCCAAATATGCAAGCTTCAATGAAAAACCCTTGAGCCAAATCAATAAAAATCCTTGCTTTGAAATAGAAATGTTGCAACTTGACTTGAATGCAAACTAAGAACGTTCATACAAGCTTGAAAATACTTGTATGCACTCAAAATCTCTCATATAAATAACTTAGAAATTTTAGTATGAGAGTGGAGGCCATGAGAGGAACCAATTTGACATAGTTTAGTTGTAGGAATGAATAATGATGATTTAGGCTAGGCTTAAGGTCCTTTTTATAGAAGATTAGGATAGTATTAGCCGTAGGATTAACCCTAGATTCAATCCAAGCCATCAAATTCCGTCACAAGCCTCCAAAACAGGTCAAAACAGCCATATGGGTGCACCAGGCTGCCTGGGCCGACCAGGCAGGTCGACACCCAGGTCGACCCTGGGGTCGACTACCCAGTCGACCTGGGGGGGAGGTCGACTCCCCAGTCGACCCCCCTGGGTCTGGCGGGAATTTTCCCGCCACTTCTGATTTTCTGAAATTTGAATCTGTTTTGAATTTGAATTTTTCGTGAAACTTCGCGAGGCCATATCTTGGTCATACGGACTCCGTTTTTCGAAAACTCGGACTCTTTTTCGCGTATTTTTCCGAGGCGAACGCAATGGCACAGCCCATTTACCTTGATTCAGATTTTACAGTTTAATTCTGCCTCCATTTATGTTATAACATGTTATTCAAAAATACGGGTTGTTACATTCTCCCCTCCTTAAAGGATTTCGTCCCCGAAATCTCCAAGTTAGGAAGAACGTATCCTACCATCCATCAGCCATCTACTCAAAACATCATCCACGAGCAATCATTGTCCTTAAAAGGTTCTAAATGTTGTATGAACATATGCAAAGGTGTGTGTATATGTACTTACCTAATGCGAAAATCAGGCGGTTACTGATGCAGTAAACCTCCTTAATGCAAAGTATGTTAGTGAAATGAGTCCATATGTATGCAAATCCCTAACATAATTTATAATCTCTACATGAGTGCACATAACATTCATCCATATGCAACATCCACGTGATATCATAACAAGTTTCATCCATGAATAAGCATAAACACTCATGCATATGCAACATGAAAGTGTGTGAGCCGATCTTAGTGCCTAATGTGTATCATGCATCCACGAGTATCCACGTGCAAACACTTGCAACCACTTGTAACCATCAAGCATAACATGTTTCAAATACATGTTTCATCCAAAGGGTTTCTACCTAAGGTCCTCATGACAAGTTTAACGAGATAACAAGACAAACAAGATAAACATGGATAGCAAAAGAAAGATGTATTAATTAGGAAAAGAGATCGAGAGTGTACCCTCAAAAAGAAATGGATAAAGCCCATGCATCTTTTCCTTGGTTTCCCAAGTTGCATCTTCGTCGGCTTCACCCCACTGAACTTTCACCAATTTGACTTCTCGATTCCTTAGTTTCTTGATCTCTGTTCCCAAGATACGGATCGGAGCTTTTCTCAAGGTTGCTTCTTTCTCTACCTCAATGTCTTCAAGAATGCTTGGTTCAACCACTTTGGCGGACTCATGAAGGCACTTTCGGAGATGTGAGACATGAAAGACATTATGCACTCCGGCTAGCTTCTCGGGCAATTCCACCTTATAGGCCATCTTTCCAATTCTCTCTATGATAGGGAAGGGTCCTACGAACCTTGGTGCCATCTTCCCAACTGCTCCAAAACGTACCACATTACGTAAAGGAGAAACCTTCACAAAAACCATGTCTCCCACTTCGAATTCCAAATCTGCCCTTCGTCTGTCAGCATAGGATTTCTGTCTATCTTGGGCCGCTTTCATCCTTCTTCTCACTAATTCAACTTTCTCAGATGTGTCCCGTATCATATCGGGCCCAAGTATAAGTCTATCTGTTGTCTCCCACCAACAAGATGGTGACCTACACGGCCTCCCATACAAAGCTTCAAATGGTGCCATCCCTATGCTGGCTTGATAGCTATTATTATAAGCAAACTCTACAAGAGGAAGGTGGTCTTCCCAAGTACCACCAAAGTCGAGAACACAAAGCCTCAAGAGATCTTCTAGCACTCTATTCACCCTTTCGGTTTGGCCATCCGTCTGGCGGTGATAGGCTGTACTCAGATTCAATCGTGTACCCATCGCTTCTTGCAAACTATTCCAGAACTGGCTAGTGAAAATTGGGTCATGATCGCTAACTATGCTAGAAGAAACTCCATGCAACCGCACTATCTCTCGAAGATAAATGGATGCCAGCCCTGCTGCGGTCCTCTTGCTCTTTACTGGAATGAAGTGAGCACTCTTCGTAAGTCTGTCAACTATGACCCATATGCTCGTGTTCCCTTTTCTTGACCTAGGCAATCCATCCACAAAATCCATAGAAATACTCTCCCACTTCCATTGCGGGACCTCCAATGGATGTAATAGCCCACCTGGTTTCTTTGACTCGGCTTTCACTTGTTGGCACACCATGCATTTTGAAACATACTCTGCCACATCTTTCTTCATTCCATCCCAAAAGAAAATACGCTTCATATCCCTATACATCTTGTCCCCTCCAGGATATATAGTCATCTTCGAGTGATGCGCTTCTTCAAGAACTCTATGGACTAAATCTCCCACTCGAGGAACACATAATCTCCCATCACGCCTTAGCCATCCTTTATCATCAATAGTATATCTGGCAAGGTGACTAGACGTCTCACCATGAATTAGCTTATCCATGACCTCGACTATTTGCGGATCTTCCTTCTGCGAAGCCCCAACTTGATCAAGAAGTGTGGGTCTAAGCTCAAGGGATGCTAATGAACCCGTCATCGACTCAGCAGTCGTCGTGAAATCAAAGTTTGCCAAGAATTCTAAGTTCTTCATCTCTATGAACAAGGGGCTCAAAGTCAATCTCCTTCTGCTTAATGCATCAGCCACAACATTACCCTTGCCAGGGGTATAAGCTATCTCGAAGTCATATGATGCCAAGAATTCCATCCACCTTTGCTGCCTTAGATTCAGATCTTTCTGCGAGAAGAGGTACTTGAGTGACTTGTGATCAGTATACAACTCAAACCTTTCGCCTAGAAGATAGTGGCGCCAGGATTTGAGTGCAAAGACGATCGCCGATAACTCCAAATCATGAGTGGGATACTTCTTCTCATGAACTTTCAGTTGCCTACCCCCATAACATATCACTCTTCCCTCTTGCATCAGAACGGCACCTAACCCCGTGCCACATGCATCTGTGTACATGGTAAAGATCTTACCACTATCAGGTAATGCCAAAACTGGAGCTGAGGTAAGGGTTCTCTTGAGCCTTTGAAAAGCAAGCTCACACTCCAAGTCCCATGCAAAGACTAAGTTCTTCTTCGTCAACTTAGTAAGAGGGGCCGAAATCTTAGCGAAGTCCCTGATGAACTTCCTATAGTAGCCCGCCAGACCGAGAAAGCTTCTTACTTCGGTTGCGTTCCTTGGAGTCTTCCAGTCTTGAACCACAACCACTTTCGCGGGATCCACCGCTATGCCTTGCTTAGAAACTATATGTCCAAGAAACCGAACTTCCCTTCTCCAGAAATGACATTTGGAGAATTTGGCTTTCAACTGATGCGCTCTAAGCGTATCCATCACTTCCTTGAGATGCCTAGCATGCTCTTCCTCATCCTTTGAGAAGATCAGAATATCATCCACGAAGACAACAACAAACTTGTTAAGGAACTCCCTGAACACCCTACTCATCAAGTCCACGAAGTATGCGGGTGCATTAGTCAAACTGAATGGCATGACAAGCCATTCAAAGAATCCATCTGGAGTCCTAAACGCAGTTTTATCAATGCTATCCTCAGCTACTCTAAGCTGATGGAATCCGGTGGCTAGATCGAGCTGAGAGAAAACAGAAGCACCTACAAGCTGGTCAAAGAGATCATCAATTCTCGGTAACGGGTGCCTATTCTTCTTTGTCAGCTTGTTCAACTCTCGATAATCAACACATAGACGAAGCGAACCATCCGCCTTAGTAGCGAATACCACCGGAGCACCCCATTCAGAAATGCTTCGTCTAATAAAATTCTTCTCAAGCAGCTCCTTGATTTGCTTACTAAGCTCCCTTCTTTCACGAGGGGCCATGTGCCTAACAGGCAATGATACTGGTTTGGCATTATCGACTAGATAAATGCGGAAATCTATCTCTCGTTTAGGAGGCCACCCCCTAACTTATTCAAAGACATCAGGATAGTCTCGGACCACCCTTACAGATTGCAGATCATCGATGGACGAGTCGAGAGATTCAAGATAACATAACATGACGGGACTTCTAGGGTTACAAGAAATTTCTAGGGGATTACCGAGGCGAGTCATGAGCCTCACCACCCTATGCTCACAATCGAGAATGGCTCCATAACTGGACAACCAATCCATGCCCAAGATCAACCCATATCCCGTGAACCCGAGAACATAAACATTACACGTGAATTCCACAGCCAAGATAGAAATTTTCAAATCCACACAAATCATAGACAGATGGGCGGAACCCCCAATTGGATTTGAAACACAAACGGGATCCTCAACTAGGCTAGTACTTAGGTGCAAACTTTCAACAATGTCAGAAGAGATAAAACTATGCGATGCGCCAGAATCAAATAAGGTGCGAACAGGAAAATCAGAAATATAAACAAGACTTTCTACGGAAATACTACCTCGGTCCTGAACTGGAGCGGCATTGAGAGCATGTACTTGCCCTCCAGAAGGTCCTGCACGCTGATTCTGCCCTTGCTTCTTGGGGCAATCCTTGCTAAAGTGTCCAGTCTCTCCACAATGAAAGCATCCTCCCAACTTTCTTTTCTTCTTTTGACAATTCTTGGCTATGTGCCCAACAATTCCACAGTAGTTGCATTTTCTTGGGTCCTTTGCCTTGCCCTTGTTGTTTTTGTTGTTCTGATTGTTCTGATTTCTTCCCCACTTGGAGTCTGTCTTCTTGGCTTGAGTCTCATTAGCCTTGTCTTCCTTCTTGCCATTCTTATCGTCTCCTTGAAGCAATGCCATGTCTACTAGTCCTTCAAAAGTGGCCCCCATGGGTATATGAGATAGGGCTAAACCTTGTAATGGCTCGTTCAACCCTCGTGCAAAGCGCAAAGCCTTCTTCTGGGGAGTATTAATCATGTCCAAACCGAATCGGGCGAGCTTGTTAAACTCATTCACATACTCCCTTACTGTCATGTCTCCTTGCTTCAAAGATATAAATTTCTCCAATTGCAAATTCGCCTCAGCTGATGATAGAAACTTAAGCCCAAATCTTGTCCTAAAGTCATCCCAAGTCTCGATGGGTCTAGTAGTGGTGGTGACTACCCACCAATAAGCAGCTTCCCCTTTCAATAGCCATACCGCCAACAGAACTTTCCTACGATCTTGCACATCAAAGATAGGAAAGAGGTCTTCAGTTTCCTTTAACCAGTTTCTTGCCTCCACAGAAGTCTCCGTTCCGACAAAATTCTTGAAACACATCGCCTTAAAGTCTTTGCAAAGCTTCGCGAAATCTGCTTGCGGATTCTGAGGAGGGGGAGGACGAACCTCAGTTACGGGAGGAGGAGAGATGTTAGCGACGGGGAAAGGAGGAGGAATGTTCGCGGGGCCGGCTTCATTCGCCTTTGCCTCCATAAATCTCCGGAACCAGACGGGTACTTGTACGCCTTCCGGGATGTTAAAGCGATCGGCCATACTAAAACGAAGAAAAAGATAGATTCAGAACGAAGAAACGAAGGATAGTGCTATGGCTTTTGGGGAATAGCCTTTTTAAAATAACTAGACTTTTCTTGGAAAATACTTAATTGGTTTTGAAAATGGTTTTTCAAAAGGTAAGTTTTAAAAACACTTTTGCTCAAATCTTGTAAACCTTATGCTCTTATACCAAATGTAACACCCCACCTCCGCCAGTGCCACTCTTGCAAGGACACTAGCTTTGGAGGGGCGTTTAAACAAGGTAAACATGCATGCAGATATCACAAGACATAACATATAAGTAAAAACAGAGTAAATAAAGCAGCGGATAAAAGTTGCATTTCCAAAACCATAGTCATATTACAACAAAGTACTTGAGCATTATTTTCCAACAAACAAAGTCTAGACAAAAGCATAAACTGAAAAACTGAAATACATAAAGTACTATCCCCAAAGTGAAGTGATAAACCATAGCTAGCTCAATGTCCAAAAGCGTACATGAGCAAATCCAGTAAGCAAGGTAGAAAGATCCAAGCTAAGCTCCAATGTTCCCACCCTGAGGACCTGAGGGGGGGAAACGGAAGACAAGAGGCGAAAGAAAACAGGTCAGTCAAAAAGACTGGTAAGCCCTACTACTATCTGTCTATGAACTAGTAAAGTTAACTGGCATGAGAAGCTGAGATGAACATAAGGAAAATAACATACTGGCATGATGATTACTAACTAGATAGATAAAGATGTCATCACATAATCAAGGTTAAGTTTTGCACCACGGGTGTACTAGCATTCTAACATGTCAAGTAAAACAAGAATTGATCCCTTGGCCCATGCTTGGCCCAACATCATGAGGTGACCTAAATCAAGGTCCAACTACTCGGTTTAATCGATCGGCTCCCTACAAGCCTAACTCGTCAAGTGTCGGTGTCATTCGGCTTAGTCATGTAATGTAGTTGACTGTGCAGGGTCCACCCCATAGGGTGTATCAGGCCCTACGGTGTAACCCTCAGACACCATCCCAGGATGCACAGTCCAAACCTACCGATGCCCATGTTCAACTCCGGATTTCATGTGCACGACCATGGTCCGCCTGAACAACTGGTGCAACATTCAGCCGTCTCTTTTGGTCTCTTACAATCGGCCCATTAATCGTGCCCCACCCTAGCCTAGTCCAAGGGTCTTATGATACTACCAAAGAGGTTACTGCTGAAAAGGACCACTCAACTAGGGTTTCTTAACGGGTTAAATGTGGTTAACCCGTTCCAAACGTGGATTTAATTGGTTAAGTGTACCCAAGATTCATGACTTAACCTCGATCAACCCATCAAGCCCCATTTGGTTAAGTATTAAGTGGACCATGACTTAACCCTAATCAGGAGGCATTCATTAACTTAATGTGCTTTAACCTCTCACATTAGACCCTGTTGTGGTTACTAGTTAAGCCGGGCGGGTCCGGGTAGCTTTACACCACAACTTGGTCTAACCTCGGGTTCGAGCACAACATGACCAACTTCTCACATTGGGTCTTATTGTTTGTAGCCACTAGTTAAGCCGGGCGGGTCCGGGTAGATTTATGCTACAAACTCAACCCAACCTCGAGTTGGCCACACTCATATTTTCTAAGTGTCATGTCCATTATGTTTCCAAAACATAATTACAAGTTAACATATCACGTTATGTTATAAAAACCAAGTTTATGTCATAATGTTACCCAATCCCAACGTAATCCCCTCGTTTACATAATCACTTCAACGCATAAAGGATAAAATAGGGAACTTGGCATAACCATGACAAAAAGGTGTTGAAGCCACCAGTTTAACATGGTGGCATATGAGATGTACATATGTTCATAAACTTGCATATTGCATTATTAGGCTCCAAAAGCATGCATAAAACCAAACTTAGCATATGAGTGATACATGGTGATAAATAACATGTAGAAGTTGCTAGAAGTTCGCATTTGGCCTCACATGCAAGTTATCATAAGGGATATGATAACTTTCATGTTGCCAAAATGCAACCTTTAACATAAAGCTTGAAGCTTTAACTTGCATAACATGATAACATGTGTATACATAATGATTGAACCAACTTGCATATCATAATGATCAACCAAACTTGCATATAATGATCAACCAAACTTGCATATCATAATGATCAACCAAACTTGCATATAATGATCAACCCCAAACTTGCATCATTCATTTTACTTTAGAGTTCAATAAAAAGAAAGTAGAAAAGGGCTTACAATGCTATGAAGACACAAATAAATATTTATTATAAAGATTGAGACGAAGCCCTTATGCAAGCACCAAAAACCCAAATATGCAAGCTTCAATGAAAAACCCTTGAGCCAAATCAATAAAAATCCTTGCTTTGAAATAGAAATATTGCAACTTGACTTGAATGAAAACTAAGAACGTTCATACAAGCTTGAAAATACTTGTATGCACTCAAAATCTCTCATATAAATAACTTAGAAATTTTAGTATGAGAGTGGAGGCCATGAGAGGAACCAATTTGACATAGTTTAGTTGCAGGAATGAATAATGATGATTTAGGCTAGGCTTAGGGTCCTTTTTATAGAAGATTAGGATAGTATTAGCCGTAGGATTAACCCTAGATTCAATCCAAGCCATCAAATTCCGTCACAAGCCTCCAAAACAGGTCAAAACAGCCATATGGGTGCACCAGGCTGCCTGGGCCGACCAGGCAGGTCGACACCCAGGTCGACCCTGGGGTCGACTCCCCAGTCGACCTGGGGGGGAGGTCGACTCCCCAGTCGACCCCCAAGTCGACCTCCCCTGGGTCTGGCGGGAATTTTCCCGCCACTTCTGATTTTCTGAAATTTGAATCTGTTTTGAATTTGAATTTTTCGTGAAACTTCGCGAGGCCATATCTTGGTCATACGGACTCCGTTTTTCGAAAACTCGGACTCTATTTCGCGTATTTTTCCGAGACGAACGCAATGGCACAGCTCGTTTCCCTTGATTCAGATTTTACAGTTTAATTCTGCCTCCATTTATGTTATAACATGTTATTCAAAAATACGGGTTGTTACAGTTATATGTTGATCGATTATTAATCCTGTTCTCCATGATATTTCATTTTGATATGAAATTAATATTACTGATGTTATTAATTTGATTAACATCTGTGGTTGCAGGGAAATAGGTTGGAGGGATCCAACTGGATCCCTCAACATTTATATTATTGTTTGTTATTTACTGTGATTAATTATGTTGTGTTGAATTACCCTAGCCTTTGAATTTTGGTATTTAAATACTGTAAAATATTTTCGAATTTACAAATGGAATTTGAGATGTAAAAAGAAAATTTATTTCCAAAATGGAATTTGGATTTCAAACTGATTTGTAATAGGAACCTGTTTTAATGGATTAGACGAGTAATTAAATTTATAAACAATATTTGTAAACAAAGTGGAATATTTATCATTGGATAATTTGGAAATCGTTTAAAAAAGGGAAAATTGGAAATTTTTCCAGTGTTCAGAATGTGAGTGGATTTAAATAAATTCATAATAATTATGAATGGGAATTTGGCAATATTATTCAGGATTTAAAAAGATAATTTATTGCTAATTGAAAATTTATATTTTAAAAAAGATATAAGGTGTTTAAGTAGATTGTAAATGAAATGTCTATTTTAACAAATAAACTAAGAGAATAATGTATAAGCAATGTTTATAAATTTAATAAAATATTTATCGTTGGAAAAAATTGAAATAAAAATTCCAGTTTGAATGTATATAGTGAGAATGGGTACTGAAGCCGACATTTGTAATTGAATTTTAACTTAGCGATTATAAAGGGGATTATTAACGAGATTTTAAATGATTGGAATAAAAATGAGATTAGTATATAGAAATTATAAATAGAACTTAGGTTTAAGATATTATCTATAAGTACGAAATCAAATTGATTTGATTGTATATAAAAGAAATTTATTCACAATTAAAGTGAATAATGGTTTAAAAGAAATACTTTGCTAATGAAATATCTCTAAAGGGAATTTTGATTTGAAAAATGAATACAGATTGGAAATCAAATAAAAAGAAAAATAGGCAGTCGTTTTAAAAGAAAACGATGAGTTTTAGTTCAAAATTCAGAATATTAAATATAGTGTGATAATGTTTTGTAGGCTGGAATGGTTTAAAAGGAATTTGGTAATGATTTGGAAAAGATAAATTCAAAAGTGAATTTGGAATTTGAATTAGCCTGAAATGGTAAATAAATTCCAAAGTTTGGAATATAAATCGAATATAAATTATTTGAGAGAAAGTTATTTATTGGAATCCATTTTATCAAATTTAGAGAGGTAGTTATTTTCACTTTCTGTTTGAATCAAATGTAGTTATTTACTTATTAATTTATTTCTTGTAATTAGTAAGTACAAGCTATATTTGGAAACAGTGATTATAACGTTGTCATTATAATAAATGTTTTGTAAATCTAAACAGCGATTATAATGTTGTCATTATGATAAATGTTTTGTCAATCTAAGCAGCGATCTTAACGCTGTCGTTATAATAAATGTCTTATAAATCAAATATTTGGAAACAGCGATTATAACTCTACCGTTATAATCAATGTTTTTCCGTAAAAGAAGTGGATTCTTAGATTGAATCTGAGAGTCGCGTAAGCAATGTTTTGTTTGAAGTTGTGAGCTTTGACTATTTCAAAGTTGAGAATGTTGTTCAGTTAAGGTATGGGAGGTAATTATACCCCAACTTGATTGGCTTCATGATTGATGGAGAAATGGTTAAGGTTCGATAGTGAAGATTGGTTCAATAGGGTTAGTTACTAAATGATTAATGGTTTGAGTTGTAATAACGATGTTATATAACATCGCGTTAATTTAAAGGATTTTTGAAATGTTTTCCTAAATAAAATGAGCGATATTTTCTACGTGTAGAAAATGATATGAATCGGTCAATGAGGAATTAATGAGTGGAAATATTTTCCGATATTAATAAGGTATATTTTCTGAATATAGAAAATAAGGGTTTTTGAATATTTAGAAATGTTTTCTAACTAGAATAAGTGATATTTTCTCGAATAAAGAAACTAGGATATTGGAAATGTTTTTTTCCAAGAATCGAGAGAGAAATAGAGCCTTGAAAGGATACGAAAGATGGAAAGTGGGAATTGGAAATGATAGTATAATAAGGAATTAATTTAAAAAGGGGCCCAATATTGTTTGATGGTTGATCGGTAGAAATTCCATTTGGAATATAGGATCGTTGATTGAAGGGATGTTCCTTTGATAGTTAAATCATCGGCTATCAAAGTTTTAGTTTATTTTATACCTCCTTTGTCGATATGGAGAGACCAGGATCAGATTTATTATCTGAAAAACCACTCCATATAGGCATAAGCGTTACGAATCAACTTATGCTGAAGATGATCGAAGACGGAGTAAAGTGCAAGGGTTGTTCTGTTAATCTTAGGTAGAAGTAAAATATCCCAAGATGGATTAATGGAACAGTACCTTCGGTTTGTCCAGTCCCAGGACAATGTATATGGACGAATGTCTGACGGTGTGATATTCAAAGCAAATGGTGGCCAGATGTTCTGAAAGATAATCGTGACCTCAAGCCTCATCACCCAGGAAATGACAGAAATCAGGCAAGCAGCATGGCCATGTGGGTCATTCCTATTAGGGGTATTATCACCTGATCTAGAGAAATTTCATTTGCTTCTTATTCTATTCGTTGCTGTATGCTTTCGGTAACAGTTGCTGATCACAACCGTTTGTGATAATATGCTCGATAGACTCCTGAGTGGTCAACCAAGTGTGGGACGGGTTGCAAGACGTTCTTGTTGAACCCAGTGTATTCCCCTCTAGAGATACACTATCGGAAGGTAGTTACATACCTTGTCATGTTGGGAATCCAATTTCCAATAAGCGCCCTACGGTTTTTGATTTTATATTATACATGGAGTGTGAGATGCAAACGTACCGCTAGATTCTATATATTTGATGTAGACACATTACAATATCATCTGATTTTGATACCATTCGTGTTTATGTGTGGATTGGACTTACGATTATCTTTTCTTTCGAAACGATTTTTAAAGTTAAACAAATGGTTGGAGTTTACTCACACCTGTCCCATGACTGACCCAAAGTTTATTTTGTTTTCCCTAAACTCTTGGGTGCCTAAATTTGTACGGGCAGTCAAGTAGTCGGGATGTTATAAATTCAGGAGGAGCTTGTAGCAGGAGGCTTCACCAGTTAGCAATAGACTATCATATTTTCCGTTGTGTATTATGTTGTATCTGGAAACAAGTGATTATAACTGCTCTAAGAATAACTGTTGTGCTATGATGATGGTATGTATATATATAGTTACTAATTTGTATTTCAAACAATTATGATGTATAATATATTTTATTCGTTCCGCTGTGAGATTACGTTCTTTGTTTTCTTTTATTCTAATTTCTCTTTCTTTCTATTTCTCATCCTCTAACTTCTTTCCACTAATGATTCGTATTTCTGTGCAATTTGGGTTGGACGTGTCGTGTTATCATTCGACTTAAAGAGTACGGAAATTCGGGCCATTACACTTGGTATCAGAGCTGAAGGTTGAGTAGTAACCTTGGCTCTGTGGCGTAATTCAATAGAGATGGGGTTAGTAATACCCTAGATTGAGTTTGAGTGTGTAAATATGAGCGTGTATTTGTAGATTTGGTATAAAATTGTTATATATTATGTTAGCTGGTTTTTTGAGTGGTTTATGAATTCTGGTCGATACAGGATGTACAACTGTATCGATAGGAGTTTCTGAACTCTCGAATCGAACAATTCGATACAATATTGCTTTAAAAATGGGTAAATGACATAATTTTGCCCAAAAAAATTATTTTGATATTTAAAGGAATAATTAATGAAATATTATAGTATATGGATCTGTTGAATGTTATTACATTACAATTAAATGGAATTATAAAATATTGAAATGGTTATATAAAACTAAAATTGAATTTTATATAAGAATAGAATATACAAATAAGCTGAATTGTAATTGGATTTAGACCAACATTTGGAATTTTAAATCTCGGATGATTCAGACAGTATTTTCTAAAATATTGTAATTATTTGGACGAAATTTCTGAATAGAAATCATTATTAAGTAGATTTTGAAATTGATTAAGCACTGAAATCACTTCAATAGCGAGAAAATAATTCTGATAATGGATCATGGCATTATCATTATTCATTTTCAAGTTTCTGAGTGATAGATTGCTACCTTTATAATTTATTAATGGAAATCTATTTGAAAAAGGACAAGTTGTGTATATATATACATATATATATATATATATTCAAATGTTTTGAAATTGCAAATAATTATAAATATATGTGTATAATTATATGATTCCTAACCGATTTGAAACAAAACCCAGGAATCTGAAATTTTGAAATTAAAATTTAACTTGTGAAATTAAATAGATTGAAATGGTAGAAGTGAGTCAAATAAATTAAAATTTAACTTAAGTTAAAGGAAATTGGACTGGATTAGAGAAAATTCAGGATGAAATTAAATAAAGAGAAATGCTTGAAATTAGAATTAATAAAGTGAATTCGACTTATGTAGAAAAAGTTGAATATATATTGGATGTTGTTTGGAATTAAGCTGTGATGAAATTGAACTCAAGCAAAATAAGGGGGTTGCTTTTTGAAATAGAACTCAATTTGGATTAGTGAATAGAAATGAACTAATCAGAAAGTTAAAGACCAAAGGTTGGATTGATTTGGAACTGATTGGAAATGGATATATAGATGTTGAGCGGGTATGGTATGGAAGCAAATGAAAGATATGAAGTAGAATGCCCGACAAAAAGGTACATGTTTACTATATTACTTGGATTTGATGGTTTTATGAGCCTATTGGGCAAGCCTCTTGACTTTTTGATTTTCTTTTGGATTGGAGAAGGCCTTGAAAGGTGAGTTGTGGTTGTACCGATTGAGCCGTGCAAAGGAGACGCTGGCGAAATTTTTCGAAAATTTAAAGAGTTAGAAATTTTCAAGAATTTTTTTGATAATTTAAAAGCGAGTTGTTAATTATAATTGAAATAGAAAAAACCAGAATTGATTAATAAAATTTCAAGTGAAATAATGAAATTGATAAATGGAGTTAAAATCAATTGGAATGGATGTGGATATGTATAAGAGCATATGGATTGAAGATAAGAAAGTGATGATGGATTGTCCAAAGATGGTGGACAAATCATTTGGAAAGAATTATTAATGGTCGAGTATTGGTATGAGAATTCGAAGGTCGGGTAAGAACTGGGTTATGAAGATATGGAATATAAGATTTCAACTAAGTAGATTATGAGGAGTTAGAGTTATAGCATTTTTACTACTTAGCAATTTCAAGGACGAAGTTATTTTACGGGGGAAGGAATGTAACAACCCGGATTTTGAACCGATTAATTTTGAACATTTAAATTGTATTAAATGTTGAAATGGAATAATATAATGGATTATAATAACGAATTTAATTATTTAATGAATAGTGAACGTATTAAATTTTTATTTTTAAAAATAAGTAACTTTTATTTGAAGTATCTTACACCCTATATAAGTGTTTTGGAGTTTCACAAAATAAGCTAACTTGTCTGTCTTATTATAATTTTGAGATCATAATGCTTTGCTTGACACAACAGTGTTTTTATTTTATCTCGAACGGTTCATACATGGACGAAATTATAAATGCTGCATAACTTAGATTTTTGATCGGTTCAGCTTGACATAAATCACTCAATATGGAATAACGTGGCATGTGTAATCGATTCCATCACTGGTACGCACTTCGCTAATAATAAAGGTTTAAAAGAATAAATGGTTACACTGCTAAACTTCATGATTGAATGTTGGATTTATATTATACGTTTTACAGTGTTCAATACACAAGTAAACCATAAGGTTTGTCTAAGAATTTGTTTTTCTGCGTAGCAAAGTTTTCTAATGGCAGGACATAGTACAATTAAATAAATGCAAACACAAGTTCTGTCTAATTCCAAGTAACATCAGCTAAGGGTATTTCAAAGACCTTCTTTGGTCCAACCAGAAATGTAACCATATATCTACATTTTAAAGTGAAAGTAAAAAGTAGAGTATAATATCTTAATGTGTAAAATTCAGATGGCTTGCTCTTCTCGGCACTTCAATTCCATGTTACCCAAACCACTACAAGCTGTGCGAGCCAAGCTTCTGAACCATGCATGGCAAGCTATCTATCTCCTTAAATATTGTATAATTCTTTCTTCAATCCTGTTTATTTCTTCCAGCGAAATAAAAGGATCCAAGCCAATTCCAGCAAACAATATACCCAAACCCATGCTCTTGATAAATTCACCATAAATCAAAACAAAATTTGAATAAGATTTAATCCAAAACAAATCACACTCGATTCTCAAGTTGTTTTCCTTATTTCAATCACTGGTGCTATTATTTAGTTCGACGCAAATATTTGGGGATCCATCTGCCATTAGATTTCGTGCGAGGCAGGGAGATGGTGCGACCTGGAGGGGTCGTCGCGGGGAAGAAATCAGGTGGAGTCTTGACCAAGGTCGAAGGACCAGAATTGGGAGTAAGGGCTTGATGTTGTTGTACAGATGATGAAAGGGGTATGGCTCTTCACGTGGGTGGGATTTTCGAAGGGCATAAGGAAATGGGGACCTATGGCGTCGGGGCACAGATGGGTGGAGCGATCTTCGGAAGAGGGATAGGAAACAAAGTCGTGTCTGGAAGTGAAGAGGATGTCGGTTCTTTTTAGAGGTTAGCAGACGAGGAATTTTTTTTATATAATAGTAAAGGAGTGAATATAGTAGGTGAGTATTGTAAGTTGATTCTGCATAAGGAGTTCAGCTATGGGAAATCAATAGGAGAAACCGTGTTTCTTATATTTTAAATGGTGAAGTTGGTTTGATTTAAGGGTGTTTGGTCATGAGGTTTTGGGGAGAGTTTTGCAGCAGAAATTTCGTGGTGCATTGGGTACAAAATTGCTGATGAAAGGAAAGCTCGATGGTTGATGTGTTACTGGTGCTTGGTTTGTGACTTTAAGTCTCTACGTTAGTGGTTGTTTATATGTAAATGGTAAGTATGGGTTCATATTTTGATGAAGGAGAAAATATTAGCTGATAATAGCAAGGAAACAAGGAGAGCAATGGGTGGAAACGTTGAGAATGAAAGGAAGAGAGGTGCAACTATATGAATTAAGTATTTGAAACGTTTTAAACGGAAGAACTAGCCGATCTGGGATTGTCTACTAGTATTTTTGTCGTGAAATTAATTGGGTACGAGAAGGGAATCGTTAGTGTAATGGTTTTGGAATTTCATTGATTGATGATCGAGAAAAGGGGAATGAAATGAAGGATACGAAGTGGATGTGCTGTGCTCGAGAAGATAGAAATGGTGATGATTTTAATTTTAATTTGGAGTTAGTAAAGGAGTACAGGGTTTGGAAAATAGGACCATGCTAGCTGAAGCTTACAGGTTTAACATTATTGTGGGGTTCAAAAGAAAACAGGGAGGATTAAGAGTAGAGAGGTAATTAAGGTTAACTAGAGAGATTAATATTTAATAAGTAAAATAAAATAATTAATGAGGTTGAACTCGTATAAAACTTATAACGTGTATATATGTTATTTATATGTGATCAGAATTGGACGCGACCAAATCCGCTGGAACGGTAACGACGAAGTCTATGGCGCGGAACTATTTTCACTGATAACGGAGTCAACTGCAAAATAGTGTGAGTAAACTCACTAACTCTGACTCGTTTATATTTTTATATAAACGAGTTTTAAATTTGTTCATAATAATTTTATACTGTGTGATGGTTGTTTAGATGAATGGTTGATAAAATTGGTTGAAGTAGTTGATATAGTTATATGTTGATCGCTCTTATTCACCACGATATTTCATTTTGATATGAAATTAATATTACTGATGTTATTATGTTAATTAACATCTATGGTTGCAGGGAAACAGGTTGGAGGGATCTAACTGGATCCCTCAACATTTATATTATTGTTTGTTATTTACTGTGATATATACTGTGATTAATTATGCTATGTTGAATTACCCTGGCCTTAGAATTTTGGTATTTAAATACCATAAAATATTTTCGAATTTACAAATGGAATTTGAGATGTAAAAATAAAATTTATTTCCAAAATAGAATTTAGATTTCAATTTGATTCGAAATAGGAACCTGTTTTAATGGATTAGACGAGTAGTTAAATTTATAAACGATATTTGTAAACAAAGTGGAATATTTATCATTGGATAATTTGGAAATCGTTTAAAATAGGGAAAACTGGAAATTTTTCTGGTGTTCAGAATGTGAGTGGATTTAAATAAATTCATAAGAATTATGAATGGGAATTTGTCAATATTATTCAGGACTTAACAAGATAATTTATTTCTAATTGAAAAATTATATTTTAAAAACGATATAAGGTGTATAAGTAGATTGTAAACGAAACGTCTATTTTAACAAATAAACTAAGAGAATAATGTATAAGCAATGTTTATAAATTTAATAAAATATTTATTATTGGAAAAATTGAAATGAAAATTCCAGTTTGAATGTATATAGAGGGAATGGGTATTGAAGCCGACATTTGTAATTGAATTTTAACTTAGCGATTATAAAGGGGATTATAAATGAGATTTTAAATGATTGGAATAAAAATGAGATTGGTATATAGAAATTATAAATAGAACCTGGGTTTAAGATATTATCTATAAGTACGAAATCAAATTGATTTGATTGTATATAAAAGAAATGTATTCACGATTAAAGTGAATAATGGTTTAAAAGAAATATTTTGCAAATGAAATATCTCTAAAAGGAATTTTGATTTGAAAACTGAATCCAGAGTGGAAATCGAATAAAAAGGGAAATAGGTAATCGTTTTAAAAGAAAACGATGATTTTTAGTTCAAAATTCAGAATGTAAAATATAGTGTGATAACGTTTTGTAGGCGGGAATGATTTAAAAGGAATTTGGTAATGATTTGGAAAAGATAAATTCAAAAGTGAATTTGGAATTTGAATTAACTTGAAATGGTAAATAAATTCCGAAGTTCGGAACATAAATTGAATATAAATTATTTGAGAGAAAGTTATTTATTGGAAATTATTTTATCGAATTTAGAGAAGTAGTTATTTTTACTTTCCGTTTGAATCAAATTTAATTATTTACTTATTAATTTATTTCTTGTAATTAATAAGCACAAGCTATATTTGGAAACAACGATTATAACGCTGTCATTATAATAAATGTTTTGTAAATCTAAACAGCGATTATAACGCTGTCATTATAATAAATGTTTTGTAAATCTAAACAGCGATCTTAACGCTATCGTTATAATAAATGTCTTATAAACCAAATATTTGGAAACAGCGATTATAATGCTACCGTTATGATCAATGTTTTTCCGTAAAAGAAGTGGATTCTTAGGTTGAATTTGAGAGTCGCGTAAGCGATGTTTTGTTTGAAGTTGTGAGCTTTGACTATTTCAAAGTTGAGAATGTTGTTCAATTAAGGTCTGAGAGGTATTTATACCCCCACTTGATTGACTTCATGATTGATGGAGAAATGGTTAAGGCTCGATAGTGAAGAATGGTCAGCAATAGTGTTAGTTAATAAATGATTAATGGTTTATGTTGTAATAACGATGTTTTATAACATCGCGTTAATTTAAAGGATTTTTGAAATGTTTTCCTAAATAAAATGAGAGATATTTTCTATGCGTAGAAAATGATATGAATTGGTCAATAAGGAATTAAGGAATGGAAATATTTTCTGATATTAATAAGGTATATTTTCTGAATATAGAAAATAAGGGTTTTTGAATATTTAGAAATGTTTTCTAACTGGAATAAGTGATATTTTCTCGAATAAAGAAATTAGGATATTGGAAATGTTTTTTCCAAGAATCGAGAGATAAATAGAACCTTGAAAGGATACGAAAGATGGAAAGTGGGAACTGGAAATGATAATATAATAAGGAATTAATTTAAAAAGGGGCCCAATATTGTTTGATGGTTGATCGGTAGAAATTCCATTTGGAATACAGGATCGTTGGTTGAATGGATGTTCCTTTGATAGTTAAATCACCGGCTATCAAAGTTTTAGTTTATTTTATACCTCCGTTGTCTATACGGAGAGACCAGGATCAGATTTATTATCTGAAAAACCACTCCGTATAGGCATAAGCGTTACGAATCAACTTATGCAGAAAATGATCGAAGATGGAGTAAAATGCAAGGGTTGTTCTGTTAATCTTAGGTAGAAATTTCCCAAGATGGATTGATGGAACAGTACCTTCGGTTTGTCCTGTCCCAGGACAACGTATATGGACGAATGTCTGACGATGTGATATTCAAAGCAAATGGGGGCCAGATGTTCTGAAAGATAATCGTGACCTCAAGCCTCATCACCCTGGAAATGATAGAAATCGAGCAGGCAGCATGGCCATGTGGGTCATTCCCATTAGGGTTATTATCACCTGATCTAGAGAAATTTCATTTGCTTTTTATTTTGTTCGCTGCTGTATGCATTCGGTAACTGTTGTTGATCACAACCTGATGTGCATGTAAAAATGCACATATATATTCACATATTTATTCTTATTTAGTGCTAATAAATGTCATATATGGGTATTTTACATGTTCAAACAATAGTTGAATTGATTTCAAAACATTCACGCATTTATCATCATATAGGGGGAAAATGGTCATTTTTGTGCTTGTATTATTTTGACAATGTTTACTTGGACATTTTTTATATTTTTGTAGAAATCGGATGCATGTAGAAGAGGACTTCATAAAGATATATATGCATACAAAGGAAAAGGAGGAAATCAACGCCTTGCCTAAAAAATGAAAAGGGAAATCAATCAAAAGGGAATCAATTCAAATAGAGGATTAATAGACGACCCCACTAACTCTCCCTCCTTCTTTAGTGGGGACAAAAATTACGGCTTCATGAATCATTATTGCTAAAGACAAAATGAAGCTGAAGGACGGGGCATTCTTGGTAGAACGCAAAAAGTGAATTAGTGTTTAGTCATGTATAAATAACCCATGTATGTTAATGTAAAAGGCATCTTGGATTTTTAGTTTAGAGAGTAGCTTAAATCAAAAACTCTATTCCTCTTCCATGGATTCTTATCCATCTCTTTTTTGTAATCTCTCATTTTAATGCAATCTTAATTTGTTGTTTTTCATTTACATGTTATTTTCTTTTCTGCAAGTAGTGTAGCTTTATTAGTTAATATCTTTTCTTCATTACTTACTAGTTGTTCTTCATTGTTGAAATATATTTGTGTTGAAATAATAACACAAACGAGGATCTAAACCCCTACAATTTAGGGGTGATGAAGCTCTTAATCACATAGATTCAACATATTTATTTTTCATGGTCTCTATTTGTGTTTATCAAAGAATGGATGTTTAGCGTATTTTGTTAATCATACTTGGTTTTGATGATCTATGCCTCTAATTAATAGAGGATAGATCATGCTTGATCAAATGACACAAATAATTTACCTTTTCATCTATATATGATTTTGGCAACAAGAGGAAGTGTTAATCTACATTTTATATTCTATATTACTAATTATTAGTAAATAGAGTATTCTTAAAATTGATGTTGCTTTCAACTTGTTATCTTTTTTATGAGATTGAATAGTGAATTAGATTTATGTTATAGTTTGATGACTTATGTTATACTAATTAGTAGCATAAATATGTCGTACTTATATTAAACACAAAATCTAATCTCATTAACGACCCAACAAATGGAGAAAATAATTTCATGATGTTGATTTGTGTGATTTAGAGAGTGAAAACACCTCTAAATTGCTCTTAACCAATAGTTTCATTCTCAACTTATTCATTAATTTTGTCAAATTTTAGTTAACACATTTCACAGTTTGGTTTAATTTGATTGAATAGAATTTAAAATTATTCTTTCCCTGAGGATCGACTCGTATTCACCACGTACTAACAATTGTACACCGTGCGCTTGCAGTTTATTTCAATATGCGCGATGATTTTCTAATTCATAGAATATTCGTCGTCGAACAAGTTTTTGGCGCCGTTGCCGGGGAAAGAATTTAATTTTAGTTTTATTCTTCGAGTTAATTTTCTTATTTGTTGTTTTTCTAAAAAAAGTAAAAAAAATTGTGTGTTGTCCATAGTTTTTCTCTTTTGTTTTGACCTTTTGTTGTTTCATTTCGTGTGTGTGCTTGTTTTTGTCTTCACTAAAAAAAAGGAGTTGTGTGTTTTGTTCCATTTTGTGTTTGTTTGTATTTTTTTCGTCTGTGTGTTTTTATTTTGTGTGTATTTGTGTTGATAAATTTCATATTGTGTTAGTTCTTCTATTTCCTCTCTCTTTAAAAACAAAAAATCAAAAAAAAAAAACTAAACACATGCCTTTTGTTCAGTCTCTTTCCCATTTTTTTTGTTTTCAATTTCCTTTATTTCTTTCCCTTTCTCTTTCTCTCATTTATTCCTTCCCTTCTCTTTCTCTCATTTATTTATTTCCCCTTTCTGTTCATTTTCAGTTCTTACAGATAATAAAAATCTTCCCGTTTTTCTCTTTTATTTCTATCCTTTCTTTGATTTCTTCCTAACTTTTATCAAAAATTCTTTCCTTTCTTCGCAAATAAAAAAATCAATTTATTGCTTGCCATTTTTTTCCCCTTCCTTCCTCTGTGATTTCTTTCCCGTTTCTGCCTTAATATACCCCAACATCCTCACCAAAAATCACGTCACTCCATCTACAAAACTTCGTTCCTCAATCCATAACTCTTCTCCCATCCACCACCATCTACTTCTTCTCTGCGCCTTCACCATCCTTCTGTCTGAACCATACCGGCCTTATCACCCTCAACCAAAACCATCAGCAACACCGCAAAATATTCCCGTACATTACCTCCAATCACCGAACAATTTTAGTTCATCTTCCTCATTGCGAACTCCATCAATTTCCATTCACCCAAACCAAGTTTTCACAGCCAATTCACCACGCAAACAAACCGTTCCTCCACTTTTGTTGTTTGTTCTCACTTTTGTTTGTTTGTTTTTGTGGGGGCTAGTTTTCTGGTTCTAATTATTAAAAAGAAAAAAATTCTTGTTCTTGTATTTAGTGTTTGTTCACTTGTTGTTGTGTTTTGTGTCACTTTGTTTTTTTGTTTATCTTGTGTGTTTGTTTTATTTTGTTGTTCTTCTTAAAAAAAATCCTTTTTATTGTGTATATATTGTATTCGAATCTCTTTCAGGTTGCAAGATCAAGAAGGAACAACGCTGCTTTGACGCGCTTGCTAATAAATAAAATTTCTGCTTAAAAAAAAATTACTAATAATTTTACATGCTCTGATTTCAATTTGGATGTGTCTAATTTGTGCTTGTAGACTTTTATTTGGGAGTGTGATTTCTAGGTATCGCAGAACACAGCGGATAAAAAAGTGAAATCTCCAAAAATTGAATCAAGGAACCAATAGTGAAGAAAATCGTTCAAGCACAGCTAACAAAATTCTAGGGTCAAACGAAGCAAACAGTAAATTCTCATAGCTCTGGAAGGACAACCATACCCCACTAAACTCTACAAGAGCTCTGCTGCAAAGAAAAATATATAGAAATTGCTTGTAAAAATTTTCTGTAGGTGTCGCGGCTTGCTTGTAAAATTTTTATTTCTGCAATTTATTATTCTGTGTTTGTCCTGTGATTGAATATTTTGCCTGTTGACATGTGGTTGAGAATTTTAAAACGAACGTGAGAATAAACTGAAAAGTTTGGTTTTGAAATAAATTATTTTTGGAATCGAATCGAAAGTTCCCCAAATGCTCATAGGACAAAATATTCGTTAAAACTGACAATTAGGGTTGATACTCCCTGAGGTGTCTAAGGAACGGTAGAGTCCCGAACTCAAACAGGTTCTTAAACCTTCAGTTATGTTTCTACGGTGATTCATGGCACACTGATAACCCCTGTCCGAACCTGGCCTAGACTTGTATTCATATGATCCGAAGTTGTTAATTTTAACATATTTTGTCTTAAAGAGCTTTCTTGAAAATGTCTCAATTCCCTTATTCATACGAATTTTACGATAGTTGCAAAAATCAATATAATCCATATAATTTTACACCAAATTCATATGGATATTTTAATAACAACTGTTGTACAAACAATTTGGATTTTACGTCACCAACTTTTCAAAATTTTCAAAATAATCCTGATTGTACACCACCAAATTTTCAAAATGATGGTCAAGCCTCAAGTCTTGAAATAAGTGTCCAAGCTCTACGTGAAGAAAGTCAAAGATTTAATGAATCAAGCCAAAGATTAATTGAATTAATGTGCAACAATTCAAGTCAAAGTTTTCAAAATAATCAAAATTTGAATTTACTTCCAAATTCAAATGATTTTGATTATAACCCTTGCCAAATTAATTTCAAACTCCAAAATGAAATTCAAATTCAAAATGAAAATGTGAATAATTTTTCAAATGATTTTGGCAATGGGAATAATTTCAATTGCGGTGAACCCGACAATTTTAGTTTTCAACAATTTCAAACTGAAATTTCTCATGTAAATAGTAATAAATTTGATTATGTTAAGCAAATAAATGAAATTCACGATAATCACATGAATTTGTTACTTCAAGACTACATGAATTTTCGTGAAAAACAAAATAATCAAAACCGAACGTGTGATGGTTCGAATGATAATACATCTTTTACCAAAATCGATGATTTTCAAATAACAACTTTTGAAATTGATGAAAATCTTAATGAAGTTGTTGAAAGCTCTGTGATTGATTTGAATTTAAATTATCTTGAAAACGAAGACGTCAATCTTCAATTTGATCTTCCTCTCTCAGATTCTGAAAATTTTGTAAATTTAGCAACTTTAGATTGTCAACATGACAAAAATGATGAAGTTGTTAACAACTATTTAGGTGAGGACGACTTTGATGAGAAAAAACTTCTTAAATTAATTGACGATAATGCTTTTGGGTCTGAAACTGAAATTGAAACATCTGAAAACTTTGAAGTTCTTGAGGTCGAAAACAACGAAACTGTTGAATGTGATCTTAAGTACAATAACGATTTTTCTGAAACTGTTGAAACTCCTTCCGACTTAATCGTTTCAACTGAACCTCACTGTGATCACTTGTTTTTCAATGATAAATTTCTAAAGTATATGAAGTCTTTCTGGAATAACACTGTTTTTGAGAAAACACAATTTCAAAATTTACTGAAAATTCATTTGTTTGGTTTTAACTTTAGGTTTACAAATGAACCTTTAGTCAACAAAATTTCAAATATCAAAGCAAAACTAAACAATATTTCTCAAAACAAGTGTGGGGGTGAGAATGACGCACATATCTCTCAATTTATGCATCATTTGAACAAGTCAAACTTTGTTTTTGAAACTTTTTCTGAATCCCGATTCACTAACCTCTCTATAGTTGCTGTAGAAATTCAATTTGATTTTCGGATCAATTGTAAGCTCAAAATTTTAAAATTAGCAACTAAAAATTTTGAGAAAACAAAATTTGTTTTTCCAAATCTGAAATGTGATATAAAATTCTTTATGATTTGGTTTTCTGTGCTTAAGCTGTGTCTCATAATCTTAATGAGGCTGATCCATTGGTCTATCGTGGACTGGTTCATCTATCCAGTGACTGCATATTTTCTGAACGCACATTTGGTAAGTCGTACTAACCCTCTTTTATACATATGTAAATATTTCTCTTCCGTTCATTCAGTGTGTCATGCATTGACTATAGGGACACGGTCGAAATCAAGTGTGGAGGGAGTTTCATTTTCAATCTGTTTTGCATAGTTTAAGTTAGCATTTTTTTTCCTTCCTCTTTTTGCATATTTTTCTTTTTCTTGAAAAAAAAAGTAAAAGTTTAGCACTTCTATTCACTTCTAAATAAGGCATGATGGAGTTAGCATATAATTTTGGTCGTTCGATTTAAATATTTGGAAATTTACTTCTCTTAGCGGATAACGAAAGGAAAGTTTGAATTATGAGCAAATTTGGTGTAACTGGTATATTGGGAAATTCGTAGGTGATGAGTATGAAATGTCTTCTGAATTATAATCCGATTAAATGAATGGTTGATTTTGGCTACTTGCGATAACATTTTAGATCTTTTAAGTGAAATTGTGCTAAGATATTCTCAATTAACTCTCTCCCTTATGTCAAAAAAAGAAAAGAAAAAAAAGAAAAAGAAAGAATGTATATATATAATAATAATCCAAGGGTATCCAACATTGCTAGTATATCTCGCGTTGGTTGGCAAACCCGCCAAGCTCTTTCCGACACCTTGTTGACAATGTCAGCGTCGGTATATCTTGTTCTCATTTTATGAGTTGGACACCTAAGGATTACCGACATCTTGTTGACATAGTCAGCGTCGGTTTGCACAATCCGCCAAGCTCTGTCCCAAACTCCCACGGGTGGTATACCATGGTCTTTTTGGTTAGGTGTTTGTAAATAGTAATAATGCAAATATTTTGTAATAAAGAGAGAGTAAACACTTGAAATCCAAGCACACTCTTCATTTATTCGACCTAACTTGTCAACAAAAAGAAAGTTGAGATGCCGTTTTACGATTGTTGATATCGATTATAAAATTCATTTCATATTTGCACTATGTTTCCAACAAAACAACTGGCCAAGCTAGAGGAGTTTGTGACGATAACATGACCTTTATTTGAAGTTTTGATTAGTAGTGGACTTAAATTTCATAGTGACGACCCAAATTTGTGTTAACTCATTCGTGTAATATTTAAAAGTAAATTATCCATTTGTAAATATTTCTTTAAAAACTTGCATTCATATTGTAAATATTTTTGAATCTTGCATTTTGTAAATATATTTTTTGCATTTAGATTTTGGATTTTGTGGGTAGTATCCGCTGAAAACCCTCACGAGACAACACTCGTCCAACTGGGGACACCCAGAGGTTTAACGGCTTGTTGCATACGCTCAATGCAATCGTGCTCCCTACGAAAATGGGTTTAGCTTAGTTTTTACTTTATTCGAGGACGAATAAAAAGATAAGTGTGGGAGTATTTGATGTGCATGTAAAAATGCACATTTACATTCACATATTTATTCTTGTTTAGTGCTAATAAATGTCATATATGGGTATTTTATCATGTTTAAACAATAACTGAATTGATTTCAAAACATCACGCATTTATCATCATATAGGGGGAAAATGGTCATTTTTGTGCTTGTATTATTTTGAGAATGTTTACTTGGACATTTTTTATATTTTTGCAGAAATTGGATGCATGTAGAAGAGGACTTCATAAAGATATATATGCATACAAAGGAGAAGGAGGAAATTACCCCAAAAAATGAAAAGGGAAATCAATCAAAAGGGAATCAATTCAAATAGAGGATTAATGGAAAACCCCACTCACTCTCCCTCCTTCTTTAGTGGGGACAAAAATTACAGCTTCATGAATCATTATTGCTAAAGACAAAATGAAGCTGAAGGATGGGGCATTCTTGGTAGAACGCAAAAAGTGAATTAGGGTTTATTCATGTATAAATAACCCATGTATGTTAATGTAAAAGGCATCTTGGATTTTTAGTTTAGAGAGTAGCTTAAATCAAAAAGTCTATTTCTCTTCCATGGCTTCTTAGCCATCTCTTTTTTGTAATCTCTCATTTTAATGCAATCTTAATTTGTTATTTTTCATTTACATGTTATTTTCTTTTCTGCAAGTAGTGTAGCTTTATTAGTTAATATCTTTTCTTCATTACTTATTAGTTGTTCTTCAATGTTGAAATATATTTGTGTTGAAATAATAACACAAATGAGCAGCTAAACCCCTACAATTTAGGGGTGATGAAGCTCTCTAATCACATAGATTCAACATAGTTTATTTTTCGTGGTCTCTATTTGTGTTTATTAAAGAATGGATGTTTAGCGTATTTTGTTAATCATACTTGGTTTTGATGATCTATTCCTCTAATTAATAGAGGATAGATCATGCTTGATCAAATGACACAAATAATTTACCTTTTCATCTATATATGATTTTGGCAACAAGAGGAAGCGTTAATCTACATTTGATATTCTATATTACTAATTATTAGTAAATAGAGTATTCTTAAAATTGATGTTGCTTTCAACTTGTTATCTTTTTTATGAGAATTGAATAGTGAATTAGATTTATGTTATAGTTTGATGACTTATGTTATGCTAATTAATAGCATAAATATGTCATACTTATAATAACACAAAATCTAATCTCATTAATGACCAAACAAATAGGGAACATAATTTCATGAATTTTATTTATGTGATTTAGAGAGTGAAAACACTTCTAAATTGCTCTTAACCAATAGTTTCATTCTCAACTTAGTCATTAATTTTGTCAAATTTTAGTTAACGCATTTCACAGTTTGGTTTAATTTGATTGAATAGAATTTAAAATTATTCTTTCCCCGAGGATCGACTCGTTTTCGCCACGTACTAACAATTGTACGTCGTGCGCTTGCGGTTTATTTCAATATTCGCGACGATTTTCTAATTCATAGAATATTCATCGTCGAACACAACCGTTGGTGATAATATGCTCGATACACTCAAGTTAAATGAGTGGTCTGCCATATGTGGGCCGGGTTGCAAGACATTCTTGTTGAACCCAGTGTATTCCCCTCTAGAGATTCACTATCGGAAGGTGGTTCCATACCTTGTCATGTTGGGAATCCAATCTCCAATAAGCACCTTGCGTTTTTTGATTTTATATTATATATGGAGCGTGAGATGCAAGCGTTCTACTAGATTCTATTTATGTGATGTAGACACTATTATATTATCATCTGATTTTGATATCAAAGATATTTTGGTTATCGTAAGGTAAAAACCATCCGTGTTTATGTGTGGATTGGACTTACGATTATCTTTTCTTTCGAAAAGTTTTTAAAGTTAAACAAATGGTTGGAGTTTACTCACACCAGTCCTATGACTGACCCAGATTTTATTTTGTTTTCCCTAAACTCTTAGGTGCCTAAATTTGTACGGGCATTCAAGTAGTCGGGATGTCACAGATTCAAGAGGAGCTTGAAGCAGGAGGCTTCACCAGTTAGCCATAGGCTATCATATTTTCCGCTGTGTATTATGTCGTATCTGGAAACAAGTGATTATAACTGTTCCAAGAATAACTGTTGTGCTATGATGATGGTATGTATATATACAGTTATTGATTTATATTTCAAACAATTATGTTGTATAATATATTTTATTCGTTCCGCTGTGAGATTATGTTCTTCATTTTCTTCCATTCTAATTTCTCTTTCTTTCTATTTCTCATTCTCTAACTTCTTTCCACTAATGATTCGTATTTCTGTGCAATTTGGGTTGGACGTGTGGTGTTATCAGTCCACTCAAAGAGTACGGAAATTCGGACCATTACACTTATAATAATACCTAATATGATGATTAAATACAAACCAATCCAAGTATTATTATTACATATGTTTTTTGATATATATATACACAAATCAAACCAAGTCAAATCACACCATATGTATTAATATATACAAGTTTCAAACAATAGAATCCAAATTATACCACACCATATGTTTTTAGAATACTTAAACAAATCGTACTGAATAATCAAACGTTTCTTGGAATTTCAACCCAACCATCTTCTCTAAAGATGGGATTCTTCTTAATTACTTCCCAATCTTCATCTTCTTTGGTTGGTAGAGCCTTTGCGAGATTATTCTCTTCATATCTGAAAAGAGAAGAAATTAGCCATCACATTGCATCAAAATGCTTCTCTTGTTGTTCGAACATCTTTATTTGACTTAGTTCGAGATGGTGCTGATTCCGCAGAATGATAGAGATAATATTTTTGAAAGAATTGAGAGTTTCTTCTAGATTTTCACTTAGATTATCAACAGGATTTGCCATGGATTTGATGAGAAATGATTAACGAAGAAGGAGTAATGGAATAATGAATTTTTTGAAGGAAATATACTTAAGTAGGGTCTGGAACCTGTTGGATTTTGAATGGACATGAGTTGTTATTTTAATTTTAAAAATTTGAAATAACTTGAAAATATGTCAGTTATATGTCGACATACTCTTTTTGTCATGTCGACATACAATAATGAAATTTGAATTTTTTTTGAATTCTTTTGAACTCTTGTAATATTATAATTTGTTTTATAGCTTTTCCAGAAACATAAAGATGATTTTATCACAAATAAAACTCCATTCATTACTTAATAGAAAGCAAATACATCCAACTAAACAAGACACACTTTAAATACGAGATTCAAAACCAAATACAAGGAAATATATAAAGATAGATTAAACTAGATGGCCTAGTTTTCGAATGATGATAAGGAAGATAAATTCTATGTTTTCTTCCTATCTTGACCATACATTTGGATATTTTGGAAAGCCTCTTGTTAAGCTTCTTTTTATTGTTGATGATTTTCACTTAATTTTGAACAATCGTGTCTTTGTATATACGCTTTAAGGTTGGATACTCAATGCTTTCCATATAAGTCTATTCTTCTTCTTCGACTTCCATTGGCTCTTGTTCTTGTTGCAATCGAGCTAGTTTGGCCTCGAATGTCTCATAAGGTTTGAAAGTAAGAGGAATTTGCATGAGATGAATGTCTGATGCGTCAAACACTTTTCTAAGGATAAATTCCTCTCCATGAAGATCAACATTAAAGTATTTGAAAATACGAGTGAGATAAACACCATAATAAAGAGTGTTTTCTCTTATGGATAAATCTATGGGCTTAATTTCATTTAGAATCATTTCGGCCCAATTGATAAGATATCCACCCATAATAGCAAAGAGAGCTTTTTGGACTTTAGGTGTTGGATTGTTGAAATTTTCTAAACGAGGAGTGATGGTGTGTTGAAGGAGAAGGTTGACAATTCATTTTTTTTAGACGTAAGAAACAATTTTTGAAATCCGTTGGAGCACCATCTTCAAAAATATCGTGAAAGGTTTCCATTCGATTTCTTCGATAGCAAAAGTTGAAAAAACCGAGCCCACGCTTCTACAATTTAGATTTTTGCCTAAAAGTTCGGCATCAAGAACAATTTGGGTGCCTTTGACACTACTCCAAATTTGATTTTCGTTGCCTTAGTAAAATCCACGTCTGAGATTTGAATAGAACAACTTCACGAGTTTGGGATAACATACTTTGTCGTTATAACAAGAGTCAATTAGACTCAACACTTCATTGTGTTCAAAAAGAGAAACGAGATCAAAAGAGGGAAAGTCGCTAAAGACGGCGAAAGCACCCGTGTTAACTTTAGCATATGCTAAATAGTTACCATAGTTTTTGGTGGCTTCTTTGTCGTTGTAAAGATAACTTTAGTGGTTTTGGTTATCTTCAATTTCTGAGATGGACTTGAGGAAGCCATTGAAATGATAATTTTGGAAGAGAATAGATATGAAAAATATATGAAAGGTAGAGAGGATATATATATATATATAGAAATTGAATAGATACGAATTGAATGAATATGAATTGAATAGGCCCAACTTTTCAGATAGAAAGGACACCTTTTCAGACCTTGGAGTTGGTGAAAAGATTGGAGGGAAGTTTGAAAGTTTAAACTTTTGAAATTCAAAATTTAAATTTCATAACTGGTTAGATATGTCGACATGTATTTTTCTGTATGTCGACATACTAGGCTTATTTCAAAAAGGGAATTGGAGTTTTAAGTTTTTGAAAATTATTATAGATCTATATTTCAGGTTTAATGATTTCCTGAAATAATTCTAATCCTAATAAGCACTCAAACAATTTTATTTTATTAATTTATTGATTATTTAATATTATGCTATTATTTTGAATTTCAAATTTCAAATTTCAAATTTTGTTTTTAAAATTTTAAATTCAAACCAAAGCAAACAAACAAAGCAACCATTCAACCAAATAAAATTAAAATTTAATTAATGCGTACCCGGTTTTTTGATCCTTTTCTTCAAGATTTTCTGAACTCTGAATTGTTGTAAAGCATATATTACTATTTCCGGTTTCTGGTTCTTCATCACTTAATGACGAATCTGAATCATCTAATGTTGCTGCGCATGCTTTCTTTCTTTTCCTTAATGAATTATTATTGTCTGTTTGTTGAGTAGAGAAATGACTCTAAGGAAACAACGATTATCTCTTCTTAAACAACCTTTGCTGATGCTTCCATTCCCGGTTCGGGGGATTCAATCTGGATATGGACACATTTTCTTTATATGACCTGGTTTGTTGCAGTTAAAACATCGTCCATCACTTATTTTTGAATTTGCTTGATTATAACACTACCTTCTATATTTTAGAAATCTTCTAAAATGTTTTGTCATGAGTGTTGCTTCTTCGTCATCTTCACTACTCGAATCAGAATCATTTGTTGTTGCTTTTAGCGCAATAGATTTCTTTTTAGTTGATCTATTTTCTTTTCTGTAATTGGACTTCATATGACATCAAATTTCCAATTAACTCTTCAATCTTCATTTCATTGACATCATTGGCTTCTTCAGTAGCCAAAGTCTTCTGATCCCATTCTTGAATTAGTGAATTCAATATTTTTCTGACTTGATCTGCTTCTGAATAAGTTTTTCCAAGTGATGTTAGTTAATGTACTATCTCTTGAAATCTTCAATACATATCTGAAATAGACTCATTCCTATTCATTTTGAATAATTCAAATTTGTTAACTAACATGCCTATCTTAGTCTTAACTTTACTAGTTCCTTCATGTGTAACTTGTAAATTTATCCAGATTTCATAAGCAGTCTTACATACTGATACTCTATTAAACTCATTCCTATCTAATGAACAAAATAATATATTCGTGGCTTTAGAATTGCTTCGTGCAGTAGCCTTTTGTTCATTTGTCCATTGTGCAAATGCAGTTGTGGGTTCAACATATTCATTTTGTGTACTATTTCATGTATCTAATCCTACTGACTGTAAATAAATTTTCATTCTACATGCCCAATATGAATAATTTCTACCATTAAACAATGGTGGTCTAACAGTGGATTGACCCTCTATAAAAGAACTATTATTGCTACCAGTGTTGGTTGCCGTTATCACTATATTCAAAAATTAGATTATGAAGTTTTTTAAAGACCTTGCTCTAATACCAATTGCCAGGGAATGCAGAATGGATTGTTGAGGCAAAGCAAACACTAGAGGGGGGTGAATAGTGTTTGTAAGAATTTAAAAATAATCTAAAACTAAAGTGAACTACGGGATGAATCAAACACCACAAACGCAATCATAAAGATGTAGAAAAGGAAAGAACACACCGGATTTTATACTGGTTCGGGTTGCTCCTGCGTCTAGTTCTGCACAACGCTGGATTGCGCAGAGTTTTATTATAATTTCAAATAGTCAAGTACAACCTCCTTGATTTCACGGCTCACACGGAGACACTGATTCCTACTTCCTTGATTTCACGGCTCACAAGGACACACCGACTCTTATTTCCATGATTTCATGGCTACAGGGACACATCGGTTCCTCTTTGATTCAACACAAACAATGTTTACTCAACCTAAGCAATTATAAAAAGCCTTATAACTCTTCAATAGCGCTTGATTTAGAGAGTAAAGAGTGTAGAGAAAAGAAGTTTGATCAAAACATAATTGAATTCGGTAGAGTATAAGTGTAAAAACCATAAAAATGATTAAGAATAATGGTGTAGAGAAAGAGAATGAAGTTAGAGAAGAAGAGATGATAAAAAAATGGTTTTAACCCCTTTTTATAGAGTATGAAAGGTTGCAACAGTTCTGAACCATTTCAAATAGTGAAAAGACACTTCCTTTCAAAATTGGAAAAAATGACAGTTGTATGTCGACATGGTGTTTTTGGTATGTCGACATACCCTTGTATATTTTTGTTTTTTAAAGCGTTTTTCAAGTGTTTTGATATGAAAATAATTATGGAAATTCTTGAGTAAAAATCTGGTGTTGTAAATTAATACTATATGATAGAAAAACATATGAAAACATAAATTTAAACTATATAAATATATAAACATATGAAAGGATTGAGGATAGAATTGAAAATAAGAATTTGAATTTGAACCTGGAGTGCTATTTAGAGTCTTATAAAATCTAGACTCTATAATTGTAGTAACCTTGAACTCTTAAAATCTTGATTACTCATGAGTCCTGAAATTTCTCTGATCTTTGAACCTCTATCATCTTTAAAACTGTACAGTCTTCAGTAATATTTCCTGTATATAATTCCTGCAAATATATATATACATATATATATTCTATACAAAAAGTGTTAGTATATATTTTATAATCAATGATAATTGAAATAAGGTTGTTGTCATCAAAAATCCGTTCTCCAACAGTTTTGTGAACAAACAGTGAACCGATAAATAATTCATAATTAAAAATATCATTGCTATACAAGTGAATTTGGATTACAATCAAACTAACTTTATTGGATTCAGAATGCGAAGATGAAAAGGTACGACTATTTTTGTCACATTTGGATATTGTGTTGGCGGTATGAATTCAGATCATTCCATGGTAATTCACGGTAAAATTTAAATTCAAATATCACCTTCCCTAAATAAAATCGCACAGGCATATCTTCTGAAATGCGTCGCTACCCTAAATCTATTGATTTTACTTCATTCTTATCCCCTTTTTCTTATTATATAAATCACGCTCCTCGTTCCATTTTCGTCAACAAAAAAAAAAAACATTTCTCCCTTTCCAATTTTTAATGGCCGAAGCCCTAATTGCTCCTTTCCTTAAATCCATAAATCCCCAAGTCGAAGGCTACCACTTTAAATTAGCCCACCGTCGTCTTCATCCTCCCTTTCCTTCAGATCGATTAACTCACGCCAAACCGCACCGCGCCTACTCCCATCGCCGACTCTAGTTAGAGCCACCACCGCGTGGACCAATGTCGCTGCACCAAGGTAGTTCTATTGCAGTTGTTCCTCGTCTAGCCCAACACCGTTTCTTTAGGAATTGCTGCCTCGGTCACTTCCGCCGTCGCACCGATTGCCTCCTTTATCTGCTGCTTCGCAGTTACAGGTGAGTTTTGCTCACAATTAATTTTCAATTCAAGCTCACCAACTTCGATAATTAGTCTAAATAAAATGGTTAATTTGGGTCACTTCACTGCATGTTGCTACCTTGTTGATGGTCACTTGAAATTTCATATGGAGTTGGGCTGATTATTGTAGCTATGACAGTCCACTTAATTGTCTTGTGCATGTGTTTTATTCTGCTTATGGTTGAAATTGTATGTACACTATGAAACCTAGTAGCTCACCTGTACCCGGTGTAAGCTGGATTGTATGTAAAACCTATCCCTGTAGCTGTGTGTGTAAACCCGAAGCATCTAGTGTGTCACATGTGAACCCATGTTTGTAATTTAGTTTTCTTAAGGTACTTACCATTTAAATATAACTATATGTTTTCCTGACCTCAGCATATATTACACTTTGGCTGGTTGCATTGGGACTAGCTGTAAAACGTGTACAAACTTGGACATAATTTTAAAAGGGTGGGTGACTGCATATTTTGACTAATTTGGGTGGTTATATGTTAAGCTTGGCTCCATCTTTAAATTTCTTATTGGTAACACAAACACGTATTCTTTGAGTACACATGCAGATGTTGAAATTCTTAATATATATATATATATATATATTATAATACTGCAACCTGCACATATCCTTGTTTGCTGGAAATTGGGACTACGTGCATTTTGGATCAGCACATAATATGTGCAGTTGCATGCAGGTGTATGTATGTGTTGTTTAGTACATGTCTTGAATTATAATTTCTGCCTTGTCTTTACTGAACTGGGTTAGTCATATTTTTCAATTTCTTAAATACCCTGACCAAGCCACATGATTGATCCTCTGTTTGAACGAATGACTTTGACATAAATTGTTATCCCATTTCAGTTTTACATTTTCTCGCCACTTGCAGATCTTATGTTGGAATTAGTATGCATATACATACAACTAAGTACCTATATATATGTATATGAGTACATGTTTTCTTTCTATTTGTCACATCGCTGGTCGTAATTCATTGCAGGTTGCATTTTTATTTGCTAATCACCATGTTTCAATTTATCCACACCTTTGTCGACTTGAATTGCTTGTCTAATAATAATAATAATTTTGCCTTTATATCCTGGCTAGTCGTTTATATATTAGTGTACGCCTTATTTTGTTCTTACTTTGGGTATGGGCCTATGCGTTGGCTAAAAATGCATGATGCAACTCTTTTGGTTTATGTATTTATGTCTACACTCAAACTTTGTACCATCTTGCCTCTTACAGCACCTCAAAAAGTGGTTATGTATATGTGTCTTAAATCATGTTGCTATGCCATTTAAATGCATGCATGAAGAAATTTTATTTGGTAGTAAAGATGAGGCTCCAATTATGTATTTTGTAACCTTTAAATTTGTTTAGATTAACTATTTCATTTCATCTTTTGTTGAAGTTGATTTACGTGAATAAAGATTAGTCATGACTCTAGTGTTTTGCACGAAACGCTCGGATTAGACCCGATCGTCACAGATTTAGAGATTAGAGCTTAGGATTTGAAGATTGGCGAGCTGGGGATTCTGAAGACGTGCGCACTCCGAAGTTTTAAAACAACAATTTTTTTTTTACTCGAATTGCATTTTAAATTCCGTCATATAGGAAAATCTTGTATTAAAATTCTGATTAATATATAAATGTTTAGTTCTCTATTCAATATTGTGTTATCTATTTATTCTGCGTTGATTCTGTTTTTAAACTCTGTAAGCTAAATAACAATTCATCGGTTTGAACGTTTTAAGTTGGTTTAATTACCGATTTGAAACAGTCAAAAAGGCGGGACGTTATAAATGGTATCAAAGCTTTGATTAGCCTATCGGGTTTAAAAACTCATTAGAGATGGGACAAAAATATCCTAGGATGAGTGGGATCGACAATAGGAAGCACTGTAGAAAAAAGGGATCTCGGAAATAAAAAGATTTTGAAATATAAATTTTGAAAGTGTAAATAAAATTTAAAATAAATTTTGAAAGATAAATTATTTTGGAAATATTATGTATTTTGAAACTAATACAGCGGAAACAGAAATTAATTTGAGTTTTTTTTGGAATCCCCAGTCTTTGATTCCAGAATTGCGAGAGCTTTTCTTCGATAAGGTTCCCTTAGGTTTGAATCTCGAATCCATCATCGAATGGTATTAAACGAAGATAAGTATAAGAGAATCAACGAATCAATTTCACTAATTGTGTATTTTATCAATCAAAGACAACTGAAATTTATTGGAAATAAGAATTCAGATGGGAATTTGAATGAAAAGAGGAAATTTGAAATCTTTTAAAAAAATGAAATAATGAATTTCATTTCGATATTCAGAATATATTATCGAATAAGAGATTATTCGAAAGAAAGTTATTCATGGGAGTCAACTATGTCAAATTTCAGGAAAGTACTATTTACTTTCCATTTTTAATCAAAATTTAATATATTACTAATTAATTGTTTATGTATTCAGATTAATGAATAAAGTATATTTTAAAGTTAAATATTTTGAAGGCGTGAATTGTTGTTACAATCAATGATTTTCGTAAGAGAAGTAGATTCTTAACTTGAATTCGAAAGTTACGAGAATAAAAGTTTTGTTGGTATTCGAAGTTGTGAACTTTATCTATTTCAAAGTTAATGATGTTGTCCAGTTAAGGTCTAAGAGTTAACTATACCTCAACTTGCTTGACTTCATTGTTGACTAAGAAATGGTTAAGGTTCGACAGTAAGAGTTGATTAATTAAAGTTAGTTAATGAATGCCAACAACTTAGTAGGAATAGCGATGTTTTATTTGACATCTGTTTTATTCCAAATAACGAATTTAGAAATGTTTCCCATGAGAATAAAGTATATTTTTTATAGCAAATAAAGATTAGTGAATATATGGAAATGTTTTTCAATGGTAATAAGAGATTTTCGAGAATTATAGAAAATAAATATGATAATTAGAAATGTTTTCAAAAGATCATGAGAGACTGATGGGTTTTGTTAAATCAGAATGACCAGAACTGAAGAACAAAAAGTTGCACGTCGAGAACGAAGGGTGGCAAAACGTAAAAAAAAAGGGAGGATTTGATTTCGGAATATGGGAAAAGGATTAGGGAAAAACAAACATCTGGCCCCTATGATAATGTCGTCTGTTACAGATATTAGGAAAAGAAAAATTACGCGGCTACGTGCGGAGAGAGAGAGACAAGGAAAAGAAGAAAGAAGGAAAAATTTACCGATCCAAGATTTTCTGTTTTAAATGTCAAGAGAAGAGATATTTTCCCATTCGTTGTCTTAAGGTGAAAAAGAAGAAGCCTGCCATTGCTGAGAAGCCTGATGAACTAATCGTTTCCTATCATTGTAAGCAAGTTGGACATAAAGCTCGGAACTTCTCCGAGAGGCAACAAGGAAGACAGTCAATGTTGCACTCCGCAAGAGAGAAAACTGTGAAGTACATAGATAAAGACCGCTTCATCTCATATTATTGTAAGAACTGCAAGGAGAGGGGTCATATGGATGAGGAATGCATTAAGCCTTTTTATGGAGATTCCGGAATAATGAATATTGTGAAGTAGTTTATGCGAAGATGTGGATTATCGATCAAAAAGCAGACAATCATCGATGACTGTGGATCCTAATTAAGTTAACTCTATTTCGTAATACTACCTTTTGTAACCATAAATCATCTATACATATTTTAAATGTGTTAGAACTATGAATGATTAAGTATCTTAGTAATCATGTGAAGGTTGGGAAAATTTGGAACTCTATGAAAGTTAAATTGTGTTTGAATTAAAATTTTAAGGTTATCAGCATGATAAATTGCTAAGGATTCAGATGATGAATTTAAAACTTGTGAAGAATCAATTTAACCAATAAACTTAATATTTGGAAAATTGGAAGTTGGTGTAAAACCAATATTATGGAGTGAATAATTCAAATTTCAGATTCAATCAAAATTAAGAATTTTAATCGGGAACTCAAATTATAGCATAACCTGAACAATTGATTCAACTTGGAATTTTATAAAATCGAGTTTAACTTCGACATTAACACGTAAGTCGAGTTTTGAATTTCGGACTTTGGTTTGGATTGTATGTCTGACATTGTGATTTATGACAAAGCAATTGATCTCTATTAATATAAATCTGTTAGGTGGCGGAACATTTATTCTCTTAGCTTAACACCTTTCTCTGAGATGTACGAGCTTAGAGGTTATATATTGATAGACATCAGTTATGTGTTATGAATTGGCAATGCGACATGTAGTCCAAATCGAGTGTGAATTTAGAGAATTGACTTACAAATATGAGTTTGAATTTGAAACAGCATCGAATATTCGAATTGATGTAGAAATAAGGTCGAATCGAGATGAAGTTTTCAAAATTTATATGAATTTTTTTTATTATGAATGCAGTGAATTCGAAAACTACTGGATTGGAAGGTAATCGATTTGTAATGAAATCTTATAATGGAATTTATATAAGAATGAGATGTTTTAAAACATGATTTGGAACTTATGTAAGTTGACATAAGTACGATTTATGAGGAGTATGAAATGAAGTACTATATGTACGTAGTATCATACGTTTTAAAATCAAGATAAGGAGAGTACCTTCTTCTTTGAATTTCGAGCTTAGTTGAGATAAGTTGCTGGTGGTAGTAGGTCGTTGTCCGGACATAAAAATCATGAGTTGTCATGGTTCCGGGAAGAACACGACCGTGTAGAGAAATTCGCAGGGGTGTAAATAGCCTACGACAGATGGATGTTTCTGGGGGAACCAAGCATAACCATTGTGTCTACTGCGATCTACAGTCGTTTTATAAGGGCATAATCCGTATAGATGTGAAATTTACAAATATGGATGTTTTCTGATGGAACCAGGCGTAACCATTGTGTACCTGCGGTCCATATGGCATATCTACAAGTGAAAGAGATGTAACCACTAGAGTTATTAAAGCTAAAATGTAGCCATGCGATGTTTGAGATATCATAGTGATATTGAGCGACCTGTTTGATGCAGCACTTTGTCTTCTTGACTTGATTTATTTTCAAAATTTGATGATTTATTTTCGTGACCCTAAGATAGAGCAGCCAACGCTCAATGACTTCAAATTTTCTTTCGATTCTTAAATATCTTCCATTGATCTGTCTATGACGAAATTCGTAGGGAAGTGATTTCCTACGGATTTGGATGTTTTCTAGGAGACCCAGATGAAACCATTGTGTATCTGCGATTCATGAACAATCAGCATTACATTGGTACTTTCCACGTCTATTTTTCTTTAAAAGAATTTTTGAAATATTTTCACTGGGTGTCGAAGTAAGGATATTTAGTACTTGGAGGTTTTAGTCGTGTGCCTGAATAAGGTATACCTAACATCTATGAGAACGACAATAGACTTGTCAAACTTTGAGTTATCTAGTATTTTCAAATCAATATTTTGAAACTAAAATGTACCTAACTTAATAAGTTAACAAAGAGGATTTCAGAGTATTTTTAAGTTCATAGCTTTGGAGTAATAATACGAATATTTTTTTGCACGAATTTCAAGTTAAGTATAAAGTTATAAAAGATTTCGAATTTTGGAAATTTTCAAGCCTTTAATTTACAAATTGTCAACTTGAAGAGGAGATGTTATTTAACTCTTCAATGAGTGTCTGGAAAGATTAAATGGATTGATTGTAAGGAGATTTGGTTGAACTTGGATTGTAAGGAATAAGTGCAACGATGGATAAGCAAACATTAACAAATGAGGTTATAAAGAAATTTGGAATAATTTGAGATGCATAAATCCAACTTATGCAGAAATTGAAACTTAAAAAAAGAGATTGGTTTTGAAAAGAAACTATATGATTTTGAATCTCTTAGAAGATTAGATGGAATGAGAAATTGAGAGATATCTCAAAACAATTTGAGAAAGAAATTGGTCTAAGAAAATTGAATATAGTTTAAAAATCACGGAAATAAATAAAATCCGACTCAGAAGATAAAGAAAATCGTGTTTGATCAAAATTAATCTCCAAATATAAGGAAGGAAATTTGATTTTCCGAATTATTTGAATATAATGGATAAACAAAGAGGATCGATGACTTAAATACCGTATTTAAATTAGTTGTGAAAAAATTTCACACTAATATGAAAATTTGAAGTATACATTGGTATCACTCCAACAATCTCTCCTTTTTGAGGATGGATGTTTTTAAGGAGGGGAGATTGTAACATCCCAGAAATTTTGACAACTGGAACATGGAATTAATTAAAGATTTAACTATTAATAGTCAATTTTATATTGATCCTTTGGTTAAAAATCAAATATATTGTTTTGAGTATGAATTGAACTCAATATTTAATTCAGAATGGTTGGTTGTGAAGCAAGTATTTAATGTTGAATATTTGAATTGAATTTGGTTGGATATTTGAATTGGATTTGAAATTCGACTTAAAAATTTATATGATTGGGTTTAAAAATAAACATAGTTGACGTTGAACGAATTGGGAATTTTATTTGTCTAAATATATGAAAATTGGCTTAGATAGGTGTATTTGTATATATAAGAAACTGAAACTTAATGTTTCAAATTTGGAATCAAACGGAGTTGTTTTGTGAACAAATCGTGAACCGATACATAATTCGTAATTAAAATATCATTGCTATACAAATGAAGTCGGATTACAACCAAATTAACTTTATTGGATTCAGAACGTGAAGACGAAGAGGTATGCCAATTTTTGTCGCATTTGGAAATTGTGTTGGTGATATGAGTTCAGATCGTTCCATGGTAATTCGTGGTAAAATTTAATATTAAAATTTAAACTCAAGTATCACCTTCCTAAAGAAAATCGCGCAGACCTATCTTCAGAAATGCGCCACTACCCTAGATCTATTGATTTTACTTCATTCTTATCCCCTTTTTCTTAATGTTGCTCATTCCATTTCCTTCAGCAAAATAAATAAATAATCGTTTCTTCCTTTCCAATTTTTAATGCTGAAGCCCTAATTGCCCCTTTCCCCAAATCAATAAATCCATAAATCGAAGGCTGCCACTTTAAATCAATCCACCAGCGCCTTCATCCTCCCTTCCCTGCCTTGTCTTCGGACCGATTAACTCGCGCCAAAGAGCACCACGTTTACTTCCATTATCAATGCTAGCTACAACCACCACCGCGAGGACCAATGTCGCTACACTAAGGTAGTTCTACTGCAGTTGTACCTCATCCAACCCAACAACGTTATTATAGGAATCGTTGCCTCGGTCTCTTCTGCCATGGCACTGATTGCCGCCTCTGTCCGCTGATTTGTAGCTACAAGTGAGTGTTTCTCACTATTAATTTTTGATTCAAGCTCACCAACTTCGGTGATTGGTCTAAATAAAATGGTTAATTTGGGTCACTTCAATGCATGTTACTGCTTTGTTAATGAACACTTGAAATTTCATCTGGAGCTAGGTTGATTATTGCAGCTATGACAGTCCTCTTAATTTTCTTGTGCATATGTCTTGTTCTGCTTGCTATTGAAACTGTATGTACACTATGAAACCTTGTTGCTTACACGTACCCAATGTAAACTGGATTGTATGTAAAACCTATCCCTGTAGTTGTGCGTGTAAACTGGAAGCATCCAGTGTGTCACGTGTGAACCCATGTTTGTAAGTGAGTTTTCTTGGGGTACTTACCATTTAAATATAACTATATGTTTGCCTGACCTTAGCATATATTACACCTTGACCGGGAGCATGGGGACTAGCTGTAAAACGTTTACAAACTTGGACATAATTTTTAAAGGGTTGGTGACTGCATATTTTGGCTAATTTGGGTTGTTATATAGTAAGCGTGGCTCCATCTTTAAATTTCCTATTGGTAACACACACGTGGATTCTTTGAGTACACTGCAGATGTTGGAATTCTTTATATATATATATATATATATATGTATGTATGTATGTATATAATACCACAACCTCCACATATCCTTGTTTGTTGGAAATTGGAACTACATGCATTTTGGATCAGCACATACATATGTGCAGTCGCATGCGTGTATATGTATGTGTTGTTCATGCCTTGAGTTGTAATTTCTGCCTTGTCTTTATTAAACTGGGTTAGTCATATTTTTCAATTTCTTAAGTACCCTGAAAAAGCCACATAGTTGCTCCTCTGTTTGAATGAATGACTTTGACATAAACTGTTATCCCATTTCAGTTTTACATTTTCTACCACTTGCGGATCTTATATTGGAATTGGTATGTATATACATATAATTAAGTATGTATATGTATATATATATATATGTATATGTATATGTATATGTATATGAGTACATGTTTTCTTTCTATTTGTCGCATCGCTGGCCATATTGCATTGCAGGTTGCATTTTTATTTGCTAGTGACCATGTTTCAATTCATCCACACCTTTTTCAACCTGAATTGCTTGTCTATAGTTTTGCCAGAAGGTTATTTGTCTAAAAATAATAATAACCGTATCTATATATCCTAGCTAATTTTTTATATATTAGTGTCCGCCTTATTTTGTTCTTACTTTGGGTATGAGCCTATGCATTGGCCAAAAATGCATGCAACATCTCATTTGGTTTATATATTTATGTCTACGCTCAAACTTGGTACCATCTTACCTCTTACATCATCTTAAATAGTGGTTATGTATATGTGGCTTAAATCGTGCTGTTATGCCAATTAAATGCATGCATGCAAAAAAAATTATTTGGCAGTAAAAATGAGGCTTGAGTCATGTATTTAGTAACCTTTAAATTTTTTAAGCTTAACTATTACATTTCAGTTTTTATTGAAGTTGATTTACTTGGACAAAGGTTAATCCTGACTCGAGTGTTTTGTGTTTTGCATGAAACGCTCAGGTCAGACCCGAGCGTTACAGATTTAAGGATTGCATCTTAGGATTCGAAGATTGGCGAAGCTGGGGCTTCCGAAGATGTTCTCACTCTGATGTTTTAAAACAACAAATATTTTTCTTGTATTCAAATTGCATTTTAATTCGGGTGTATAGTATCAAAATTCTGATTAATATATAAAAGTCACAACACCAAAATGACCAATTTGAAATGGTAATAAAATTTTGCTAAAAATTTTAGAAACACTTTTAGGTGTTGCAGATATTTGAAACACCTATCTTATGTTTCAAATTAACAAACGGAAACACTTAGCAGGTGTTTCAGATTGATGGATTGAAACACTCAATGAGTGTTTCGAAATAGCAGTTTGAAACACTTAGTGAGTGTTTCAAATTGATATACTGCAACACTTAGTGAGTGTTTCAGGTTGATAACCAGCAACTCTTAGTGGGTTTTTCAGGATAATAACTAGCAACACTTATTAGGTGTTTCAGAATGACAACTGACACCACTGATATGTTGCGGTTTCAAGATATGAAAATTATTATAAAATATACAGTTGACACATTCAATGATATAAATAGATACAATAATTCTCCGACTTAAAGTAAAAAAAATTCCATAAACAAATTACTATCGAACAAAGATAGACCATATCTTCAAAGAAAAAAAAAGTATAAATGTACTGCTAATAATACAAGTTACCAACATAAGGTCGACAATATAATAAAATAACATTTGAAGATAACCAAACTTGCTCGTAAACACTTTCTACCAACCCTGATTCACTGTATTATCTTGTTGAAAGCCATATCTGCAAAAAGGAAAAAGAAAATCAAATTATGTTATGTACTCCCATATAATTGTAAACAATAAACCAACTATAACAACCGTGAACGTTAATACATTAAAAAAAACAAATGCATTAAATTAAACCAAAACTTGATTTCAAAAACCAAGCCTAGACTCAATTTCAAAACTGAAAATGAATACCATATTCTTGGCCTTTACTTACCAAAGCGATTAAACTAATTATACTGGCATAATCAAACATTTTTTAAGTTTTGGACTTACGCTGAATGAAGAGCTAGATGGCTCACAAGTGTCATGCAACCAAGGATGTAGGATATAATATCCATTTAATACCTGCACTACAACGTAAGTCAAACTGGTTCATCCATGATTAGGTCAAACAAATGATAGGCTAGAATTAATATATATTGTTTGATTTCTAACCATATTCCATAGATGTGGACACACAATGTATATTTGATTTCTTGCTTCCTTTTCCTGCTCCTGTTTTTTCCATATAGAATCCAAAGTATTAGTCTATCCAGCAAGTCCGTACTCCTTTGATTACTTGTTGAGATATCATGTTGCAGAATTTTATTTTATTCTGTACACGAGGACTCCACGCTTAACTATCACTTCTTCATCTGACACATCCCCATGCATATATAACTATGAGTGAACCATCATTTGATGCTTTACATAACAAGAATCATTCTGAATGTTTTACTGCTATGTTATGCTATTAATATGACTACAAACAGAATGTGGAATGTTAGATGTGTTGAGGCTCCATTTTGAAACATTGAGAAGAGCAGACAAATCTTTATTAATGGGTCTAACACCACACTGCTTTTTAATAAACCAAGTCCAATCTATTATAAGAAAAAAATGAGTTTTATAAATATTAAGTCTACTGCGAATACTAAAAAGATAACCAATAAAATGTAGATTTAGATTTATAAAGAAATATTTATTTTTCTGATGATTCATTATATCTTCAGGTTAAGGATTGTTTACTTACGAGTGGAAACCCGTGCGATGCACGGAGCATAGACTTTCAAGTGTTGTACTTTGCATTCATGAATAAATATTGTTCTTTTTTCTTTTTAAAGTGTTATCTAATTACATTGGTTAAACATTGTTGACACATATATTAAATTAGAGGGTACATGTTCTATACATTGGAGACGCTATAAGGCCCAATATATTTTCATCTTTTGATTTCCATTTACTGTTTTGTTTAAAACCGCATTAAGCAAAAATGCATTCGAAGTTGATTTGTTGATCATATATTGTGCATGTAGTCAATACTCCTTTTTTTAAGAAACCTTCCCAAATATATATTTAATGCACATCCAAATATAGAAAGGTTGGTAGTAGGAATAATCAAATTTGAGGTATGCATGCATGAAATACGTTTCCATGCAATAACGAAATGCATTAAATGCTATAAGGCCCACAGTATTTTCCTTTCCTTCTTCTCAAATTGCAGTCACTATTTGATCACATTTGTCTCATTTTCATACCTAATTAATTATTAATTATATGAGAATTAAAAATGTTTGGTTTTTTAAAACTATGTCTTCAATAGAAACACACAAAATACATTTATTTAATTATTCAAAACCTGATTACCTAAGAATTATATGAGAGATAAAACATATTCAAATAATTAGTTTTTCGCTATTTTTTGTATAGGAACATATAAAAAAATTAATTTTATTTGATATTACTATAACATCTTTACAAAAAATCTACTTCTTTGTATTTGCTCCACCAAGATATAAAGTTAGTATGTAAGCCAAAATCTTGTGTTGCACTCTTCTATGGTATGCATATATGTAGAACACATATTAAGCAAACATGAATTTAGAGTCAATCTGATGTCCTTGTATTATGCAGGTATACTATTGTGATTTAGGTCAATGTCCTTTTATAAATAATTTTTTCAAATGTACAATTTATCCACTTATACAAATTTACATATAAAGACTATTGTGTTTTTTATCAATGTCCGTTTTTAAATAATTTTTCCAAATGTACAATTAATCCACTTGTATAAATTTACATATACACGCTGCTACAACTTTTGATTAAGATATAACGTAAATATTAAAACTTGCAATAACAACACAGAATAAATGACTTTTAACTTCATAGCATTTCCGTCCATGCATGTAATAAACGTGCACTAAACTGTCAAAGTCAGTATTCTTCTTTCACCAAAATACTAATAAATTCAAACGTTCAGTATTAGATAATCCAAAAGTAAAAGCAATAAGTTAATTTTATCACAGCAAGCCAAACTTATATTTTACATGCATACATCAAATTAATTTTTTATCCTTGAAAAACTGATCTCCACTACCAAGTTTACTCCCGGCATTGTTAATTCCATTACAGACCTTAGTACTCATATTCTTTATCAAGCGTTTTATTTTCTCTATTGTATATTTCAAGTCTTTTTATTTTCTTAAGTAAATTACAAACCGTATTGCGTGTAACTTGATGATTCTTCAGAAGTGATGCTAAAGTAGTTTGTCATCCTCATTCATTAGTTTTATGGTTATACAGGAAAGACTATATTCATTAATTAAGAAGGAAGGAAAGAGGAGATAAATGAGAACAATGGGGTTACAAAAAATATTAAAGGGTGATAAGTAGTGTGTAGGACATTCATTGTAAGTAGCAATCTTCTCACGTCAATAAAGAACACATGACAACAAAGGAATAAATAGAGATCCAAACAAAAATAAAAATAAAAATGCAAGATCAATGCATAACAAACAGGGCAGGTTTTCTATTAGTTATATTCATGTTTGATTTCATTGCTAAACAAAGCAATGTTTGGAATATTTATGTATGGTTTAAAACATTTCCATCTAATAGTAGAAGTTATTTTAATGACAGAGTAAGCCACATATGTACAAATGTATTAGGAAAATAAGTACAAAACCAACAAAACAATGCAAATAAAATGAGGAATGAAGAAGCAGACGTACAACAATAGCATGAAAAATAAACAGAGAGCCAGTAAAATTAAGTGAAATAACAAGAGACCTGCTACATAATAAAAAACTAAGTACAACACGGATAAACCAAACTAACAACATATCCAAACATGAGAGATAAAAAAACAGAAAATGATAGGGGTGGAACATAAGACCACCAAGGAGATGCACAGTACTGTTGTAAGCAAGAAAAATTGAGTAATACAACTGAAATGATAACAAAAAATCACCAAGGTGGCTGAATAAATTAAGAAAAATCACTGGACACTCAGAAAAGATGTTAAAATTTTAATTGTTAACTAATTTTTTGAAACTTCAGTGGTTATCCATCCTGCACAACTAAAAATGCATAAAACATTGCTCACATCTATATGAGTTGTCTATTGCCAAATGTCCAATATACAAAAATAGTATTGGTTGCTCGTTATGTATACTGTGTACTTGGTAGATATCCAATAAATAAAAGCTATCACGATTTATTTCTCCATATATAAAACACTGTTAAATAGTATTAATGAAGTGGATGGTCCACATGAAAACAGATGTAAATTAAAGGGAGCATTTACTCAATTAATAACAGTCTTACCCATAAGAAAAGAGAAATTATTTTAAACGTTGCTCAGTATAAGCTTTATTTTATTTAGGCACTAATTTTATTTTAAGTTAAAATACGTGTAGTTCATCCAGTTACATTATAAACAAATATAAGGGGTTGAATCGGTAAACATGAAACAAAAAATATTTCTGGATTATTCAAAGTGAATGCCTGATTATGTTGAATGAAGCTACGAAACAGTAAAAGTTCCATATTATGGGATGAAGTTAGACGTTAATGCATGATTAACTGTATAAGGTACTCACCTTACTTTATTTGTGATTCATAACTCATTCCCATTGTTGCATCCTAAGCTGTTCGCCTATTTTTCTCATCAAATGTATTTCAGAACAAAAGAAATGCTACATATATAGAGATGATATTATGGAGCAAAATGAAGGCATTGTGTAATTGTGATAACTTTTGATTAGTGGAAGATCGTTTAAGTAGATTTTTTTGAAATACTCCTACTTAATAACATATCTTCTGATTTACGGAGGTGGTCCTCAAGTGTAAACTCAAAAGATAGGTCGTCAATACCATCAGTCAATAATAGTGAAACCAAACTGATATCAAATTCAACGTAGAGCTAGTTTTTGATCTGTTTATGCTGATGTTACGCTTGGGATAAACTGCAAAAGAAATAATAATTGCAAGGTTAAAATGCATGTGTAGTATATAACAAATATCAAAATTAAAGAATAATAATCCTAAGAAAACAATAGGAACATATAAATAATTAATACCAATATATATGAGCCAACTGTTTTAGAACTGGCTGAGAATTCAAAATGTTGCGAGAGACCTGAGAAATACCGACTTCATCTTTAGATGATTCTGTAATCTTGCGAGGAAATTTAGGAAAGGAAGAAAATATAACAGGCAAGATGGTGCAAACACTGCTATTTCTATACCTTCAATCAAGCACATTGTAAACGACTAAAAATGAAAGAAAATTGAAAAAAGTGGCTTCTTATAAAGGTTTAATCAAATAAGCCGTAAACATATAGGTGACAAACAGTAAAAGAGGAATAAAGAGAAGAAATTTGAATAAATGATTTCTAACCTGAACCAATAATAAATCCAAGATGAAGTGATGGAAAAGCAGCTCCATCAAATAGTCTTATGCGTAGAAATTCAATATACAGTGGAAAAGTCTGACAGAAAGTGATATTGCTGCGCATCAGGTTACTGCTCGGGTTCAGCACAAAGATATGATTCCTTCTCTTAACCACTGGAATAAGAAGATGTGAAAAAACCGCAAAGACATCATATACAAAGAAAAAAAATGCAGGAAAGACACCAATCTGGATAAGCAATGTGGTATAGGTAGGGTTTGCTCGGTTGTGAGAAACCCCTACGATCAGGGTAAGTTATATAGACTCATTTTCCATTTCTATTTTGCTTCATTTTCGTATATAAATTAAATTAATCATATAATTAAATTTACAAGAGGTTTCAGAGTGAAACTGGTCGAATGGGAATAAAAATCTTGCTTTGCACTGTGGCGACCCTAAGTCCTTTTCGCAGCATCAAGGGAAACTAGTACGTATCATAAATTACATTTATAAGTAGATATAATATTTTTAATCGTATTGGTAACACTGTTCATTTGTAAAAAAATAGATGTCGACTCTATAGCGGGAGCCAACACTTGCTGAGGTGTTTACCCAGACTCATACGGTTGAGTAGACCGACGAGGAAGTTAATACTTCATATACCCATACGGATGCTAAGTTCAAGCATGTGATGATAAACATTCTTAATATTATGTATTTCACGTTCGATAAATTTGAAAGCAAATATTTAAAGTGTGAATTCATTGTTTGTTATCGTGGGAGAGATACCAGGATGAGATCGTTCGAGTGACGCAGTGCTCCGGTCGTGACCCAACCTTAAAGGAGTGCAACCGCATCTAGGAGGCCATCATTGACCCACCTATCCGAAATAGGTGATATTGCTTCAGAAATATAAAGATAAAGTGTTTTGTTAACTAACTTATAAATTATATTTAATCCTGAATTCCATATTAAAATTCATAATATAATAAATTATAGGTGGTGACGACCCAGGATGCTTATAGGAAATCCCTAAGAGATCGCCGTGCTCCATCATTAGTGGTTGGGCTTTAGGATCAGCGGAAGAGTGGACCAACGGCCATGCTTGATGAGCGGATCGTCGCATATTTTTCCAAGCATGGGAGGATGCCTGGAGATCGGGATGGGTCGGGGATGAGGATGATGAGGAGGAGGATGATGATGGAGAGGAGTAGGTACTTTTTTTCGTCCATTGCAAATTTAGACATGTGTTCTTGGAATATTGACATATGGATGTTTTTTTACATGTACGAATTCTTATGGGTGTTTTAGTTTGCTAATGCTTGTGATATTAGTATTTATGGTATATATGTTAGTTTATGTTATGAACTTGAGTGTATATGCACTACAAGAAAAACCGAGATTAGCGACAGATTTTTAGCAGCGGAAAATTCCGTCGCTAATTAGCGGCGAATTTCCGTGGGCTTTGTAATAGAAAATATTTTGGATTTTATATGACATCTTATTATAAATTATTACCGTCGAATACTAATTCTGTCGGTAAATCAATGGAAATTGCAGCTCTTTACCGTCATATAATATTTGACGCTAAATTCCGTTGCTAATAGAGTCGGATTACCGTCGACATAATTTTGATGCTATTTTCCTGTAGTTTTTCAAGAAATTTGAAACGAACTTTTTTATTTTTTATTTATTAAATGTTTTAAATTTGTGTTATTATTTGTAATTAATTAGTAAATTTAAATTTTAAATAATTAATGTTAATAATACATTAGTAATTAATAATAAATAATGACTATTAGAAGTAAATAAAATTCAATAGTTAATGCTGATTAATTTTATTTTTTTGAAAATTAATGTTGATTAATTAATAATTACTATATAATATTAACTATTTTACAAATCATTATTTCTTAATTAAAATTTAGGAAGGCTTATACAATTAAGCCATGATAAATTCTGTAAAATATATATTTAATAATCAAATAACCATTGATTAATACTTAATAATTAAAAAATAATTTATAATAATTAATTTCTATTGATAAGAAATTGTTACTAAACAATTGATAACTAACAATATATTTATTACTTAGTCTCTAATATTTGATGATTATATTTGAAATCATATTAAATATGTATTAATTAAAAAAGTAAAATTTTGGAATTTTCTAAAATATATTTAATGCTATTCATAAATATTAAATATAAAATTTTTAATTTTCCATAAGATTCGAAAATATTCTTTTAAATAAATATACAAGTTTGTAAAATATTCAAAATTATAAAGAATTCCAAAATGATTAAAGAATTTCAAAATATTCGACAATATTTTGGATGGTCTACATGGGTAGAGTAGTACTGCAATACTTGGTTAGTTATAATTTTTTACTTTTTTGGCTGCTAGTTTCATTTTGAAATATTGTAGACAAATTGGGGTGGAGTTGTGCTCAAATTCATAACTCATTGATTTATTTTTTATATTGTTTATTTCATTGTTATGCATTCTAGACAAACTGATTAAGCAAATAATATGTTACTTAATTCAGAAGTTTTTTCTTGGTTAATCTTCAATTTAGAAAGTTCTTCATAAAGACTGAGGCGTTACAGAAATATAATTGATAAATAATAATACTAATTATAACCAAATAGTGATAATGAAGGATTAATTTAAAAATTATTATTTTTAAATATTAATAATTAATCAAATAATGGATAATAATTAATAATTAAATTGAAATATGAAATAATTTGTTCAAATAGTAAATAATAAATAATAATAATAATAGACGTAATTAATAAAACCATTAAATAGTAATCAATAGTTAATTTTTTTTTACTCTGTAATAAATAATTAATAAATAACAAGTAATGATTAATAATTACCATACGTAGTAATATTTAATAAATAATAACTAGTAATTAATAATTAATAGTTATCTTATATTATAATGCAAAACCTTGGTCAAATCAGTCAAAATGAAGCCTTTTTAGGTTTTCCTTTTGTACCCTTTTTCCAACGCTTGGTCACCTTATTTTCAACCGATCTTCAGGTAATTTTTCCATGGAACGGGAAAACCCACGTCTTCAGGTTTTCCATGTTTCCTCATTTTCCACCGCTTTCAGCTACCCTCCTCAGACACTGATTTTTTAATGGCGGACTTCACATCTTTACTGCTGCGTCTACCTAAACCACAATTCCATCTCCTCCCCCTACCAGATCTGCAGTACAAAGTGTTCTATCTCCTTTCCGTCTACCAGATCTGCGGTATAAACCAGCAGAAAAAGACGGAATCTCTTTGTACGTGTCTAATTCCCTTATACTTTAATGTATTTTCCAGTGTAAGATCTTCAACTCACTTTACTTATTTGATTTGTATGGTTTTGGTTAACTTCGCTAAGTATCGATTTTAATTTTTCAATTTTATATCTGGAGAACTATGTCTAAGTTTTACTCGGTTTCATTCAGATCTTGATTCCCGATTGAGCAGTTGAAGGGTCGGACGGCTTTGGTTGCTGGAATTTGCTCTCTTCTTCCTCCGGTAGTATCTGGACTGAAATTACAAACATATCTGTAATATTACTCTGATTTTATGCGTAATATATATTCCTCTATCAAATCACTCCTGTTATATACAGATATTCTATCTGCTTTACATTTTTCTTTTGCTGTACATTTTTTTTTTGTAATTCATATTTAACACTAGCACTACTGTATACATTTTTAAGAATTGTATTCATTTGAATTTTGAACAATTTTAAGACTGTTCAAAAGAGCTTCCGTTCGGTTCTAAATAGACGCCTTTTGCTATCTTTCCTATGTGTATTTTCTGCAATTGACAGACCTTATTGTAATTCCATATGTGGCACTAATTCTTTTAAACATTTGATTTATACTATCTCTCTAAATTCTACTGTCACATATATAACGTTTGTGAGTACCGTCAAAACTATTGCTTTATGTTTTAATTACTTTCTATTTAAAATTTACTCATCGACCACTGTATGTATGTATCTTCCGGATGTTGTTACTGTAATTACATATGTTGTGTTACATTTTCCCACAATATGCATTAAGATGAATGGGGAATTAAAGGATATGATTGGTAGACATTTATTAAGTGGGTTTACAGATACTACCGGTTGTAGAAAATACATATACATATGGTTTTAACTACACAATCGAATAATTTGGCATATCTATTATATGGAATTCCAGTAAAGTCATGTAGACTGTACAACCATATAGCAGTCATAAAATGTAATTCCTGTGTGGACCATGTAGGCAAGTAAAGTCATATAGGAGAAATAGACCAAATAGGCCATGTAGACCAGTAAAGTCATGTAGCAGAAAATGTAATTCCATATATCAATAGAGACGATATAGACCATAAAGTCATATAACACAAGATGCATATGGCTATTACTGTAATTCCAGTAAAGTCGTATAGACTGTAAGGTCTATCTCAAATAGCTGAAAATGCATATGGAATTATATATGATGTGTAGACCTTATTGTAATTCTATCTTACCAAATAGGCCTTACACTTTCTATTACATGCTATCTTTGCCTCATGCATTTTCTGCAATTGGTAGACGTTTCTACATGAATGTTTTTTTCTTCTGATTTACCTTCTTCATCTTTTACTGTAACTATTATCATTTTCTGCAATTGATAGACCTTACTGTAATTTCATATAAACCATTGTGATATGTATGTTTTAATGCTCACTGCCTTTATATAAACCATTAATATCCTCCTATCCTTTCATTCTAATTTAAATTAATATAATGTGCATTAGACATAAGATGGTATTGTTAACCATTAGACATATAATCACTGTAAATGTTTTTTTTTTACTTCCATCTCAATTATTTCTTATATTTACTGGAATGCGTATGCGTTACAAGCCATTTTGGTACAGCTTGAAGGTACACCTTAAAATTCAACTGCTACTACAAGTTCCGGCTTCTACGAGTTGGTTTGCATGCCCATCGTTCACACCAAGTTATGAGTCTTCTTACATATTACTAATTTGATACATAAAATCAAGTTCATTTAACATGAACTCATTTTTACATATGAAAACCATTACGCATTTGGTACAGTACTCTTTTTCCATCTGTTTCTAAACTTATCATCATTTGTAATTTACTCAACTATTTAACTCTGCATTATTCACATTTTTATTCAACATTTGTCTCAGTGCTGAAGAGGATAATTTCTTTTTTCTTCCATGGCAACTAGCTTAACTACAAACTAATTTGTTCAGTTCGTATTTTTTTGGTTTGTTACCGCAGAATTTGAAACTTTATCTTACACTACCTTTCACTCAAACATTTATTTATAGGGTAGATGCACAGGTGCATTGAAGATGAAGGCATTCAAACTTTTCAACATTTCTGCCAATGGTTCTTCTTCCCCCCTCAATGCTGCAACTGATACAATTTTTTAATGGACAACCAGTGAGAAAAAAAGCAACTTCTCAGCAAGGTATTTTCCTTTTCAACACTGAACTTTCTTCTTCTTTTATAAAATTTTATCTTCCAGCATAACTAATTTTTTATTTTCTTCATTTATCTTTTATTACTTTTCAAATCCTAATTAATTTCTACTGGACATCATAATTTTATTGTTTTATAATTTCGAAATCAAATTCTAGGACTTCGAATAAGTTTTGAGTGAAGCTCCATCAATCAGTTGATGAACAAAAGCGACAACTGACAGTGATTAATTGGATGAATGAGCACTTCGTTTACATAAGTGCATAATTCAAAGAAGACATAGGTAGCATTTTACTTAAAGTTTCATAACTTTGTGCTGTGTTGTATATCTTGATTTCACAATTTTCTATACATTTCATTTTGGTTAGTTACATTTGTAACAATTGTATTTAACTTTCTTCTACATATGTAATGGATGAATTAAAAAAAATTAAAGATAGATTTAGCAAATTGGTATACTTTTTCCATTCTGTAATTGTGTCAGACCGATATGATTATTAATGTAATTGGCAGTTTTAACAAATTGCATTTTTGACTGCAGACTGTGGAAATGAAGTTCAGAATGTTGAATTTTTTTTACTAAAAAATATGGTTATGTTTCCATTCTAGAAATATTAATTAATTTACCGCAAACTACTTTATTTGAAAAATTTTAAGTTGTCTAACTCAATTTATTTCTGTTCTATTTTAATGTGTTTTATGTTTAAGCAATTGCATTTTGCTGACAAATTTACCGCTGAAAAACTATGCAGTATATGTTTTTTTTCCTTCATTGATACTTAGAAATAGCACTGCTCATAAAAACTGATATTATATGCTTCCGTCACTGTTTTAATTTTTGTTCTCCACAACTGAAACGTGCATATGGTCTCAATGCATTTTGGGGGTTTGCTTTAAGTCAACATGTTATATATATTACGATTATTAAACATCTGCTTGGACCATGTTCACGTTTGAAATCTAATCAATTGTGCTATGCTATTTACTTCAATTATGTCCAGCAAGTGCCAGCCAAAATGAAGCAAATGTATCCCTTTTTTAATTATTCGCACCACCATTTTAACAGTACTATGATTTTGTACTAACACAATAAAACTGAATACATACGTTCTATTATGTATCCATTTGGTTCAGATGAAACAAAGCAGGCCGTATTAGATGCGATCGAGATTGGCTATCGCCACTTTGATAGTGCGTCGCTTTATGGGTCGGAAGAGCCGCTTGGAGAAGCAGTGGTCGAAGCCATAGAAAGAGGATTCATATAGTCAAGGGATGAGCTTTTCGTCACCTCCAAGCTTTGGTGTAACGATGCCCATCCTGACTCTGTCCTTCCTGCCATCCAAAGGAGTCTCAAGTAATCTAATGTTTTCTTCTTTTTACTATTTTCCCCCTTTCTTAAAGCAAAGGCAAAACTTAATTGCTCAGTAATCTAAGATATGATGCATCCCATTGATAGCTAAGTTTAGACTGGTGATGAAATGAATTTTATGCCCTCTGGTAGCTTCTTCGTACGCACTTTGCTCTGATGATCCTTCAACTGTGCTCCTGTTTGCTGAGATACATGAATTGGACCGTTGACTTAATTTTTTCGGTCCTTCCGGCTTTAACTTTAAAAAATGAATTATATTCTCCTTTAACCCTATGTTATGTGTCCCACATATTAGTTGTTCCATGTCCCATAACAATTCAGAGGTTGAAATTATGGGCTTGCGATATAGCAAAAATGAGTGTAGCCAATACTTGCGTGAAATTATTTTTATCAGAGTTAAAAGAAAGCAAAAAAAAGAAGCAGTGCCTATCTTCATGCACTCAAAGAGCGCAAACAAACCATTTGTGTGCTAAATTTTAAATATGAGAAACCTCTGCAGTACTGGTAAATGTTAATCCATATAAAATGGACTTTTTTTTCTGTATAGTAACCTAAAAATGGAATACTTGGATCTTTACCTCGTGCATATGCCATTTAGTTCAAAACCTGGATCACATCCATTTCCAATAAATAAGGTGACATCGTACCACTGAACATGAAATCGGTTTGGAAAGCCATGGAGGAGTGCCAAATGCTTGGACTTGCTAGAGCAATTGGCGTTAGTAATTTCCGAGAACATAAATTAGCTGAGCTACTCACTTCAGCTAAAATACCTCCAAAAGTCAACCAGGTAAACAATTCTTTCTATGTATGAATCTGGCAAAAATGTGCTATATATGTTCATATGCTTGCTCATGATACATATAGATGATCACAAAGAAATTTATGAAGACTATGATTCATAGCCATCTTAACAATACCGAAAATTTAACATTTTTATATGTTTATATGCAGGTGGAAATGAATGTAGCTTGGCAACAGATAAATTTAAGGAAGTACTGCATGGAGAATGGAATTTATGTGGCTGCACACTCTCATTTGGGTGGACGGTCTAGTGGAAGTGAAAACATGGTCAAGAGCTCGGATGTGTTAAAGGAGATTGTCGATGTAAAAGGGAAAACGGTAGCTCAGGTATATATTATTGATTCTACGTTTGTTTGTTAAAATTTCATAGGACAGAACACTACAAGAAAATTGCCCTTTTGCAACTAGCTATTTGCAACAGGCGACACATGGCAGTTGCAATAGATGATATTTAGCAACAGACTTATTATAACAGTTGCAATAGGTGAGATTTAGCAACAGACCTTTTTTTTCTGTTGCGAAAAGCATATTTTTAGCAACTGCGCTTCCCTTCCTGTTGCAAAAACATACTTTTAGCAACTGTGCTTTCATAACAGTTGCAACAAATATATTATTTGCAACAACGCTTCCAAGCCAGTTGCGAATAAATATCTTTAGCAACTGTTTACGCGACTTGCAATAAGTTTAATTTTTTACAACTGGTAAAGCCAGTTGCTAAAAACATATTACTAAAAATAAGTATCAACTTTTAGTGATTGACTTTTAATAATTAATGTTAAAATAGTTTCTATTAAATGATTCAATACTAGTAATTATATAATAATTAAGACTAATATTTAATATTTATTAATTAATAATAAAATTTAAGTATTATAAAGTGATATTTATAATTGATAGTTAAATAATAATTAACGGTTAACAAATAATAATAATTAACTTTTAAAATAATAAAATAAGTAATTAATTATTAAATAATAATAAATTAATTACAAGTTATAATTAAATAATTAGTTATTAAGACTAATGCCTAATAACATTATTTAGTAACTAGTTTTTAAAGAAATATCAAGTAGTAATATCTATCTATTATTAATAATTGTAATTGATAATCATATTCAATATTTCAAAATTCCATATGTAATAAATAATAATCAAAATTTAATAATTTCGAGATTAAATTTTGTAACTTTCATAAAATTCAAAATAAATAATAGTTAATAATTATAGATAACTTTTAATAATTAATATTATAAATATTATAATTACTGTTAATAATGTATTATATATACATAAAAATCAACGTTTGTTATCCAAATTCTTTGATCTATTTTGGACCGTAAGCACCAACCAACGGTGATGTAGATTATATCCAAATAAATTGATGTCTAAAAATGGTCGTATGACTACCAACCATGCCAAATTCTTGTTATACATTTGATGTGTAAAATTTAAGTACACACAAAATAAAAATAAAATTATAATGCTTTAATGGTATAAAAACATTTTGTTTGAATGATAATTATTTGTTAAAAAAAGTTCAAATGCATTATTCTTACACTATAAAAATGAAAACGAATGACAATATTGCAGTCGATATATATAAATGTGAAACAAGGGGTCGCCACATGTCATGTCAATGTTTAGACAAAGCTGAAGTTACATCGTGGAACCCATCATAAGGGTCCAGCCTCGTTAATTACAGAAGTGGATGGGCCTCGTTAATTACAGAAATGGATAGCGGAAACTGAAATTTGACACTAAACCGCCCATTCCACTACTCATCTCATTAATCAGTCCAGATCCCCTTTCAATCTGTAACCCTAATCCTAAATTAATCAATCAAATTTCAGGTACTCATCTCGTTTCGCTCTTTTCCATCGCCGCGTCTGAGTTTCCCTCGCCCTTTCCCGTTTCCATTGCTCCTACCAAACCGTTTGTCCTCAGTCTCTAACCTTTGGTTTCCAAGCCACTCCATTTCGTATCACCGCCAATTCCACTAGATCGCATCTACTCGTCCACCAATTTTATCCCAGTTTTGTTGAGTAGAAATGCATCTGCTTCAAAGCCTAGGATTTACCTCAATTTTGTCAGCTTCTTCTTCATACATAGATAAACGATTGGCTGTTTGTGTATCTAAATGACAGAGCATCAGTCATTTTTCTTAAAATTTGCCATACTCTTTCCTTCTCCGTTGCAACAGTTGGAAGAGTTCTAAGTCAAGAGTGACTAATCTTCTCGAATTGGACTGTTCAAACATTTCGCTGTTTGCAGATCTAAAGGACAACAAAGTGGTAAGCCTGACACTTTTTTTTTGCATTGTTGCTGAATATTTCGTAGTATTTTCACTTTTTTTTGGGTTGAATGTTTCTTAGGCAGCATAAACTGTGGTTATTGTAGACGGATCCGGTAAATTTATCAAAATTTAATGTTTAAGATGCATCAACTGTAATGGGTTGGAATGGCTCAAAGTCAATTTCCACCTACTTGTTTTTGCCATCTTCGGTAAGAATAGTGCCTGTGTATGGAGCTAGCCTATTAGGGGGCACCTTGTTGTACATCTTGAGCCTTTTTTTAGCAGAAGTGAATTCGAGGTGGCAATATGAGTGAAATCATGCTGGTTCCATTTCCTCTTGCTAGTTCCAAACCTTTAACAAGCTTCTTGATTTCCCATGTCTCAATGCTCCTATCATTTTCGTAGGCATCATTTTTGTCAGAACTGCAGCACACGAAGGAAATATATCATTAATTATTATTTTTGTGGCAGGCACTCATTCCTCCACGCTTCCAGGCACGATTGGGCCAGCTCGGTTGTGTCCTGGACTTGATCCAGTACCCGATTGAGTTACCAATGGCTAATGTATTCTGCCTTATATTATTTTTTTCAATGTGTTCAATATAATATTGTTTTGTTCAATTTATTTCTTCTCCTTTGTCCAAACTTTAATATTTGGAATGGACAGAGTTACCGACGGTTCATGTATTCTGCCTTGTATTTCTAACCATTACATTTTCCTTTAGAAAGCTTCTTTTTTTCTGATCATTGGAACGGACAGTGTCTTTTTTCCTTGTATTGATATAAAATGCATTAACAATATTTTTTGAAGTAGGCAACTAAATTTCAATTAGTACTACAGTTCTAATACCGTTGGTTTGGTATTTACCTATTTCTTTGCCATGAAAAAACAGGTTTGCTGTGCTTTTTGAATTCTCAAACCTTTGCGTATCTTTTTTAATTCAATATATGAACAATGTGATTAATGTTCTGTACCGCTTCAAAAAAAAAGCTATAACGGTATGATTTTTGTTTTATGAATTTTCAATTAACTTTTATTTGCTAGATATTACTAGAATACATATTGTACTTAGAATTCAATAGTGAAAGACACTTAGACTAAGTGCAATGGATCATAAAAAACTGGCAATTTTATTTTCATTAATAATGTTATAGTTCTTTTATGAGCTTGAATTTTAGTACAGTCTCCACTAAATAGTAAAAAGCATCAGGATAGCACCACTGACTTTCTTTTATTACCACTTACATTTAGATTTTGGCCTAATAAGTTATACATTTGACCACACTCAAACATTCTGTCACTGCACTCGAATGGTTGAACCTAAAGATATGAACACATATGAACAAATGATAATATGAGCACATAGGTCAAAATATGTACTCTACCTAGAGGAGGACATGGATACTATTGACCACCGATCAAGACAGAAAAGCTCACTTACTCTCTGGAAAAGGTGGCACATTAGTATGTTTGTTTTATTTTGTTTAAAAGCATATGAATAACCCTTTTTTAATATATTTTGCTTTTTGTTTGGAGATGTTGAAATTTTTGCGAGATAAGAAGCATTCACATTAATGTTGCAATCAATTTCTGATTAAATAGCATAAATAAATAATTGGTTAAAGGTTTGAAAACCCGGTACACTTTATCCATGAGCAGCCTCCTGCATCATATTGCATTTATTTAGATTAAATAGACAACTTAAATAATCTATTTTGCTTCTTCTAATCTGACAACTGTCAGTATCATTGCAGGCGTGTCAATTGTGTGGATGCTCTTACAGTGGAACTCGCTTGAACCCAAAGTTGCCAAAAAGCATACTTAAGAAGATTCAACGTATATATCAATGCAGGTCAGATTTCCTATATTTCAATATGATTGTTATTTTATGATATGTTCTTTACTTTGTAGTACAATATCATTGTCTCCATGGATGCTTTAATTTAGTCTCCGAAATATTCTTGTGTTCTTTTGCTGCTGGTCCAGATTGAGGTATGGCTTTATATATATGTTTCATTTTGTTTAATGTAACAAATCATCCATATCTGTGAATTCATATTAATATTTTTTTTAAATAAAAATAAAAATTTACGATACGACTCCAGGGGGACACATACGACTATTGTTTTGTTATGCGAATAGGGGCATACCTCATGGACTTCGCACCTTTATTAAAGGAATATCCGCCTTTAGCTGGCAGTCAGTCTTATGTGCTGAAAATATTTATTGAGAAATAGTTAAAAATATGGATATTGTAAGTAGTTCTATTGTTATTTATACCCTTACAGATATATGCAATTAAAACATGCAGATAAAAACAATGGCAGTAACAGCTGGGTACGTAATGGATTTAGTTATCACATGCAAAGATTAATGCAAGAACAAATGGAAGAGAACAAATTTGCAAGTCCGATGCGGAGGAGGTGAATGTGCTGTATTTGGATGCAAAATCTTCAGCTAAGCTTCTTCAAGAACAGAAAAGATATTGGGGCTGTTTATTTGTATTTTAGGTGTTAATTGTAATTGTTTGACAGGAATACGTAGAACTCAAATTTTGTACTATTTGTTTTTTAACTTTATCAAGCATTTTTAAGTGTGTTAGAAATACGTTTATGTAATTTTATTTTGCTTAGCTTTTAAGAGTCTGTTTTTAGTTGTTACATTGTGATAGTTGTTTTCAACAGTGGATTACATACTGGTAATGGTGAATTATAGTGTATATGCATGGAGCATGTGGTATTGCAAATAATTAAATTGCAACTATCCTAAACTGTTGCGGTTAATTCATTTGCAACTGTCAGAAATAGTTGTAGTATCTCACTTTCTCAACGTCTACTTCAGGTCTGCAACTGGCATTTGTTGTTGTAAAAGGATATGTTGCAACAATAAAAGCCAGTTGCAAAAACATCTACTGCAACTTCTTATTGCAACGGGCAAAAACTGTTGCAAAAAAAGTCTAACCTATTGCAACTCCGGCTATATAGACGGGCGCGGGTCTGTTGCAATAGGCCTACTGCAACAGATATTGCCTGTTGCGAAAAGGGTTTTCTGTTGTAGTGGAATTAGAGTTTGATCAACGCTTAAGCTTCAAGGAGAATAATTGTAGGCAATTGTTTTATGTACTAGACCATTGTATTCTATCATAACTTTTGTAACAGATTGCTTTGAGATGGGTTTATGAACAAGGAGTGATCATTATTGTCAAAAGTTTCAACAAGGAAAGGCTAAAGACAAACTTTGAAATATTCGACTTTGAGTTATCAAAAGAAGAAAGTTTTGCAATCGACTTTGAAATATTCGACTTTGAACTATTCGACTTTGAGTTACCTCCTCTGGCTTTTCTGTTCGGTTTTGTGTATTCTCCTCTTCACGCTGGCACTGCCTTGTTCAGGTTAATCTTTTTTTGCTTTTTTGAGCATTTAGATCTTGTGATAAATTTTGGGTTCTACGTGTTATGTAATCATCCTCACAGGTTATGATTCAGATTGGTGTCTGTTTGGAAATATGCACTTCAGTGTTTGCTTTGCTAACTGCACGTCTGTAATTTGGGTTTAATTTCCCTCCTGCTATGGTGTTCCATGCCGAATGCTTTGCAGAGCTGCTTTCCATGTTGGCTATTTGAATTTCATTTTGGGTATGTTAGCAGTAATATAATGTAGGCCTTTTTTTTTTTGAAAATAATAGACTGTTGTGGCCATTTCAATTTTTTACTATTCGTTATTATGCTATATGTAGTTCATATAAGTGTGTTAAATTGTTATTACAAAGACCATTCAGCATTAGGTATCCAGTATACATCATTTATTTACCATGGTTACAACTCGAGTGTCTGGCTTACACACAAATTTTAATATATAAAATACATAGTCGGTTGCAATTATTTTTTTCTCTATCTTTACATATAGTACTTGTGCAGAACGAAACAATGGTCTACCCTCACAACCAACTCGTAGGCAGTGCGACTAATACCCTAAGAACCTCTTCATCATTTGGTAATGGTACAAAAGGAAAAAGGAGTGATAGGGGCAGAGATGGAAAGGGACAAAACAGGGAATCCACATCAAAAACAGCAATGCAAAATAGGTGAAAAAGTTCGCCCTTCAGAGGATGCACAAAAGCTTGCACCACTAGCCTGCTATGTATGCTCTTGCCTTAGCTTATATATCTGTATGTACACTATTTATCTATCTATAAATAAATAATTTAGTTGATTTTGGTTCTTGCTTTAAAAAAAATCATGTCTCAGGGATACATATGTGCTATGTGGATGGATATATGCAAGTACTATCTATTTGGTCCTTGGATGTTATATTCCTGGAAGCATAATATAATTTGCCAATAACTTTCCTTCAATTTATAAAAAAGATATAGCCTCTTCTTTTATACATTTGGGAAATTTCATTTTTGAGGCATTATAAAGAATTATTTTGTTGATTTCTTTAGCGAAATAGGTGAAAAAGTTCAGAAAAGAGAGAGATGGTGGTCCAGGTTGCAAGTGATGAAGCCCATCACGGAATATTGGAATGCAGGCGATGAGATGTTGTGTGACTGAAGCTAAGTGACATGAATTGAGTTGATGTTGTTTGGCCGTAAAAGGTATGTCCACTGTGAATCTGATTTCGTTTTATGCATTTAACATGTATGTTATCATGGAGTACATACTGTTATGTATGACATGAGTAACCAGACAATCATTGCTTTTCTTCTCAAATCTGCTTTCGCTTGCATCACACTGTACACTCATATGTAGTTTTCTTCTACCACGTATATTTTGTAGGTTAATTATCTGTTTTATTTTCTTCAGTATGTTTTAATTTTGATAGATTGTTGTTTTGATTTTGGCAAGTACACATATACTATCAAAACAATTGTTTTGATTTTTTTCAATAGCTTATCTATAGGTGATGTAAAACGAATGCTTCGAGAACTTGGGACCGAAAAAGGGAAACAAACAGCTTTACATGTTGGAGGTACGAAAGCACAAAATGAAAGAGCTACTGTATTTGCTGTTCTTTTAGAAGCAAGATCCCGAGTCAAAAAGCAACTTTTTTGGATGGTAATAGAGCAGTCTCTTGTAATTTTAGGTGTAATGTTAGGTATTTATCGATCAAACTGCTTTTGTTTAAATGTATATTATTAGTGTATGCTTGGACGTATTAAAAAGTTCAAGGCATACAAGTCATCAAAATCGAATGTACTGAACGAAGAAATAAATCATAACTGCAAATTTATCTTTGTATTTTTTGATATGCTATTTATTTCAGTGTTCATAGTTAATTAATATTAGTTCGATAAATATACATGTATTTATGTGTATGTATATGTGTGTGTGTCTATATATATATATATGTATATATATATATATTTGCAGATTAGAAGGGGAATAGCGACAAATTACTAACAAATGATGCTAGTTTAAATATTTACATAAATTAAAATCCGTCGCTAATCCCTTGGCAATTAGTAAGGGTTTACCAACGCCTTTGATAAATATTAATTTATTATAAATTACTTATCCGTCGGTAAATAGTCGGTAAATAAATTAAAATTAAATTAATAAATAAAAATATATTTTTATTATATAATTAGCAAAATGACGGAAAACCGTCGGAAAATTAATGCTAAATTTCGTCGCAAAATCTGACACAATTACCGTCATGGTTTTTACCGACCACAACCTTATGCAGGAAATCCGTCGCTAATGCCAATTTAGCGACGGATTCGAAGCGGATACTGCCGCTGCTATTTGCAGTTTTTCTTGTAGTGATGGTATGCTAGGTTATTGGATATGGAAAATTATTGTGGAACTTATGATATATGAGTTATGGGTGTGAATGGATATGTATTGTACGAGTATGTGTGACTGAAAAGAAGAATTTGGCTGTAATGCAACAAACTTGTTTCTGGGTTGCTACGACTATTGATGCCATATTAGTCCCGCATAGCTACGATTAGCGAAGACTAGCTACGAATTTTATTTTCAAGCTTGCTACGTTTGGCGATGACTAGCTACAGAGTTTATTTCCACGCTTGTTACAGTAGACGACAACTGGTGATAAAAAAGTGCCCATAATTTGCCATGTGTTCCTCCAACCACCGCTAACCATAACTAATGCGGTTACGAAAGCCGACGCTAGATGAGATGCAATTTCATTTTCATTAGAATATTTGGCGATGACCTTTTTCTATACGTGAAGATGACTAGCTACTGCGGTTGACAGTTCGTTCTCATAGCTTACCAAAGTCATTCTTGTTGTGCTAAAACCAACATTTCAAAATTATTAAGTGCCTAACATGTGCCTTTTGAAATCCGAAAATTTTCTCCTCTCAAAAGGAAATATATTTTACAAAAGTATTTCAATTCTTGCACAAGAGTTTGGGAAATCTAACACCCATAAGCATTCAAACATCATTTTTTATTTTATTCCATTTATCCATTCGATTTTTATTCAATATTTGAACAAAACATTCCAAAAATATTTGAGTCTAACTTTCCAAAATATTCAAATACTTATCACTTTGGTCTCGTCGTACAAGGGGAATGGTTTATTTTGGACGTTGAATGGCGATCCCAAGTGATTTGGCATCGCAACGGTGTCACTAAATTAATTTTTATCAATAATGCATCACTGAGGCGTCGTTAATTTTCTACGTCTCGAAGGCGTTGTTCGCTAGAGGTCGATTTGGGGTTTGGGTTTCACGAGAGGAAATCAGGAAAATGAAAAATAAAATCTTGATTTGTTCGTGGGTCATACAAAGGAAAGTGTCAAATAGCAACGGATAGGATGACTGCTTATTTTGACTGTCACTAGCCGTCGCTTGTGTGGGACGTTGTATTATGTATTTCTAGTAGTGTAGGAGTAGAGGAATAAACCAAACCTAAATATTTTATGGAATAAATAAGGATTTCTATCTAAGTAAGAAAGGTCAAAGGTATTTTGATATGAATAAAATCTAATTATATTATAATTCCCACTAATCTTAAATGATTACTAATTGGTCCGACTATAAAATACCCAAATTGCCCATATTTATCAAGGTCATTTAATTATTCTAACCTTTGGTCGGGCCTTGAATTATTCCCACTAATCTTTAATTATTCCAACTTTGTAATGCTATAAAACTGATTAAAAATATTATTTTATTGTAATTTTTTAAATTATTTGAAACAACATACGACTGACAATATATTAAAAAAATTACATGTATTGTTACAAATAAGGAATAATTATTCTAACTAATCAAGCACATGCAAATATTAAATTCATAAATAAATATTCAACAAAAAAGTCTAAAAGGTTTGATATAATGATTCAAATTATTTAACCGTTAATCTATTTATTTAATTAAATCATATTAGTTTCAAATTTTATCTTATATACGTTACTTACGTTATCCTAAACAGATTAAAATAACATATATCGATATAATTATTAATTAATCTAGATTCATTTAGAACTTTTCTAAGTTTTGTTTAAATAAAAGAAATATTTTATTTAGTTTCACAAATAAATTTTTATTACAGTTTAATGTGTATGTAAATTAGATTGTATCAAATATACTCTTATATACATATTTGTGCAAGGTGGTTATTTATTAAATTTATTCAGATAAGGAAACCTTTCCTTTCCTTTCTCTTAACTTATTTAACTAATAAAGGAGCACAATTTTATTTAAGGAATGAAAATTTTCGTTTTCTTCACTTAACTTATTTCAAACTGACAAGGATGACAAATGATATTAATCGGAGATAGAAAACTTTACATTTCCTTCCCTTTAATTAAATTTACTAATTGATTAACAATCAATTTATATGAGACATGAAATGTCCGTTAATCTATTTATTTAATTAAATTATATTAGTTTCAAATTTTATCTTATATACGTTACTTACGTTATCCTAAACAGATTAAAATAACATAGCCTATATCGATATAATTATTAATTAATCTAGATTCATTTAGAACTTTTCTAAGTTTCATTTAAATAAAAGCAATATTGCATTTAGTTTCACAAATAAATTTTATTATAGTTTAATGTGTATATAAATTAGATTGTATCAAATATACTCTTATATACATATTTGTGCAAGGTGATTACTTATTAAATTCATTCAAAGAAGGAAACCTTTCCTTTCCTTTCTCTTAACTTATTTAACTAATAAAGGAGCACAATTTTATTTAAGGAATGAAAAACTAATTATACGAAACATATTAACTAATAAAGGAGCTCAATTTTAATTGAAATTCTATAGTTTAGATAGAATATTTGAACATTTTAACATTTCTTAACCATTTGCATATATATGCTTATCATAGTAAAATACGCAAGTTTCATTCATTTGCGAGATTTTAATTAGAATCCATAAATTCTTTGAAAATAAAATATTTTTTAAATTTAAATATTTCCCTTTTTAAATACTAGAACATTTCTAATGCAGATGTCATAATTAGTTTCATAAAATTCGGATATTGCTACCTCTAGGGCTGTATATCGAACAGGGCAATCCGTTGTCCGGCTCGGTCCGAAGCTATAAGGTGTCCGGTCCATGTCCATCTGATTCTCTTATAGGACAGAGCTTGGACACACTAGTGTTCAGTCCGATCTAAAATATTCAATGATTTTTCTATTATCCAAGGCTATATCAGACAGGACAGTCCGTTGTCCGGCTCGGTCCGAGGCTATATGATGTCCGGTCCGTGTCCGACCGAATTCTTATAGGACAGAGCTTGGACGCACCTCCGTCTGGTCCGGTCCGACCCGTTTACACCCCTAGCTACCTCTGTGCATTTAATTTTAATTTTTTAAATGTGTAAAATCTATCAACATATACATATATGCGTATACCTACAATTATCTTCTCTGATTTCTTTCCTCTCTATTCAATGATTAGTATCAAAAAACCTCTTGAATTTTGTAAAGTTATTAATATGTTTCAATTAGTATAATTAGAATACAACTATTTTTTACCTTTCAGAAATTGAAATTCATTTTAGAATTTAATGTTGAAATTAATGTTTTTAAATTAATTGGAGTTCTATAGGTTAAATAGAATTTTTCAACATCTCAACATTTCTTAACCATAAGCATATATATGCTTATCATAGTAAAATACGCAAGTTTCATTCATTTGCGAGATTTTAATTAGAATCCATAAATTCTTTGAAAATAAAATATTTTTGAAATTTAAATATTTCCCTTTTTAAATACTAGAACATTTCTAATGCAGATGTCATAATTAGTTTCATAAAATTCGGATATAGCTACCTCTGTGTATTTAATTTTAATTGTTCAAATGTGTAAAATCTATCAACATATACATATATGTGTATAACTACAATTATCTTCCCTGATTTCTTTCCTTTCTATTCAATGATTGGTACCAAATCCTTTCTTCATTTCTAAATTGTCAATTAACCTTTCTACGTTTCTAAATTATCAATTAAATTATCAATTTACCTTTCCTAATTCCCACTCTACTAAATTGTCAATTAACCTTTCTACGTTTCTAAATTTTCAATTAACTTTTCCTAATTTCCTTTCTACTAAATTGTCAATTAACCCATCCACGGTTCATTCTCCATCCCACTCCTCTAAGCACGTTTCCCTCTTCCCTCAATCTCTTTCCCCTCACTTTTCTCTGAAAAAATAATTTTATTTTTCAACGTAGGATACTGCCAGATTTCGCATCTAAAGGGAAATTATCTTCCATCGTTTTAGTATTTCATGGATTTCGGTTCAAATGGTATCCTGGGAATCAGTTCCATTCTTCTACTCTTACATACTTGGATATAGTTTTCTTTCTTCCAGTCTTTCAAATGTGGAGTTCAATCTTTTAGTTTTCATTATGAATTGATTTCACCGTAATTATCTTTTATGCTCTAATAATATGACCAACTTGCAGGTTCTTGCCTTATGTTCTTACGCGTCTGCGTTGACAGTTTTATTGATCTGAAGTTTTCGTTCCTATTTTGACGTTCTCTGTGCAGGTACTCTGTATATGCTAATGTCAATGTTTTCTTTCGCCTTCAGTCTTCATCCATATTTGTATGCACACAAAGTGTTTGTATAAATGATTCAACAAGCATTATCTTTTAACTTTTCCAGTACTTCAATTATGCCTTTATGTTGTATATGCTAAGTTCTAACATTACTAAATAAAATTATTTATCTATCTAGATACGCTAAGTAGATAAATTTGTTAACAGTTTTTTTTGTAGATTGCTATATTTTTTCTTGTTCTTATCTGATGTTTCTTATCAATTGGTCAATTAGTAATAATTTGTAAATACTTTTTGAATCCATCTGCCTTTTAAAAAATGATTGGATATAGTGATCTATCTTCTATAATCCTTCTCCTATTACTCGATCTTTCATTTGTTAAAAGTTAATTTGTAATTTTCAAGGTTAATCTGTTGGAAATAATCTTGTTATTAGGCAGCAATTAATTACATTTACAAATTTTCGTTGTATTAATGTGAGGAATAATTTAAGAATAAAGAATTCCTATATATGACATATTAGAGAATTCTAGATAAGGCATTGTCAGGAATATTCGAGAGAATGTATTTCATTATATAAGGCAGCTGTATCTCATTTACTGATGAAATGAAAAAAAATATCAAAGAAAAATTCAATCTTTTATCTATCTCTCCACATATTACTCTGCTGTGCCTAACAAATTTGGTATCAGAGCCATATCAACAGTCTTGATCAGTCACTTAAAAACAATAGCAACAGTCCCTACAATGTTCAAGTACTCTCCAAGTGAAGTGCCAATATTCGAAGGCGAGCATTATGACTGTTGGAGCAGTGAGATGATGGACTTCATCTCTCATGATTTATGGGATGTCATCGAAAAAGATTATCCGAAGCCACCTGCAGATGGAGATTCTACAGGATGGACGACTGCACAAGAGAAGTTGTACAAAGAAAATCAAAAGAAAGATGCCACTGCACTTCGGTATATCAAACAAGGAGTGAGTAAATCTATCTATCCAAGGATTTTCAATAAAAGAAGAGCAAAGGATGCATGAGAAGTTTTGCAAAAAGAATTTCGAGGCAATGACAAAGTTATCTCCAATAAACTTCAATCTTTATGGAGAGATTTTGACAACCTGCAAATGAAGGAATCTGAAAATATAGAGATTTCTTCTCTAGAGTCTCTGAAATTGTAAATCAAATTCAATGCCTTGGAGACAGCATTCAAGAAAAGAAGGTGGTAGAGAAGATATTGAGATGCCTTCCTCCAAAGTTCGATCATTGCGTCGCTGCAATAGAAGAATCAAAGGACCTTGGCAAGATGTCAACACATGAGCTAATGAGTTCACTTCAAGCTCATGAACACAGAATTAATAGAACATCAGCAAATTCATTGGAGCAAGCATTCCAATCCGATCTCAGTTTTTCAGAAAAGAAACGAAGTTATTACAACTCAAAGAAGGGTTTATTTCAAAAGCAAAATCAAAATCAAAGAAAGGGCAACGAAAGAAATTATCAAGGAAAAGGAGAACAAAGACGAGAACAGCAGAAAATGCAAGGTAATTCTGCCACTTATTGCATTATTTGCAATAAATCAAATCGTAATTCTGAAAATTGTCGCTTCAAATGCATGAGATGTCGAATTCCTAATCATTCCCAAAGAGATTGTTGGTATCAAAATAAAAAAGAGAAGGACAAAGCAAATTTTACAAGTGAAGAAAATGAAGAGCAGATTTTCTACTCTTGTTTATCTGCTGAAAATGAATCACAAGATGCTTGGTATATTGATAGTGGTTGTAGCAACCACATGACCGACAACAAAGACTTTTTTGTAGAACTTGATGCAAATTTTTCATCAGAGATAAAGCTTGGAGATGGTAAGGCGCAAAGAGTTGAAGGAAAGGGAACCATTGCAGTCCACACTAAAAAAGGTAAGAAACTTATTCATGATGTGCTTTACGTGTCAAATTTAGCTCAAAATCTCTTAAGTGTGAGACAGCTTGTTCAAAAAGGTTATGCGGAGAATTCTAAATGATATGAAGCAAACTCAAGACAAGCCAACAAAAATCTACCGTGACAATATGTCTGCTGTGGCAATGACCAAAAATCCAGTGTTTCATGCTCGCACAAAGCATATTGAGATACGTTATCATTTTATCCGAGAATTGATTAGCAAGGAGGAGATTGCCATGGACTTCATCAGCACAAAAGAGCAGCCAGCGGATTTCCTTACTAAAGCAGTCACATTGGAGAAGTTTGAAAAGTTCAAAAAGAAATTAAAAAATACAAATTAAGGAGGAGTGTTAAAAGTTAATTTGTAATTGTCAAGATTAATCTGTTGGAAATAATCTTGTTATTAGGCAACAATTAATTGCATTTATAAATTTGCCTTGTATTAATGTAAGGAATAATTTAAGAATAAAGAATTCCTATATATGACATATTAGAGAATTCTAGATAAGGCATTGTCAGGAATAATCCAGAGAATATATTTCATTATATAAGACAGTTGTATCTCATTTACTGATGAAATGAAAAAAGTATCAAAGAAAAATTCAATCTTTTATCTATCTCTCCACATATTACTCTGCTGTGCCAAACATCATTCGCATACTCTTTTTCACAAACATGTTACCTCCCCTTATACTGTGAAGTCATTTCTGCACATGCTTTTACCCTATGTGTTATTGGATTTACATTAACAGAGTATCATGGGTTTTTCAAATCTGTGCTATTCATGTGAAAATTTTGATGATATTTTAATGGATTTACATTTCTTAACTTTTGAAAATGGCATTTGTGTTTATATCTGCTGCATAAGTATTTTAATACATGCCTAAAGTTGAGTTATGTAATAGTGCTATTATTATGAAGTTTACTACAAATGAGTAAAAAAAAAATTATGTTTTTATTATTATACAGGCATTTTGATGGCCATCCATGAAGAAATAGAAATATTACAGTTTGCCTCGAGGTTTTAAGTCAGGACATCCATAACTTGCAACATACATAGAAGTTTGTTGACAACATAAGGTTGAGTTGACTCTTACTTTCACTTTCATTTTTAATATTCGAAAATTGCAATGATAATATTTGTTGTCAAGTTATATTACAAATATTGAGAGCCAAATAGTAATTTAATTCAAGTATGCAATTGTTTTTGTTTATCTTTACTATAACTAATGGGAATCATTATCTATGATTTTTATACCTAATTCATTTTGCGTATGTATTTTAGAGTATGACAAAGTTTAACGTCTTTATATGAGAATTCTGTTAACTTTTAATTAGTCTTGCGATTCTTACTTAAAATTTGAGGAGGTAGTCTACTTGTAACTTCTATTCTTTCCACAAGAAACAATGAATTTTCGCATCCAATCAACTAAAATGAATTGTCTTATACTTCTACACATGAGTTCGAGTAGCGTTATTCAATTTGATAAAAGAAATCCCTTAATTACTTGCATATTTTACAAGATTGATAAATCATTAGGGATAAACATTGTTTAAAGAAAGAAATAATGCAATAAAGAAATAATGCATGTTGTAATACAAAATTTAAATTAGATTATTCTTTTGCTAGATCAAATTCATTATGTTAACTTAGAAATGCATATACGGTTTATGATCTTTGGCCTATTATTTACTTCAACTGAAGTAATATAAATTAGCTATTTATTTAGGCTGTTCCTTTCAAAATAACTATTTTTGACTTAAATATTTAATTTATATCGTATATACTTTTAAGATTTGGGCTGACAGTGATGGTATTAGACAGTTTTATATCATTATAATACATCAGTTACATGTTACTTCTTTGTTGTTATATTGTTAGAATACCTTAATGTAATTCAAATCTATTGTTTACATTTTGTTTGAAAAAATTTAGAAATCAAGTCAGACTGCCCATAAGTTTATGTAATTTTACTATCTTACCGTATTCAGAAGTTTTTCGTTTACTTCTTAACATACATACAAGAGAGATGGTAAGGGAGTTGCATAAGCTTGAGTAGTTCTAGAAAATGATAGAAGTTGAGGCTATTATTATATAGCATAATCAGCTTTAATCATAGTGTAATATGTTAATATTTTGATCACCTTCATACTATGTTTGCTTCATTTACCGTTAAGGATATAGCTGTCTAATTTCGTAATGCACCCAGTGCTACACGGATGACTACATTGGATGGTACTGTAACCTTCCTTTACTGTTTAATTATATTTCTAGCTAATGAAACCATGTTATAAATAGTGTAATCTGCTATGTTCGTTTTATTGTTCCAGTAAGTGGTTAAACTCACATCAGATGCAACGTTAATGGAAAACATAAGCCGTACATGCAATATAATAAGCTTCAATAATAAAGCATTAATATTAAATAACTAACATTGTGTTGTATGTAGTTACAAAATAGCTCATTGAAATGTGTAACTCCAAAAAAGTCAAAAAGCAGGAAAATTGATAAAATAGTTCATATGTGTGTAGCAATATGTAAATCATTGCCAAATGTCAAGGCTTTCTTCACTTTTCTTTCGCACTTCTTTTTCCTTTGCCATTTGCCAGATTTTGCCTGCATTTCTATTTTCAATTTTAGTTTTATAATACAATGCATTCCAAGTTTCAATCTACATATACACATGTATGCCAAAAAAATTAAAGCCATCAATTTTTCCAAGCCTGCAAATCAAAACATGCGTTTTAGGATCAATGCATATACATTGGGCAATATAATACATGCTAAATTGGTACTATATATCTCAATAATTTATATTCGTAACTATATCTCTAATGCTAGATTTTTGTTTACAAACTCAGGTACATGTAACTGCCGTCGCATTTGATCAATGAAACAAACTCAGCTTGGTTCACAAAGCTTAGCAATCTTTTAACTAAACCTTGCTTATAAACTTTTAGGTGACCAGTCAAAGAAATGATCGCCAAACTATGCAGAATAGATAACACTGGTGCATACGGCATATCAGTTTACTGTTTTACTATAGTTGCAAGCAAAAACAATATTTTTTGTTAGTAAGTACTTACCTAGCTCATGTTAGTAGGTGTGCAAATCATATTGTAAAACTTCTATTAGACATGACATCTATAAATTTTCATTTTTATTTTACCTGTAAACTAATAATGTTTATTTGCTATGAACTAACTTAAAGTGGGGTGTTGTATAGATTTGAGATAGGATGAAGTAATATTTACTTGTAAACTATTGTGTATTTTTTTTGTGAAAATGTTATTAGATTTCTGGATGTCATTAGCACGTCTCTTTAGATAAGATGTGCTTATTGTCACCACACTCCTGACACGGCTGACTTAAAAATGCATATGTCCATTTGTTTTCCATATGATACATTGCACTGCATAACCAGCTCATGTATTTCTATAATAAAAAAATTACACATGCTCAGTACGTTTATATTTTTTCTATATTATTTGTTTGGATATATATATATATATAATAGTACTTGTGGTACAACGGACCACGCGCGAAGCGCGTGCCTCGATCACGCGCGAAGCGCTTGCCATTATCACAAACAATAGAAAACATGAATGGTAAAGAAGGTTTGTGCCTATATGTATATGTATGTGATTTAAATATATGGTAAGGAAGGTTTGTGCCTATATTTAAATATTACCATGCAGTAGAGACACAACTAAGGAAAACATAAAATAGAAAACATGAATGAAAAAAGTGTGCTGCTAAAAGCACCCTGAAATGTGCTTCCTAACACCAAGTTTAATTTAATCACTCTTAATTAATTTAATGTACTTCCTAACACCAGTTTAATTCTTCCACTCAATCCCTAATCATCGAACGTATTCCATCTCTCGCCATTAATTCAAACGTAAACCCTATTTCTTTTTATCATCTTATCTCGATCGATCAAATATACACGTCGACCTAATATGCTTCCTAACATGATCCGCCGTCAACTTCTTTTCCAATTGATTCCTCTTAAACCCTAATTCTCAATTTTATTATAATTCGAGAAAAACTTATTTTAGTAATCATTACTGTTGGATTTTTTGGAAATGAAGGGCGAGAATTTATACACGAACGAGGATCTCGCGAATAGACAATGCTCTAATGAAGAAGATGAGGTTATTCATCTTAAATTATTTTGTATTGTTGGGTGCCTATTTTTTATTTCATGGTGGCCAGAGGCATATATGTATAGGAAGGATGGTGGTGTTTAGTTATGGTGTTAGGAAGCATATTTGAGGGTGCTTTTAGTAGCACACATGAAAAAATATGAAAGGATATAAAGTTAATGACATTTATTACAATGAAAGCATATCATATAGACATTAATTAGGAACAAATTCTTTTTGTTTATAGGAGATTTATATAAAAAGGATTTATTTCCTTCCTTCTAAAGGCCTTGCACTGTATTCCTCTGCCCTATAAATAAGTGTAGCAAACATCATAACATCAAGAGGAGGAAACGATCCGTAAGAATATCAAAATACATGGCGACTAGCAAAGGAAAATTGAAGTTTATCATGTTATTTGTTATATTGCTCTTTTGTTTGGTTGGTGGGAGCATTGCAGACTTTGGAAAGTGCAACGAGTGTTGTCGCAAGAGCTGTAGTTCCTTTCGTTGTTTTCTCGAATGTATTACTATGCCAACTCCAAATTGTTGTGATAAAGAGTGGTGTTGATTTTAGCTTTCAATTCCTAAATGGTTGTCATGTGTGATCTTTTGTATTGCTAAGTCGTATTATCTGAAAAGGTTCACATGTGGTAAGAAGGATTTGAAGAGTAATATTGATAAGTATGTGTGTGCAGAGATCCCTGATGAAGAGAAAGATCCATATGGATATGCGGTTGTTAAACAATTTATGATACATGGTCCTTGCTGACCTGGATTTCAATCACCTTGCATGAAGAGTTCTAAATGTACAAGGAAATTCCCACAAAAGTATGATAAAAAACTTTATTCAACTCTAAAATATAAATTAATTTTTTTTGTATTTAACTTTGATTTTCCTTTTTCTTTTTCAGGTATTGTTCAAGCACAATGTTTGATGATTGCAGATTTCCAATTTACAGGAGAAGAAAAACAAAACATAATGTCAGAGTTAGAAAATACAGATTTAGATAACCAGTGGATGATTCCTTTTAATAGGGATCTTTTGGTTCGATACCAGTGTCACATTAAAGTTGAGATCTGCAATCACGGGCGTTGCATGAAATATCTTTTCAAATATTGTCTGAAGGGTCACGACCGTGCCACTGTGTTAGTACAGTCCGAAAAACAAAATGATTAACAATCTGGGGAGAAGAAAACAGTAAATGAGATTAAAACATACTTAGATGGGAGGTAATTTATACTAAAAGAATTGTATTTTTATTTACTCATGATCTTATATTTATTTTGCTCTGAAAACTACTATTGATCCATATATTTTTCTGATACGGATGTTTATTTTTATGTTGTAATTTGATATTTTTTTTAAAGTTAGAATGCCTCTTATACATAAAAAAATTATTTAAAACTTAATAACAAATCATACATTGAGCAACAACTACTCATACGTTGTTTAGAATGTCATATATATATATATATATATATATATATATAACTATCTAATATTAATTACAATACATTATTTTTCTTTTATTTTTGATATTTAATCATTACAATATAATTTTTAATAACATAAATTTTAATGCCCTACAAAGCAGGCAAAAAATACTAGTAAGAATAATATGTACAGCCTGCTCCGAAAATTTGTAACCAGTCCCAAACCTTTATTTGTGGAATGTTGGTGTGGTTGTAAAGATATTCTAGATCTATAGTGCGGTTATCAGGAAAGTTGCGTAGTTTACTTGAAATTAGAATCTCCATGTTTTAAATTATATAAAGCAGGTTGCACATGAATTCCTTAATTATCCAATCCTAAAAGAAAAGAAAAAGAGAAGTGTAAGGTAAGTTAACTTTTCATAGTTTGCACCACCTATTTCAATAAAAGAAAAGAAGCGGGTCTGGCTATTCGCACCCCTTTATTTGCTCTTCGCCCTCCGAATAAAATTTTAAACTTTCATTTCTAAATTTGCCCTTTAAGAGCCGATTAGATAGTTTGTTTAATATTGCAAAATGATTAAAAATCCAACTACATATATGAGTGTTCGATGCTAAATTGCCGACTATAATTAAATTTAAAATCAGCATTGTACATGATCTTTATAAAAAAAAAGATTGAAATTACAAATATTGATTAAAAAAATTAAAACAATTATTAAAAATTTAAAACATGTACTATCAACGACGTGTATCGCTATGCATTTTGAGATCGAGTATGTTAGCAGTAACGGAAATTTCAAAGTTCTAAACAGTAAATAAATAAATCATTAATATAGATGATAATGTTGAAATAAATCGACGTTGAAATAATATGCAATAAGGGCATTTTTGGATTAAACGGGGTGGGAAGAGCAAATGATGGGGTGCATATTTTATTTTCAAGTTAGTGGGGGTGAAGAGCAATTAACGGGGTGTTAATAGACGCACCCAAGAAGTAATTCTTTGTAAATTTAGACAAAGCAAAGATCTCAATTTTGGTTAACTTATGAAAAATTATAATGCAACAGCTCTAATAAATAAAAACATGGAAAGGATTATTCTTGTTTCGAAATTAATTATTAGAAATATGATATGTATAAATTGCGTGATCTACAAGTGTACTGATGCTAATTAATAAAAAACTGTAATAATTATAGGACTAAGATTTTTGAACATTAGTTACCTATTTAATAAGCAAAGAATTTGTAATTAATTGAGAAAAATGGAACTAACAGGTGAACGGTTAAAAACTAGCATGACACTCCTGGTGGAATTGGATAGGCATAATAAGTGGATTTCGGCATCAATGAATAGTTAATATAGCATTTAATAAGGATTGAGTAGAAATTGTCAATTTTGACATTACCGACCATTATTATGCTTGTTGGGTACTTATTAGAGCAAAATCGAGAATTAAGAGGAATATCCATTTCAAATTGGTAAGAAGCACCCCTACATCATTAACAAAAGCTTATTTTAAAGGGAAGCATCAAGTAAAATTTTGTACTAGAATTTGTGTGTTGTTACAGCTGACTGTCACCTTTAAGAGAATAAAGAGTTCGACAATGTGTAAGACATGTTCTTGCTTTATCACTATGTTAATTTTAGGGATAGGATTAAACAACTAGATATATAAACATACATACACATATTAAGGAACACCCTAAATAAAGAAATTCCATAAGGACACTCAGGGACGTAACCAGGAATTTATCTTGGGGTGGGCAGATTATACAAGTGATAAAAAAAATAAAACATAAATTTATCACATCCATGCATATCAAAATAACCAAGATTAACTAAGTGTATTTGCAAACAAAAGTATTACAAATGAGCTTATGCAGCAGTTCAGAACAAATAAAAATATATGAACTAAACGGTGAAATCACATTTTAATACAATCGGCAACATAGCTTTGCTAAAGAAAAGACCATCATCTAAAATAGAGTAGACTTGTTCTTGATCATCCATAAATGGCAATAGATAACAAATAAGGAATAATACAATATATTTTTATAAAGGCCTGGCACAAAATGTGCGAAGCTCTAGAAACAACAGCTGGGCAAGCAAACTAAATGGCAAGAAATCATTAAATATACAGAATGTATAGACCATAGAGCTTTAGACGTCAGCCAAACATCATTAGATACAGCTGTCTATTATCTATAATCCCCACATCTCACTGAAGATTGAAACCTATTAGTAATTTTATTTATTTTTGCCCTGGGCAGCTGCCCACCCCAATTTGTATATAGTTACGTCCCTGAGGACACTATACTTGTGCTAAGGCATTAGTATGGTGGGAAGTTAATGTTAGATCAGAATGCTTCAAAATCCAAAGATTCAAAGCATCGCCATTCACTCCCAATAAGATAATATGTATATAGGCACTAATTAAGAGAAAATTCCAATTTCCAATTTATCACCATTCACTACCATTGGAGCTTTCAACTCAGAAAGGAAAGCATATGACGATGAACTTAATAGATTGATAGCCAGTGAGCCTGAGAGGAAATGATGTTGTTAAGCCACTGTAAATTGGCTCATTCTATTCCTGATAAAAGTAATATGACTGCAAAATCTTTAGCTTAGGATTATGATTAGAAAGTGGTGCGAATTAAGGGATTCCTGGCTAGTATTGTTAGTGAGAGGAACTTTTGGCTTACCAGCAAAATTTGTAAGAATTTACAATCAGCCATAGGGACAACTTTGGATCTTTGAACTGCTTATCACTTGTATATATAGAGAATATAAGATATAACTTTAGAAACTTTGTCGAGAGTTTGCATTATTTATTCTAGAGGATCTTGAAGATGGTATAAGTTTTTGGGTAGTGGATGAAGGATGCATAGGACCATTGGGAGTCCTATGCTGACAAATGAAGAAAGGGAGAGAAGATTTTCATTTAGTGACATGTTATTCATCATGGTTTCTCCTTTTAGAAAGGTTATGAGATTCTTTACATTTGGGAAGTTGGCATCAAGGTTTGCTGGGCTTTTTCGGTCTTAGAGAAGGTAAGGTAAATTGCTTATCGGGTGACGCTTCCGGAATAATAGCTGGAGTCCCCAACACTTTTAATGATCCCTTTTTTAGGAAATGTCTACATAACGCTAACGCTGTAGTGGAGCTTTAGTTTATGTTAAAACTGAGTTTATCGCGTCACATGCTCCCACCTTCATAATAGAGCATGGTGTTAAGAGACTTCATGAAAAGAAAATTAGGTTAGGTTTTGTCTAATTATGAGGTAACCCAGAAGAAGCACGTTTGGGACCAAAGAAAAGATGAAGGTTTCTCCTCCGTAGTTCTTCTCTCACAGACATTTCTACCCGAAAATTTTGATATTTGGTAACTACACGGTTGCTATGTTTGGTGGTAGGAGATGGATATCACAATCTTTTGGCAATTTTTTTGATTTGGACCAGTTTCGAAAATTAATAACACAAATATACCAGTTTCAAAACTAATTACGGAAGTAGACCCCTTTTATTTGTACAGGCGCTATCACGGATAACGTTAATGTAAAATTTTGTACTTTACACTAACGTGATTTTGAATAACGCTTGTTTTTCTAGCTTTATCCGTAATAATGCCCATAACCCTTCAGCCGTTGTTTCACTTTCTCATTTCCTCTTTTCTTAAATTTCTGCCACCCAAAAACCATCCCGCCCATTTGCAATTTTAGACCAAAAATTAAAAAAGTTCCTCCAACATTTAGTTTAAATGCCTCCTCTTCTTCCCATCGTCCTACTATTGGTAAGTATTCTTAACTTTATGTGACTAAAGTTGATAATTTTGGAAATTTAGGGTGCTTCAGGTGTTGGGATTTCAACTCTATTCCCATCTTAGGTGAAATTGATGTGAATTGTGGTTCCTATAGCCTACAAGTTAGTGGTTTCATGAACAAACTCATGATTAAGGGTTTCATATGTGTTTGTGTTTTGTTACATTGGTGAATAAAGTTACATTTATGCATGTTTAGTATGTGTATGTTTATGTTTATTTTTAGTACGAGATGGAGGATAAGGCGGCCTAAAGTATTGTGAAAATAGCGCTAATACTTGGTTGTGAAATGAGATTGTTGAAACTTGGTTGTGTTTTATATACGCTAATACTAGAATGTGATATTTGATAAGAATATATGTGTGACATTTGGAAAGACTTTGTGTCAGTGAGTTGTGTAATTGCTTGTTGATTAATGGACTAATATGTGCATCTTAACTGTTTATAGAATACAAAGAGATGGAGTCCAGACCAGTCGATCCAGATGTCCTTTACTTGCAGGCAAATCATAGGACTAGTAAAAATGAAGTGATGGCGGTAACAATATTTGATTTATTTTTTACGAATTATGTTTTTGTTGAAGTTCATCCGTTGGCTTATATAAGATTAAATTCGTTGTAGATGGAGTCTGTTGACCCGGAGGGAACCATTGACCATACATTAACTCTAAAGCAAACTACGTCCAATCATCCCGAGGTTTTGGCATTGTTAGATAGAGCCGGATTTAGGTTGGTGCATAAGGTTGGGTATGCACAACTTGATCGAAACTTGATCACAGCCTTGCTTGATAAATGGAGACCAGAGACGTCCACATTCCACCAACGAGTTGATGAGATGATGATAACACTAAAAGATGTGACTGTATTATTTGGGTTGTCAATAGACGGGGAAGCTGTTCTTAGAGTTCCTAGTTTACAAAATTACAAGGTAATGCTTGAGAATTTGGTTGGCATGACTCCTGATGATGTTTGGTCTGGGAATGAGGACATTTTGAGTATTTGGTATCGTTCTCAAGTGGAGGGTGGTATTCCGGTGAATGCAAGTCCACTACAAATTCAGCAACGAGCTCGTGTCATCATGTTGCACATTATTACTCAGCGTTTGCGGACTTTGATGGGTGTAAAACATATGCTTGGAGAGCGGTGGTTCTAGCTACTACATATTCAGAGTTCAGTAGGATAACTTTGAGGAAACAAAAGGAGACGGGTGGATGCTTGAGTCTTGTTCAGGTAGTAATGCAAATGATTGTAGAAGTATATGTATGAGAATAATTGAAAAAACAACACATTATAATTTTGCAGCTTTGGTCTTGGAACTACTTTCCAATCGGTCGTGTATTCATGAAGAGACCAGTAGTGGATAACACAAAGCCGTATGCAGCAAGGTACACATATAATTATTGTTTTTGTTTGATAAAATTTTTCAATAATGATGATTTCTAAATGCCTTTGTGTATATGCAGGTGGATCGGACCCAAAAATACCAAAAGGGATCCTAGACGAATTTTATTGTTCTATAGGAATGAATTGGATGTTCTTTCTGCTGATGCAGTGACGTGGAATCCTTACAGTGAAGAAGACCTCCAGGCGCTACCCGCACTGTGCACCCAGTCAAGAGGGCTATGCAGAGCCAGAATGCTTTTGTTTTCGTTGACAGACTGTGCATATCAACTTCTGGACAGAGTCATAAGGCAGTTGGATTATGTCAGCATCTTTCTCAGCCCCCTCCTCCTTATCAAGTTAAAGTAAACATTGAGATGTACACCACCATGCTTGACTTGTGGGACAATCGTCCTGATTGTAAGGAACAAGAACGTGAGGCACCGCTAACCGAGCAGGAGTACATGACATGGTACTGGAACATAACACATCGGTTCATGGTGCCAAGACCACCTGCACATCCTCGTACATTTCCCTCTTCGTACGAACCTAGGGCTCCTCTTTAAAGGGATGCGGTACGCTTTCAATTTTTAGGTTATATATGACTTCCAAATGTTATAACTTAGTATTTGTTGATAGCCGGATGGTGTTTACCGCACACTTGAGTTAGTGGATAAGTTGGAGCAAGAAATTTCGGAGAAAAGCAACACTACAAGAAAAATACCCTATTGCAACTAGCTATTTGCAACAGGCGATAAACGATAGTTGCAGTAAACAATATTTAGCAACAGACCTATTATAGCCGTTGCAATAGATTAGATTTAGCAACAGGCCTTTTATTTCTGTTGCAAAAAGCATATTTTTAGCAACTGTGCTTCCCTTCATGTTGCAAAAACATACTTTTCGCAACTGTGTTTTCATAACAGTTGCAACAAACATATTATTTGCAACTGGACTTTCAAGCCAGTTGCGAATAAATATCTTTAGCAACTGTTTTCACCACTTGCAATAACTGTATTTTTTACAACTGGTAAAGCCAGTTGCGAAAAACATACTATTAACTTTTAATAATTAATCTTAAACAGTTATTATTAAATAATTAACAATTAGTAATTGTTGTAAAAGATTAATAATTAATAATAAAATTTAATTATTATAAATTAATATTTATAATTGATAATTAAAAATAATAATTATTATTTAACAAATAATAATAATTAATAGCTAAAAAATAATAAATATAATTATTACTTAGTTTAATAATTATAATTGATAATTATATCAAATATTCAATAATTTAAATAATTCTAAATTATGACTAAAACAAAACTACAAAATATTCACAAAATTTAAAATTTTTTCTTTAAAATTTTCATTAAACTAAAAATTATTAAAATATAATAAAACACATTAAGAGAGAGCGTCAATTTTGAAATATTCATAAAATTTTAAAGTAGAATTTTAAATTTTCTATAAGAAGTTACATTTTAAAACAAAATTTGTTTTAACGTGTATTGAAGCCTTACAAGTTTGGATTATAGAAGACACTACAAGTTTTTTAATTCAACTTGCTTTTTTGGCTTCATATCTAAATGCTTTAATTCCAAATAAGTTTACAATAATTTATTTTTAATTTGTTCGTAACTATATATTCCCGTTGTTTTTACCTCAATAATTTCGTTTCACGCTTTTACATCTGAAACCCTATAATCTAAATGCTTTGCTAAAAACAATTTATTTATATATATTTACAAGCAAGTCAGCCTTTCTAGTGTTTCTCCCTTTGTATTATTGGGCCCGTTCACTTTTAGTTTAAATGCCCAATATCTTTCTTTCCTTGTAAATCGATTGAAAATAAATAGGGGCAAAATGGGAATTGGCTATGAAATGAAACCCTAGCCGTATGCACCAATGCAAACTAAAGAAAACAAGCCGACACTTTTCATTTTATCTCGTTCACCAGAAATAAAAAGAAAAAAAATGGCTGAACCCTAGGAGAACAAATTAGGGAAAATCAATAAAAATCCACCGTCTCGCATCGATGGAGCCCATTCGTGAGGGAGATGGATGCTAGAGGGGAAAGCAACATCGGATCTGAGACTTCGAGGCCAAATCTAAGGGTTCGAGAGCCAATCAAAAATCTGAGAGGATGAAATCGAAACTTAGGTGAGTGTATTTTCCCTCCTCTAGGCAATAGGACATTTTTATAGGCAGCTCATTTGTGTATTCTGTTTCATTGAATGCTCTACGTGATTTAGTTACCTTGTTTTGGACGCTGCTGAATTTTTGAAACCGTAGAAATTAATAAAAACTAATCTTGTCTATTTTTGCACTTGCGTGATTGTTGATTTATTGCCGTGAACCACCTGTTAGATATCTGGAAAATAATCTGTGTTATTTTGACATTTTCTGGAAACATTTGATTGTTTTCATGCTCAATACACCTACTGTAAGATTGGAAAATGTCATACAGTTACCTGGAAACATTTAAATTCTTGAATTTAACTTTGCCGAGAATAAATCATGCTAAGTTGTGAAAATTGGGACACCAGTGAATATTGAATCTCATGACATCCCATATTTTAGTTTTCATGATATTTCGTACTATATGCATGCTGTCATATACATTTCATGAACCCACTTAGTTGCCACTTGACGGTTTGACTTTCCTGGCCTTGGTATTTCTGTTAGCATTGACATTTTTGACTCAACATTATGCTAGATGAAAATGGAAATGGATATATATGTATATATGCATGTAAATGTGTGTATATACATGTATATCAAAGAGTCAGATGCTAATTAGTATTAATATTTGGCTAAATAGTACAGGCAGATGAATTCTTAAATATAGCTGTGAATAGCGGGTATAAACAATTAAGTGAAACTGGAATTAAGTTGAAATGTGTATCCTCACTAGGTAATCTTGATCTCTTTAAACTCAGTCGAAGTGATGGCAGATCATTAGAGCCCTCTAAGTTATCTTTTTTACTTGGTTGATCAGTATCATTAATCGGTTGTGTATCAGCATTATTAGTGATTCCAAAAATCAAATAAGCAGCTTTGGTGTCTTCAACAAATGCATTTTCATCCTTCTTCTTTTTATTGGTTTCAATTTCAGAGTGACAATCCACATTCATGTCTACTTGTTTGGTAGACTTCGTCTTCGTGTGACAGAATTTTGGATGTGATTCACATGTCCTTCGCACTCCTATCTCCAAATCTTTACCCATGAGTTCGTCTGCAGGACAGAATAATATAAAAGCACCAAATGCTGTACTGGAAGAATAATAAGTACTGTCATTATTTGCAAAGGTGTTATCTGTCTCAGTTTCAGACATGAACAAGCGCTTATTATTTTCGTCTGATTATGCTATCATTCCATATTGTGGTTAGGTGGCCTCCAGCATTAGGGCAACAGCGAAAACATACAAACACACACATCTCTCTCAGTCTGTGTGTATTGTGCAACAACAGTCTAAATTCTAGAGTTTACCATATTATATAAACCAGATGATGGTTCATCTGTGCATACACGCATGGACGTGCGCATGTGCGCACACACCCCAACGTACATATATATTGGGGCAACCCAATGCCATTGGTTGCCCTAACCCCAAATTTAATTTGTTGCTCTTTTTCTAATGCTAAAAATGTTCGCTCAGCCATTGGTTATCGGTAATAGTGTCATGATGTTGGAAAGTGTTTCAAAGATTTTGAGTTTGAGTTGTGCTTATGTGTGTTAGCTGAAGCACATCATCATGCTCCAGCTAATCTAAATGAGTCGCAACAGGTTGTATAAAAATAGATTACTAGTAGCTAGTTATATTAATGATCATATTTTGATATAGGCCTAATTTAATATTTGCAGCTAATTATATATTTGTCCAATAAATACTCTGTGAATATAAATTTCACTTGATGCAGCACACTGATAAATGATAATGTGAACGACCCAGGTTTATTTATTTATTTTATTGACGTTTTTGTTCAAAAGTAAGTTTGCGGGAAAAAAACCATACAATACAACTTAAACATATTACCGTTTATGAATATATTTTTGCCAATTGCATCTGAAAATACTAATTTCGTCAAAATCCAGGTTTTATAACTATACACACTCACATGTGTGTGCTTATGCACACATATATGCCAACTGTTCTTTGGGGAAAAATACTTAGCATGTTAATATTTTACAGTTATATTCAATGTTTCCCCTCTTCTGGTAGGATATGTCAGCTTATAGATGTACAGTTTTTTGGTTTGGTTCAACTATGAAATGATCATGTTCTTTTATTATTTACAGTTTCCCTTGAATACAATCACCATGTCCAAGTTCAACTATAAAATTATATACCATGTTAGCTTGCTGAATTCTTCTCCACCAACCTTTTCGACCACCTCAATTTTTTTAGTCCTACAAAATACAGTTTGACAAAGACATAGAGTTCCATAATTCACAACATAACTAAATATAATTGTGGTATCAACGTGATAGTCATGTGAGCTGTGTGCTATTTAACCCTAATAGAGATTTTAATTATCTTTTATTTCATTTCGTTAATCTTTTTTCTTTGGTTGGTTTAACAATAAACTGCATTACTTCATTTCAAATGAATGACGTTACTTATGCTTCGCATGTTGCAGGGAAAAAATGTCAGGAGATTACTCAAAGAGCAGCCTAAACACTAATATGGACCTAGCCAGTACGGTGCAACAAGCTGAGAGCCTTTTGCTGATGTCTCAGATATACACTAGATGATAGAGTAGAAATATGATTAGAAATATTCTATTCGAAAAAATGTGTTGTATGAGAGAAATTGTTATACATGAGAGGTGTATGAAAATTATAGAAATTTTTGTTGTAATTGTTTGTAGTATTAAAACTTTGTGAAAATAAAATTTTTATTTGTTTATTTTATTTTGTGATATACACTACTACTAAAACGAATACATTTAATATGTAATATATATAAGCCGTAATTTTTTTATTTTTTTTACAGATTTGTGGATCTATTGCAACAGGCATATACTGTTGCAAAATGATCTGTTGCAACAGCAAAAGCCTGTTGCAAAAAAAGATACAGCAACGTCTTATTGCAACGGGCAAAAACTGTTGCAGACCTTTAGCAACTTGGGCTATACCAAGGGGCGCTGGCCCGTTGCAATAGGCCTACTGCAACAGATTTTGCCTGTTGCGAAAAGTGTTTTTTGTTGTAGTGCAAGGAGGAGTGCTTATCAATTAAACAAATTCTATGCTCTTGCTTGTCCAAGAACAAAATGGATAGACCACAACCTCTTAAACCTCCTCTGGCGCTAATTGCTCAAATGGATGGTCTTCAGAAACCTCGGCGTCCTCGACAAGGGAAGAAGTCAGTAATCCACAAGAGAGGCAAGACGAATGCGTCAAGTGAGTCGTCTTCGCAGCATTCTGTGTCGGTCGGTCCTTCGCAACCACCATCAATGCAAGTAGAGGAGCGCATCCAGGAAGAAGACGAGGATGAAGAGGTGTCAACACCGGAGTAGTTTGGACTTGTGACACGGAGAAATTAGAAAACGCCTCGGATTTTGAAGGAATTGAGGTGATTAGTTGATTTTACACTTGTACCGAACAATTTGCTACCGTTTTATCGTTGTAATGATTCCATGTGATGAATTGGAATTGGTTGGATGTTTGTTATTGTTTTGGTGGTGGATGCATAGTTCAAATGTTTTGTGCTGACCCTTATGGTCGTTATGTAATTTGAATACCATATTGTTTTGTTGGGTATGTATTTTGGATATGATTATATTTCGTTGTTGGATATTTATTTGTCATGTATGTCAAATTGTATATGTAGATAATACAGTCGTTTTGTAATTTGACATGTTATTGTATTGTGTGCGACGGACTAAATTTGCTCACTGCCTCTTTGTGAGGCAGTGAGTAACTAACAGAGCGTTATCTCAGATAACACTCTGTCGCGTGATCCGAGATAACGCCAGTAGAAATGCTCACTGCCTCAACGGGGATAGTGAGCTCTCAAAGGAGCGTTATCTAAGATGACGCCTTTGTTAAAAATGGCAAAAATGAGCTGGCGTTATTCGGGATGACGCTTTTGAGAAAAAAGTGGTCTATTTTTTTAATTAGTTTTGGAAGTGGCCTATTTTTGTTATAAGTTTTCAAAATCGGTCCAAACCATAAAATTTTCCCAATTTTTTCAGTTCCTTTTTTTCGCTTATATAGAATTCCATATACATTTAGGATACGTTTGCATACACGTCTATATGTCGCGATCTTGCATTCATGTTATAACTAAGCTCACTTATAATATGTTACATACATAATCACATTGCATTTTTGGTTTAGTGAATCCAGGAATGCTCTAACCTAATATTTTACTCCAATAAAGCTCAAAAAAAATTAAAATAGAAAATTATTAAAATACGTAAGTTGTGGCCCCAAGTTTTGAAGTCGTGCGGACGGAGAAACTGATGAACATGGACACTATCATGCTACAAGTACATCACAAGCAATTATTTCTGTAACACCCTGCATTTTTAAGATAATAAAATGTGAGTAACTTAATTAAATAATGAGAAATAAGTAAAACAGACTGCGACATTGCATCCGTCTCGGAATTCTGGTCAAGATAGATACCTGTTTGTGTAAAACAAACATTGTATGAAGAAGTCATTAAGCCTAGAAGTTTGTATACGCAGAAGATATATATATATATATATATATATATATAGCGAGTGTTCAATGGCACCCCAAACAGTGCAGCACCCCTAAATGCCCCGTGATTTCCACCACATATCCCATTTCTCTCTCCCTCCACTCATCCTCTCACCTTCCACTCACTTATTCTAATATAAATGCTTGGTTTATATAGGGGGGCAAACGGGGTGCTCACTTTTTGGGGTGCCATTGAACGCTCCTCTATATATATATATATATATCAAAATATAAAATAAGGATTGCATGTAATAAAAAAATGCATTAAAAAAATGTAATGCATGCATTGAAAGAAAGAACGGATTGGTTACATGCAGTGTAAATATGTTTTATGCACTGATTTGCAAACATAATGCATTAATATTAAAAGAGAAATAAAAGAAAAAGATTCATGCAATGGTTTAATTTAAATATTGTAACAAATATGAAAAAGAGAAATAAGAAGAGAGAAATAATTATCATTGTTCTAAGACTTGTTAACTAAAGTCTTAGTAGTCTAGTTGGTTAAAACATGTGATTTGCATACAAGAGGTAAAGAGTTCAATCCTCGCCAGTGCCATATTTTTGTTTTAAGGCAAACGGCTAAAATAACACATGTTCATGAGAGAAAATATGTATAAACACACATATAAGGAAAAATATACATATAAGGAAGTAAAGAAAATATATATATATATATATATGTATGTATATGAGAATACACGCGTATATATATATAGGAATATATATATATATATATATATATATACACACACACACAAGAGATAAAATTCAAGATAAGGATGAAATCATATAAATATGGTAAAAATCAAATAGCGGTGCAATACCGTTTGAATTTTGAAAACGAAACAAAAGTTGTGCATACACACACACGCACACACGCACACACACACACACACACACACACATATATATATATATATACGTACACACACACACATGTATATATATACGCGTAAAATGGTTGTCAGAAGAATTGAATATGTATAAGAAGAATATATGTGAATATATCAGTTAAATAAATTCCAGAAATTCAAAAGTTCGAAAATCAAATTTCTGCACCAAAACAATTTAAATATTCGAAATTCAAACTTTTGCGCCTAATTGGCACATTTAATTGGCAGGAAGTGACAATGCATGCTTTGTTGACTTTATTCTATTAGTCCAATTAAATTTTTTTGTTAACATGGCAACTTCCTATTGGCTATATGACATGGAGAGAATAGATTTCATCAGGGAAAAGGACGGTTAGCATCGATTTAAGCTTCATATATAAAGGACCATATAGCTCTCCGTTCTCATTTGCTATTTCTTCACTCTTTTCTTCTTCCTCCATATAATTTCTGAATAAAACTATTAATTATAATACTGGAGCGCTGTCTAAATGAAGATTAAAAAAATTATTGTTAACAACGACAAATTCATAAAATAAGGAGTTTTCAACTGCAACAACAGTACAAACTCATGACTCTCCATCTGCAACCACTCCAAAGAGATTCTTTTCAAGATCGGCATATTAAGGTAAGTGGATTTAAGTTATTCATTTTTGATATATTATCATTTAACATTCCCCATTATTATACGATGTGAATTTGCTTGAAATGTTATATATGACCTGTTGAAATGTTTAAACATATGTTAAAAATATTAGAGTGACGAATATGTCATGTTGGAATATTAATATGTTAGGATATTAATATGTTGGAAAAATCCATACGTTGAAATGCAAACTTGTCAAAATATGTGTAACTATTATTGTTGTAATTACATGATTCACTTGTGGCATATTATTAGCTATAGAATTTAGAAAATGACATGTTAACTTGTTAGATTTGAACAATTACATAATTAAACGATTACATGTCAGAATAGAAATTATTGTATGTTAAAAATAACATGAGACATAAAATAGGCATAATATGATGACATGTAAAATAGGTTGCGGTAAAAATGTGAAAAGAATAATATGCCTAAATTTACAGTAAATAGGAAACTGTAATCGCACTTAGACACGAGGTTAGATTACACTTGTGCTAGAAGTCTGCCGTAACCTCCTGGTATATCCAGCATCCACAAGTGGTAAATCTAATGTGAGGGGTCTAAGTGCATAAATAAAACATGTAATGGTGCTAAGACACGATGTTAAGTCAACTTGTGGAAGAAGTCTGCCCGGAACTGCCCGGCAAATCCAACATCCACAAGTGTAGGCTTAATGTGAAAGGTCTAGCGCATATATATATATATATGTATGTATGTATATGTATATAAAAGGATTGGAATGAACGGGGAAATATAAAAACCTATTATAAATAAATTACATTAACGAGGATGTTATATAATAGATAGACTTGTCTTAGGGACAAGTGGATATTATAATTTAGGTTATAATAAACTAGTGAGAAAATAAGATAACTTGTGTAATGAGATAAGTGATACTTAATTGTAAATTAAGTAATCAGTAAATGGGAGAAAATTTATGAAATGAAAGAAGTTGTACTTAGTTATAAATTAAGTAATTTGAAAACTTGAAAATCTGAAATATACTGATTAGAATAACATGTTAAGGTTTGTCCTAGGGACAAAACGGAAATTATAACATAGGTTATAGAAAGGAGACTTATTAGTGAATCTTAGTTAAAAAAACTAAGTTAATAAGTAAACAACGATAAGTTGTAGTGACAAGGTAAGATGGAATTATGATTAAATAGGAAAGAACGATACCAAATTTATAAAATGAAATAAGTTATATTTAATCATAAATAATGAGACATGTTAACAGAAAACATGTTAATTGAGATATACTTAATTACATATTAAGTAGAACATGTTATTGTAAATATGAAATCAAACAAGAATGTAAGGAGATTGTGGATTATAGACCTTGGATCACAATCTGGAGAATAACATGTTATAGGCTTATTAATAAACTTAAATGCATTACGTTGTATGACTGAAATTAATAAGCAAGAGGAAGTTGGTAACTTGAATAAAAAGTCAATGTGAATAACCAAGTTAAATGGAAATTGATGAGGTAAAACAAGTACATAAAAGAATGTTTAGACATAGGATCTAATGACACATTAGAATGAGGCGCTTGGACCAGTTTGTACGCTTGAAGGTGAACAACCCAACGAGGTAGATCATCGTGGTGTCATAAGGCATGAGGGGAGCTCTTGTTCGTTTGATTATTCTGTCGGCTCCGAAGGACGGGAAGGGGAAGCACACAGCTTCTTGAGATACGTAAGGTGCTCTTGGTAGTCCTCTGTGCGGTGGTAGATATTTAGGCTATGCTCGTAGGGGTTGGATCTGCGCGTAACTACCAGGTGAGTGGACCTTGACTCCAAAAGTAGCCCTGCAGTCAGAATGTTGTGACGTGGTGACACTAGGGTGATTCGGCGGTCGCCTCAACGGGGAGGCAGAGGTCGGGACCAACAGATATAGTAGATCGTCAGGTGCCCATCATCGGCAGCCAGTGGGATGCGAAAAGACTAGAGCTAAACCCAATAGACCATTCACCTTTCACTATCGGGTACGGTGGTTGAGGGGAGACCCCAACTGGATGTTTAGATTGTTTGTTAGGGGAAAGTCGCTTAGCTCTTGTAGTCTTTACTAGTTGAGGGAGGGGCCGAGGTAGGGCCAAAGCCACCATGAAAAACAAAACAGACCCGAGGCATATCTGTATTTTGAGGCTCCTAAAGGCGGGCCTGTACAGATATGGAAAAGCCCCCGACCAAGTTCTGCGTTTCTTGTACAGCCCTGCCACGGAACTCAGCGCACATTATGTGCAGTTAAGGCATCGAATACAGTTGATATGTACGTGGGAAAGCCTAGATACACGCATGTCGGCTCTGGGTGGTGTATCATAGACTTGAGGGCATTACTCTGGTATAGAATCTAATTCAATCGAAGGTGGCAGTCCGTATGCTTACGTACCATAGTAATTACAGATATATACGGAACATAATAATGTTATGTAGAGATCTGTACATCACTCCGACATAGGATGAGGGACTGCGTTCATTTCTATGACATTTCAATAGAAACCATGCGAGTGGGGTACCGTGGGGTGTACCTCAATATTGGGGGGTAGCTACATATATACTATATTAGGTTAATCCACTGGGAAGTAAATGGGTACGACGTGTGTGTAAGCCTTGAGTGTTGTTAACCCAAGTAACCTAATAAAAAAGAAAATGTGATTGAATGGTATATGTAGGATTATCCAAAGTGTATAATTTAAATCCAGCCACTAGAACTTGTGTTCTGACCCCCTCCTCATAACATACTAGCAGGTTAGATTTGACGTAGAGACATGATAGCTTTGGATACCGGTTAGGCAGTATTATTAATACGGTAAGGTTATACTTTGATTATATTATATTTTATCCTTTCCACTGTGAGATATTTTCTGAGCTCTGACACTTTTTACGTCTCTATCTTTTCTGCAGGATACCAGAGCAAACCAACACGAGTTTCGATAGATTAGAATTTTTAAAAAATCGGTTTGTAGGAATTTTGGTTGTTACATCCGGTATCAGACCTTAGGTTTAGGATTCCTGTATAGATAATGAGTGAACATATTTGTATTTTTAAAAATAAAAATATATCTATTATATATATATATATACCTTGATCCATAGAGTAACCCACTAAATAGAAAGAGCATAATATGATAATAAATGAGATATTTGTTTTGTACACTAAAGGAATGAATATGGAAATTTGAGACCCTTAGGAAATTTGGTTGGAAAGTGTACAATATATTTTTGTATGGAAGGAAGGTGAATCCCATATGATTAGTATTTTGTGTTTGTGGGTTTGGCGGTAAAACCTTACAAGTTGGAAAAGGTTAAAAAGAGAAAAATGGATTTGGAATATATATAGTTGAGAATTGACTTTGTGGGAGTGCCTAGGAAAGCCAAGAAAAATGGAAACCCGCTTTGAGTCTAACCCCATTGTTAACTTTTAAGAACTTTAAATTGTAAAAGTTTTGGGAAAATGGTTTCTGGTGTTTTCAAGTTTTAATCTTAAAAGTTATAAATATGTAAAGTATACATATTGAATTTTAACGTAAAATGTGGTATATTTTGTAAATAGTGATTTCTTGCAAAAAAATTGTCTAAAATAAAATTCTCTCAGTAACAGGTGCATATTATAAAGCAGGTATAGCTCGCTAGTTTTCTTGTTATATTGCATGAAAATATCTAAAAGAAAAACTTAGAAAGTATTGCATTCTGTTTAAATTCTCAGTGAAGAAAGTTTTGAAATCTCTATTCTTTTAACAATCATTTTTGATAAATTGTTTTAAAAGAGAAAATATTGTTGGATGGACAAAATAAGTTGTAGAAATAAAAAATATAGTAGATGTTTGCACCTTGTAAGAAGTAATTGAACTGACTTTATATGTAAGAACAAGTTATAAACTCGATTGAGAAATAGTTTTCCTTATCTACTCTAGTTTTTGGGATTTGAAAAAAAAATGATTTATATTTTTTATATAAAATGACATGTTTTATGGTTTTCCAAAAGTAAGTTTTGATGAGGAAAATAAAGTTTTGATACTTTTTAACGTTTGAAAAAAAAGTGAAATGAAAAGGCCAAACCGTGTTTTAAAAGTATGGAGTAAGTAAGGATTAATGCCTAGGGGAGACGGGAAAAGTTTTGAGGCTATGAAGTACATAGCGAGAATTATTTTGAAATAATGGCAAGTTCTGTAGAATGCATAAGCATCGAAAAACCTACGATGTTGCTTGAAATGATTATTAGTATACAGCTAGGACTAATGGTGACTACTAGATAGAAAAGGGAAAGTAAGCATTTACATCCTTTTGATTGAATCTTTCTGAGGGAAACATAGTCCTAAGATTCTTGGCCCTTAGTAATAGCTGTGTATAGTGTCTGTTTTCCTATTTTAGTTGAAAGACTGGAAGGCTTATTCGAAAATAAACTTAGATCAGATGATTAAATATGCTAAGAAAAGAGAAATGGTACAACTAAAAAGGAAACAACAAAATCAGTAAAGCAACAAACATGGCAGTTCAAGAAAAATGAAAAAAATTATGAGTAAAGATGGATAAGAATAAAACTTTCCAAGATAAGACGAAAAAGAAAATCTGTAATAGAGTTTTTTTTTTATGTGGACTGTGCTTGGATAGAAAAATAGGGGTCCTTTTTAGGATAGTTTCATAAAATCCAAAGTACGGTTGGAAAAAGGTAATTAAAAGAAAAACGGAAGATGTAAAGTTTTCCATTTTCCACCTTTTTGTAACATAAGAAACCGAATTTAGAAAATTATATTTTTCTGAAATTCGAAAAATAAAGTTGCTTGGTAGCGTTTTGGAAGCAAAAAAAGGATGAACTACGCGCTTGCTTAGTAAGAGTGTGGGAAACTTTGGATGAAAAAGCATTTTTGGTCTTCAAAATATTACATTCATGTAGAAATGCCAGAATATTTAAGATGTGAGCATCATATTTTTAAAGAATTTTTGAAAATTTGCATATACATTGGAGGTTCCGCTTAGACATATATGTATTATTATGTTGTATTTCACTACGCACAAGTGCACAATGATTGCAAAAATAGGATGCACACATGATGGATGTATATTATGCGAGGGGTTAACTGTTTTTTACCCTTATCAAATTTCGAGGACGAAATTTATAAGGTTGGGAGAATGTAACACCCCGCATTAATAAGGTAATAAAATATGAGTAACTTAATTAAATAATGAGAATTAAGTAAAACGGACTACGCCATTGCGTCCGTCTCGGAATTTTGGTCAAGATAGACACCTGGTTTGCGTAAAAAGAACATCGAATGTAACATCCCAGATTTTTCGGCCATTTAAATTGAAATATTTAAATCTATTTATATATTATATGGGAGATATAATGGATTTTATATCGAATTTATTTTTATAAAATCAAGTTCGAATATATATATAATTTATAATATAATTGAAATGAGCTCAAAACGACGCTGCAGTTCGTAATATTGAATTTCGAACTTTAACTGAATATACAGGATCCGATATAAGTCGGAATTCTACGGAACAAGAATCGTCCGGATCGATTTGATTATATCTTTCTAATGAAAGAGAAAATTGGAAATTTCATATTATAGATTGCAAGTTATGTCCAATTCAAATTTTCAAATAGTCGCTATGAAATCATTAATAAACGATAACGTTAATTTTAAGGGTTATTTTTCAAACAACCTCCGTTTTCGATGAAACAAGTTTTATAGGAATACGTATACCTGGTTCTTGTTAGATTTTCAGTTTGGAGTCATATGGGATTATTTTACCTGTGCGTACAACTGAAAGATGAACCGATAAATTAAAATAGCATCGTTATGCAAATGGTGTCGGTTTTCGATAAAATTTATTTTATTGGGATCAGAACGTTAAGACGTGACGGGGTATCCATTTTCTTTTCGTTTGGGGGTTGTTTGTGACGATGTAAATATTAAACATCCAATGTAAAAATCTGGTAAATAACGTTAGATAAAATTTAATCTTATAAATAAATTAAAACTTAAGAACAAATCAGTACCAAAGTACAAACTACCCTAACATATACCAACCCAAGTTAATACCCTGCACATGCTATCTACCCTAGGGAAAAAACGTGCAGGTACACTGACTAGTGCAGACTGCAGACCATGTGGAGATGCAATAACCTATCCTATTTGTTCCAGACAACTATTTACTCCACTCTCTATATCTACATGTCCCTTTTCCTTTGATATGATATTTACATGGAAAAAGAAAAAGTGCATAGCCAAAAATTTGAAGTTAACCGTAGCGCAGACCTACCTATACATGTGGCACATGCGAATCAAATATCAGGCTTGTTCCAAACGAAATAAATCATATTAAGGAAGAAGATTAAAGAAGAAAGAAGAGAAGAAGAGAGAGCTAAGTTTTATGATATCGTTTGGATATCTCCATTTATGCCCCAGTGCTTTATTTCAAAATACACTAAAATGTCCGGCTATCCATATATGTGCCACCCAAATCAAAACGTTGTCGTACCCCCATGATATTTCCTTTTCCCTGTCTACATAAATTTATTTCCATTCAGCCGAAAAGAAGTCCATGCCTTGCACGGTGCTATTTTTCTATCCTCTAAGACTAATGAAAACGAAATAGTTGCACAACTAACCCACCTTTCTCCATCCTATATATTGATGTACCCACATGAAAATTGAAATCAATGTATAATCAAGTGACAACTCAGCGCTGCTATAACTGTTGAAATGAAAAGTGAATGCAAGCCTAAAATCCTACTAGCCGAAAACTTGATCGCCAAGGAGCTCCCTGCTATAAGTACGCGGACCGTTCGTTGTTTCAGGAAAAAAAATAAAGAAAATGAAGCTTTAATTGCATATATAAAAGAAGAAAATAAATATATATAGTAGCAGCGCAGGTATGAGTGCTAATCCTGGGTTCAATTGATCTTCGTTGCGTCTCTTTACTATCCTAAATCCTTGGCTCGATGTTCTAGAGTCGGACGAGGTCTGCAGTCCAGACAGTAACGTACAACAACAAGGGAAGAGGGCAGTAGTGAGGGACAAAGTATGTGTATGCGATGTTCACGTAATCAGAGCTCCGGTCAGCGCAGTGAGGACGTAGGCTCTGGGGTTGTCGAAAGATGATCAAGGTGGCGGTAGCGCGCTGAGGGCCTCCGTTCAGTTCAGTAGGATGCCGTGGTATGGTGTGTGATGGTTGGAAGAAGAGCCGTGAGTGGGGAGTTAGCAGCAGTTCGGTGGAAGGCCAATGATAGGAGAGGGGGGGGTACAGTTCGATTGCGTCTGGGTTGAATAGTGGAGGACGAGGGTTCAGCAGGCATATGGCATTCGAAAGGAAATAGAGAGGAAAGAAAAGTTTCATGAGAAAGGAACTGAAGAAGAAGAAGGGGAATGAAACAACGGTTTCAAGAGGGAGTATGGATGGGAAGCCTTCATGCACGAAGGGAATAAGGAAAGAAAAGGGATCAGGCTTTGGAAATTTTAAATGGTTAAGAAAGGTGAAGTTTGGGGTTTTGGGTCTCCATGCGTTGGTAACACCGTAACATGGTGCATGGGTTCAAGGAGTAGGGGACTTTCGGTTGAGGGAGTGATGTGAAGTAGTGGACCTTGCATAGACATCAAAGCGCGTGTTTACCCAGTTTGCACGTAGGGGAAACAAAAGTATGGGAAACTATAGGGAAGGGAGAACATCGGGGAAGATGATACTGTGAACACAGATTGGGTGGATCGGATTTCTTTAATTGGTGGCATAGATTTTTGTTCGAGCTCGCTGTGTTTCAAGTATGCTAGTAGGCCCAATAATAACATGGGCTTTGTTAAAAATATGGGGACGCGTTGGAATGGTTCATATGAACGAAGGAGGTAGGCCCGTTGCAGATGGAAACAAGATATATATTACATGTAGGAGAGAATTTATTTTGCCTACTCAAGTTTAACGTTCTGTTTTAAACGTTAATATACATATTAAGGTAGGTATGTCCAAGTCAGTTGGTTTAAAAATTTGGGATTAACGGTTTGTTAAATGTTAGGAATAGTTAACGAAAATGGTAAACTAAAGTATAGTTAAACAATAACTATTTAAGTTAATTTAAAGTTTAACTTATGGTAATTATAACGTACTCATGTATTGTCAGAATCAGACCAAATTAGAAGCGTTGGAACCGTATCGACAAGCACAACATGGGAAGCTAATTTGGACATAATGGGTAGCTACAGGGATATTTAATTAAATTAAACGATAGTTTAATTTAACTAAAACGAACTGTTTCGGCAAGGAATGGAAATCACAGGGAGTTCAACTAACTCAGTTTATCCCGTTTATATTTTATAAAAACTAGATTTTTATTTTTTTGTGCAACGTTCGCTAATGATTAATGGTTTGATGACTGTTTGAATGGACGCTGAATATTTTAAATATTCATGGATTAAATTAAGTGTTTGTTTAATTTAATCAAATTAAATCGTTATTTTAACGATTAGATTCTAAACAAGGTAACTTACCTTGTTGTTACGTTTATAATATTATAAACATATTAAATAAATAATTTGATGATTGAATGGATGTTATAAATTGTTTGTTGACTGCTATTAGTTAAATTGTTTGTTTCTATTTATCGTAATGAATAAAAATAAATATATATCGTACGGAATTTAAGGTAACCCATTGTGATGTAGGGAAGGACAGGTTGGAGGGATCCATTCAGATTCCTTACATGTTGTTTACTTTCATATTATATGAACTGTTAATCAATCTGTTTGGCTGTGTATTGTTGAAACCAAATTCATCACTTGTTTGATATTGGTTAAGTAATTATCGGCAGATGGCCTATAAATGAATCATTTTCCAGAGATGGATTCACCGTCAGGTAAATCAATAGAAAGAAAGTTATAAAATTGTTTTTTAACTAAAGACCGGTTTTGAAATCTACTTTATATAGATTAATTTTAAATAAAGTTGTTAAAGGAAATGAACAATTATTTTTTTATTGTAATTACAAATAAATATACAAAGCGAGATTCGTAAATTAAGGAGTGTGGTATTCAAGTAAGCATAAATTTACAAAAAGGTTCAGAGTTGAATTAATAAAAAAAATGAGATTATTTAATTAGATTATTAATTAAATCAAATGATATTTATTTAAATAAATTTTATTTTTTAATTTAAAAGAAGTAACCAAGTGGAAATGATTAACAAAGTTACCTTGTTTGATATGATAAAGTCGACTACTTGAACAAGAATTGATGAAGTTAAGTATCATTTAAATAATCTTTTAAGAAAATTAATTATTTTATTTATGGTTGATAATGAAGTAAACTATTTGATGCAAAGGATTAACGAGGATTTGAACTGTAAACGAGGTTTTTAAAACAAAGTACAAATATGAATACATAAAGTGACTCGATAAACAAGGGTTAGATATATATATATATATATATATATATATATATATATATATATATATAATAGTGTTTTCAAATTGAGCCAAGTTGTTTTGATATATCGAGTCCAGATTTCTATAAAAGAATAATGTTAACTTTCAAAGTGAAAAATGTTCGAAAGGAACCAGGTTGAAATGGTAATGTGATAAAGAGAATTAGTTGAGAAAGATCTTGTTTATAATTAAAAAGGATTTTTAATAAGTTACTCATATTTATATGAGTTAGATTTTTGATTTATTTTCGAAAAGGAATTATATAGAAGGAAAGTTTTAAGCAAAATTCATGTGAATTGAAATCAAATGGAAACCTTAGTGGATATTTAATTTGGTTATAAAAGTGAGAATCTAACGATAAAGATCTAGAGATGAATATTTTAAATGTGAAAGGCGTTTATTTGTATAAAACTAAGATATGTGGTTGTTTAAAAAGGATTCTGAAACAAATAGAAGTGCTGGAATATTATTCGAATGCGATTTCGTTTATAAACTTTTATATATTCCGAAGAAAAGAGTGTTGTCGCCTCCAAGTCTGAGAGGTAAATAAAATACCTCAACTTGAACGACTCCATGATTATCCAGGAATGATATTAGTTTAGAAACGAGGATAGTTGAGAAAATTAAATGAATATTTTTGTAAAGGATATTATATACTATAATTCGAAGTATTTTAAATGAATAAATTGATTTGGAAATAATAATAATTTAAAAGCAGGATCCTAAATATTGGAAGGTTTAGAAATTATTTACAACTGCTAACTAGAAAGCCAAGTTACGCTGCATACTGAACCAATGAATCCACTTTATTTTTTATGAACGATGGTTGTTTATTTTGATAGTTAAATCACCGATTATCAAAATCTGGCCAAATCTATTGTTGGTACGGAAAGTCCAGGATCGAATTTATATTCGAAAACCATTCCAACATGCAAATACGTAAAACGTTGAAGATATCAGAAGATGGTCGAGATGGAGCATTCAAGACCGTGGATCTTCATAAGCGGAAGGATTGCTGTTGAATTTCTCTGGCTAGCTACTAGAGGTTTTTAAACTATGATTCGGTCTTGGTTGGGATTTTGCGGATTGCAAGGACTTCTCGCTACTAATCCATAGGGTAAATCAATCTGGATGTTTATATAAACTTAGTGGGTTTCTCAGTCTGGTTCACCAGACTGACCCGGTGGTTGTAATGCTCGGGTTAGACCGAGTTGTACAGGTTTAGGTTATTGGACACTACGAAGTTCTGGAGACGTTCTGGAGGAGTTCAGACATATTATTATTTATTCCGTTGTGTGATGTATATAAAGACAAATTGTTATAACTGTGCAGAGGTATTGATGTACTCTGATGATTGTGAGTATTTTACAGGCTCTCAATAAAAGTTATTTCTATATTATATTTTATTTCGCTGCAATGTGAGACTCTGTATGGTGTTGGTTCTTCTTCTTACTCTTCTCTTCTAATATTTCTTTCTTTATCTCATGCTCTAAATTCTTTCTACTGACATCTGGGTTTCCAGTACAATTTGGGTTGAATGAGTGTTGTTTGGTCAGCTCAAAAGGCATCGAAAATTTGGGTCGTCACATTTGGTATTAGAGCTATTGGTTGAGTAGTAACCTTGGCTCTGTGGCGTAACTCGATAGGGACGGAGTTATCCCTAGATTGAGTTTGAGTGTATATATGAGAGAGCGTACTTGTAAATTTTATATAAAAATGTTTTGTATTGTGTTGATCGTTCGGTTCAAGTGTTGGGAAACCATTTTGAACTGGAAATTGATACAATATTGTTTATATAAAAAGGTTTAATGAAATAATTTTGCCCAAATTATATCTTTATAGAAAAGGGAAAATAATTCTCTATATTATAGTAATATTTGTTGTTTGGTCGGTTTGATTGATTGGATTGAAATTCAAATAAAATTATGATATGAAACCAAGCTAATTGAGAAAAGAATCAATTAGCCAATTGAATTGGCAATGAAAATGAAACTTAACTTGGTTAAGTAAAATTAATTTGAGAAGCGGAATTAAATTAAATAAATTTGGATTTTTGGAGATCAAATGTATAATCATGGAAATCGATCGGATATAAATTGATTAATATTAAATCAAAGTAAATGCAGACCAATAAGTATCGATGTTGGATAGAATTCAAATGATTAGGCTATTTATTATTTAGATGTTGGATTAGTCGAATAAAATTCATTAAGAAGGTTCAATAAAGAAGTTGAATGAGTTGAAACTAAATCCCAGTATAATGAATTGGGAATTAAATCCGTTACGAAATAAAACCGAATGATTTAACCTAGTGATTATTACTTGCATTATAAGTTGAGTTAAGTGCAGATTTCAGAAGGCTATGGAGTTGGTTTTGTTACCAAGAATGAAGTACTGATTGGAAAATGAAGATCAGTTAATTAATTTGCTTTGAAATTGGAATTGAGTTGCCCGACAAATAAGTAAACCTTAATATTACTGGTTGGTGACTGATTTTATACCTCTGGGTTGGGTAGCCTTTTGGATTCTGGTTTTCATTTATAGAAGTTGAGGCCCAGAGTGACATTTGTAGTTGTTGTGATCGAGCCGTGTAAAGGAGGTGCTCACGAAATTTTAAAGTGTTGAATTTTTTTTGGTGATAATTCAATAATAATTATTTTGAAATAATAGGGTTCAGAGCATTCTTGTTACTATGTAATTTCAGGGACGAAATTCTTTTAAGGTAGGAAGAATGTGAAGCCCCAGATTTTTTGGCCATTTGAATTGGAATATTTAAATCTGTTTATATATAATATGGGAGATATAATGCATTTTATATCGAATTTATTTTTATAAAATCGAGTTCAAAAATATATAATTTATAATATAATTGAAACGAGCTCGAAACGACGCTACAGTTCGTAATATTGAATTTCGAACTTTAACTGAATATACATGATCCGATATAAGTCTGAATTTTGCGAAACAAGAATCGTCTGGATCGATTTGATTATATCTTTCTACTGAAAGAGAAAAATGGAAATGTCATATTATAGATTGCAAGTTATGTTCAATTCAAATTTTCAAATAGTCGCTATGAAATCGTTAATAAACGATAACGTTTATTTCAAGGGTTATTTTTCAAACAACCTCCGTTTTCGATGAAACAAGTTTTATAGGAATACGTATACCTGGTTCTTGTTAGATTTTCAATTTGCAGTGGGATTATTTTATCTGTGAGTACAACTGAAAGATGAACCAATAAATTAAAATAACATCGTTATGCAAATGGTGTCGGTTTTCAATAAAATTTATTTTATTGGGACTAGAACGTTAAGATGTGACGGGGTATCCGTTTTCTTTTCGTTTGGGGGTTGTTTGTGACGATGCAAATATTAAACATCCAATGTAAAAAGCTGGTAAATAACGTTAGATAAAAATTAACCTTATAAATAAATTAAAACTTAAGAACAAATCAGTAACAAAGTACAACCTACCCTAACATATACCAATCCAAGTTAATAACCTGCATATGCTATCTATCCTAGGGAAAAAAAACATGAAGGTACACTAACTAGTGCAGACTGCAGACCATGTGGAGACGTAATAACCTATCTTATTTGTTCCAGACAGCTATCTACTCCACTCTTTGTACCTACATGTCCCTTTTCCTTTGATATGATATTTACATGGCAAAAGAAAAAGTGTATAGCCAAAAATTTGAAGTTAACCATAGCGCAGACCTACCTATACATGTGGCACATGCTAACCAAACATCAGGCTTGTTCCAAACGAAATAAATCATATTAAGGAAGAAGATTAAAGAAGAAAGAAGAGAAGAAGAGAGAGCTAAGTTTTATGATATCATTTGGATATCTGCATTTATGCCCCAGTTCTTTATTTCAAAATACACTAAAATGTCCAGCTACCTATATATGTGCCACCCAAATCAAAATGCTGCCATACCCCCATGATATTTCTTTTCCCCTGTCTACATAAATTTATTTCCATTCAGCAGAAAAAAGTCTAAGCCTCGTACGCTGCTATTTTTCTATCCTCTATGACTAATGAAAACGAAATAACTGCACAGCTAACCCACCTTTCTCCATTCTATATATTGATGTACCCACATGCAAATCGAAATTAATGTATAATCAAGTGAAAACTCAACGCAGCTATAACTGTCGAAATGAAAAGTGAATGCAAGCCTAAAATCCTACTAGCCTAAAACTTGATCGCCAAAGAGCTCCCTGCTATAAGTACGCTGCCCGTTCATTGTTTCAGGGACAAAAATAAAGAAAAGTTAAGCTTTAATGGCGTATATAAAAGAAGAAAATAAATATATATAGTAGCAACACAGGTATGAGTGTTGAGCCTGGGTTCGATTGATCTTCGTTGCGTCTCTTTACTATCTCAGATCCTTGACTTGATGTTCTAGATCTGGACTAGGTTTGCAGTCCAGACAGTAACATACAACAACAAGGGAAGAGGGTAGTAGTGAGGGGCGGAGTATGTGTATGTGATGTTCACGTAATCGGAGCTCCGCCAGCGTAGTGAGGACGTAGGCTCTAGGTTGTCAGAGGATGATCAGGGTGCTGGTAGTACGCTGAGGGCCTCCGCTCAGTTTAGTAGGATGTCACGGTATGGTGCATGATGGTTGGAAGAAGAGCCGTGAGTGGGGAGTTAGCAGCAGTTCGGTGGAAGGCCAATGATAGGAGAGGGGGGTATACAGTTCGGTTGCGTGTAGGTTGAGCAGTGGAGGACGAGGGTTCAGCAGGCATACGTCGTTCGAAAGAAAATAGAGAGGAAAGAAAAGTTTCATGAGAAAGGAACTGAAGAAGAAGGGGAATGAAACAACGGTTTCAGGAGGGAGTATGGATGGGAAGTCTTCATGCACGAAGGGAATATGAAAAGAAGAAGGATCAGGCTTTGGAAGTGAAGAAAGGTGAAGTTTGGGGGTTTGGGTCTCCATGTGTGGGTAACACCGTAACAGCGTGCATGGGTTCATAGAGTAGGGGACTGTCGGTTGAGGGAGTGACGTGAAGTAGTGGACCTTGCATAGACATCAGAGTGCGTATTTATCCAGTTTGCGCGTAGGGGAAACAAAAGTATGGGAAACTGTAGGAAAGGGAGAACATCGGGGAAGATGATACTGTGTACACAGAATGGATGGATCAGATTGCTTTAATTGGTGGCAGAGATTTTTGTTCTGACTCGCTGTGTTTTAAGTATGCTAGTAGTAGGCCCAATAATAACATAGGCTTTGTTAAAAATATGGGGACGCGTTGGAATGGTTCGTATGAAAGAAGGAGGTGGGCCCGTTGCAGATGGAAACAAGTTATATATTATATGCAGGAGAGAATTTATTTTGCCTACTCAAGTTTAACGTTCTGTTTTAAACTTTAATATACATATTAAGGTAGGTATGTGCAAGTCGATTGGTTTAAAAATATGGGATTAACGGTTTGTTAAATGTTAGGAATGGTTAACGAAAACGGTTAATTAAAGTATAGTTAAACAATAACCATTTAAGTTAATTTAAAATTTAACTTATGGTATTTATTACGTACTCATGTATTGTTAGAATCAGACCAAATTAGAAGCATTGGAACCATATCGACAAGCACAACACGGGAAGCTGATTTGGACATAATGGGTAGCTACGGGGATATTTAATTAATTAAATGACAATTTAATTTAACTAAAATGAACTATTTCAGCAAGGAATGGAAATCATGGTGAGTTCAACTCACTCAGTTTATCCCGTTTGTATTTTATATAAACTAGATTTATATTTTGTGTGCAATGTTTGCTAATGATTAATGGTTTGATGACTGTTTGAATGGACGCTGAATATTTTAAATATTCATGGATTAAACTAAGCATTTGTTTAATTTAATCAAATTAAATCGTTATTTTAATGATTACATTCCAAACAAGGTAACCTACCTTGTTGGTTACGTTTATAATAATATAAACATGTTAAATAAATAATTTGATGATGGAATGGATGTTATAAATTGTTTGTTGACTGTTATCAGTTAAATTGCTTGTTTTTGTTTATCATAATGAATAAAAATAAATATATATCGTATGGAATTTGAGGTCACCCATTGTGATGCAGGGAAAGATAGGTTGGTGGGATCCAATCGGATTCCTTACATATGTTTTTTACTTTCATATTATATGAACTGTTAATCAATCTGTTTGATTGTGGATTCTTGAAACCAAATTCATCACTTGTTTGATATTAACCAATGAGTGATATTGGTTAAGTAATTATCGACAGATGCCCTATAAATGAATCATTTTTTAGAGATGGATTTACTGTCAGGTAAATCAATAGAAAGAAAGTTATAAATTTGTTTTATAACTAAAGACCGGTTTTGAAATCTATTTTATATAGATTAATTTTAAATAAAGTTATAAAAGGAAATGAACAATTATTTTTTGTTGTAATTAAAAATAAGTATATAAAGCGATATTCGTAAATTAAGGAGTGAGGTATGCAAGTAAGCAGAAATTAACAAAAAGGTTAAGAGTTGAATTAATAAAACAAATCAAATGAGATTATTTAATTAGATTATTAATTAAGTCAAATAATATTTATTTAAATAAATTTTATTTTTTAATTTAAAAGAAGTAACCAAGTGGAAATGATTAACAAAGTAACCTTGTTTGATATGATCAAGTCGACTACATGAACGAGAATTGATTATAAAAACTATTATTGAATTATTATTGAAGTTAAGTATCATTTCAAAATAATCTTTTAAGAAAAATTAATTATTTTATTTATGGTTGATAATGAAGTAAACTATTTGATGTAAAGGATTAATGAGGAGTTGAACTATAAACGAGGTTTTTAAAACATAGTACGAATATGAATTCGTAAAATGATTCGATAGACAAGGATTGGATATATATAATAGTGTTTTCAAATGGAGCCAAGTTGTTTTGATATATCGAGTCCAGATTTCTATAAAAGAATAATGTTAACTTTCAAAGTGAAAAATGTTTGAAACGAACCTGGTTGAAATGTTAATAGTGATAAAGAGAATTAGTTGAGAAAGATCTTGTTTATAATTAAAAAGGATTTTTAATAAGTTACTCATATTTATATGAGTTAGATTTTTGATTTATTTCCGAAAAGGAATTATACATAAGGAAAGTTTTACGCAAGATTCACGTGAATTGAAATCGAATGGAAAACTTAGTGGATTTAATTTGGTTATAAAAGTGAGAATCTAGTGATAAAGATCTAGAGATGAATATTTTAAATGTGAAAGGAGTTTATTTGTATAAAACAAAGATATGTGGTTATTTGAAAAGGATTCTAAAATAAATAGAAGTGATGGGTTATCATCCGAATGCGATTTTGTTTATAAACTTCTATATATTTCGAAGATAAGAGTGTTGTCGCCTCTAGGTCTGAGAGGTAAATAAAATACCCCAGCTTGAACTACTCCATGATTATCCAGGAATGATATTAGTTTAGAAACGAGGATAGTTGAGAGAATTAAATGAATATTTTTGTAAAGGATATTATATACTATAATTCGAAGTATTTTAAATGAATAAATTGATTTGGAAATAATAATAATTTAAAAGCAGAATCCCAAATATTGGAAGGTTTAGAAATTATTTACAACTGTTAACTAGAAATGCCAAGTGACGCTGCATACTGAACCAATGAATCCACTTTATTTTCTATTAACGATGGTTGTTTATTTTGATAGTCAAATCACCGATTATCAAAATCCGACCAAATCGATTGTTGGTATGGAAAGTCCAGGATCGAATTTCTATACGAAAACCATTCCGACCAGCAAATACGTAAACGTTGAAGATATCCGAAGATGGTCGAGATGGAGCATTGAAGACCATGGATCTTCATAAGCGGAAGGATTGCTGTTGAATTTCTCTGGCTAGCTACCAAAGGTTTTTAAACTGTGATTCAGTCATGGTTGGGATTTTGCGGATTGCAATGACTTCTCGCTACTGATCCGTAGGGTAATTCAAGGATGCAATAGGAGGGTGCCTTCGGTTCATCTTGTTCTTGGATGACTTGTATGGGCGAGTGTCTGACAAAGTATTTCCAGATGGTCATGTACATTAATTTCTTCAAATGTGCCCAGTGTTTTTTTGAGGATATCAATTAGTGATTGGACGGATCTGATGATGTGATATTCAAAATGAAGGTGGCCAAATGTTCCAAAAGTTGATTATAACCTCAAGCCTCTTCAACCGGGAAATGGAAAAAAATTAGGTAGGCAGCATGGCTATGTGGGTCGCTCCCATTAGGGTGTATAATCACCTATCTAGGGAAAATCCATTTTATTCTTTATTTTATTCGATGCTGTCCCTTTTTGGGAAACGGTTGCTGATCCCAACCATTGGTGATATATATTCGATACACTCAAGCAAAATGAGTGGTCGGTCATGTGTGGGCCGGGTTGCAAGACGTTCTCGTTGAACCCAGTGTATTCCCCTCTAGAGATACACTATCAGAAGGTGGTTCCATACCTTGTCATAGCTGGAAATCCAATCTCCAATAAGCCCCCGTGATTTTGATTGTATACTATTTATGTGGAGCGTGAGATGCAAGCGTTCCGCTAGATTATTATTTACTTGTATTTAGACACTATTATAATTTCAGAAGAAATATATGATTTCAAAATATTTTGGGTTGTCGTAAGGTAAAAACCGTCTGTATTTATGTGTGGATTTGGTCGTACGATTATCTTTTTTCTTTCAAAGAGATTTTGAACTTTAAAATCAATATGGATGTTTATATACACTTAGTGGGTTTCTCACTCTGGTTCACCAGATTGACCCGGTATATGTAATGCTCGGGTTAGACCGAATTTTACAGGTTCAGGTTGTTGGACACTACGAAGTTCTGGAGACGTGATGGAGGAGTTCAGATATTATTATTTATTCCGCTTGTGATGTATATAAGGACAAGTTGTTATAACTGTCCGGAGGTATTGATGTACTCTAATGATTGTAAGTATTTTACAAGCTCTCAATAAAAGTTATTTCTACATTATATTTTATTACGCTGCGATGCGAGACTCTGTATGGTGTTGGTTCTTCTTCTTATTCTTCTCTTCTAATATTTTTTTCTTTTTTATCTCATTCTCTAAATTCTTTCTACTGACATCTGGGTTTCCATTACAATTTGGGTTGAAGTGGTTTTGTTAGGTCAACTCAAAAGGTACCGGAAATTTGGGTCGTCACATCGTACGAAGAAGTCATTAAGCCTAGAAGTTTGTATACACGCAAGAGAAATATATATATTCAAACAAATAAAAATATAAAATAAAGAATAAAATAAGGATTACATGTAATAAATACATGCATTGAAAAAAAATCTAATGCATGCATTAACAGAAAGAAAGAATTGGTTGCATGCAGTGTAAATATGTTGAATGCACTGATTTGCAAACATAATGCATTAATATTAAAAGAAAAATAAAAATAAAAGATTCATGTAATGGTTTAATTTAAATATTGTAACAAACATAAAAAAGAGAAGTAAGGAGAGAACAATAATTATCATTGTTCTAAGACTTGTTAACAAAAGTCTTAGTAGTCTAGTTGGTTAGAACATGTGACTTGCAAACAAGAGGTACAAAGTTCATTCCCCGCCCGTGCCATATTTTGGTTTTAAGGCAAACAGCTAAAATAACACATGTCCACAAGAGAAAATATGTATAAACACACATAAAAGGAAAAATATACATATAAGGAAGTAAAGAAAATATATGTATATGAGAATACATGCGTATATATGTATAGGAATATATATATATATATACACACACACACACAAACAAGAGATAAAATTCAAGATAAGGCTGAAATCACATAAATATGGCAAGAATCAAATAGCGGTGCAATGCCGTTTGAATTTTGAAAACGAAACAAAAGTTGTGTGTTTGTATATATATATATATATACACATTATATATATATATATGTATGCACAAAATGGTCATTAGAAGAATTGTATACGTGTAAGAAGAATATCTGTGAATATAATAGTTAAATAAATTCCAAAAATTCAAAACTTCAAAAATCAAATTTCTGCGCCAAAGCAATTCAAACATTCGAAATTCAATCTTTTGCTCCTAATTGGCACATTTAATTAGTAGGAAGTGACAATGCATGCCTTATTGGCTTTATTATATTGGTCCAATTCAAAATTATTGTTGACATGGAAACTTCCTATTGGCTCTATGAAATGGAGAGAATAGATTTCATCAGGGAAAATAGACAGTTAGCATCGATTTAAGCTTCATACATAAAGGATCATATAGCTCTCCATTCTCATTTGCTAATTCTTTACTCTCTTCTTCTTCCTCCATATAATTTCTGAATAAAACTATTAATTATAATATTGGAGCGCTGTCTAAATGAAGATTAATAAAAAAATAGTCAACAACGACAAATTCAGAAAACAAGGCGTTTTCAACTGCAACAACAGTACAAGCTCATGGCTCTCAGATATCAATCCAAAGAGATTCTTTTCTAGATCGACATATCAAGGTGAGTGCATTTAAGTTATACCATTTTTGATAATGATATATTATCGTTTAACATTCCCCGTTATTATAAGATGTAAACTTGCTAGAATAATTAAAAAGCATTGAAATGTTATATATGACATGTTGAAATATGATATGTTGAAATGTTTAAACATATGTTAAAAAGATTAAAGTGACCAATATGACATGTTGGAATATTAATATGTTAGATATTAAAATGTTGGAAAAATTCATTTGTTGAAATGCAAACTTGTCAAAATATGTGTAACTACTACTGTTTTAATTACATGATTCACTTGTGGCATATTATTAGTTGTAGAATTGAGAAAATGACATGTTAACTTGTTAGATTTGAACAATTACATGAATAAACGATTACATGCCTGAATAGAATTTATTGTAAGAACATGCAACATAAAATAGGCATAATAAAATGACATGTAAAATAGGCATAATCTGATGACATGTAAAATAGGTAAAACTATGAAAAGAATAATTTGCCTAAATTTACAGTAAATAGGAAATTGTAACAACACTTAGACACGAGGTTAGATTACATTTGTGGTAGAAGTTTGCCCGGAACCGCCCGACATATTCAACATCCACAAGTGGTAAATCTAATGTGAGGGGTCTAAGTGTAACACCCCACGTCCATTAATGTCACTCACAAAGGTAATGCATTAACTTCCATGGAGCGTATTTAGTGTACAGAATAGAATATAACAAGACAAATATAAATAATGGTACTTGAAAATTTTAAAACAACTTTTATTGCAGCGGAGAAATAGTTTGATAACAACAACTTCATAAGGTATCCGTTTTGTGCAAACCAAATGTCTATCTTGACCCAAAATTTTGAAACGAACATAATAGCGCAACCCATTTCACTTAATTCTTCTTCTAAAAATTAAGTATAATTTAATTTGTGAATTTTAATAGAACTTTGAATAATCTGCTGTAACTTATGAAGAAGTTATTAAGCCTTGAAGTTTTTATGCATATGAGAGAAATAAATATATATATATATAAATTCAAAAAAAAAAAAGTTCAAAACAGCGAATCGGGAGGGGGAATAGCTGAACCGCACCATTTTTGGAGTCGCCCCGAGCCCCGCTGGGTCGATTGGGGGTCGATCCAGGGTGTTTACTGTCAACCCGTGGCCCGATTCGCCTTAAGGGCTGATGTGGCATCTGAGTGGTCCTGATGGTTTCTGGGTTAACCTAAGAGCTCTAATCGATCCTAGACATCTATATATACATAGCTATACCTAAACCCAAATTCATTAACAAAGAGGAATGGTGCCTCCATGCTCCTAAAACCTAAAGTGACCTAGCCTCCACCCTAATCAATCAATTCAAAAGAGATGATAAAGATAACAAATCAACGCCTACATCAACGGAAAGCTGAATCAACTCCAGAAAATCAGATCCTAGAATCGTTCTTCTCTTTCTTAAACCACGATTTGTGAGTACAGTTATTTTCAGATATGAAATTTAATTATGATCTTGACGTGGGTATAAATCTGAATTGGAGATCTGTCTTATTCTTGTTTATCAGATCTGTTTTTCCGTGTAGATCCATCTTATTCTTGTTTATCAGATCTGTTTTTCTGTGTAGATCTATCTTATTGTAACTATTCTGTATCTCTTCCTTCATTCTGTTCTATAGCCAGGCTACTACGAGCCTGAGCCAAATCTCATAAGAGATTGACACGCGAACGCTAAATTTGGGGAAAATATTGAATGATGCATAATTGGACATAACTGATTTATGACTAAATTAAGAACACAACATAAGTTGTAATTTAAGATCTAGATCTAGGCATACTATATATGATGGTTTATGATTTGGAAGAAAGAGAATTAATGTATGACAACATATGACTTGTAATTTGGAGACATAATGCATGTTATAATTCAAGATCTGATTTTGAGGACATAATACATGTTGTAATTTAAGAGCTAGATTTGGGGCATATTTTATATGACGATCTATGACTTGGAAGAAAAAAGGATATGTGACTTAGGCCTGAAAAACCTATATTAAAATAGGGATAACTATTAATGTGAATACGCCTAATTCGGATTTTTGGATATTTGACATACGCAGTAATCAACGGCTATAAATTGGCATAATTCATATTGTATATCATGATTTGGGGCTTTTAGAGAATATTATGTATTGCGGAAAATCTAACTAAATTTGGGCATATGTTATGTTGAGAATTATGACCATAATTTGGGCATGTAAAATGAGGCTTAATTTATGATTAGGAAAGATATGTTAATAGAACTTTAGGATATGTTTAAATCTATTAAATTGCCCAATCCGCTTAGATCTGTTGGAATTGAATACTGTGATTTGGGTATGTAATCTCTAGCATCGATCTAAAATTGAGCAAAACATGTTAACAGAACTTTTGTTTTAATTATACTTGCTTCTATCACTCGGCTAAATCCTATCGATCGAGTCTTCGACCTTTAGGTAGAAACTAATGGGTGTAAACATGTGTTTGAGACATGTTATGTTTGATGGTTGCAAGTGAATGCAAGTGCTTGCTAGTGGTTGCTCGCAGATGCATATACACGCACTAGGCACTAGATCGGCTCAAAAATACTCTCATACTGCATATGGATGTGTGTGCATTTTTCAATTTTTGTGGATGCAATATGATTGACTCATCACATGGATGTTGCATTTGGATGAATGGTTATGCACTCATATAGAAATGATGTGTATCAAATAGGATTTCTTGTATACATAATTGGACTCATGGCACTAACATAATTCGCATTAAGGAGGTTAACTGGATCAGTAGACCGCCTGATTTTGCATTAGATAAGAAACATATACACACACTCTGCATATGTTCATACGGCATTAGAAACCTTTTAAGGACAATGGATGCTTGTGGATGATGGTTGAGTAGATGGATGATTGGATAGTAGGATACATTCTTCTTAACTTGGAGATTTCGGGGATGAAATCCTTTAAGGAGGGGAGAATGTAACACCCCGTAATTTTATAACATTAAAATTCGCAAATTAAAGTATACTTAATTTTTGAATTTTAATGTTATAAAATTATGGGGTGTTACACTAAGTGCACAAATAAAACATGTAACGGTTCTAAAACACGAGGTTAAGTTAACTTGTGGAAGAAGTATTCCCAGAACCGCCCGGCAAATCCAGCATCCATAAGTGTAGGCTTAATGTGGGAGGTCGCATACACACACACACACACACACACACACATATATATATATATATATGTATATGTATATAGAAGAACTGGAATGAACGGAGAATGATAAAAAGCTATTATAACTAAATTACATTAATGAGGATGTTATATAATAGGTAGACTCGTCCTAAGGACAAGTGGATATTATAACTTAGGTTATAATAAATTAGTGAGAAAATGAGATAATTTGTGTAATGAGATAAGTGATACTTAATTGTAAATTAAGTAATCAGTAAATGGGAGAAAATTTATGAAATGAAAGAAGTTGTACTTAATTATAAATTAAGTAATTTGAAAACTTGAAAATCTGAAATATACTGATTAGAATAACATGTTAAGGTTTGTCCTAGGGACAAAACGGAAATTATAACATGGGTTATAGAAAGGAGACTTATTAGTGAATCTTAGTTAAAAAAATCTAAGTTAATAAGTAAACAACGATAAGTTGTAGTGACAGGGTAAGATGGAATTATGATTAATTAGGAAAGAAATATACCAAATTTATAAAATGAAATAAGTTATATTTAATCATAAATAATGAGAGACATGTTAACAGAAAACATGTTAATTGAGATATACTTAATTACATTTTAAGTAGAACATGTTATTAAAACTATGAAATCAAACAAGAATGTAAGGAGATTGTGGATTATAGACCTTGGATCACAATCTAGAGAATAACATGTTATAGGCTTATTAATAAACTTAAATGCGCTAAGTTGTATGACTGAAATTAATCAGTAAGAGGAACTTGATAACTTGAATAAGAATTCAATGTGAATGGGAATAAACGAGTTAAATGGAAATCTGATGAGATAAAGCAAGTGCATAAAAGAATGTTTAGACATAGGATCTAATGACACATTAGACTGAGGCGCTTGGACTAGTCTGTAGCTTGAGGGTGAACAACCCAACGGGGTAGATCATCGTGGTGTCATAAGGCACGAGGGGAGCGCACGTTCGTCTGATTATTCTATCGGCTCCGAAGGACTGGAAGGGGAAGCATGCGGCTTCTTCAGATACATAAGGTGCTCTTGATAGTTCACTGTGCGGTGGCAGATGTTTAGGCTGTGCTTGCAGGGGTTGGGTCTGCGCGTAACTACATGGTGGGTAAGCTTTGGCTGCAAAAGTAGCTTTGCAGTCATAATGCTGTAATGTGGTGACACTAGGATGATTCGGCGGTCGCCTCAACGAGGAGGCAGTGGTCAGGACCAACAGAGATAGTAGATCGTCGGGTATCCGTCACCGACAGGCAGTGGGATACGAAAAGACTAGAACTAAACCCAATAGACCATTCACCTTTCACTATCGGGGTACGGTGGTTGAGGGAAGACGCCAACTGGATGTTTAGATTGTTTGTTAGGGGGAAAGTCACTTAGCTCTTCTAGTCTTTACTAGTTGAGGGAGGGGCCGAGGTGGGGCCATAGCCATCATAAAAAAAATAGACCTGAGGGATATCTGTATTTTGAGGCCCCTAAAGGCGGGCCTGTACAGATATGGAAAAGCTCCCGACCAAGTTCCGTGTTTCTTGTATAGCCCTGCCACGGAACTCAGTGCACATTATGTGTAGTTAAGGCACCGAATACGGTTGATACGTATGTGGGAAAGTCTAGATACACCCATGTCGGCTCTGGGTGGTGTATCATAGACTTGAGGGCATTACTCTGGTATGGAATCTGACTCAATCGAAGGTGGCAGTCCGTACGCTTACGTAGCATAGTAATGACAGATATATGCGGAATGTAACAATGTTATGTAGAGATCTGTACGTCACTCCGGCGTAGGATGAGGGATTGCGTTTATTTCTATGACGTTTCAGTGCAAACTGTGCGAGTGGCGTACCACGGGGGTGTACCTCAATATGGGGGGGGGGGTAGCTACATATATACTGCATTAGGTTAATCCACTGGGAAGTAAATGGGTGTGACGTGTGTGTAAGCCTTGAGTGCTGTTAAGCCAAGTAACCTAATAAACAAGAAAATGTGATTGAACGGTATATGTAGCATTATCCAAAGTGTAAAATTTAAATCCAATCACTAGAACTTGTGTTCTGACCCCCTCCTCATAACATACTCGCATGTTCAATTTGTGACAGAGACATGATAGCTTTGGATACTGGTTAGGCAGTATTATTAATACGGTAAGGTTATACTTTGATTATATTATATTTTATCCTTTCCTCTGTAAGATATTTTCTGAGCTCTGACATATTTTATGTCTCTATTTTTCTGCAGGATACCATAGTAAACCAACACGAGCTTCGATAAATTAGAATTAAAAAAAAATCGTTCTGTCGGAATTCGGATTGTTACAATTTCCATCTTGCTTTACTAACTCGATTTAATTTAAAAGCACCAAAATATTTCATTGCCTCTTTGGCATCTACATTGGTTGCCCTAGGCAAAAGCCAAAATGCCATCCCATTCGGTCAGGCCTAAGTAGACGGCTGTGTGCATTATTGTAGATAATTTGTTTGTGTAACATGCCCGTTGAAAGTTGCCTTACGCTATCTTCCCTTGGTGATCCCTGGAGATGAAATCTTTGTTAGGTAGGAGAGTGCACCACCACATAAAATTTCATAAGAAATTAAAATAAGGTCGAAAATGGAAAATTTTGAATTGTCAGAATTTATCAATGGGTATTATACTATTGTGTCTGTTGCAAATTTTTGAAAGTTTTCCATATATGAAGTTTATAATCATAGTTGAAATGAAGCAATTATGGACGTTTGAAGTTTATAAATTTAAAATAATTAAATGAGTTTGAAAACTAGAGTTTGAATTAAAAAGGATAACCGTAAAACCCAAAATTTTGGGCATTCGAGCTTAATAGACTATAATGCGTTTTATGTATTTTAAGTCTAATGAGAATAAAATACGACTTTGGGAGCCCAACTTATATAGTATTTTAAAGTAGAAGATAAGGAATTTGTGGTTTTCAAATTCGTATGTTGGGATAAATTAAATTTCCTTAATTTAGTAAGTAATTTATTCCAACTTATGTTTATAAATCATAACTTGTTGGTTAGAGTGAATTTTGAAAATATATAATATTGATTAGCAATAAATATTTAAGTGGAAAACTATATTTTCGATACTAATAATAAATCATTGTTTGGAATAACTATTAAACCTTTGATTTGTGTTTTAATTGTAAAATGTACTTTTTGGCAAATATAAGTAAGGTTGAGTTTTAAAATTGTGCTTGAAATAGCTATAAAATATTTATTAGACTTAATTGATTTAATATATTAAATCAGTGAAGGATGTAAACCTTGTTGTATGAATATAAATGTGTTTCATAAGTAAAATATTGTTGTGTCAAACACATTTATATTAAAGTATTTATGTTAAATCAATACTTAAAAGTTGTTTAAGGATTTTAAAGTATTGTAATAAGTGTGTTTATGTTTTATAATGTAAACACAATTTGTTTATGTTTGTTAAGTGCTTCGAGAATATGTTAATAGTGTTTTGTTGTGTTAATTGGATTAATTGGTTTAATTAGACTCACTCGTGATACGTTGGATGTTAGTCCATTACCCTTACGTACTCTTAATACTTCGAGAGAAAAAAAGAATATGACACATTTCTTTCTCAATAGCCTCTTTCCTCCTTCAAGTGTATCATAACCAAAGAAAATCTATGGCATCTCCTATCATTGCGAACCCTATTTATCCACCCAAATTTAGTGAATGAATAATAAAAACTTCTCCCTTTTAAAGCCGTGGATTAATCTCAGTCAAGTTTTTATAACCATCTCTGGAAATCATAGCAGCAGGTTACAGTAATCTATGGGAAACCGAGCATGTCTCTAGCTCTTCCTTCTACGGGTTTTGGAAGCTTCAGATCAATGTTTGGTAAGCTTGAATCACTGATTCCACTCAGGCCAAGCGAGGTGATTTTTGCGAAAATCAAACAATATAGTTTACATTATTTCTTTGTTTACGTGTGCTATTTTGTTGGAGTTGGATCATCTGAAGCTTGGCTTCAACTATATTACAGTGGAATGATTTTTATCTGCGTTGACTTTTAAGTTCGTAGCTCTCCCCCGATTCTCAATGGTTTCACATGTAGTCTTTTCTATTCCATCGTTCACTTTTTGTATGCCAAGAATCAAAGGTCATAATCATTTGTAGTTAGTGCATTAATTGACCGAAGACGAAGCTGTAGTAGGAAAATCACACCTCTGTGATTTGCATGAGAAGTATCACCCCGTTTTTCATAGTGGTCGACCAAGGAGTCGACCTCAGTGAAGCATAGGTCGAAGCCTCTAATTAAATTATTGTTGCATTGATTATTTCTTGTTCCACAATCTGTATGGTACTAATTCCCCTTTCCTTCGAATGAATTTTGCGAGCTAGTATGACACTGGCCTGTGTTTGTCTATTAGGTTGTTGATTGTTGTTTTAGTGCCATTCGTTGGTTGTCCTGTTAGTGTACTTGAGTGCACATATTGACACTAAATGTTTTATCCTATGCATGCATGCACTGCTCGATTGTCATGTTGTTCATTCATCTTGGCACTTTGTTGCATGCTAGCTTCTAGCTGTTACAAGGGAATACACCTTCCTTGTATGCCACTGCCTCTTGCTCTATGTTGTTGCATCTTGTGTACCATGTCGAGATTTTGCTCTAGGTTAGTTGCATGCCTACGCTCTTCTATAATCAAGTTGTCGTGTTAAAATCCTGAAGTGTGACGCCTATTCGAATTGCTTCCTTACCGAAATTTTATAAAGTTCTTGCCTAAATTGTATTACTGCTACATTATTTGCCTTGCTTGAATCTGCCACCCTTGGCATCGTTGTGTTTTCTGCACTTGCTTGCTTCGTACACCATGACTATACTTGGTGTTTTAGTTTGCATTGATGTACTTGATCGTTTCCATGATCATGGCTTCGCTGGCCATGTTTGAGTATCATGTTCATCTTTGTTTCATTGTTTACTGGCCAAAACTATGTCGGTGTTCTGTACTCTTTTATGCACCCTTCGAATTGTCCCTCCGTGGCTTTTAACATGCTACTGCATGTTCAATAATTTTAGCTTTGGGTTGACATGCCATAGCTGAGTATCCATGTTTTACTTGCTATGTTGCATACTTCAAGAACTATTTCCATGTACTTCCTTTTTCTTCCATGTTGCCTTGATACTCCATTGTTTTGTATATCAGACATTTTCATTTCTGTTCATTGTGGTCTTTATTTTACTGATCCTCGATGAACCCGACCACTGATTTTTCTTTGGCATTTGATATTTACTTTCTTGGCACTTATTGGCTTATTTGTGATCATGTTTGCTATCATACCATTTTTGTTAGGCTGGTTTGTGATTTTGTTGTTAACTATCACCTGCTAGATTTGAAAATCTGAACATTTGTATATTGCTTATTCGTCATATGCATTTACTAGTACTTAACCTTTTACTTGAGTAGTTGACGTTAAGTACTTGAACAATGCTATACGACAATGTGCATTGCAATGTGCATGGCCTTCACCACCTTTATTTTGCTGTACTGATACGTATTGGCATTTTGTATCTTTCGGCTCCGACCTGTTTTGTGTGCTTGACATTTTTAATGTGGTTTACTTGTCTTAATTTTGAGCATTGTCCTACTTGGCACTGTTGCTTGGCTTGGTTTTAACCTGCCTTGTCTTGACCTACGTACTACTGTTTATACTTGTGTTATTCATTGAGTCCATGAAATCAATGAGTTTTGGTTGATATTTCGCACATGCACATTTTTAAACCAGTTTCCTATTCATATCTAATACTACTTTATATTATAGATTTGTGGCCAAATGAAATCCTCATTTTGGTTTTTATTAATAAAATGCCTCAAAGCAATAGTACAACTATATTTTGAAACTACAAACGATTTTAAAGAAAAAATTAATGGGTTTTAAAACCATTTTCATATAAAGATTATTTCTTAGGGGATCATAGTATTTGGTTCATATAAAAAATTAAAGGGACTCCACATTTGGTTAAGGGGAGGATAATTTTAAGGTGACTCCAGATTAGTATTTTTTTATTAAGGAGGAGGTGGGGGGGGGGGGGTTGATTTATTTAAAAAAGAAAAGAAAAAGAGACCTAATTACCCTTGGATCTTCACTTATGTTAAACACTAACTTACTAAATTTAGGGCAAGTTACAAACGTGCAAATTACTAAACATCTCAATTACAAAAACTCAATACAACATATTAGATCAAAAATTTTGTTTCTACATTTAAAATTAACCATACAAATTCCAATATGAAGTTACAATTAATTATCTAATCCGATGTCTTCTGATAACCCATGAAATTTTCTTGTGTCTCCATTACGTTAACTATATCCATTTTTTATTTTTATATGCAACATTAAATTGTAAGAATTAATTAATAAAAGTTTAAGTTTTACAGTTTATATTAACGAGGATTATAAGGGGTTAATATCGGAATTTTCATTTATATGTTTAAGGAGAGGCTAATTTATTTTGTCCTCCCCATAACAATTATACAATAAATTAAAATTGGTCCTCTTCTTAATCAAATGTGGAGTCCCTTTAACAATCCCCATTTCCTATATACATATATATACTAACACTTTTCTACACACTACGAGAATGCGTGTTGGTGATCGAATAATGATGCTTACCTCGTGGTATGGGACATGACAGTATCATTCAATCTTACATCCGTCCAATTGAAGCAATTCATCTCAGTGATTCTCAGTGTTTCAGTGTTTTCTATGATATAACAAATCTCGATGATTTTCTGTGTTTTAGTTATCTTCTCTAATCCTCCGAGTTATTCAACTATTCCTGTGATTCTTGTGAATTTATGTTTTTTCTAGTGTGGAGCTGACTTATTGTGTGTGAACCGTTAAGCGGAAACATGTGGTATGAGACGCACGATTACTACTTTTTAGGTTACTATCTGAGGGTCTGTGATACATTCTTGTGCAAACGCTAGTACTAGACCTTCGGTCATTCCTGTATGAAAACCTGTGTAAGCTCTGTGGACCTTCAGATCAATCTTGTATGAAATTCTGTGTGAACTCTGTGGACCCTCGGGTTATTTGGGTACCCTTTTGTGTGATACAGTATTGGCTATGGCTTTAAGTGATCTTGTGCGATTACACATGCAGGAATATCTTCGGCTTGCCACTCTGTATTGGATCCAAACTCTATGTTTTTGTGTTTTGTGTTTATCATTGATTTCACCATAGTGATTATTATTATTTATAGTGATTTAATTAGTTATTGTTAACCCTTAATTGAGTTCAGTGATTCCATGATTTTGTATTTCGGTGATTCGATGATTTTGTGTTTAATTGATTTCGTGTTTGTATATTTTAGTGATCCTGTGATTTTGTGAATCAATGAATTATGTGATGTTATGATTTCATCCTGCGGTTTCTATAATTTCAGGGTCCTCCCTTTGTGTTATTTGATTATAAGTTTTGATTACCCTAATAATGAAGCTAGGGTAATTTGTGCTAAAAATGCATTTAATCCACGTTTATGTTTCCCACTCAAATAGTGATATACTATCTTATGGATCTCTAAATGTTGTTATTTGTCATCTTATGTGAGACATTCCTTTCTGAAGGAAAGGAAGTCAAGTCACTGTATCAGTGTTCCTGCATAAATTCGTGAGGTTCCTTTTCATATGGGAAGGAATTAGTGTCTGGTTGTTATTTTATCTCATCTTTTATCACTACTAATATATAAACACTACAACAAAAACACCATATTACAACTTTAATTTTACAACGGTGGTAAAAGCACCATTGTAATAAATGTTTTTCACAACTTTTTTTCAGAAAAGTTGTAATAAACTTATTTTTAACAACTGTGTTATTCTGACAGTTGTAATAAAAGCCTATCACAACTTTTAATTTTTGACTGTTGTAATATATGACTACATTACACCAAAAATACCATATTAATAATTAATAAAAATTCGATAATTAATAAAAATATTAATACTCAATAACTATTGTTTGGCAACTAGTTTCAATCAATCAAGATCGATTTTTTTTTGGGAACAAATAATCACAGGAAATCATAGTTGGCAGGCCTTGTGAAGTATTTCCAGAATTGGAAAAGTTTCTTTTCGGAAAAACTCAATCAGATTTTTGTGGAAAGAAATCAATTCAGTTTTTAATAGCATCAGAGACCAAGTCGATTTCAGGCTATTGATTCAAGTGGGCCACAAAATCTTATACATATATTAATTTCCAGAATGGTGTAATAATGCGCAAGGATCAGTGAAATTAATCAGTGTGTTTCCTGAAATAAATCATGCCAGAAATGGATGTATGAAAGTATGTCCAGATTCATCACAAAGTTTGTTTTTATCTCGGCTAATTCACAGAGAAACAAAAAGGGAAAAATCAATTCAAGCCGAAATTCAAAAGGGGAAACAACAATAACTCAAGAGCAAAATCAGGAAAAAATCAAGCACGCAATCAGATCGAATCATATATGAAATCAGAGTTGTAGGGTTTCTAATTAACCCTATATTAAACACCATATTCATCACAGGCAGTTTAATAATCGAAAATCGACATCGAAAAAATCAACCCAAAAATTCAGAGCAAAAATCGAATCAAATTCAAAGAACTTACGAGATTTTCGGTCACCAGAAAGTTCCAAAATCAGTGAGCAAGAAAGCATCAGAGAGCCATCACAATTCAGAGAGCATTCAAGTTCGACAGAGAAGCAAATCGAAGAGCGACCTCGATCGATTTTATTTGGGATTTGAAGGAAACCCTAATTCCTTTTTGACGGCCATTAACAAACCAAAGAGACCGACCATATTTGGAAATAACAAATGAAATGGGGCCGACCATTTTTCTTAAGGGCTAAAAAGGGGATGACCCTTTATTTATTTAACTCCTTTTGATATTTATTAACTAGGGTTTCATATTTTGTTTTGTAATTTTTGTTGTAATTTCTTTTGTAAACCAATCTGAACAGTTTACTAGTCTGTCAAACTAGGGGTTACTGACTACGGGGTTGTAGGCAGGGAAAATCTGATCTTGGGGACAAAGATCAGTCAGGGTTTTTAGTATAGGGTTAGTACAGCAGCAGGTATTGCGAGTGTACAAAACTGTGTAGGCGGTTAGCGAGGGTCGCGAGTCTGTAAGTTTGTGTATGCGGGAGTCTGTATAATTCTATAATAGAAACCTTGGGGAATGCAGCAGTAGGCAGGGTTGCCGAAGCTGGGTATATCTGTGTGTTATTTATTTACAGCATTTATTTACTCTGATCATTATTTGTGCTGTGATATTTTTAATATTATATACTCAGTTAAAAACTGTGATAAACCCTATTCACCCCCCCCTCTAGGGTTAATCTAGATCCAACATACAGGCCTCAAAATGATTTGGCCCATCCATTCCTAAAAAATACCTCGAAACTAGGACAACCAAGACGTGAAAATAGGCATGGAAAGAATAGTCACACAAGGAGAGTTCATCATCCATAAAAACATGATTTTTAAATCCCACTGAAGTTAGCCTCAAAGGTAGCCACAAAGGATCCCCAATCACAAAATCCTGGAGATCAAGAATCGAAATTCAGAGACATGAAACTTATATCATTAAGCAAAATATACCTTATTGCTTTTCCAATGAAGATTCGAGATAACTTTCAATCAAAAATCGAACCACTCAAATTCTAGAAATCACCCAAAGAAATATAAAATAACATAAAGTGGAAAGACACTCAAACCATAATGAGTGCGAGTGTACAAATCTATAAATCACAACGTGATTCACAAACAATCCTCAAAACACAAAAAATGGATGCACGTAAATGTCCACCAAACACAAATGAGCTTATGGCTCCATAAATGAATACGTAAGCAATTCGTGTCATAAATAAATAAAGAGAAACACATGAATCACTAGGATCACTGAATTCACCATATAAACAAAAATACTTTGATAACTCGGAGCTATACATATACATATAATAGTAGTCATCACAAAAATGGTGAAATCATGAATAACACAAAAGCATACAAACAACATGAGGTGGATCCGCACATATTACATCTCCCCGAGCAGTTTTTCTTCAACAACAAGATTGTTGACACTTACTGATCAGTTTTGCCTTAATGGCAAGGTTGCTTACACCACCCTAGCAGTTTCGCCTCAACGGCAAGGTTTTTGACACTTAATGGCCTTAACAAGGTCGCTGACACCTTCCTAAGTAGTTTCACCATAATGGCAAGCTTGTTGACATCTCCCAAGCAGTTTCGTCAGCCACGACAGATCGCTAACACCTTACAAGCTCAAGCAGCTTCGCTATTTATCCATAGAACAAGTCACAAGACTGAAAAACTTAAATTCTCCCAGAACGATTAAAGGATCAAAATCAAAACTGATCATTAACTATCAACAAGGAAAGCGTAATTTACATTAAGCTAGTTAATAGGTGTGTTTAGCCGAATATCCGATAACCACTGACTTAACTCAAGAACTTACGAACAAATTGAAAAATCCACTATAAATAAAAAAATATGCGCATGGCTCCACATATGAACACGTGATAAATGTGTCATAAATACACTGGAAACATACGCGAAGTCCACAAATGGTCACTCATCAAAGAAAGAGTTTGAACATTCATGAAACACAAAAATAGTTAAAAGGAATAAATGGCTGACTCAAGCTCGAATATCACCAATTACATTAGTTTTAAACTTGTTGGAGGGATGAGCAATTTTTTCACCACAAGTTTGCAAATTATCACATGGAGCTCTTTCGACAAAGTGGTCCGACACCGCAAAGAAATTTGATTAATAATTTTGTCTTACAACAAGGTGACTTCACATCTTATCAAGATTTTCATCTTATGACAAGGTGGCTTCACACCTCACTAAGCTTTTATGTCTTGCAAAAAGGTGGCTTCACACCTCAAAGAAATTTGACTTAGCATTCCATCTCACGACAAGGTGGCTTCACATCATACTAAGCTTTTCTTCTTACGACAAGGTAGCTTCATACCTCACTGATATTTTCATCTTAAAACAAGGTGGCTTCACACCACAAAGAAATTTTACCAAGCATTTCATCTAGTGACATGGTTGCTTCACACATCACTAAGATTTTCGTCTTACAACAAGGTGGCTTTACACCTCATTAAGCTTTTCGTCTTACAACAAGATGGCTTTACACCTCAAAGATTTGACTAAGCATTTCATCTCGCGACTAGGTGGTTTCAGTCCTCACTAAGCTTTTCATCTCAAGACAAGGTAGCTTCACACCTCATAGAAATTTGACTAAGCATTTCGTCTCATGACAAGGTGGCCTCACAACTTAATAATCTTCAAGTCATATGACGTTGTTGCTTCACACCACAAAGAAATTTGACTTTAAGGAAATAGACTTTTCAATCAAATATGTCCATAAATTATCCGATGAAGTAAATGCAAGTGTTTTTAACCACATGTTTTATTAAGACGTTTAATAAATTTTCTTAAACATTTGAAAAAGGAATGAAGTCACTTGTTATTAACAAGTAATACGCCAAAGCGAGTATTACAAATGAAAATTCTCTCTCATTACCAAAAGAGAGCTAAAACGCCGTAATTAACAAGATATAGGTAAAACAAAAATTAGAGCATGCAAAAAATTTCACAACTAAGTCCCAAAGATTATTTTAACTCAAAACATGAAATAACCTTGAATCCCTACTCATGAAAGGGACGGGAGTCTTAGTTTATCTAGGCCTAGATTTCACAAAGATGAACTCAAATAAGTTTGATTGGTTAAACAAAGGATCATAATATAATATAGGATATAACGAGTCCTAAGACTCGAGTTAAATTTTAAAACATGATTTCCTAAGAGAGATGAAGGACAATGATCCTCACCATAATATCTTATATTGTTCCGAATTTGGTTCTGATACCAAGCTGAATGCTCTACCTCTATACTCGCGTTAGCTGGGGACATTACAAGTAATTTTCCAACTAACCGGAAGAATCAGGCAGTTGAGGAGCGACCACCTGTATAATAGCTTTGAATGAGTGTTAAATATGCCCGATAATGTGATCTTACTTTTTAACTCTCAAGAGGAAATATGACGCATCTAATTCAAGTTCAAATCTACTACACAGTGGTTATAAATAATCCAGAATAAATATAAAATAACATAAAAATGTAATCAAAGTCAGACACCGATATTCACATCACAAAGGAGGAAATAAAATGAATATAACAAATAAATGAAAATACAAAGATAATAGTCATACTCGATTGACTATACAACAAAAGAATAGGTACAAGTTCTAGCCAAAAGAATATGCATACATAAGAGTCTCATATGCATATGACCTAAAATACTACAATGCTAATGTAGTTGCCAAAAGTCAAGAGATGTCCCAACTAGAAGTCATGAAAAAGCATCTGTAATACCTCAGTCTGACCCGAGTATTATTTATAAGAAAATAAACAATAAACAGATCATTCTAGTCATACTTATCACAATAAACCAATATAAGATAAGAGAAATATACAAACAATATCATGTACACAATAAAAAAAATGTTCACATGTAAATGTGAAACATCAAGAATGTCCACACACTATCTCAAATAAATCTCAATGCTACGAAAGAATATTCACCTTCTAAGTTATGTAGTTACTAAAAGAACCGATGTACCCTTTCAAATCCACATGAAGTTGATAACACGATATCAAGACACCAATATGGTCCTAGAACAAAACTATAGGAAGATCGTCACAAGACGAGAGCTTGAAAACTCCACAAAATTGAAGCCTGAAAACTCCACGAACCGAAGTTCCTCAAAATAATCCAAAGATCCACTACGAAAGATGAACCAAAGTTCCTCAAAATAATATGAAGATCCACCATGAAAGAGGAACCGAAGTTCCTCAAAATGATCCAAAGATCCACCATAAAAGATGAACCGAAGTTCCTCAAAATGATCCGAAGATCCCCAAAATGATCACTGTTGATCAAGGAAAGTGTAAATTACTCCAAGATAGTAAATTTAATATTTAAGCAACATATCCCATAACCACCTGCTCTACTCAAATATTTATGAACAAGTTGTATATTCCACTAGAAATACAAAATGATCATTGCCACAGTTTTCAATCGAACGAGTTGTAGAATAAACCATCGAAGCAAACACGATCGTTTCATAACATTCGTTTTACTAAGTCATTTAATTGGATTTCACATACGTAAGAGAAAGGTTTATAACATACCACTAGTAGATTGGAAAATAATTTGTAAAATAACTTCATATAATGAAGTAGGATTAGAAACCATTTTAGTAAAAGATTTGGTATGACACCCCATATCCATGAATGTCACTTTTAAGAGAATGCATTAAATTTAGTGAAGCTCAATAGATAAATATCGACTAAATTTACAAGATAGATAGAAATAATACAACGGAAAATTTAAAATTTTCAATTAAAAACATGCCATTACATCTCAAATTTCAAAAACCATAATTGTATTTCTCAATAATATCATAGTACGAAAACCATAATAATATCCCTCAAGTGTCATTACAAATAAGATGAATAAACAGAAGGAAGTACATGAAAAAGGAGAGCTATCCATGTCCAAGCAGAATTATGATCTCAACTACTGACCACTCCCACTCTGAGAACCTGAGGGGGTGGGGGAAAGAAAGAGAGAAAAGGAAAACAAAAAGGGTTAGGCATAAAATCTGGCGAGTACCGGTAATAGCATAAGAATATGAAATGCTGTCAAGACAGATAAATAATACTATATAGGAAAATACGGTAAAACATGTATATACGTGCAAGGTAAACAAGATAAAAAATGAGTTAAACTTCTCATTCATATCCCAAGAATCAAATTACTGCACCAAACTACTAGTATTAATAGTATTAGGTGTTACCCTAATTACTACTCATGCAATTGGCTACATATTACCGAATACTCTGTGTTATCCCCGGTAGTAGGGTGTATCAGTCCTTAACCAACAATTTAGAAAACATACCTATTCGTAGGTGTTACAACATTTTAGTTTCCAGTAGTCGGACCCATACACGCTCATGACTCCGTCGGAACGTGCATGTACCCACCCTTTAAACCTTAAACCTCTTATAATCTAGTTTAGTAAAGTGTTCCCTAGCCCCTACCTAGTGTGGGGGCCCTACCAAGATACCAACAGGGATATTGACTGATATTAATTCCACACAACTTGACCCAAGCCACCCCCTAGGCTTGCGTCCCCATGTACCTAGGATTTAAGAGTCTCGGAAACCTGATACAAACCACTAGATTACGGACCTCTTTAGCTTATTAATTAACAAGTGTAACTTAGCAGGTTTAAGTCTAGTAATAAGCTTAGTTGTAAAATGACATTTATCCTAATTGTTATTGGTGTACAACCCCCTTCCAGAAAAAGCACATGCCCAGATCTACAATTAGACGTACAATAATTCATTTTACTTGGTTTTTACATCTGGTACTTATATATTTTTACATGTTACACTTAATCTTACATTACATCCAATCTAACAGATTAACATGTCGCATATTCTTCCTTTAATGTAATAACCCCAATTTACAGTCAAAAAGGTTCTAAATTTACAATATGCCCAACTTTCTCTGTTTTAATGTTATTATCCAATTATTCCAATTTATTTCCTTTATACGCAATTAATGGTAAAAGCCTAGTGTTTGAGTAGCCTAGGTTCAACATAAATAAATGCAAAAAGGGAGAAAACAGATCTCAAACTGAATAAAAAGGGATATATATATATATATTGTAAATAAATAAAAGACAGAATAAGTAAGATGAAAGTGTATAAGAGCATAATTTAATTATAGATCTGAATAGGAGAACATATATTGACAGTAAAGTTGTATTAACAGTAATAGAGCATATGTAAGAATTAACTTATAGTTACTTTTTATTTCAGATCCAAAACTGTTCACTGTCCAAAACATTTTTAAATAATCAAAATCTAAAAATGACATGAAACTCACAGCGATAGGCTGGGAGAAAAAGAAGATATCTCTTTTTGTATGTATATGTTGCTATAGAAAAGGTCTACTTTTATCTTTTATTACTGTAGAGTAATCCGAATTATCCTTGCTATTTTATATTTAGGCAACACCTCTGTATTCTATGTATATATTAATCTCAAAAAAGGTTTAGAGGAAGAATGGCTTTGTGTGTGTAGAACAAATGTGGTTGCATGCCTTTATATAGATAACCTAGGACAATCCACCACCGCTAGATATTAGGTTTTCAAATCTAGCCATACACGTAATGCTGAGTCAGCGGACGAACCTAGAAATAAAAATAGTGTACAAAAATCAGAATCCGCCCAGCATGTTATCGGGTTGACCCGTCGACATTTTGTGTCGACCCATGGGTCGACCCCTCTATACATGGGTCGGCCCATAGGTCGATCCAGGTCTTGGTTGGGTCATCCCATAACCGTTATTTCCTGCTTCGTCTTCAGTTTGAATTATTATTATTTTGAATTTATTTAAATTTAATCTCCTTATATATACATGTGTGTGCAGTCTTCTTATATCCATAGCTTCTTCATACGTTATCCGAATTACGCAAACTTGGGATTTATTTGAACCGGAATTCCGAGACGAACACAACCGTAATGTCAGTTTTACTTAAATTTGAACATTTAATTAAGTAATACCCATTTTATTATCATTATTATATAGTTACAGTGTATTAAATTATGGGGTGTAGCATTCTCCCCTCTATAAAGGATTTCATCTTAGAAATCTTTAAGTTTAAGTAGAATGTTACTATTTAAACCTACACCCATCTACTCAACCATCATCGACAGACATACATTGTCCTTAAAATTTCGAATACTTGATATGAACATAAGCAAAGATTTTTGTGTGTATTTCCTTAAGCTAATGCAAAAATCAGGTCGTCGACTGATTCATTTTACCTCCTTAATGAAATGTATGTATGTGCTATGTATCCAACATGTATGCAAATAACCGTAATAATACATATAAATACTATATATGTGCACATCCATTCACCAAAATGCAACATCCACATGATAATTCAACCATTTCCCAACCATTGAAAAATTAAATGCACACACATCCATATGCAATATGTAAGTGCTTGAGCCATTCTAGTGCCAAATGTGTGTGTATATGCATCCATGAGCATCCACTAACAACCATTTACATCAACTAGCAATCATCGAACATAACATGTCTCAGACACATGTTTCCAAACGTAGGTTTCTATCCTATAAGGCCAATGATCCAATTGATAGGGATAAATTACTTCAAATTCAAAAGCTAGAAAAGGAAATTTAAAACGTACTCTCAAAGAGAAAAGGGTAAGAAGCACGAATCTTGTCCTCCGGTTCCCATGTCGTGTTGTCTCCCTTTCCTTCCCATTGCACTTTTACTAACTTTATCTCTTTGTTGTGTATATTCTTGCAAGCTCCTCCAAAATTCACTAGTAAATATGGGGTCACGGTCACTTACTATGCTTGAAGGTAACCCATGTAGTCGGACAATCTCTTTAAGGTATACTGAAGCTAGCCAAGTTGTCATCCTCTTGCTTTTGATTGGGACAAAATAGGCGCTCTTAGTAAGCCTATCCACTATCAACCAAATTCTCGTATTGCCCTTAATCAGGGCAATCCATCATTGAAGTCCATAGAGACGCTCTCCAATTTCCATCGTGGAATATCCAAGGGCTGATGTAATCCACTTGGGTTTCCTTTGTTCAGCCTTGACTTGCTGACAAGTCAAACATCGGGCCACGAATTCTATTACATCTTTCTTCATGCCAATCCAATGGAAAACACGCTTCATGTCTTGGTGTATCTTGTCACCGTCCGGATGGATAGTCATCTAAGAGTGATGAGCTACCTCTAGCACTGCTCTTAGCAATTCCTAACTCTAGGGATACATAGCCTTCCATCTTGTCTTAGCCACCCTTTTTCGTCCATAATATATCTAGCTAGGTGATTGGAAGCTTGTCCTTTACCATGTCTATCCAAGATGTCCTTTAACTATTGGACCTTTTGCTGCATAGATCCAATTCGCTCCATAAGAGTAGGTCGCACCTCCAACGAATCCAACAGACCAAATGTGAAACCCTTTGATGGCTTAAAATCTAAGGTCGAGATGAACTCCAAGCTTTGCTTTTCTACAAAAGGGGGACTCAAGGTCATCCTCTTCCTACTCAATTATTCTGCCACTATATTACCTTTTCCTGGGGTATAAGCAGTCTAAAAGTCGTAGGACGCTAGGAACTCCATCCACCGTTGTTGCCTCAAGTTGAGATCCTTCTACGATAACAAATATTTGAGAGACTTATGACCCGTATATAGTTCAAATCTATCTCAAAGTAGATAGAGCCTCCAAGACTTAAGTGCGAAGACTATAGCAGCCAACTCCAAGTAATGGGTGGGGTAGTTCTTCTCATGAGCTCTTAGTTGCCTACTTCCATAGTGCACCACCCAATCCTCTTGCATTAGTACGACGCCTAATCCCGTGTCACAAGCATCCGTGTAGACTATAAACACCTTTCTACTATCGGGAAGAGTTAGGACAAGGGCTATTGTCAGATCCCTTTTAAGCCTCTGAAAAGCATCTTCAGCATCAACCCTCTAAGAAAAAGCCAAGTTCTTCTTTGTTAAACGGGTAAGCGGAGCTGAGTTCCGCACAAATTCTTTAATAAACTTCCTATAATAGCCCGCCAACCTAAGGAAACTTCTTACCTCTTTCGCATTCTTAGGGGCCTTCTAGTCTTGAACTACGACTACCTTAGCGGGGCCCACCGCTACCCCTTCCTTAGAGACCACATGCCTTAGGAACCTTACTTCCTTCCTCCAAAAATGGCACTTAGAAAATTTTGCTTTAAGTTAATGTGATCTAAGTGTACTTAAAACCTCTTCTAAATGTTGGGCAAGTTCTTCTTCGTTCTTCGAGAAATTCAGAATGTCATCCACGAACACCACCAGGAACTTGTTCAGATACTCCCTAAACACCTGACTCGTTAAGTCCAAGAAGTATGCGGGTGCAGTGGTTGGCCCAAAAAGCATGACCAACCACTAAAAGGAGCCATTTAGAGTTCTGAAAGTTGTCTTGTCAATACTATCTGTTTATCCCTTATACATATATGGGTCTATCAAATCCAAGTAAGAATTATGGGTCAAGCATCATTGGGGATGGTCGTGCATAGCCCACTCCAATCCAGTACACCCAGACAGCTTGTGAAGAGTAAGGAACGATCACACAGAACAAAGTTCAAGCGCCAACTTAAGATTAAGCGCAACAAGGAAGGTTGCATACATCAGAACATGTTGGGTCATCCGCTCAACACAGTCAGGATCAGTCATACAACAGAGGGGTCACACGCACGAAGCCAGCTCAAGAATGGTACTGTCCAAGGACGATGAGGCTCGTACATCCAGCAAAGATCGCCCATATTAAGGAAGTCACTCATTCTTGCACCAAAGAAATCAGACACACAAGACGAAGAGAAGAATTGGTTCCGATCGCATGTTCCATTCTGCAGTCGTTCATCCACGCTACCCCGATCGATCGTACGTAGCAGGGAACGCAAGGATGTAGGAAGTTGCATAAGTATCCCATGTCTACTCGTGGATTGCAACCTCAGCCGCTCGCTCATTCCTCAATCAGTCACTAATGCTACAATCATATGCTACCTAACGATCCAACAAATATCAACTCCAGATCGGTTGCACATATGTCTGCTCTACAAGCTTTGTTCGGTCGCCCATCTACCATCAGCTACAGATGCTCCATCCAGATAGTCTATGCCAGTCAATTACAAAAGGCTTAACATGATGATCCGGTCAGTCGTTCTTATACTAACGAAGAAGCTTTGACAAGCCTCCTATACGCTCATCGACTGTACACCCATTCAATGTATTCAAACCTATGCAGTTGCTCGCTCCTATGCAACTGCTTGCTCCCATGAAGTCGCTCATACAGGATAATAGAATACGGCTATCGGTAGATTAACTACAGCTAGGCAGTGGCATTTTCATAATTAATAAGACGAACGACCCCTAACCCGCATATATGGATTTCAGCTCATTTCTTTAGAGGAGTCCACCTACAAATAGGCCATGGTTCCCATCGTAAAGGGGATCGAGACCTTGCAACCACGAAGTGCAGCTAAATTCATTCCTCCACCATTCCTTAAACATTCTCAGCCGTCGTCATCATCTCCACTTAAAGGATCTTCATCCATTTGGCCATGGCACCCATTAAGATATTATAAGTGAAAAAAGGTCAAAGACATCCTCCTTCTCCGTTGCTCATCCGTCCTTCTCCTCCATAGCTTCCATCATTCCTCCATTGAATTCTGTGAATTTAAGCGATATTTGTGTGTAAGAGTGAGAATATGTTGAGAGTTGAGAGAATGAGAAAATGTACAAACAAAGAGAATTTACATGCTTTGTAATCATCATGATAATGCAAACCACCTTCATAGTGGACGTAGGACTAGATTAGGGATGAACCGCTCTAAAACCTCGTTTCCATTTTACTTTCCTCGCATTTTTACTTTCAACTTTTGTTGAGTGCAATCCCATTCACTTTCTAACCATATTAGTGAAGTACGTTTCTCGTACCCTTGGAGTTTGAGCCATTTTTTGGTGAAAATATTTGGTGCCCACCGTGGGGCTGTGTTCGTATTTCCTTCCTTCACATTTTCCTCTAATTCCAATAGCCTACCCTTGAAGTCTTAAAACGCTTCCTTCCTCGAAGCCATGGTCCGTTCAAAGAAAAATAACAAATCCGTTAGAGCTACCCCGATTATTGAGGATATTCATGATGATGAAGCTACACCGCAAAATTTGAATCGAGAAGTTGAGCAGACCTCTAGGCCATCTGTAACAAGAGATGAATTGAATGTGTTTGTGACTGGCTTGAACGAAAAAATGGATGCTACGACGAAAATGATGATGGAAAGGCTTGATGTCGTGGTTAATGCTCATGCCAATCTTCCGTCACCGAATGCTGTAAATAATGTTGACGAAAAAGAGGACTCTTCAGCCTTAGACCCTAGTCGATCCCACTTCTTAGTGGAAGACAAGGGGGGCCGGCATTGAGGACTCTAAGGTCAAATCCCCACAACACGAGGAGAAACGTGCCACTTAGAGCGTCGCAAGTCCCACCAAAAGGACACCTCCCAAAAGAGGTGCAAGGCAACGGAGCTTGAACCATGATCGTACCAATAAAAGCATCGATGCCAATCCTGTGGAACGAGCGAACGATGAGAAGCGCATTTTAGATATGTTCCAGCGAATAATGAAAGAAAAAACGACCCCATAGGATGAAGAAAAAGAATGAGAATTTTCACCTAGTAAAAACCCGTTTACAGAAAGAATCCATCAATCGAAGTTTCCTAAGAGTTTACACCCCCGACAATAGCACCTTATGGTGGAACTAGAGACCCAAACATCTTGATATTCAAGTACGATCAACACATGAACAATGCTAGGGCAACTGATGAGATAAAATGCTTGTACTTTCCTGTATGCCTAGAGGGTGCGACTTCACTATGGTTCACTAGACTTCCACCTAAATGCATTGATCAATTTGTCGATTTGACGAGAAGTTTTCAAGACCAGTTTCGTCTTCAAATAACCAAAGCAAGGGATGTGATGTCGCTCAGCGAGATGGAACATATGCCTGGAGAAACCATCAAAGCTTTTCTTGCACGATTCCATGCTGTGGCGGCGGAAGTCATAGAACCGGAACCTTAGTACTTATTGGCAGCTCTGAAGGGTGTTATTGATAAGAAATCGGAATTCGGGAAATGAATCAAGATGAAAAAACCAAAAACTCCAAAGAAGTTCTGCAAGAAAGCCGAAGAGTACATGAGTGTGGAAGATGATGCACCAAATATTCAGAAGGTCGTAGAAAGTAGTACTATCAAAGAAGGGAAAGGCAACGAGATCCAAACCGAGCAGAAATTGACTCTGGGCAAAAGAGGGGAAGTGATGAAAAGGATAGCAAAGCATATAGGAAAACACAGCTTTACAAGCATTTAGAATTGAGACTCTCAAATGAAACCCCAGAGTGGATCTACTCCGCCACAAAGGATTCAGGCATCTTTCCTTAAATGAAGGCTCAAAAGATTACTGAGCAACAAGCCAACTCCGGTAAATTCTGCCGATTTCATATTCAACCAGGGCATAGCACTAATGAATGTCGACACATGAAAAGTTTGATCGAAGAATTCATTCGAAAGAACCAACTTCAACAGTATGTGAAGAATCCTCATAACGCTCCAACTACCCAGGGATAGAATAATACCACCAATCAATCGGGTTCGGGAGAGAAAGCTCAGGCACCCATTGATTTAAGGCCAGTGATCAACATGATCTTTGGCGGGCCTCACCTAGCCAGAAGTCGCTGGGCAGATATGAAAGGTACGCTAACGAGCTGGAGGGTGTCTCGAAAGAAGAAAGGTGCATTATCCTAAGCAATGAGCTTCCAATGAAGATACCTAGAACTTCGACTGATGATGTGGTATTCAAAGATAGAGATGCTGACAGATTACTTGCACCAACTATTGATGCCATGGTAGTAGTCTTAGCCCTGCAGTTGTGAAAAGAGTAGTAGTTGACACAAGGGCATCTGTTAATGTGATCTTCATGAATATATTCCAGAAAATGAACCTTTCTATAATAGAAGTGCAAGCCTATCCAAACAAAATCCATGGATTTACCGGACAACCAACGCAACCCATTGGTACGATTGACTTGCTTGTCGAACTAGCAGATGGGGAACGCAAGGTCTCTATGATGCAAACATTCGTCTTGGTAGACAAGCTCTCCGCCTACAATGCATTCCTCGGCCGACTGACTCTCGCATGTTTTAAGTTTGCGCTAGCTCCATGGTGTTTAACTATGAAGTTTCCAACTGAGAATGGAATTGGTGTAATTAAGGGTGATCAGGCCACCGCAAGGGATTGCTATGTGATAGAGCTACGTGAGGCAAAAAAGAAAGACTTTGGGAAGAATGCGGAGGATCCGCCCCGCGTACGCGAACTCCCCTTATAGCAATTAAGGAACGGTCCCTGCACTGGCAAACATAGTGGAGAGCAAAAGGAAATCGATCCTAGAAAAGCGAGTGCAGAGGACGAAAGAGCGGTCCAGGCTGAGATCACAATTCCTATAGCTGTTAATTCAAATTATCCAATCCGCGGTTGATCCCCGAATTGAATAGTTAACTAGTTATCTTTTTAAAAGATAATTTGGACGTGTTTTCATGGAACCATTCCAATATGAGTGGCATATCTCCAGATGTTGCAGTGCATAAACTTAATATTAACCCACATGTTCCATCTATCAAACAGAAAAGAAGGACCCATAGGCCAAAAAGATCAAAGGCCTTGAAGGAGGAAGTTGACAGGCTAATGGAGAACAACTTCATCAGGGAATCTACCTACATAAACTGGTTTTCCAATCCTGTACTTGTAAAGAAAGCAAACAACAAATGGCGGGTACATGTAGACTATTCGGATAATAATAAAGCTTGTCCAAAGGATAGTTTCCCTCTTCCCAGAATAGATCAATTGGTGGATTCCATGGCTGGGCATGATTTGCTATCTTTTATGGATGCGTATTCTGGCTACAATCAAATCATGATGTACAAACCAGATCAAAAGGACACAAGTTTTATCACTAATCTTAGTCTATGTTTCTACAAAGTGATGCCATTTAGCCTAAGGAACGCAGGGGCGACTTACCAGCGATTGGTAAATGCTATGTTCAAAAAATAAATTGGCAGGACCATGGAAGTCTATGTCGACGATATATTGGTAAAATCAAGAAGGGCAATTGATCATTTGGAGGATTTAGCCTAGATGTTCGATATCCTACGCCGATATGGTATGAAGCTAAACCCTTTAAAATGTTCCTTCGGGGTCAGTTCGGGCAAGTTCCTTGGATTTATGGTCAATGCTATGGGCATAGAAACCAATCTAGTAAAAATAATAGCCTTTAGAGACCGGTTTATTACATCAGTAAGAGATTATCCGAGGCAAAACTGAACTACCCAAAACTCGAGTAGCTTGCTTATTGTTTACTTATCTCACCAAAGAAGCTTCGACCCTACTTCCAGGCTCACCCTATCAAGGTCCTCACGAATCAACCTTTGAGGAAGGTATTGTTTCGACCAAAGACTTCCGAAAGGTTATTAAAGTGGAATATTGAGCTTAGTCAGTATGACATTACATACCATCCTCGAAAAGAAATCAACGGACAAGCACTTATAGATTTCATCACAGAATTTACCGACCGAGGAGATATAAAAGAGGAGCCTGACACTGAAACCAACATCCAATGGAATATATTTGTTGATGGAGCATCAAACAATTACTGTTCTAGGGCGGGGGTAGTCCTGGAAACCCCTGAAGGAAGATCTATATGTTATGCGCTAAGACTAGAATTTCCATCAACGAGTAACGAAGCGGAATATGAAGCCCTCATTACAGGAATAAGACTAGCAAGAGAATTATAGCTAAAAACCATACAAATATTCAGTGATTCCCAACTAGTAGTGTGTCAGATCCGGGGAGATTTCCAAGCCAAAATGGGTAACTTACCGACTTTTCTATCTAAGGCCTTGGAACTACTAGAGATATTCGAGCATTATACTATATCTCACATTCCGAGAGAAGAAAATACCAAGGTGGACTCACTGGCAAAATATGCAAGCACAGGAGATGCACAACTTAAAGGATTAGTCCTAGTAGAGGTCCTTTCTAGCCCCAGCACGGAACAAATTGAGATGGATTGAGTCATGGAGGTGGATAATGAGCCAGACTCGTGGACGACACCAATCAAAGAGTATCTCATGACCGGTGCACTCCCGGTAGAAGTTAAGATGCGAAGGAAAATCTTACGAAAAACCCTTATGTATCTCATTTAGGATGGACGGCTATACATACGAGGATTTTCTATGCCCTTACTTCGTTGTGTTACTAGAAAGGAGTGAAAAGTAATCATGACAGAATTACATGAGGGTGAATGCGGAGGCCATACTGGTGGCTAGACGTTGGCCAAGAAAATTCTGCGATAGGGTTATTTCTGGATAGACATAAATAAGGACTTCGTAGCATATACTAAAAGATGCGATAGATGTCAGAGGTTTGCAAAAATTCCAAGGATGCCATCAACAGTTATAACCCAGATGGTCAGCCCATGGCCATTCGCCATCTGGGGCATCGACCTGATAGGAGCGCTTCCTACTGCGAAATCTGGTTTCAAATATGCCATTTTGTTGTTGATTATTTCACAAAATGGGCTGAAGCAGAACATTTAGCAACTATAACCTCAAAGAAAGTTAATAATTTTGTTTTGAAAAAATATCATTTGTAAGTTCGGAGTGCCACAAAAAATAATCATAGACAACGGAACCCAATTTAAGAGCAGCTAATTCCTAAATTTCTGTGCCAAGTATAAAATTCATAAGAGTTTTTCCGCAGTTGCCCATCCGCAAGCAAATGGGCAAGTGGAAGCAGTAAACAAAATCATTAAATCGACCATAAAGAAACGATTAGAGAAATCCAAAGGTTGTTGGGCAGATGAGCTTCCACTAGCACTATGGGCATACCGGACTACTCATAAAACTGTGATTAGGCACACTCCCTTTTCCTTAGCTTTCTGTTCTGAAGCCATGATCCCTGTGGAACTGGAAGTCCCACCCATAGGAGGCTTCACTTCAACCAGGAGGAAAATGAGAGGCTACAACTTGAGGCCCTCGATCAACTCAAGGAAAAAAGAAAAGAAGCAGAACTCAGGGTGGCTGCACATTAGAGAAGGGTGGCTAGGCATTTCAATTCAAAAGTCAGACACATGACTTTCGAGATCGGAGACCTTGTGTTGAAGAAAGTAATGACCGGAACCAGGGTTTTTTGGACCAAACTAGGAAGGGCTCTGTGTTATAACCCAAAAACTTCGGGACGGTACTTCCAAATTGGCCACCACAGATGAAGTCCAGATTCCTCGAGCTTGAAATAGCGAGCACATTTGCCGTTACTTTCTATAATGCATTATTCAAATCTATTGTAAAAGCTATGAATATTTGCAAGAAACTTCGCATTCGAACTATGTACATAAAAAATGAGTGAGAAACTCCATTTGCTTACATGAATCATATATTTGCAAACTTCTACTAAAAACTGACTTCTTTATGTAGGCAAACAAGAATAGTAACTCTCTCAAAATCCAACCATAGTCGGAGACTTCCCAAGCATATCCCGGCAGGAACAATTCAAAAACATTGAGTGTCAGAGCTTCATTCAAACTAAGCAATGAGTGGGTGACAAATCAGAAAGCTTCATCTTTCATCGCAAAAACACCAAATCCTCAGTAAGCATCTAGCAAAAGAATTGGTGCCAAACTGCGAAAATAATGCAAAAGTGGATACAGCCAAATTTGTCCCATGAATAAAAGAATGCCAGTCCTAAAAGAAGCACCTTTTTAGGTGTAGGAAACGAATTCTTCAAATAGAACTAAAACTTTATAAGATGAACTAATGTCCACCTCCAGGGATGAAGCATAAAGTCGGAAGGTCCAACAAAACCTAGGCTGAAAGTACCCTAGCCCCGGGAGGACCGACAAAATTGCTGGAAGAACCAGTAGTTTGAAGGACTGACAAACCTAGGTTGAAAGCACCAATCCTAGAATCAGAAGGACCAGCAAACAAGCTGGAAGGACCAGTGCAAACAGAAATCCTAGCCGAAAGGGGGTAATGGAAATCCTGGCCAAAGGGGGTAACATAAATCCTGGCCGAAAGGGGGTATCTAATTTAGGTCTTTTTTGACTCTGAAATAACCAAATCAAACAAGACCAAAATTGGATCGAAACTTCAAACTCAAGCCCTCCCCGGGGGACACATACTCAAAACTAGTCTCCGAAGGACTTGGGTTACCGAGTTAGTGAGATATGGGGTTGAATACATTCTAATAAACAACAACAATATGCATATATATATATATATACACGAATATGTGTTTAACCAAGTCTCCGAAGGACTCGGGTCACTAAGTTAGCGAGAAATATGGTTAAATACATCAGAAACCAAAAACATGCATTTAAACTAAATCTCCGAAGGACTTCGGTTACTGAGTTAGTGAGAAAAAGATTAAACACATCATAAAATTTATAACCCTCTTTAGGGGGCATGCATTCAAGACCAAAGTCCGAAGGACTTGGATCACCAGATTGGCGAACGTATGAATGAACGCACGATCACCAAAAAAGAAAGAAAAGTGGCATCTGATTAGACAACTAAATTTTAAGAACCCGATCGCTTCCAATCTAACAAAACTATAGCAAACTATTATAACACCGAAAAGCGAGTCGGTGGCGTTAAGGTTACACACCGTAAACACTAACGTACGGTCATCAAAGAAAATTGTAATGCAAGTGCTATCAAACAGAATAAAAGACCACGGTGTAACAAATAAGAGCATTGTCCTGTACTAACAAAACAAAGCACAGAAGCATCACAACGTCCCAAACCAGTCACAAAGCCACAAAAACACAAAAATAAGCACAAGTCGCGACACATACAAACATAAAGTTAAATGCGAGGATCGACACCCGCTTATACAACCGATCTAAAAGCATAGTTCGCAAAAGAAAGGACCAAAGGCAAGATAGAAAAGCTACAGATCCTTGTTCTTCCTGGGCCTGCCAACCTTCCTCTTAACCTTAGTAGAGCAGGATGGAGGTTCATCAACCAAGGACTCTTTGCACTTTGAAACTACCAACTCAACATCTCCCAGATCAAAAGAAGCAACCACACTATCCCTGGATCTAAGAGCTTGGATCAATTTCACCTTGTCATCCTCTAGGCCGGAGATACGCTCGAGATTATCCCTATGAAGCTTTTAGAGATCACAGGCCAGAGTGGGCCAGCCGCTCATTTGTTTTGTAGAATTAACTTTGAGAAGATCCGTCTGCTTCCCAAACTGATACATTGCAGTCTCAAAGCGGGCAAGCATATGACCCTTTGCGGCAATCATATCACAAGAAAAAAAATTATGATCAGACAGAGATATGTCCACATTAGAAGATACTCCTTACAAACTCCAGCCTTTGAGTCGTTTAGCAAGCTTGGGATTGCATGGCCCAGGGGAACAATGTGGCTTATTGATGATTGTTTGAAGTTCTATATAAGAGGGACCGAGAGGAGAGTTCCCAAACGGTTGATTGGTCGATTGAACATCAGTTATCTGAACATCCAAGTAAAAAAACCTTTCTAACTGACGTCCCTCCGGAGACAAATCCATCCTGCATAAGCGAAGTAGTGAATGGCTATGCAATTCAGGGAGTTAAAGGATCAGTCAAGATTAAACAAGTAACGCAACCAAAAACAGGACCACAAACGACCGATCCCTCTGACCTCGGTCACGCAAAACAAATCCATGTTATTCTTGCATGCTTCACTCAAAACGGTTGCTCATGTTTAACCAAGACAGGGCCATTTTTTTTTAAAAAAAAAAGAAGGGGGAGGGGAACAACTCTCTGTCAAACGCACTTGGGAGATCATAGGAGTCAAACCAGAAGTGTGGATCATAGTGACAATATCAAGGCCACAAGGTTTAAGCATTTCGTTAAATATCATGTGTGTTGAACGTATAACAGGGAGCAAATTATTGACACATGGTCATAAGGATAGGAATTGTGCAAGATATGAACTTATCTTAAGCATTTTAGTAAGCGTATCATGTGTACGAAGCTTAGAACCAAAAGAAAAAGGAATATCAGAGTTAAAAGTTCTCAGACAAGTGCATGCATAGGACAACCCAGATCTAGTCCGACTATTATCATCATGAAAGATCAACAATAACACAACTCATATCTAATGATCATAAGAGTTTCGAAAAGCAATCCAAGGAAGCATAAAATGAACTCATTTCCTAATAAAGCATATATTATCAATTCAGAAGAGATACAAGTATAAACAAGAATGACAAACCTGCACTTCACAGATTGATGATAGGAAGGAGCACAAGGTTTTCGACCAAGAGAATCTAATCGAAAGGAAGTCGAAGTGGAAATTAAGGAATTTTAGAAAATGAAATAGCTGTTATCGATATGTTATATCTGGGAAATAGAAGTGGATTAAAGAGAGGAGTAAGAAAACGACAGGGAAGATTAAAAGACACGCATCCATATCATTCTCGCCATGTCAGCTCAATACTCGATGGCACAAGTATAAGTGGCCCGTCAGATCCAGTTGGCTTGCCTACATCCCTATGATTTTATCGGCCATGATGATACTACGATTCAAAGTAAATAGTCTGAGTGACTCAAGCCTTTCGCTCACGAGAAGGAACAATCCCAGATATCTTTACCTTAACAATCCTAAGCTCTGCGCGATCTTTCCTTGGTAAACCGGATTTAATCTACCAAACTATGTTATGATCAGTTATTTCGAAGCCTATAATTTTTTTTGCAAAATAAAAAACTACAAACTTTGAGGGACAAATGTTTATCCCTTATACATATGCGGGTCTATTAAATCCGGGTAAGAATTACGGGTCAAGCGTCATTGGGGATGGTCGTTCATAGCCCACTCCAATCCATTACACCCAAACAGCTTATGAAGAGTAAGGAACGATCACACAAAAAAAAGTTCAAGTGCCAACTTAATATTAAGCGCGATAGGGAAGGTCGCATACATTAGAATAAGTTGGGTCGTTCGCTCAACACAGTCAGGATTGGTCGTACAGCAGAGGGGTCACGCGCACGAAGCCAGCTCAAGAATGGTACTGCCCAAGGACGGTGAGGCTCATACATCCTGCAAATATCGCCCATATTAAGGAAGTCGCTCACTCTTGCACCTAAGAAATCAGACACACAAGACGAAGAGAAGAATTGGTTTCGATCGCATGTTTCATTCTGCAGTCATTTGTCCACGCTACCCCGATTAATCGTATGTAGCAGGGAACACAAGGATGCAAGAAGTCGCACATGCATCCCATGTCCGCTCATGGATTGCAACCTTAGTCACTCGCTCATTCCTTAATCAGTCACTAATGCTACAATCATATGCTACCTACCGATCCAATAGATATCAACTCCAAAGTGATTGCACATATGTTTGCTCTACAAGCTTTGTTCGGTCGCCCAGCTACCATCAAATACAGATGCTCCATCTAGATAGTATATGCCAGTCAATTACAAAAGGCTTAACATGATTATCCGGTTGGTCATTCTTGTACTAACCAAGAAGCTTTGACAAGCTGCCTATACACTCATCGGTTTTCCATCCATTCAATGTATTCAAACCTATGCAGTTGCTCACTCTTATGCAACCGCTCGCTCCCATGAAGTCGCTCGTACAGGACAGCAGAATACATCTATCGACAGATTGGCTATAGCTAGGCAGTGGAATTTTTGTAATTAATAAGACGAACGACCCCTAACCCGCATATATGGATTTTAGCTCATTTCTTCAGAGGATTCCACCTATAAATATGCCATGGTTCCCATCATAAAGAGGATGGAGACCTTGCTACCACGTAGTGCTGCTAAATTCATTCGTCCACCATTCCTTAAACATTCTCAGCCGTCATCATCATCTCCACTTGAAGGATCTTCATTCATTTGGCCATGGCATCCATTAAGATCCTATAAGTGAAAAAAGGTAAAAGACATCCTCCGTTGCTCCTCCGTCCTTCTCCTCCACAGCTTCCACCATTCCTCCATTGAATTATGTGAATTCAAGTGAGATTTGTGTGTAAGAATGAGAATATGTTGAGAGTTGAGAGAATGAGAAAATGTATGAAAAAATAGAATTTACATTCTTTGTAATCATCATGATAATGCAAACCACCTTCATAGTGGATGTAGGCCTATCTTAGGGCTGAACCACTCTAAAACCTTCTCTCAATTTTACTTTCCTCGCATTTTTACATCCAACTTTTGTTGAGTGCGGCCCCGTTCACTTTCTAACCATATTGGTGAAATACATTTCACATATCCTTGGTGTTTGAGCCATTTTTTGGTGAAAACACTATCATATGCCACTCTAAGATGATGAAATCCTATAGCTAAAGCCAACTGTGAGAAAAATGAAGTGCCTCCTAGTTGGTCAAACAAGTCATCAATCCTCGGTAGTGGGTGCCTACTCTTCTTGGTGAGTTTATTCAATTCTTTGTAGTCCATACATAGACATAGAGAGCCATCTGCCTTAGTTGCAAAGATGACCTTATATCCCCACTTAGAAACGCTCTGCCTAATGAATCCTTTTTCCAATAACTCTCCCACTTGTTTGTTGAGCTCCCTCCTCTCCTCAGGAGCCATGTGGCATACTGGCTATGCGGATGGCTTCACATTTTGCACTAAGTACATCCGAAAGTCTATTTCACACCTTGGAGGTAACCCCTAACCTTGTCGAACATTTCTGGAAACCTACTAATTATGGCACTGATCGAAGATCATCAACAGAAGTATCGAGAGAACCTAGGAAACTAAGCATCACTGATCCTCGTAGGTAACAAGAAATTTTGAGAGTTCTACGATGGCAAGTAAGAAGTCTAACTACTCTCTTTTCACAATAAAGAATGACACCATACCTAGCTAGCCAATCCATTCCTAGAATTAGTCCGTAACCCATGAAACTAAGAACATATGCGTCGCATTCAAATTCGACACCTAAAACGGAAGTCCTCAAACCCCTACACATCATGGATAAATAAGTTGTTCCTCCTATGGAGTTTGAGACTATAACGGTATCAGAAATAATACTAGTATCTAGTTGCAGATTTTATACCACGGAGTTGGATATGAGTGTTTGAGAAACACAAGAATCAAAAAAGTTCTAATAGGATAGGCTAAAAGAAGAATCAAACCTTCTACTGTGACTTTCCTACCCCGGTGCGGTTCACCAACCTCTAAAGCATTAACTTGCCCTCCAGACGATCCAGCCTTATGTTCTTGCCTTTTAGAGCACTGTCCCTTGAAATGTCCAACTTGCCACAAACAAAGAAAGCGTTCTTAGTCTTTCTGCAATCTTTTATAAAATATCCTAAAGCACCACACCCATGGCATTTCACTTTTGTCTTGATCTGAGCATTATCGGGATTTCCCCTTTTGTTAGCTGTGTTCTTCTTGGGCCACCATTGCTTTTTCTCTGCCTTGGCTTTCTCTTACTCTGTCTTAACCTCGTTCTTCCCTTCCTTGTCATCCTCGTGCACTAAGGTAATGTCAACTAGTTTTTCAATGGTTGCCTTCATTGGTACATGCGTTAGTGCTAAGTCTTGGAGCGGTTGGTTCAATCCCTTAGTGAATCTCAAGTCCTTTTTGTGAGGAGTATTTACTAACTCCAATCAAAATCTTGCTAGTTGATTAAAAATGTTGACATACTCTTTTATAGTCATGCTCCTTTGTTTCAAATTCAGAAATCTCTCCACTGGCATTCCTTCTTCTGCTTGCGACAAGAATCTCACCTCAAATATTGCCTTAAAATTATCCCAAGTAGCTACACCTGGTCCGACTTGAACTATTTACTACTAGTATGATGCTTCATCCTTTAGTTGTCAAGCAGCCAACTGGATTTCCTTCTGTCAATGAGCTCGAACAAGTCGAACACATTCTCTATTTCTCTTAGCCAATTGCGCGCTTCTATAAAACTTTCAGTGCCATAAAATGGTTTGCCACCTATTGTGTAAAAGTCCTTAAATATCTTAGAAAATTGAATATCGAAGGAGGAGGAGGCACTACTGCGGCTACAGCTGGGGGAGGGACATTCTATTGTACTCCAACAGGTGTCGTATCTTCTACATATTTACGAAACTATGTAGGAATGGGAATGCCCTCTGGAATGTTAGGAGCCCCAGACATGCTGAAAAAAGGACGAAACAAAAATTTAGAAAGGGAATCAAATGAATATTGTAAATGATTTGAGGGGATATGTTTTTCAAGAATTGGCTTTTATTTGAAAATCCTTTATTTTGAAAGTGCTTTTCAAAAACTTTTTCTCTGATCTTGTAACCTTAGGCTTTGATACCAAATGTGACACCCTATGTCCGTTAATGTCACTCTTAAGAGAATGCATTAAATTTCGTGGAGCGCAATAGGTAATCAACAACTAAATTTACAAGACGGATATGAATAATACGAAGGAAAACTTAAAACTTTCGATTCAAAACATGTCGTTACATCTCAAATGTCAAAGACCATAATCATATATCTTAATAACATCAGAGTACAAAAACCATAATAATATCCCTCAAATGTCATTACAAATAAAACTGATGAATAAACGGAAGAAAGTACATGAAAAAGGAGAGCTATCCAAGTCCAAGCAGAATCACGATCTCAACTACTGACCACTCCCACTATAAGAACCTAAGGGTGTGGAGGAAAGGAAGAGAGAGAGAAGGGAAACTAAAAGGGTCAGACAAAGTCTGGCGAGTTCCAGTAATTTTTAGCATAAGCATATGAAAATGTGTCAAGACAGATAAATACTACCAGATGGGAAAGTATAGTAAAACATGTATATACATGTGAGGTAAACAAGATATAAAAACAAGATAAAGGTAGATTTAAACTTCTCATTCATATCCCAAGAATTAAGTTACTGGACCAAATTACTAGTATTAATAGGATTAGGTGTTACCCTAATTACTAACCATGCGATCGGCTCCCTATTACCTAAATACTCTATGTTATCCCCGGGAGTAGGGTAATCAATCCCTAACCCAACAACTTATAGAACACAGACCTATTCGTAGGTGTTATAGTGTCTTAGTTTCCCGTAGTCGGACCCATGCACGCTCATGACTCTGCAGGAATGCGCCCGTACCCACTTCCGAAACCTTGAACCTCTTTCATTCTAGTTCAATAAAGCATAACCTGGCCCTTACCTAATGCACGTCCCCTACCGAGATACCAACAGGGATACTGACTAATATGGGTTCCACACAACTTAACACAAGCCACCCCCTAGGCTTGTGTCCCCGTGTACCTAGGATTTAAGAGTCCCGAAAACATGATACAAACAACTAGACTTGGGATCTTTTTAGCTTATTAATTAATAGGTGTAACTTAGCAGGTTTAAGTCTATTAATAAGCTTGTTTGTAAAATGACATTTATCCTAAATGTTATTGGTGTACAACCGCCTTCCCAAACAAGTACCTTCCTAAATGTACAATTAGACTTACAGTAATTCATTTTACTTAGTTTTTACATCTGGTACTTATATATTTTTGCATGTCACACATAATCTTACATTAAGTCCAATCTAACAGATTAAAATGTCACATATTCTTCCTTTAATGTAATTATCCTAATTAACAGTCAAAAAGTTTCTAAACTTACAATATGCCCAAGTTTCTCCGTTTAATGTCATTATCCAATTATTCCAATTTATGTCCTTTATATGCAATTAACGGTAATAGCCTAGACTTTAAGTAGCCTCGGCTCTGAAATGGAAAAGGGGAGAAAACAAATATCAGACTGAATAAAAAGGCATATTTATGAAAAGACTATAAATAAATAGAAGACAGAATAAGGAAGACAAATGTATACAAGTGCATAATTTTACTGTAGACTGGAGTAAAAGAACATGTGTTAACATGAAAGTTGTATTAACCGTAAAAGTGCATATATAAGAATTAACTTGTAGTTACTGTTCATTTCAGATCCAAAACTACTCACTGTCCCAAACCTTTTTAAATAATCAAATCTAAAAATGACATGAAAATCACAGTGATAGGCTTGGAGAAGAATAAGATATCTCTTTTTGTACGTATATGTCGCTGTAGAAAAGATCCACTTATATCTTTTGTTGCTGTAGAGTAGTCTGAATTGTCCTTGCTATTTTATATTTGGGCAGCACCTCAGTAGTTTATGTACATGTTAATTTAAAAAAAAGGTTTAGAGGAAGGACGAAGAATGAGTTTGTGTGTGTAGAACAAATGAGGTTGCATGCCTTTATATAGACAACCTAGAACAATCCACTACCACTAGATATTAGGTTTTCAAATCTAGCCATACACATAATGTTGAGTCAGTGGACAAACCTAGAAATAAAAACAGTCAAGGTACAGAACTGAGAATCCACCCAGCATGTTGTTGGGTCCACCCACCGACATACTGTGTCGACCCAAGATTCAACCCCTTTGGTACATGGGATGACCGAGGTCTTGGTTAGGTCATCCCATAACCACTATTTCCTGCATCGTCTTTGGTTTGAATTATTATTATTATTTTAAATTTATTTATATATAATCTTGTTATATATATACAATCTTCTTATGTCCAGAACTTCTTCATACATTATCCGATTTACGCAAACTTGGGGTTTATCTTAACCAGAATTCAGAGACGAACACAACGGTAATGTCGGCTTTTCTTAAATCTGAACATTTAATGGGGAATTACATTTGGTATCTACTAAAGATATAAAACCCTTTATAGTTTGTAGTGGTGAATATCATAAAACATCGATTGTAATAACAATCGATCCCAAAATTCATGTTCAAATAACGTAAATCAAATACCACAAATATCGATTATAAATTCGTTTGTCTTGAATGAATCGAAAGTTCGTTGAAGGCCGATATAATCAAGCTGCCGAAATTCACGAATTAGAGCAACTGAGAAAACATAGGAAAAGTGAAAACGAGCCAAAACTCAATTGGGAAGAAGCCTGGATCAACCAAAACTGATGACCGTGGTTTGCATTAGTCAATAGCAAAAAAAAGATTCAGTCGGCTGAATGTGGTAACATCAATTTTTTGTCCTTGTTTAGGATTCAACCGGATGAATTTCTTGGTTCATTTGACTGAAATATGATTCAGCCAATAATTCAGTCGGCTGACATGTGCAACAACTTATTACCAAGAGCAAACAATAATTCAGTCGACTGAATTCCCTAATTCAATTGGCTGAATTTGCTTAAAACTGTTGATTTTAGAATTTTGAAGAAAATTTCGATATCCAACTATTCCGAACGAGCACACATGATTGGTGAAGGCTTAGAACATTATAAAAATGACAATATGGCTTCTAAGATTTGCTAAAACAACTCAAACACTAACAAATACCATTTACCTTAGAATTCATCGAAATGAAACCAAAACTCCTGAATTAAAAAGTCTATACATAAGCAAACCAATTCAACCAATTCATGCACAACATAAAAGTGCCAAGGGTGCACATGCCTAGCCTATAGGCTTCAGCACTTATAACAAATCCTATATACCCAATTGAAATTCAAATCGTCAAATTAAAAACTACCGTGCAACTACAAGCTCATTTTTAATTATATTATAATGAATACGTTTAAACTTTGTTTTATAAATGAATTCATTATTATAACTCAAATCTAAGTTAAATTAAATCTTTTAAATTACCCAATTCACACAATATTGCAAATTCAACTTATTTATTACTATTTTGAATTTTAGTTAACTATTTCTCTTTCATATTAAATTATTAATTTAAAACCACTGAATTTAAATTGTTTAAACTTCCAAATCACTATTTAAATAATTAAATAAATTAATTATTCAATCACAAAAAATCTGGGATGCTGCATTTTATTTTTCTTTCCTGTTGCCTTAATACTCCATTATTTCTCATATCAAAATATTTTATTTCTGTTCATTGCGATCTTTGTTTTACTGGTCTTTGATGGACTCGACCACTGATTTCTCTTTATCATTTGACAAAAATTTCTTGACACTTGTTAGCGTATTGTTGATCAAGTTTTATGTCATCCCATTTATGTTAGGCTAGTCTGGGATTTTGTTGTTTACTATCACCTGGTAGATTTGAAAATATGGACATTTGTATATTGCTTACTGGTCATATGCATTTACTAGTACTTGACTTGTAGTTGTTTTGACATTGAGTAGTTAGCCTTGAGTACTTATACAGTGCTATATAGCAATGTGCATTGCTATGCACATGTACTTCACCACCTTTCTTTTGTAGTGCCTATACATACTATCGTTTTATATCTTTTGTCTTTGGCCTGTTTTGTGCTTGACATTTTTAATGTGGCGTACTTGTCATACTTTTGAGCGATTTCCTACTTTGCACTCTTGCTTGGCTTGGTTTCAACCTGCCTTGTCTTGACCCATGTATTGCTATGCATACTTGTTTTGTTCATTGAGTACATGAAATCGATGAGTTTTGGTTGATGTTTCATACATGCACATTTTTAAGCTAGTTTCCTATTGATAACTAATATTATTTTAAATTATAGCTTTGAGACGAAATGAAATCCACATTTTGGTTTTTATTAATAAATTGTCTCTAATAATAGTATAACTGTATTTTGAAACTATAAACGATTTTAAAGAAATAAATTAATGGGTTTTGAAATCATTTTAGAAACCATTTTCATAAAATAAAATATATTTTCTATATATAAAATAACACTTTTCTGCCCCCTTCGAGAAGGCGTATTAGTGGTCGAATAATGTCGTTTATCCCGTGGTATGAGACACGATGGTAAATGGTACCATTCAGTCCCAGATCCGTCCAATCGAAGCAATCTATCTCAGTGATTCTCAGTGTTTTCTGTGATTTAACAAATGTTCATGATTTTCTATATTTCAGTGTTCTTCTGTAATCCTCTGAGTTATTCAGCGTTTTCGTAATTCTTGTGAATTTTTATGTTATCTAGTGTGGAGATGACTTACGGTGTGTGAATCGTTAAGCGGAAACGTGTGGTATAAAACGCACAATTACCACTTTTTAGGTTACTATCTAAGGGTCTATCAAACATTCCTGTGTGACCGCCGGTACTAGAACTTCTAGTCAATTTTGTGTGAACTCTACGTGGACCTTCGGGTCAATCCTATATGAAATCCTGTGTGAACTCTATGGACATTCAGATCATCTAGGTAACCTTCTGTGTGATATAACACTGGCTATTGCCTTAAGCCATTCTCTGTGATTGCATGTGCATGCATAACTATGGCTTGCCACTCTATATTGGATCCAAACTCTGTGTTTTGTATTCATAACTGATTTCTCTATATTGATTATTATTATTTATGATGTTTTCATTAGTGGTTTTTGAATCTTAATCGAGTTCAGTTATTCAATAATTTTGTGTTCAGTGTTTTGGTGATTTTGTGTTTCATCAATTCCATGATTCTATGTTTTAATGATCCCGTGATTATGTGAATCAATGAATTATGTGTTATTGGTGATTTCATCTTGTGATTTCTATAATTTCAGGGTCTTCCCTTCATGTTATGTGATTCTAAGTGTTGATTACCCTAACAGTGGAGTTCGGGTAATTTGTACTAAGGCTGTGTTTTAATCCATTTCTCACTCACATAGTCGTATGCTACTTGTGGATCATTGAATGTTGTATTTTGTTATTTTATGTGAGACATTCCTTTTTGACGGAAACAAAGTCACTGTATCAGTGTCCCCGTATAAATCCCTATCTTGAGGTTCCTTTTCGTATGGGAAGGATGTAGTGTCTAGTTGTTATTTTATCTCACCTTTTATCTGTAACAACACGGAAATCCGAGCGAATTAAAAAAAATTATTTTGGCAATTTCAGCGGAATTTGAATATTTAAAATGGATTATTTTAAATAATAACGACGAAAAATTTATTTTGAATAGAATTAGAACGTATATATTTATATAGATCGTCGTTAGAATATAAATATTTATTTTAAATTATAAAAGGAATTGAAAATGGCGCGGTAGTTCGATAATTCGATTTCAATTTTCGAATGAATGTACAGGATTCAAAATAAACCGGATTTTAGCGAAACCAAAAATATTTGAATCTAATAGAGAATATCTTTTCAAAGAGTCCGGGAAATCAAAATTTCATAGCGGGGATAAAAAGATACGTCCAGTTGAAAATTCAGAATAGTCGGTATGGAATTCTGGTCCTTGAAAATAGTCATTTTGCAAACGACCTCGGTTTTCGACGAAACCACTTTTATTGGATCTGCAGTGTCAATTTATTGCTAGGTTTCAAATTTCGTAATTTTTTGAATCAATATGTGAGCATGGCGAAGGAAAACGCGTTTGACCAGTTTTAGTTGATTTTAATCGACTGGAAAATGGCCATTTTTCGAACGGTCTCAGAATTTGACGAAACTAGTTTTGTTAGGACCGTATCGTCAATACGAAGCTAGAAAATATTTTTTGATAATTTTTCGAGTTAGTATGTGGGCCCGGTAAATTGAAATGTGCGTGCAAATTCAATATATAGAGTTATATTTGGATTTTGATGAAAACTGATCGAAACGATCGAACCAGCTTACGATACATATCCCATTGTGTTCGGAATGGGCGTAATTAGCTAGGAACGATAGGCGGTGAGTCTCGTTTCGAGGTCGAAATTAAAAGTTACTTTATGGAATTGAATAATTAAATAGGTATATTTTTGTATAAAGGCCCTTGGCCCTTTTCTCTCTCTGATGAAAGTCAATCGAGAAAAAAAAAGAAAAACACAAAAGGGGCGGAACCCTAAATCGCATCGCCAGCCATCACTTGCCCCCTTCGCCGTCGTCAGGACCCGCCTCCACCCATTCCGCCGCCGCCGCACAACCTCCACTCCTCCTTCCTCTCTCTCCCTCTCTCCTCTGGAAAACCCACGCACTCTAGCCCAATTCGAACCCCTAGGACCCCAATCCATCCACCACCAGCCAAGAAACCCGCCGCCACCGAGATTGCTCCGACTCCAACCAACCCCTCTCCCTACCGTTCGAACAACAGACCCCCCTCGCTCTCGCTGAAAAACAAAGTAAGTTTTAATTTAGGTTTTTTTATTTATTTTTAATATTTAAAATCAGTTTAAAAATCAGTTTAAAACCAGTTTAAAAAATTATTTTCAAAGCAGTTTAAAATTGTTTAGAAAATATAGATATCGTTGTTTTGAAAATATAGATATCGTTGTTTTGAAAAATATAGATGTCGTTGTTTTGAAAATATAGGATTATTAGCGAATAAAAATACGATTTATATATATATAATAGCGAAGAAAAATAATATGATTTTTATATTATAGAAGTAATAAAAATATGATTTTTAGCTTATAGTAAAGATTATATTTTTATCGTAGTAAAGACGATATTTTTAAATAGGAAAGTTCTATATTTTTATATAGGAAAGACAATGTTTTTTATATATAGAAAGGCGGGATTTTTATATATGAAGCGAAATAAAAATTCGATCTTTATATAAGTAGCGGATTGAAAATAGTATTTTTTATATAACAGAGAATATAAAAATATAATTTTTATCATATATGTAACGAAGTAAAAATCTGATTTTTATTATATATATAGTGAAATAAAAATATAATTTTTATTGTGAACAGCGTGAAAGGAACTGCATTAGAATTTCAAACCGATGAAGATGGTTCAGCAGTTCAAAAAAAAAAAAGCAAAGCACGGCAGAGTGGAACCCTCGGTGAGAACTCCTCACTTTTATTTTAAATTTCTAGTTAATATATATACTAGGATGCAGACGGTGCTTAGCAGCACCCGACACCCGTCGTCCACAGACCATGGACAACTTGTTTGTTTGATTGTATGTTATTGTGAAAATTGGTTGTGTTGTGGAACGAAATAAAATATTTTATAGTGGAAAATATTTTATAGTTAAAAATATAATTTTTAACGTATATATAAAATAAATATTTATAAACAAATCGGATGATTTGTTTATATACACTGATTTGACTGATATTGATTGGGACGATAAATTTTACACATCGCCCAACTGCACAAATAAAATCTGTGTTTGATTGTTTGAAACCCTACACGGGTGTTGGGATGAAATTGGACATAAACAAATCCCAATAATTAGCTGTATGTCGATCGATTGATTGACAGGCTGTTATAAGCATTGAATATTTATATTTGATGCTTATACAGTGTAGAATGCACTCTGGATGATGGTTGATTATATATCGTTGCTATTATATACATGTGTTGTATGGAATCCATATAGTTAACGCTATATGGTAATTGATTGGGCCTCATTCCAATTTGTTGAATTGTAAAGAAAATTCATTTGTTGAATTGTAAAGAAAATTCATTTGTTGAATTGTAAAGGAAATTCATGTGTTGAACGAAATATTTTAAACAATAAAATTTACATCTTTATCATATATAAATAGATAGGATGAGTGGTCCCCCGGATATTAATCTGATGTTGGTTTCGGCCTTCGGGGTTAATATTTAGGGAATCGTTCTCTTGCTAATTTACGGTTGGAGTTTGATTTAAAAATTTAACGATAGAAATCATAATTTATAAAAAAAAATATTAAATAATAAAAATAGTCACGTGTTGACAGTACTCATTTGTTGAGATTATTCATGTGGTGAAATAAATATAGATTCATGTGTTGAATAGAATAAATATTCATTTGTTGAATAGAATAACGAAGTTATTGAAAAATATAAAGCCGCATTGATAAGAGATGCGCTATTTTGACGCGAACGATATTTATATCGATTATATTCGTTTTTATAATGAATATTGAAAAGAGATTTAAAAATTGAATGAAAATAGAAATGAATTTGAATTGAAAATGAATATGAAACAAATTCGAATTGAATTGAATTAAAATGAATTCGAATTGAAATTAAATAGAAATGAATTCGAATTGAAATTGAATAGAAATGAATTCGAATTGAAATTGAATAGAAATGAATTCGAATTGAAATTGAATAGAAATGAATTTGAATTGAAATTTAATAGAATCGAATTTGAATTGAAATCAATTTGAAATGAATTTAAAACGAATTTATATTGGAAAAATTCAATTTTGATTTGAATTTGAAATGAAGTTGAAATCGTTTTGAAAATGAATTTAAAACGATTTATAGAATACGTTTTTAAAAGGAAATCGACGAAGTATATATTATATATATAATATAATGGCCTGAATAGAACGCGTCGCGCTGCGGCAATTCGCGAATTTCGACCATTGATTTCGAATTGACGTTGCGGGAGATCCGACCGTCGGATTCTCCTGAAACCGGAACCGTTGGGTTCGTATCGAAAAGAGGTTTCCAATTAATATTATAAATTTGAAATCTAACAGTTAGATTTGGAGATATGTCCAAATTAATTTCAGAAAAGGTCGCTCTAAGTGCAATTCGATGGCCGTAGATGGAAATCGACTGTACGGGCCTTGATAAAATAATTAAAAATATCTATAATTTATGTAAAATCATAGTAAATGATTTGGGAAAAACTGGGATGAAAAACTCCATATTTGAAAAGAAAAAAATAGATTTTTATCGAAATGAACTAGTTTTGAACTAGGATTAAAACAATTTATTTTTGAAATAAATAAATTGAATTTGAAATGGGTTTTAAATAACCAGAATTTCTAATATATTTTATTGGAATTGAAATAGAATGTGATTTGGGTTTATCGTGAACTGTGTTTTAAACGACATCAGTTCTTTAACCCAGTAAAAGGAGTTTTAATGAATCTTTGGTTAGATTGAAATATGAATTGATAATTTAAATTATCCAAATTTGGAAATGATCGAAAGGGGAGTATCACCGGTTTTACTCATGGCGATAGTTAAATCTTTAATTAGATTTGAACGTGAAATGGTAATTAAATTTACCGATAACACCGTGGTGTTAGTTATGGGGTAATAAAAGTTTTGCTCCATAGGATGAATAGGTTGGGATTGGGAAATAAAATAAATAATTACTTCGGTGTGGTTCACTAATCTCGACTAGTTTGGAAAACCGTAATCTGGTTTGAAATGACATCCAAAGGAAGATCAAAGAACAAATTTTAAAGAATTAATCTTTGATAAAATTAATGGGAACCTTTCCCTAGGAGTGTGAATATCCGAATAAAAGAATATTCTGAATTGGAATGAGGCTATATTGTGTTTTATAGCACTTGTTGATTAAGATACGCGAGTTATTCAGAAAGGCCGGGTATAACCCATTCTGAATAACTGATTCGACGATAAGTCGAAGAGATTGAAGACGGTGCAAGACCGGCGATCTTCACATCGAATGGATGGGTGCTACTGATGCTCACGATGGGAGTAGCTACCTTGAAGGGGGCTAAAGTGGTAGCCGTCCTGACGTACTTGGAGGTCGACGGATATGCGAGGAAAGTGCCTCCGGTTTCATTCATACCTAGAACGGACTTGTAAATCGATGGTGTGTCTGACATTGTATTCCTTTATATTGTATTCGTTGATCTCTGCTAAATATATATCTGTTTGGCGGCGGAGAATTTATTCTCTTGCTTAACGCCCTTCTCTGAGACATACGAGCTCAGAGGTTATATATTGGCAGAAATCAGTGGTACGATATGGATTGATAGTGTGGCATGCTGAGATGCAGTCATCCAGACTTTTGTTGAAAAGCAAAGTTTGGTGGATGATGATCAAAGCGCAGCTTTAATTAAGCACGGCTTTGTGTATAGCGTTGATTCGCGAGCCTCACACCCCGGTATGGTGGTAAACTGATGGTTTGATCAGTATGCTTTTTAGAGGATGGGCACCTTAGTGGTGTCGTGGATTCGGTCGACCGAGATTGAGCTTAGTGCTCAGAGGGATAGGGTAAGCGGTGTTTTCTCTCACCGAGACGTAAGCCGCAGTGATACTCGATTTCCCAAAAGTGCGGATGTGCATTACGGTGTTTTCTCTCTCTGAGACGTAAGCCGTTGTGGATGGCACTACGCGATCGATCTTTCGAATCAGGAGCCACCATGATGGAAATCCAATTTCCAAATATGACCTTTTGCGGTTTTGATTGTAGAGCCTAGTATTGGCGACATGATATATGGTACCCATGCCGTCTATGATTAATACATTTATATTTGAAATTGTTTTCTTCACTTATAGTAATAATATAAGATGAAATTTCACGTACCAAGCATATTTGGCTATTATAAGGGAAAACCCTATCCTCCGGCTTGCGTTGCATTGTGTGATGGGACCTGGGTCTTATAATAGCTTCATTGTTCTTTATTTAGCATTATGCTATTTGTTTTCTGCACTAGTATTCTTGGGAGGAAACCCGTTCCGTGTTATACGCCGTGGTCCCTTGATTTACCTAACTTTAAAAACAAAGATTAATAACTGTTTTAGTTCCCGCACCAGTCACATGACTGGCCTGGAGTTTATTGTTTTGACCAAAACTCTGGGTGCCCCTATTTCCACACGGGCAGCTAGTAGTTTTGGTTTTGCAGATTTATATTCACGGGATCCTGGGTTTACGGCTGAAGCGATATTCAGAAAGCTCTGTATCCGTGTATCTGTTTTCAGTTGTGCTTTGTATTGTTTTTCCGCTGCGATGTATTTAAATGTAATTTAAATCTCTGATATTTTCTATGTAATATTTATTCATACTCTATTATATTCTTGTATTCTGATGGAATTGTTGTAATAAGCAATGAAATGTTCTTCTGTTTGCGTTCTGTTGTAGCTTGTTCTCAAAGTATCCGCTCTTTCCTTACCAGGGAAGTTACGGGTCATTTCATTATCATTATTGATATGTAAACTAGACTGATTCGTGTATGTTATACTCGGGTCATACTGAGTTATTTCAGGCTCTGTCAACTCGTGGTTAGCTGGTGAAGCCTGGACTATTCTTTGAAGCCATTTGTCGTTGTTCCTTCGTATATTCATGTTGTTGTATATTTGTATCTTTTGACTTAGTTGTATTCTATGTTGTATATCTTTTGATACGTAGCACATGTATAAGCTGTATTCAGTGATTATGTTAGTATGTATCTATTCCATAACCTATGCTATGTATTGTATATTATTTTGAATTCGATCATTAGCCATCGTAGTTTTTATTAGAAGTATTGAGTTTGTCGATCCACTTGAGAAAAAAAAGAAAAATTTATACACCCAATCAACGTATTCAATACTCATCTTAGATGAAATCACGCATGTTATCCTTTATCCAGCCATATTCTCAGCTCTAATGGACGACATTACTTGTTAATACTCTTTAATAAGATGGGTCTCGGGATAAGGTGTACTAATAATGGTGGTTTAATGTTTAAGTATGCATTAAAGTAACGTTTAACTTTAAATTAAGAATTGACGTTGTATAAATTCCAAAAATGAAGACCGATTACATACCATTGTGCAAGTGGTCAACCACTTATGGTTAGCAATCGACAAGGTCTAAAGGTGGAGGCTAGAATTTAGGAGGACATGAATAACTCGGATTCTACTATTTTGTTATGATGGTTCTAGTTTTTCCTCACCTTTATAAATATCCCCCAATACTGCCACTCTTCTTCATTAAAATCTGAAAACAACAATGAAGCTCTACCAAAATCTATCATAATAGGTTTCTAGAAATAAAGATTTTAGTTAAGAAATTATAATCTCAAATTCAATTAAAATTCACAGTTCTTCTCATCCTGTTTTTGGATTTTAAATCTGGATACGATTCATCTATTATATATTGAAACACGAAAATCTAGCAAAGAGATGCAAATGATGCATATTAGGTCTAATTTAAAAACGAAGAATCTTCTATTAGTGGAAATGTTTGGTTTTTTATTTTTGTAGTTTTTCAATATTTATTTAGAATTGATGTATGTCTTAGGAAATTTTGGTAACAAAAATATAATTTTTTTTTTTGAGAACTTCACTAAGTAAACACTAATCTTTGAATATGTCTGAATTTCAATTGTTTTATAATAAAGTAGTAGAATATAATCTATACTTGAGATATAGAAAATTTATAACCTATTACACTTTATTTTTTTATTTGTATTATTAAAAGTAACTAAGAGCAGATAAACTAAGAAATCGAATGTAAAGTATGAATGTGATTGTTTGTAGTTTGTACCTCTTGTTTACTATAGGTTAAATTAATATGGATGCTTTCCAACAACAAGTTATTATGTGCGAAAGTTGAAATGAATAAAAATATTATAGATTTGTATGGTTAACACCCCAAAGTAATGAATTCCTCATAGAATCCTTAGTTATGTTAGATTTACTCAAATTGCACCATTCTGTTGAATAGAAAGTTAAAGTATCCATTATAATAAAATGATTCCATTATGTATTCTTAAGTGAATTTCCAATGTCGAAAATCTTTTAGAACCCTATCTTTAGTCAAGTGCTTCCTAGATGCTGTTCCTATTGGAATAAAGATAATAGTTAGATGCTTGAAGCTTTAGCCTTAAAATTCTTTTAATGTTGAAGGTCCTGTGTGAACAATCTAGATTCCTGATAGTTTGGTCTTAAAGGTTCCGACAAGAGCATTTTGTTAATATTACATCATCTTATTTATTAATCAAGCAACTATCACGACAATAGTACTCATTTGAATCCTGCAAAAGTTAAAAAACACATACCTTTGCCTCATTAAGTTGATTGTCCATATAGATTTGAGTTGCTTATAAGGCCTCAGAATGGGTTATTAAGATTCATTCCATTTTTGGTTAGCTCTCTGTCGAAACTTAGTGCATTGCACCCTTATTCTATAATTATACTCTTTCTTAAGATCTAACATCAACCTATCAGTATGATGAATGAAGAAAAATTTAGAGGTTTCGAGCATCTTAAGTAACCTTCGGTGAGTTTTAGATTTGAAAATGTTTTAGATTTAAAACCATTTATAAGGTTTCTGCCTATCTTATTACAATTTTTAGGACCTTTCAGAGGCGTCTAAAGTTACTTTATAAGCTAGTTACCTTTCGGAGTTTGAACCCGCAAAGTTTAAGCATGATAATAATATAATAACTCAACAATTACCTTTGCATTACCTTAGTCGATTATTGATGAATTTCTTTTTATTAATAACTTTGAATAGCATAAAGACGAAGTTATCAATCCTAAATTTCTTAAATTGATTTAGGAAGTAGGATTTGCAACTTATAACTTCAAAGAAAAGTGAGAGAATGAGATATCTTCCTTGAATTTTGGAACCCTATGGTTGTATTTAAAGATGCAAGTTGGCTCCCTATCCGCTTTATAGCCTTTGCCAAGATGCTTTCGTGGAAGTCAATTCGAAGTCCTAGTAAAAGTAGCTTTAATAATCTATAACTTGTGTTATATGTGCGTCCTGGATTGGAAGCAGGTTATCAAAAGTGGAAGCAAAGCCTTCTAAGTGTTTTCTGACAGATATTCACTAAGAAGTCTTTGAGTAAACCGACTAGATTCCTCTGACTGAAAGACTTGGTGTTTTTTTTAGAATCATGTCTTCAACGGTCCCTTGCCTGAGGAGCTTAAAAAGGTTACTTTGTCTCAGATGAAGTTCTCATAATGTGACAGTGATTTCCTTCAGGATCATGTAGTGAAACATCCCCTTCAAATGAATTAAAGAATGCGCTTTGGTTCAACAACTGTGAACTAACTCCACTTTCTCTTGTTCAATGATTGTTGTTTTGGAAGATATGTCCTTTGGCTTTGTCAGCGTCGCTCGCTTTTGTCAAAATAAGTCTTTTACTCTTTCATCTTTCTTAGGAAGTAGTTCTAAATGAAGTGCCTTCGGATGGACCGTAACTCCTTATTCTCGACATCCTTTCACCCATTTTTGCAATCATCATTGACATGGTTATTTTGGTGCTAAAATTTTTCCACCCCTGCTAGTGAATGGATGTTCTTGACTTTCCAAGCCAATAGCTCCTATTTTGGTGCTTACTTAATTTTCTTTCCATTTAGGATACCTGAATGGACGATTAGATTTATCCAATGGTAGCCTTTGTTTTCTCTTTCTTTCTTTACAAATAATGTACCTTTTCATCTTCTTCATTCACTTGCAATTACAATTTTCAAGCATGAGTATCAAGATTTTCCAAGAATCTAAATTCTTTATATACAATCAATCATAGGTCGAGGTAAACATATGTTTAAATTTTGATTCCATAATCGATATCAAGTTTTTACTTTTTAGGATTTTATTATTTGTGATTTTCATATTGAAACTGGAAATCAACTTAGGTTCAAGTGATCAAGAAATTCACTATTAATTTCACGGTGTTCTTGAGCTCAGTTATGATTATACATAATCAGAGTTTCAATCTGAATTTTTATGATTGGTAGTTACTTTTGCTTAATGATATTTGTAAAGATTAAAGCCCACTTGGCCTAATTACAACAAAGTTCGGCAATTTTAAGCTTCTTGAAAGTGGGTTTAGGCCCAATATCCATAATATAGATAGATTGTCAAAAAGTAAAATTGTAAATGAAATTTCTTCCGACTTTTTCGTAAACCCTCGTTTTTATCCTACCAACGAGAAGACCCTATTCCAAGGTTCTATGCGGTCAACATTCAAGTCTAAAGAGTTCTGATCCAATCGGAATATGATTCTAAATTTTGAGTTAATTACTAACACTTCACGATTCAGACTCAGCCCAGGTCATAAATTTCTTTAATTACTCCCACTTTCTGAAGTATAAATTAGCTATATTTCTACTTAATCCGTAGTGTTTCCGAAAGGAACAGAAACAAGTCTTTTTCTTGTATAATTTCTAAGATTATTTGTAATTTAAGTTGTTCCGGTGAGAAACAAAGAATTGGGAAACAACTTAATTGGGGGAGCACGTAGTCTTTCCTTCTCCGGGAAATGAGACACTTTCAATTACTTGTGGAGGAAAGCAAACTGCTAGCAGGCTAGGAGCTTGAGTTTCCAGATAATGGAGTAGGGCCAATCAATACTAATAATGACACAATATCACTTGACAACGTCATGGGTGAAAAGATATTGGCAACAAAAAAGTATGGTTTGGAAACCGTTTCCCGAAATCAATGTATTTCCTTTGGCTGCGCAAGAGAGATATTGAAAAAAAATCGTCGCCACCTCCGAACGCTCTTTGATTACAACTTAGGAGGAGGTAAACGCTATCCTAGAATATTTTAGGATGGTGGGGATTGATGTTATTCCTCCATCGCCTAGTGCCAATATTGACAACGCTCCTAAGGATATTTCGCCAATACCGCGATTCATATTTAGCATAGAGGCTTCTTTCCGTTTCCTTCTCTTGTTTCCTTCAACACCTTCACATTGATACCATTCTGTTTTCACCAAACACATATGCTGTGTTTTGAGGTTGTCTCCTTGGAATCTACATGCTCATCCTTCAGCTTATCGGTTCTTCCACGATTGGTTTACCTAAACAAAGTTAGCGGTATGAATCCTTAAAAATATTGGGTGAGTTCTTTCAAGAAACATATTTGCTACAATATTGATAAGTCAAAGAATTGGCGAGCTCAATTCTTTTAAACTTGGTATCATCCCGACATCAGTAGAACATTTTTTGATCTCAACAATAATTTACAATTTATATCTTGTTTACCTTCAGTTATTCTCTCGGTTATACTTTCCATATAGGTATAATTCCAAAGAGTTATGGTGATGCCATTACGAAAGTCGTCAACCAAATAAACGAAGCTTTGAGGAAGTTTGAAAAAAGAGAAACTTTGCCAAAGTGTTGAGTTTTAACAAACCATAATATTCACCTTTATGGTCAAAGGATCTTTAGGCATGCCCCAGTGGTTCAATTTTTTTTGAAAGGTGGTCAATATTTGGCTCGAGGGGACCTTAAGAAATTTACTGCAATGTCTCCCATTTCTCTTTGCCATGGAAATAGGCCCAGGTTTTATTATTTTACAAATAGTGACTATTTTATGACTTATTTCGTTTCATCGGTTCATTTCAGTAATTCATTCTAGTGTGTATTATGCACCTTCGATTATTACAAAGCCTTATCCTTTTCATTTCGAGAAGAGGATCCCCTCAATGGTGTTGTTTATTCTTTTATTTCGAAATAGATCCACGTGTAGACTACTTAAAACTTTTGCCAAAGAGTATTTTATAAAGAAGGTGAAAATGTCCAACTCTCTGGCAAATATTTCTAACGAGAAGGAAGAAAGAGTGTATCTCTATCTCCTCTAAAACTTGGAAAGCATCAGCTAACGATACCCAGCCAATTGCCGAAGGTGAAATAAAAGAATAAAGGATACTGACGGCGGCCACACTTAAGAGATTATATACATCACAAGGCCGAAGCCCAAATACATCACAAAGCCCACTGTCTTGACCCAGAGCGTTATTTTATAATCTTGCCTATATAAGGCTGTGTAACATATTGTACAACATACAGTTTATAGTGCAAATTACTTTTTCGTTCTCATTGTATCAATTCAAACTCTGAAATCAAAACAAAGATTTATTTCAAAACTCTTTTATGGTATCAGAGCAAAAGTGCTTAACAGCAAATTGATCAAAAACAACTTTTCTGTATTGGAAAAGAAATTAACCCATCAGAAAAGTATCATTATTTGGGTTAATCCTCTCATCTGAGTTGAAAACCCATCATTTGAGAGTTGGCCTTCATCATCAGATCAGTGCCACGCCAAAGTTAATATTGGCTGCATCAAATATGATCTGCTCTAGCCTGAACAGTGAAAAGATCAAAGAAAAATCAACTTCTGTCGCCACGAAAACCAAGAAATCAACTCAAGAAAGTGCCATACCAGTGCCAGTCATCAGGAAAGTTGTCATCACCTAATAGGCAACTGATTTGCAACATACCTGAGCATCATTTAAGGCCTTCGACATCAAGAAGGTGACCTGCTTCAAATCTTAACTGTTCTGATTTCTGAATTTTTTTTGATCATCTCAGAGTTCATCATGGTGGGCTCAACTCTTGTACAAGGATCTGTTCTTGGATCAACTGCATCGTCAAATCCTCCTGTGCCTCCACCAACAGCAGTTGATCAACTTGTCAAGACTGTGGTAAGTCCTCAAAGCCAACTCATCACAACCATGCTTGATGAAAACAACTACCTGCTGTGGAAGTTTCAGGTTCAAATTGCTATTGAGGGATATGGACTGGAAGGACATCTGTATGGTACCCTGCAAATTCCAGCAAAGCTTGTGACTGATCAAGAAAACAAGTTTGTACCAAATGAAGAATATACAAAGTATCACAGACAAGATAGACTGATAAGTGCATGGCTACTATCATCAATAAGCAACAATCTCCTATCTCAAGTAATTGGATGTAATTCTGCAAATGAAATATGGGACAACATTGAAAAGAACTTCAATTCTCAATCCTATGCAAAAATTATGCACTATAGAAGATAGCTGCACAATTCAAGAAAAGATAACAGCAATATGAGAGAGTATCTTGCAAAGACTAAAAGTATATGTGACAAACTGGAAGCTGCTGGTTAAAAGGTACCTGAAACTGAACATGTCATGACTATTTTACATGGATTAGGAAATGAATATGAGGCTGTAGAGGCTATCATCTCCTCTCAAAGAACAACACCACCCATAGAAGAAGTACACTCAATATTGTTGGCACATGAAGCAAGATTGGAAAGCAAGAAACGACAAGAATCTGATCTGTCTATAAACTATGCCAACAGCACTAAAGGCAAGGATACAAGGAACAACAATCAAGCACAAAGGGGTGATTTCAGTGGTCGAGCTAGAGGCAGGGGTAGGAACAATAACACAGGAAATAGGCCAAAGTGTCAAATCTGTGAAAGAACTGGACACACAGCATTCAAATGCTATTTCAGATTCAATCAAAGTTTTACCCCAAATCAAGCCAACACAAATCAAAGAAACCCTAATGCTAATGTGGCTATTGTCCAATCAGATCAAGGAAGTCAAAGTGACAATACTGGACAATCTGATATTGCAAGAATTGATCATATAAATGATGAAAGATGGTACCCTGATTCAGGAGCTACAAACTATCTAACAAGTAATCTGGAGAATCTTAATACTGGATGCAGGGAGTACAAAGGTAATAAGTCAGTTAGCATGGGAAATGGTGAGTCAATCTCTATTACTCATACTGGTAGTGGATACATTAATGGAAATAAACATTTAATACTGAATAATTTAAAAAGAGTCCCTGATATTAAGAAGAATCTTTTAAGTGTATCTCAATTTGCTAATGATAACCAAGTATATTTTGAATTTCATACAAAATATTGCTTGGTAAGGGACATACTTACTAAAACTATTTTATTGCAGGGCAATGAGACCAAGGGACTATACAAATTCACTACCAGTCACCAAAATAGTGATATGAAGAAGAATGTGCTATGTAATCACAGTTAAATCAGTGATGAAAATCATGAAAGCACCTTAAGTGTGTGGCATAATAAACTTGGTCACCCAAGTTATGATATTGTAAAGAAAATTCTTGTTGAAAACAATGTCAAATTTGACAAAAATCAATCAGTTCATGTTTGCAAATATTGTCAGATGGGTAAAAGTCATAAATTACCTTTCAATGCATCTGAAACAGAGTATACAGAACCCCTAAATTTAATTGCTACTGATCTATAGGGTCCTGCACAATTAGTTCAGATTATGGGTATAGATATTACATTGCATTTGTAGATGCTTTTAGTAGATACACATGGATTTACTTTATGAAATCCAAATCTGAAACATGTGATATAATTATACATTTCATAACACAAGTGGAAAAACAAACAAATTCACATGTGAAAATCTTTCAGTCAGATGGTGGAACTGAATATAAACCTCTGAAAGACTATTTTTCAAAAAGGGGAATAGTTCATAGAATTACATGTCCATACACATCTTAGCAAAATGGTCTTGTACGAAGAAAACATAGATATGTAGTAGAAACTGGGTTGACACTCCTAGCTAATGCTAAAATGCCTCTAAAGTTCTGGCCAGAATCCTTTAGTACAGCTGTATATTTGATAAACAGACTGCCTACTAAAGTACTCAAGGGAAATAATCCACATGAAAACCTATGGAATGTTAAACCAGATTACCATTACTTAAGAACCTTTGGATGTCTATGTTATCCTTACACTAGACCATATAATAGACACAAACTAGACTTCAGGTCAAAACCATGTACCTTCATAGGTTATGCTCAACATCAAAAGGGATATAAATGTTTGGATGAGAATGGTAAAATATTTATAAGCAGGCATGTTATATTCAATGAAAGAATTTCCCATATCAATGTGAAAATATAAAAACCACAAATATAGTGTATGACACAAGTGTATCCATACCATTTATACCTATATATTCTGAAATAATAAGTGCAGGTGAACCAATGCATGGCAATGACAAATCAACACCATCTGGAAATGATACTGACCAGCATTCAGACCACAACACAGAATCACCTACGAGGGATGACATCAATGATAATATTAATGATGATCAAAACAATGAAGCTGAAGAAGGAGGCAATCAAAGTGTGAACCAGAGAGAACAAACTGTATATGTACCTCAAGCAACATCTTTACATCCTATGATAACAAGAGCAAAAAGTGGGATTTTCAAACCCAAACTTTTCACAGCTGTTACTCTACTGGAAGAACCAACAAGTTATGATCAAGCAAAAACTGATACAAAGTGGAAAGCAGCCATGAATGAAGAGTATCAAGCACTAATGCAAAATAAAACATGGAGTCTAGTAAAACCACCAAAGGACAAGAACATAATTGGGTGCAAATGGACTTATAGGATCAAAAGGAACCCAGATGGAAGTATAAACAGATACAAAGCCAGACTGGTTGCAAAGGGATACACTCAACAACAAGGATTTGATTACAAGGAGACATTTTCTCCTGTAGTTAAATCATCTGCAATTAGAATCATTCTCAGTATTGCTATAAGTAAAGGATGGTCATTAAGACAGCTTGATGTTAATAATGCATTTCTCAATGGCATACTTAAAGAGGATATATATATGACTCAACCACAGGGTTATTGTGAAGACTCTGAATATGTTTACAAGCTTAAAAAGGCAATATATGGGTTAAAACAGGCCCCAAAAGTCTGGTTTGACAGATTGAAAAATACATTATATCTAATGAAATTTCGGTCTGCAAAATCAGATAACTCACTATTCATAAAAGCTAACAAACACTGTACAATATATGTTCTAATATATGTTGATGACCTTATTGTGGCAGGGAACAACACAGATGAAATCAATTCAATTGTCAAAAGACTGGACAAAGAATTCTCTGTCAAGGACCTTGGACACCTAAACTACTTTTTGGGAATAGAAGTCATAAGAAAATCATCAACAGAAATTATCCTGTCTCAAAGAAAATACATAGCTGAATTACTGGAAAGAACTCAAATGAGGAATGCTAAGGGAATGCCTACACCCATGATTAGTAGTCAACCTTTCTCAAAACACAGGGGAGAACCCATATGTAACATTAAACAATACAGAAGTGTAGTTGGTGCTTTACAGTATGCAACTATCACTAGGCCAGATATTGTGTTTAGTGTGAATAAAGTTTTTCAATTTATGCAGGAACCTTTGGACAATCACTGGAAAGCAGTGAAGAGAATACTGAGATATTTGAAAGCTACAATAAACTATGGACTGCATATAACGGCAAGCAACAACTATAACTGGCTATGCAGATGCAGACTGGGCATCAGACCCTGATGACAGGAAATCTACAACTGGATACTGCATTTTCATGGGAAACAACATAGTATCATGGTGTTCTAAGAAGAAATCTACAATATCTAGATCCAATGCAGAATCAAAATACAGAAGTGTGGCTAATGCTACATTAGAGATAATGTGGATCACATCATTACTATCAGAATTAAATATAAAAACAGGCAAATCGATCTTATGGTGTGATAATCAGAGTGCAGTATACATGACATCTAACCCTATCCTACACTCAAGAACCAAACACATTGAAATAGATCAACACTTCATCAGGGAGCAAGTAATTAAAGAGAACATAGAGGTTAGACATGTACCTGTAACTTACCAATGTGCTGATACTCTAACTAAAGCGCTATCACTTCAAAACTTCATGAGATTTTGAGATGAGTTAAAGGTCGTTGAAATTACTCTCCGCAAAGTTGATTCAAAGCTCATCAGAGTGTCAAATCCAAGCACTGAAGACAGAAGCTTCACAATCACAAACCCTAATATCAACAAAGAAGAAGTTAACAAAGCTCAATTGTGGAAATCTAAGAGAAAACTAAGCAACTTAAGTGAAGAAGAATAGAAGGAAGAGCTCGCATCCATGAAGACAAGCTTTGGCACAACAAAATCAACGGATCGCCACTTGAAAGTGTATGAAGAAGAAAACCCTAATCTCGATTTGAGGGGGAGTAAAAGAATAAAGGATACTGACGGCGACCACACTTAAGAGATTATATACATCACAAGGTCGAAGCCCAAATACATCACAAAGCCCACTGTCTTGACCTAGAGCGTTATTTTATATTCTTGCCTATATAAGGATGTGTAACATATTGTACAACATACAGTTTATAGTGCAAATTACTTTTTCGTTCTCATTGTATCAATTCAAACTCTGAAATCAAAACAAAGATTTATTTCAAAACTCTTTTATGAAATCCTGCTGGAGGCCCTGTTACCAAAGGTGACGATCTCTTGATACCTGAAGTTTCTGACTCTCTACCTTTACCGAATATAGCACAAAAGAAGTTTTACCACCTTCTTCCCCCCGTCACTCCCAAGCTCCCTAGTTCATCTCTTTTGGTTCCTTCGGTTAGTTTTTCCAATTTGATATTAATATCATGAACTCTCCTTCATTTTCTGCTTTTGAAGCTTTTCTGGTCTCTCCTTCTGAGGACAAAACTTCAAAGCATAAAAGTGTTTCTAGGCTTTGAAAGATCAAAATTTTATGTTGACTGTCGCTCGAGACGAGGCTATAAAAGAGGTGGCTTCAGCCAAAATATCTTCCCAATCTCTTCTTTATTAGAACCTGACTTTGCAAATGGAACTTCAAAGTTCTAAGGAGAAGCAAGCCCAGGTGATCAGTAGCTCTCTTTGAAAAAGAATTCTCATCTCTTACAAGGAGTTCAGATATAATGGAAAGATACCTTTTGAGGGTCTTTGATTCCCTTTCTGCTGCAAAGAAGAAGGTTACTGATTTTTTGATAATTCTTATGAACAAATCATCGGAGACATTTTCATAAATTCTCTTTTAGTGTTATATGTTGATGATATAAAGAAATGTTTAGACTTCGACTTCTCTTCTCTCCATCCATCACTAATAGAATGGTTTAGGGCTAAGGTCGAAGAGGTTCATTGAGCAAAGGTTGTTTCTAAGAAAGAGGGGGTCAATGGGGCGAGTATATTATTTTTTAAGGTTCCCTCAATGGAGGAGGATCTAGACAATGAGTTTGATGACCATAATAACAGTGTTTCCATAGATTCTAGTTTACCAGAGCGTGGTGACGATGATGGCCATGATGGTGAAAATGCAAGTAATAGCTTCAAGAGCTAAGGCGTCACCCATAGCGAGGCTACTCAGATGTACCAACCAAAAGGGAGTGGTAGTAAGAGGCCCCCTTCCATGGTTTCGAAAAAAGATAGATTGGTTGCTCCTTCCGACGACGTAGAACAGTAAGTGTTACTGATCCTCATTTTTCTACAGGAAATCCCATCTTTAGAGGCCGAGCGGGAGAACAACTGATGCCTGATTCTCATGTTCCTTCTTCGTAGGTATTAACTTCTTTATTTAGTAGTAATTTGAATGTCCTTAAAATAATTTTTGATTGGAAAGAAGCTTTTAGTCGTCCTTGTTAACAAGCTTATGACAAAATAGTTAGAAATAGTCTTTTTTTTTTTGTAAACTAAATTCAGATAAATGAGCCAAAGAGAGTGTAATGACTTTTCCTGGTAGAATCTTCTAAGCTAAAAAATACCTTGTCGTTGATGACCTCAAGTTATAATGAAAAAGATTTTTGTCTAGAGATATTATCATTCGGAATAGCTGGCTTGCGGGAGAGTGTCAGGGGTCAACGATTTGCTATTTTGGAGGAACCCGAATTTTAATGAGAGATTAGTCTTTTCTAAATTGAAATTTAACTGAAAACTTAAATATAACTAGAGCTGTCAACGGATACTTTCGGATACGGATAGTGCCATATCCGTATCCGCATCCGAAACCATTTTCGGATATCGGATATTCGTATCCACGGATACGGACGGATATCGGATAATTATCCGCTCCGCCAACAATCGATAAATCAATGAACATAAATGAATTTTTTTAGCTTAATATTAAGCTTTTTCAACCTAATTGATTACTAAAGTGCTAAAAGTAAATAAATATGATGATAATATATAGTTTTGAGTAACTAACATGCATTTAGTAGACTTTTAATTTTGCAAATGAATAAATTAGTCTATTTAATTATGTTAAAATACACATAATTTAAGCTATAATCGGAAAAAAAAGCGGACGGATAATTTTCGGATGCGGATATGCCTATATCCGCATCCGCATCCGCTTTCCCGGATATCGGATATTTATCCGCTTTTCGGATACGGATGCGGACGGATTTCGGATTTTTCGGGTATCCATTGACAGCCCTAAATATAACAGGAAAAGATCTGGCTATTGAAATGTATAAGAATCCACTTTTGTATGAACTATGTCAGAACTTCCATCCATCATAATCCTTCTTAATATGACATATTTATCTATTTGTTCTTAGACTATCAGAATCACTTTACTATGTTATGATAGAAAAAATATTCTGAGTATTCCTTACCTATGACTTGGTTTTGGAATTCACTAAGCAAAGAATAAACTACCAAAAAAGTTAATCTTTAATTAAGACTTCAGGTTTGATACGACAATGCTTTCTCAGGGAATTACACAAACTTCAAATCTTATGTCATTGATTTCGTCTCGACTTTCTAGGTGAAGAGTCGGACAAACTTCTTAGAGAGAATAGACTTCTCATTTTAAATTGATTAATGATCATGGTATTTATTCTATCGACGGGTAGGACCATCGGACCAAAGACGTTATTTCAAAATTGGGAATGTACTTTTGAATTAATGTGTATGTGACTTTGTGCAAAATAAAGAATTTAGTTTTCAAATATTAAGTGATGCCTTTTACTAATTAATTAAGAACTTCAACTAGTGCCGACAACCATGACGGAAGGGCCCCATTCTTTACTTTCTGAACATACGTAGAGATTGAGTGACGGAGGGCTTCTAGCGAGATCATTCATTTGAAGTCGAAGAAAACAATCTTGCTTCTGAGTGGTTTAAAAAGCACCAAGTGCAAAAAGTGTTGGCCCTTAGGTTAAAAGATCAGTAGAAAGGCTTAGAACTGAAGATTGCTCATTTGGATAAGGCGTTCGTTGAGGAAAATCGCTAGATTAGTGTGATCCATATAATTGGGTTTGATAATGAGATAGCTTAGCTTCATCATAAATTTTTTGATTTAGAGTATCAATTAGAAAATAGCCAGGCCTCATGCAAGTCGTTGGAGTTTATTTTTAGTAGAGGCATTTCTGACATGATCACTCCTCCCTCCGATACTTTATCAAATTTAGACGGACATGTGGGGTCTTAAAGAAATTTTTTATATTTGGTGAACCCTTTGAAGGGATTAGACGAAGACATGATAAGAGAATTTGTCGATGTAACGATCTATATTTTAGCGATTGGATATTTAAACAAATTATTTAAATATTAATCGTTAATTGATGGTGGTTCCCGAACATGATTTTTCACATACAAACGAATCATGATTCAAGGCTACTTCCATTGAGTCGGATTGATGGTGGGAACATTTTGGACTGTACACGTCGATACGTTTCGACTATTGGATTCTTGGTGGCAACTTGAGATCAATTCTTGAGTTGATCCAAAAAGCTAACTTTTGTGTGTAATGGAATCAGACCCTAAAACTATTTTCATTGGTCTCGGAATGGCTTCCAGAATTCTTTTGAGTATAAAGTTTGACATCTCTAGAGTTTGGGAAATGTCAAACTTGGCGAATAGTATTTTGAGTGGAGGTTATGAATAGATCTCATCTCTCTCATTTGCAATCCCTACCCTCCATTTTCCTCATCGAAGGCCGAAATTTCTTGATCCGATCCATCTACAATTTGCTTAAACCCCAAACACGAAAGTTGCTCGTATCAACGATACGAAATCACTATTGTTGGCCATTCGTCGTTGGCTGTCGAAGTTGGTCGGAAACTGGCAAAAACAGAGTAGATCCCCGTTTCTATTTTTTTTACATAGCTCACGTCGCGTCATGAGTTGACCCGAGGTGCGTGAAGGTGGTGGTCTGGGGCCGTTTTTGTGGTCGGATGATGGAGTTCCGATCAGATATATTTTTTCCGTTCATCGGGCTTTTCATTATGAAGGAGGCGGCGTACGAGATCACGCTTGGGCACGTAGGTGCTACTCGAAGGGGCCAACACGGTGGTGAGATAGGCGCGAGGTCCAGAAAAGAAGCAGCGGCGGTTTGAATGGGTAAAGTAGGAAACATGATTTTTAGGGTGATTAGACCAGTTAATTAAGGTAATTAGTGTAAGCTAATTACATTGTTAATTATATTATTTATTTCAATTTGTGTAAAATGTTATAGCACCTTAGCAAGCCGAAACCACATTCTATTGAGAACATAACTATTTGCCGAAAACTGTACAAAATCCCCAACCACACTAACTCCACCACCATTCCACCCTGCATAACCAGACTTCATCGGACAAGAAACCACCTAGCAATAAAAAGCACGTACTCGCCACGATACCTCACGAAGCGCATTACTGGAAATCATACAGCATGGGGTCGCAAGAACAAACCGCAAAAGGCGCAACAAAGAGCCTTGAAATTACAGGAAGGGCCACAACACCAAGATAAAGAAGGGATACTGAACCGAGATCGGAAAGTGCAGGTAGTAGAGGAGCGGATCAACTGCGTGGGTTCTTTGGAGAAGGGGTTTAGATCTGAAATCAATTGTGAGATGACCGCCTCGTACCAGCCAACACCCAACGAGTTGCATTGTGATGGTGCTCGACTAATACAAGGTGGCCACCAAGGTTGAAAATAAGGAAAACCCATATAACCTGTCATATATCTCACAGCATATGGAACAAGGTATAATAATAATAGTATAAGGCATGATATAAAATAGGCGAGAAAGTGGAAACTGAGTGGATCATAAAAATATCAGTGTAGTGGATCCATATCACAACATAAGTACCAAATAGAAAAATATACAGATACATCTCTAAAATACTGTCTCTAAATAAAATACACGAGTAATGCCAAAAGTAGTGATCAACAAAAATAAACAGGGATAAGAGTATAAATAATACGTAGAAGCCTCCTGCTAGTCTTCGGTCAGCTACTCGAAAACACCAACCTATCTCTAATCTGCTCATTTAAGAGAACCCAAAGTAATAAAAAGCAATGCATAAAACTCTACGTCAAACAATGCCTGGTGTGAGCGATAGTAAACTTAATCACTAATAGGGTAATACAATAGGTATGAAGAATCATACCTGATCTAGACCTACATCCAAAGAGTTAGCACATATAATCATGTACTCTACTATATGGTAATCCCAATAGTGAGTGCGAATAGATGTGTGCATGTCACAACAATATCAACCATTCAAACATAGCAAACATCCTCATGTTCACTTACTCGGTGCTTCGAATTCACGGCATTGGACACCACGATCACACCTTCCAAGTAACACTAGTAAGTCTGAATATCAAATGACTCAACCAATCATCATAACACCAGCCACTAGGTCAAAACGTCAATAGATTCTAGTGAATACTCTCTACCCAGCCCACAAAGTCAACGTGCTCTGGGGTCCGGGAATATCATGTCCAAATCTCAACCGACTCCGATCTCCTTCTCGTGCTACACTTCCAATGTTGCACCAAAGTGTCAAATGCCATTGACTTCTTTTGCACATGATCCCACAACGAATTCCAACCTAGAAGTCACCCCATTCGTTCCTGTTTGGATAATTGGTGGAAACTTCCCACTCAGACATTCTTCGTGTCTTTGGTTTAAATAGTCGTATTTGAGTTGATCTTCAAAAGATCTCGATCGTCATCATGGAGAAGTACACCACACGCATTCGGCTCTCGAAATCATTCTCTAACAATTCGATTTTAACTAGAGCTGAGAATATCGAGTCGGAATGTAACACCCCACCCTGAGACCCACATTGACATAGAGAAATATATAGTGATTCCATCTGCTAATGCGGAGAATAGGGCTAGTTAGGGGCGGCCAAACTATATCCTTGACTTAACTGTTTATTGAATATGTCAATAAATGCTATGTATATTATTTTTCCAACTCAAGTGGCCCAACATATCCAACAACAGTTAATACAAAGTTATAGGTGGTCATGGATCTATCAGAACAAAACACCATAACTACATAAATAACTCATCGCAGAACCATGCAGGCATACAAATATTTACATATACAATAATACATCTAAATACAACACAAATATTTCAATAGAGTGGTACAACAACCACTCAATATACATGAAGCAAAGAATGTACAATTGAATAACATATCACAAGAAAGCTAACGGTCCCAATTAATTGATTTGACCCCACAAGGAAGCATCTTGTAACTGCTACATCCAAAAGGGAAACTAACCTGAAACAAACTCGGTCTGACCCGAGTGAAAACACACGGGTCAGGCTAGCTAAATTTATCTATTAAATAGAACAATCGGTAATGTAAAATAAGAGATAGATATGGTGTCCTTTTACTCAAAGGATACCATTCCATGACAAGAATTCTACATCATAAGAAAGAATAATATCTATTCATGATAAGTGGAAGAGATGATTAAGATAAGGATATACTCAAGCAACAAAAGTACCCTTAATCAAACAAATCATTAATAAACATAGCTTCCGCCTTATCATGGAAATGTGGATCAAACGTCTATAAAGACTTCAAAGGAAAGGAATATCTCCTTAAAGGGGCAATTAACATAACTATACAGCAAAGTATATACACTTCATATAAAAGATGAACACATATATGTATACTTCATCTCATTGACATATATTAAAATTTCAAAATATCATTTAACATATCATAAAAATGATCTATAGAATCTTCTTAATTATTTATACCTCTTTGCATTAGTATAAATATATAACCATCTTAAATCTATTATTAACTCATCATAAAGGAATCTCATGATCATTTATACCTCATTTCATTGGTAAAATATAAATACATCTAGAATCCATCATTAAAACTCATTCTAAAAGAATTACCATAATTTATACCTCATATCATCGGTATAAATATAAATATATCTCAAATCCTTCATTAAAATTCATTATAAAAGAATCTCCATAAATAATAACTCATCTCATCGGTATAATTATAAATATATCGCAAATCCATCTTAATAGAACCCGAAAGAAGTTCAAAACAACATTTTAGAAACCACCATAAAACAGGAATACAAATAAGACTTTTTCTTACATAAGGTAATAGTAAAATATCATCATTGAGATGGTGAAATCGAAACATTAAGAAACTTCCAGAAATACAGCACGTGCTTACATCTTGACTAGTACTAAATTTTTGGTACCATCTATCGTGATGACTTGGGGTCACATAACATCCTAACATCGTGATCATCGTGATTGACTATAGTCAGAACATCGTGATGACACCCAGTCGCAAAGCCCGAGTAATAACATTATGATGATTGGGGTCGAGTATAACATCATGAACATTGTGATGAATCCAATCGAGTACTCGGTCTATAGTACTAGTAACATCATGAATGTGCTTCAACTTCTCGGATAGGAACCCGTATGGTGTGAACGTATGTCCCATATAATACGTTTGCACCTAATAGTTTTCTACCGCTGGTCGATGACACATCATAAAACATCATGACATCATAGAATCCTCCGCTTCATCTCATCGGCGAGCCAATAGAATGCCATGCTCGTCTCATCTCATTGACGAGTATTGATTAACATCGTGACTTATCTCATCTCATAGACAAGTTTAAATCATCATAATATATCTCAACATCGTAAAATCATCATAAAGAAGCTTACATCATGTGATTGGCAAGCAAAAATAAAATCTAGATGGTTATTTATAACCATAATTACAAATAGGAATTTCTAGCTCTTAATTCGGCTCATTTCATCGATGATTAAGAAATACATCTAAAAATGATACTTTATCGAATATACTTCTAAATTAGAGTTCTCGGACCATCAATCTACCCAAAATTTAATGACATCTTAAATCATCTCAAATAGTTCATTGAAAGGTTTCGATCGTATAAGTCCGATAGTAAGCGATAAAGCAAATCTATGTGTCCCATACCACATGTTTTACTTTACCGTTTAATTATCTTTCTCATACATTTGAAATTCATAAAGATTAGTAATTTATTAATAAAATAATTTTATTAGAGATATCGGGAATTTAAAAATGATTTTCCGAAAATGTTTACTAAAACCAATATTTGAAATTCCATTATTGTAGGAAATAAATATATTTTTATTTAGAAAAATAAATAAATTCAAATCACTTTATTATAAAAGTAATTTGAAATATCCAAATATTTCAAAAGTGATTAGTTAAATCATGCTTGAATAATTTAACTAAGGATAACTCAGAAGTGTTAACTTGAATTCAATACGAATTCAGTTCAAATTTAACCAAAAATCAATTCAAATTCTATTTTAATTTAAAAAAAATCAAATATAGCTAGCCTAATGATAGGCATCATAGCTTTCAAATCATCTTGAATACAACACCAAAACCGAACAAGAGTTAGAACAAAAATAAGCTAATAAAATCATCATGTCGATAATTGTTATTGTTGTCTTTTACTCTCGGGACAGCAACAAACATAATTTCGACTAAGAAAAAGCCAAAATTTCAAAAAACCCAACAAATGAAACATGTAGTACTCGGTCTAAGCTTTCCAAAACATTAAAATTCATCGAATTTCGGTAAGAAACGAAAAAGTTATGGTCACAATGGTTTCAGATTTAAATTCAGAAAATTCTGTCGAAGACAGAATTATACTTCTGTTTGAAACCTGTTTCAGGTCAATCAAACGACATAATATCAGAAAGTGACCTATAGAAAAATTGTTCCTTGTTGAATATAGTATCCATAGAAAAAATTTCAGCTCAGTCGGATAAGAAACGAAGGAGATACGCTTGTTTTACTACAGCCTATTTTTAGAAAATGAGACAGAATTATTGTTATGTTTTCAATTCGATTTCAGGTCCATCAAACAGCAAAATATTAAAATATGACCTAAGAAGAACTAAGGAACTATTCCTTATTAAATCTAGTTTCCATAGAAAAAAATTATGCTCAATCGCATAATAAACGAGAGAGATATGCTTGTTTTACTACCGCCTATTTTCAGAAAATGAGATCTAGAAAATTCAGAAATGAAAACAACTATGAAATTCCCCAAAATCAAATCACAATTTGAAATAGCCAGCTAATTGTAAGAGTTTATGCTCATTTTTGGCTTTTGCAAAGATTAGGGAGAATTACAACAATCAAAATGGAAGCTTTTGCAACAATAGAAGCTCTAAAGACCAGGAAACAATAAGGTATAGGCATGCAAATGCAAAAAAATTATCGAAACCCTGTTTACAGTAAACCAATCCAAGATTTTGGGATGGATTGAAGATAAAATACGTAGGACATTACCTGTGCTTTTGTTTCTAACTTTAATTTGACTCTAGATTGCAAAAGAATTAGATGGATTTTTTGGATTTTCTTTGTATGGTGGCCATTATTTTGGTTTTTGGAGCTTCTGTGTTATTTTTCTATAAATGAAAAAAATGACAAAGCGGAGGAAGGAGAATACGTATTTCTCCACAAAAGTTTCTAGATATGGGTAATGGATCATTAACCAGTACTATTAGCCCATTTCTATACTTAGCTACATATTTAGTCTATTACATATGTAAATTAGCAATTTATGCACATCTTCCTTATATAAATTCTTTTTTAAATGAAATAAATTGTGTTCCTCATATTTCAACAAAGCGAACAAGTTGTTACAACTCCAAATGTATATTATTACACCAAAAATATTATTTTCACAATTAACACAAGTTCCTGTCAATATTACAATTCCTAGTGTAAAATCATTATTTCTACAATTTTGAGTCGAATAAAATTATTTCTAAACCCAATAAAGTGTAACACAATGTTTTAACATTTTTAAAACATTATCTCCAACATTATTACACTTCCAAAAAATTTATTTTCTTCACATTACTCCTTTTATTTTACAATTGAAGGCTAATATTGGACTAAGTTTCTAATATTATCAATCTAACACAAATAATTTACAATAATTATTTATTTCCAAACCAAATATCAAATTAAAGTATCTAAACTTTATTTCTACATTTTATTTATTTATTTCAACCGTTAAATAGTTGAAATAATCCTCTTTTATTATAAAGACCCAAGTAAGTTAAATACCCACTTACAACTTCATAAAAATATATTGTTTAAATAAAATAAACAATATTATCTGACAAATTATTTTCTCAAGCCATTTATAAGATCAATATTAAATTTTAATTTTCATTATAATTTAATATTAATGGTAATCTCCAACCGGGGTTGTTACAGACTTCCCCCCTTATCAAAATTGCATCCCTGCAATTTCTGGAGATGGCTATGTACTCAACATCTTAATCTCATTACTCAAAGGAAAGCAAGACAAACAAGAATCCCAAGTTTCCTCATATTTTATTACAGATGAAGGAAAAGAAGAAGATGATTGCTTGATAATTTCATAAATTTTCCCGAACATCTATATAGGATAAGCGATGTGTAGAACTCTTCCAAGCCACATTTTAAAATTTTGAAGGTACCTTACCTTTAGAAAAGAACACAAAGGGGAAAAATATCTCTCTAAATTAATCTAAATGAAAAATTACTCAAAATTCCTCGAATGAGGTTGAGATTTCACTCAACTTCATCCAAAACTCAAGACATTAAAGAGATTAACAACTCAAAATTTCAATATTCTACAATGGAAAAACTACCATGATGAAAGAAAGAACACCTAGATGAATAGAGAAGCTCAAAGAAAGGCAGTTCCTTCATAAGCCACCAATCTCAATGACCGTAAAAATGCAAGTCATTAGATTATTGCACTAAGGAAATATGAGTTCAAGGAATCAAGATACCCTAGAAAGATAGGTATGGACTCATAATTCTTGTAATTCAAAATTCATTACTTAGAAAATAATACCTCAGTTTTCCATTGCTAGAAAAAAAATCATAATCTTTTAATATAACATCTTTATTTTAGGAGTAAATTTAATCTTATAATTCTTACTTCATAACAATTATTTCTCCAAACAATTCTTTTAAGCCCATTTCAAAAATAAGATTTTTGAAATTTTATTCCAAAATTTCTAAAGTACAAAAGTCACCGAAATAAACCTTTGGATCAATTCTTAAAAATATGAAAGTTCTACATCAATCTAATGAAATTTTAGTTATTATGTTTGATTTGTCTCATTCTAGCGTTTAACAAATTCCTATCAATTACGATGGCCAGTCATATCAACCAGAATCTTTAAACACTCAATGGACGATCCAACATGTTGGAAAAATCATTCTCTATAAAAGAAATTCTTTTATATAGTTCTCAATTCATTTCTTATCCTAAAATAAAGTTCAATCCTATTTAAATAAATCTTTACTTTAATGGATTTTAAAATTTTCAGTTTAGATTTAACTCAGAAAAATAGGATCACAAAAAGAAGTCATCAATATATTCTTTAAATACTTGATTCAAAGATTGACATAATAAACTAAAAATGTTCGTCGTTATGCATGGCCTAACAAACAACGTAGGATACAAGGTATGGTACAAACCCTGTTATTCCCTATGACTCATAGTCTATGTAAGTCATAGATAATTTAAGCTTGAATAGTAGTCCAACACTTTTCACAAATCAAAAGAAATCTATGATCATAAAATAAAAGTTAGTTATCGACTAAAGAGAAGAAAGGACCTAAAGTACATATTGTTACTCCAAGTGAAGTAATGTTTCAAAACACTTCCTCGTATGGATATCTAAGGGGAACAACTAAAAGGTTGCAAGAATGGCTCAAACGAACAAATTTAGAACATCACCTCAACTCCTTGGTGGACATTCTCATGGAAGAATGAACAAAAAAACTCAAACCCAGAAATGAGGACAAACACTACATTCAATCGCCTGAAGGGTGACAAACCCGTACAAACTCAACAACAAAATATTCAAGATTGAAATTCGAGATATACCATCCCCATCTCGACACCCAAAGGTATGGTCAAGGATTTAGGAATCAAAATCTTTTTTATTTATTTTTTTGAAAATAGAAATACAAATCTAAAGGATTAAGATATCAAAAAGTAATATCCTATAGGACTTCGAATGAGGCTTAGCCAATGCTACTCATCTCAAACATCGAAAATTCTAGAAAGGATTCTAGACTGGTAATTTGCGTGCTAATACGCACGATAAGAAAAGCAATAAGGAATAAATACCATGATCCTCAACATAAAATTGAATATTGAGGATTCTTACTCAATCGCGTTCGCAATTCTCAAAGATTCCTCAAGATAAAACATCAACGATCATCCATAACTTCATTGATGTCGATGGGTAAGAAGACAAAGAATATAAAAAAATTACTCTTAAGATAAGACATCATCGAATAGATCTATGTACTATGGAATAAATATATTCCTTGAGATATCCTAAACAATCAACCTAGAGAATCAAAGGACAAAGGCTCAAAGATATGAGATTTGTAATATTTGAATTTTGATGCATCTTTATATATATGTTTATGTTCTGTATTATCGCATTTTGTTCTGAAATCCAGCTCTGATACCGAACTGTAACGCCCCACCCTGAGACCCACATTAACAAAGAGAACTACATAGTAATTCCATCTGCTAATGCGGAGAGTAGGGCTGGTTAGGTGCAACCAACAATATCCTTGTCTTAACTGTCTATTGAATATGTCGATAAATGCTATCTATAAATTTTTTTTCCAACTCAAGTGGCTCAATATATCCAACAACAGTTAATAAAAAGTTATAGGTGGTCATGGATCTATCAGAACAAAACACCATAACTACATCACAGAACCATGCAGGCATACAGATATTTACATATACAGTGATACATCTAAATACATAACAAATATATCAATAAAGTGGTACATCGACCACTCAATATACATGAAACAAGGAATGTACAACTGGACAACATATCACAAGAAAGCTAACGGTCCCAATTAATTGATTTGATCCCACAAGGAAGCATCTTGTAACTGCTACATCCAAAAAGGAAACTAACCTGAAACAAACTCGGTCTGACCCGAGTGAAAACACACGGGTCGGGATAGCTAAATTTATCTATTAAATAGAAAAATCAATAATATAAAATAAGAGATAGATACAGTGTCTTTTTACTCAAAGGATATCATTCCATAACAATAATTCTACGTCATAAGAAAGAATAATATCTATTCGTGATAAATGGAAGAGTTGATTAAGATAAGGATATACTCAAGTGACAAAACTTCCCTTAATCAAAAAAAACATTAATTAACATAGCTTCCGCCTTATCATGGAAATGTGGATCAAACATCGATAAAGACTTCAAAGGAAAGGAATATCTCCTTAAAGGGGTGATTATATAACTATACATCAAAGTATATACCCTTCATATAAAAGATGAACACATATATGTATAATTCATCTCATTGACATATAATAAAATTTCAAATATCATTCAACATATCGTAGAAATCATTAATAGAATCTTCTTAATCATTTATACCTCTTTTCATCGGTATAAATATATAACCATCTTAAATCTATTACTAACTCATTATAAACGAATCTCATAATCATTGATACCTCATTTCATTGGTAAAATATAAATACATCTTGAATCCATCATTAAAACTCATTCTAAAAGAATTACCATAATTTATACCTCATATCATCGGTATAAATATAAATATAAATATATCTTAAATCCTTCATTAAAATTCATCATAAAAGAATCTCCATAAATTATACCTCATCTCATCGGTATAACTATAGATATATCTCAAATCCATCTTAATAGAACCCAAAAGAAGTTCAAAACATCATTTTAGAAACCACCATAAAACATGAATACAAATAAGGCTTTTTCTTACATAAGGTAATAATAAAATATCATCATTGAAATGGTGAAATCGAAACATCAAGAAACTTCCAGAAATACAGCACCTGCTTACATCTTGACTAGTACTAAATTTTTGGTACCATCTGTCGTGATGACTTAGGGTAACATAACATCATAACATCGTGATCATCGTGATTAACTATAGTCAGAACATCGTGATGACACCCACTCACAAAACCCGAGTAATAACATCATGATGATTGGAGTCGAGTAATAACATCGTGAACATCGTGATGAATCCAATCGAGTACTCGGTGTATAGTACTAGTAACATCGTGAATGTGCTTCAACTTCTCCGATAGGAACCCATAAGGTGTGAACGTATGTCCCATACCATACGTTTGCACCTAACAGTTTACTAACCACTAGTCGATGACACATCATAAAACATCATGACATCATAGAATCCTCCGCCTCATCTCATCGGCGAGCCAATAGAATACCATGTTCGTCTCATCTCATTGACGAGTATTGGTTAACATCGTGACTTATCTCATCTCATCGACAAGTTTAAATCATCATAATATATCACAACATCATAAAATCATTATAAAGAAGCTTACAACATGTGATTGGCAAGAAAAAATACAATCTAGATGGTTATTTATAACCATAATTACAAATAGGAATTTCTAGCTCTTATTTCGGCTCATTTCATCGATGATTAAGAAATACATCTAAAAATGATACTTCATCGAATATACTTCAAAATTAGAGTTCTCGGACCATTAATCTACCCAAAATTTAATGGCATGTTAAATCATCTCAAATAGTCCATCGAAAGGTTTCGATCATATAAGTCCGATAGTAAGCGATAAAGCAAATCTATGTGTCCCATACCACATGTTTTACTTTATGTTTAATTATCTTTCTCATAAATTTGAAATTTATAAAGATAAGTAATCTATTAATAAAATAATTTTATTAGAGAGATCGGGAATTTAAAGACGATTTTCCGAAAATGTTTACTAAAACCAATATTTAAAATTCCTTTATTATAGGAAATAAATATATTTTTATTTAGAAAAATAAATAAATTTAAAATACTTTATTATAAAATAATTTGAAATATCAATGTATTTCAAAAGCGATTAGTGAAATCATGCTCAAAAATAATTTAACCAAGAAGGATAACTCAAAAGTGTTAACTTGAATTCAATTCAAATTTAACCTAAAATCAATTCAAATTCTATTTAAATTTGAATTTCAAATATTCCAAATATAGCAAGCCTATTGATAGGCATCATAGCTTTGAAATCATTGCAAATATAACATTAAAACCTAACAAGAGTTAGAACAAAAATAAGCTAATAAAATCATCATGTCGATAATTGTTGTTGATGTCTTTTACTCTCGGGACAACAACAAGCATAATTTCGACTAAGCAAAAGCCAAAATTTCTAAAAACCCAACAAAAGAAACGTGTAGTACTCGGTCTAATATTTCTGAAACATTAAAAATCATTGAATTTCGTTAAGAAACGAAAAAGTTAAGGTCAAAATGGTTTCAGATTTAAATTCAGAAAATTCTGTCAAAGACAGAATTATACTTCAATTTGAAACCTGTTTTAGGTCATTCAAACGACATAATATCAAAAAGTAACCTGAAGAAAAATTGTTCCATATTGAATATAGTTTCGACAGAAAAAATTTAAGCTCAATCGAATAAGAAAAGAAGGAGATATGCTTGTTTTACTATAGCCTATTTTTAGAAAACGAGACAGAATTGCAATTCTGATTTCAATTCGATTTCAGGTCCATCAAACAGTAAAATATCAAAATTTGACCTAAAGAAGAAATGTTCCTTATTGAATCTAGTTTCCACAGAAAAAAATTTGAGCTCAATCGGATAAAAATGAGAGAGATATGCTTGTTTTACTACAGCCTATTTTCAAAAAACGAGATCTAGAAAATTCAAAAATAAAAACAACTATGAAATTCTCCAAAATAAAATCAAAATTGGAAATAGCCAGCTAATTATTGTAAGCGTTTATGCTTACCTTTTGGCTTTTGCAGTGATTAGAGAGAATTCCAACAATCAAAATGGAAGCTTTTGCAACAATAGAAGCTCTAAAGACCTGGAATCAATAAGGTATAGACATGCAAATGCAAAAAAACTATCAAAGCCCAATTTATCCTAAACCAGTTCCTGATTTTGGGATGGACTGAAGATAAAATACGTAGAAGATTACCTGTGCTTTTGTGTCTAACTTGATTTTGACTCTATATTGCAAAAGAATTGGATGGATTTTTTGGATTTTCTTTGTATGGTGGCCATTATTTTGGTTTTTGGAGCTTCTGTGTTATTTTTCTGTAAATGAAAAAAATGACAAAGAGGAAGAAGGAAAGTACGTATTTCTCCACAGAAGCTTCCAGATATGGGTTAATGGATCATTAACCAATACTATTAGCCCATTTATATACTTAGCCACATATTTAGTTTATTACATATGTAAATTAGCAATTTATGCACATCTTCCTTATATCAATTCCTTTTTAAATGAAATAAATTGTGTTCTTCATATTTCAACAAAGCGAACAAATTGTTACAACTCCAAACCAAATCTCAAATTAAAGTACCTAAACTTTATTTCTACATTTTTTATTTATTTAAACCATTAAATAGTTTAAATAATCCTCCTTTATTATCAAAGACTCAAGTAATTTAAATACCCACTTATAACTTCATAAAAATATATTGTTTAAGTAAAATATACAATATTGTCTGGCAATTTATTTTCTCAATCCATTTATAAGATCAATATTAAATTCTAATTTTCATTATAATTTAATATTAATGGTAATCTCTAACCGGGGTTGTTACACGGAACTTGTAGTGCTTCCAAACTAGTTTTTAACGTCCTATATCGCCATACGACGACATTTGTATCCATCCTAACATTCCTTGGCATACTGAACAACCAAAACAATATATATGCATATCAACCAAACAAGATCAAAACATCCAGAACATGGTTTTTCCCTTAATTCCTTAAATTCCGGGATTCACAAACCAAGTCCAAATCAAACCAAAGTTATATATGTCATAACATAATTAACAATGAATTCTAAGCATCTTTACAAATTTTTATGAGCAACCCATATGTTAATCCATCCTAATTAGTGAATACAAAAACTAGTACTCACCTTAATTACCCTAAAAAGATCAGATCCAAAAAGGTACTTAGCTTGGATTCCTATGTATTGCAGCTGCTTTTATCTTAATGTGGAGTTAATCTGGCTTGATTTGCACATAATTAGGTAGCTGGGCTCTTAGATGATGGATTGGTGGTAGGTAGAAACCATTAATGGTTGATTAGAAGTTGGAAAAGTGAATAGGTAGGTTCCTAGAGAACATAGAAAACAAAGCTTACAGGAGAAGCCATCAAAATAAGAATAGACTTCTTTGCAAATGAACTCCATACATATACTTCAATGCATGTTAAAATAGCTAGTTTTTGCATTATTCACCTAGGTCAGTTAATACTTTGATGTAGTTATAACAAAAGTTTTAATATGCGAAAAGCATATATGAGGCATTTTGAAGTATATGAGACAAGGCATAAGATTTTTGGGTAAAAATAAAATGCAAGACATATAAAGAATTTTTAGTATTTAAAATTAACCGATGTAAAAAATGATGAAGCTTTTTTGAGAAGCGGCTAAAAAATGGCTTTCAAGAGTAGCTATTAACACTTAAGCTTCTAAAAGAAGCCACTAAGAATTGGCTTACAAGAAAAGCATTAATATATGACTAGGTTTCCAAGGGAATCCAATAGGAATTGGCTTTCAAGAGAAGCCACAAAGAATTGGCTTTCAAGAGAAGATACCAAGATATGACTAGGCTTCTAAGAGAAGCCACTAAGAATTGGCTTCCAAGAGAAGCCACTAAGATAAGAATAGGCTCCTAAGATAAGGCACTAAGAATTGGCTTCCAAGAGAAGCCACCAAGATATGACTAGGCTTCTAAAAGAAGCCACTATGAATTGGCTTCCAAAAGAAGCCACTAAGAGTTGGCTTCCAAGAGAAGCCACTAAGATATACTAAGCTTCCAAGAGAAGCCACTAAGAATTGGCTCCCAAGAAAAGCTACTAAGGTATGACTAGGCTTCTAAGAGAAGTCACTAAGAATTGGCTTCCAAGAAAAGTCATTAAAACTTAAGGCTTCTATGAGTAGCCAATGAGAACTGGCTTAATGTAACTGCTCTACGGAATGGGAAACCATTATCTGAATCCCATGGAAGTGGTTTCAAGTCTAAGTTCCTTACCAATCAAAAGTTATGGACGAAACAAGATTCATCATGGGTCAAATGGTCACATTAAAATTCGATGAAAATGGTGAAAGTAGGAAACGACCTGTTAGTCATTTCCCAAAGTAATACAGTCATACGACCTCATATGAAAATAACATAAATATTCTACAATCTTTCGGTATGTAAAATACAGGTCATTTCAAATTGAATCGGAACAGTGAGGTTTCTACATTAAAAAAAGCAAGGATTAAGAAAATGAGATCTACAGTGAGATGGGTGTGAGGGGGAGATAGAGTAAAGTGGTGGGAAGAAAAGCGAAGATAGAAAGAAGGGAAGTCATTGTTGCCATTAACAGAAGCTCACCACATCCAAACCCTTTACTTTGTTATAGTAATTAATAATCTTTAACTAATAATAAATAATTTATAGTTGATCTATGTTGACGTTAAAAGTTGGTCTAACGACAATCAACCCCCAAAGTGCGTTAGCCACACACAGTCACCGCCATAGAGTGCATGTAAAAGTAAATGTACATAAGAGACACAATATTTTTATAGTGGTTCGGCTCCAACCAAGCCTATGTCCACTTTATAATTCCTATTATATTGTTGATTATAGGTTACAATTGATTTTGATTGAGAGAAAGTAGAGAAAGAAGTGGTTAGTACACAAAATCCTTGTGTTGTATTTGGGGTGTATGACATTCTATTTTTAGAATGCTGAATAGGAGCTTTTTTCCATTTGTTTAAGATGCCCTTTCATTTTTGGAAACTGGTGTATTTATAGGCAAGAAGGTAGGCCGAGCTGAATGCAACGTGCCATGCATCTTTTTCGGGGGATCGACCACGTGTAATTTGATCCTAAAAAGTAGTTGTAGGCAAAGAGAACCGGTCTTCTGCTGATGAACAGTTCACCTCGAGAATTGTAGCATGCGCGGAGCTTGAAATCTGGTGCATGGAAAGTAGTGTAGGTCAAAGTTGACCGACTCTGTAACCTTGGAAATAAGACTCCGTCTTGTAGTAAATAATCTGGCTTAATAATTTGATCTGGTATTCCAGGCTTTATCAGGTTTAACAAGAGTGGCTCGATCAATTATTGGTTTTGTCTTCATAAGTGTTCGCCAATTCTAGAGGAGGATATCTTGCTTGCTATGAAGTCATCTCGGTTCAAACTATTAATCGATCGATCTATGATGAAGGTCGGTATCCAGAATTAGCTCCGATCTTGATTTGTGACGTCTTTTGCCAAAAAGTTGGTCAACACTCTGCCCTCCATAACATATCTTTTTTTGAAAAAAGAGGATATGTTATTGATCTTCTAGAGAATGTAGAATAGAAACCCAGTAAAAATCCGGAAAGCCATTGTTATGCTGGACCATATTATATGAAGGCCATAAAATTGACGACTAATAATAATGTATTAAGGCTAGAAAACCGATGACCGCGGAGGATATTATTCAGGTCGGAAAATCGACAATCCCCTGAGGATCGTATTAAGGTCGGGAGTCCAAAAATGTAAAAGAACCAATGATCATGTCGAATCTATCTGGGAAAATAGCAAAAGGACTGAGACCTTGCCGAGTCGATCAATGCCAGTAAAGGTCTTAAAATAGACACGTCAAATCCTGATGATGTCATTCGATATTTTCAAGCATAAGCCATCCATGGGTGAATTCTGGGAGTATAAACCGTACTCAGCTTATGATCGAGTTGTCTTGTCAAAATCCTGACAAGGTAGCTCGGTTCATCAGGTATAAGCTATACCTGAAAGTTTAAGGAGAGGCATAAACCATACCAAGAAAGCTAAGGAGGGATATAAGCTATATCCTAAAATTGGCTAGGGGTATCATCCATACCCTAGAGTTCAAGCATAAACAATAATCATTTGGGACAAGAGTCGGGATTGATTCGCTAGGTATAAGCCATACACAAGAATCGAGTATAAACCATTCCCGGGCTTGATAAGAGAGTTTACTTTCCAGGCATAATGAGACGACCCCCAAACCCCGTACTGACGGCGGCAAGGGTAATCCTTGGAATATAACACAGAAACAGATAATAACAGAACAGAAATTAAATAAATACACCAGATAATGCACAATAGAATATACTGGATAAACTTAATCATCAGAGTTACACAGTATACAGGATCATACTTAGTACAAATACAGTTCAGCTATACATAAATGTCTACAGTGGAAAACAAACATAATGTACAATAGGAGATGAACAACATAAAAAGAGATAAATGATAGAATCCATCTTCAGCTCCAGCTATCCAGAAAAGCCTGCTAAACCTGAACACAAGGTTGTCCGTGTAGAAAAAGGGGCACCCGAGTTTGAAAGTGAAACAAACTACGAGTCAGTCATGGGACTGGTATGAGAAATCTACTCAACACACTTAAAATATGGCTAATCACAGGACTACGCCACTTTCGTGGAACGGGTTTACTCCATTGGATTGCCAGTGCTTTAAAACAAATCATTCTTTTAAACATCGCAATGCTTTTTATAAAAATGAAGCCATTATAAGACTCAGTTCCCATCACACAATGCAACGCAAACCGGAGGATAGAGTTTTACCTTATAATGGCCAAAATATGCTTGATACGAATAAAACAAAAGCATTTGATATTACTACTAGTGTTTATATGTTTCAAAAGCAATTTCAAATCATAACTATCAATCATAGACGACATGAGCGTCCCATGCCACTATGTCGCCAAATATTAGTATACAATCAAAAACGCACGGTCACGTATTTGGAAATTGGATTTCCGTCATGAACCAAGGCAAAAGATAGTCCTTACCGACTTCGAGACAATCTAGCCCATGTCTCAGGCACAGCCGCAATCGTACCTTGGATCGTCAGGGCCGGTCCACACGAAGTGGATTATAATGCCTGAACAATGCGTCCCTCCGCCCTTTGGGGCGTAAATGAGCCAACGAATGACTCCATCAGACCCGGAACGTCTGATCTAACCGAGGCACCTCACAACAGTAACAACCACATAAGTCAAACTCGTCAGGGCGTGTAAAACCACTGACGCCACTTCTAGCTAGAAAGAAAACGCACGTCCCCCCTGAGGTCCTCTCCCGTTTCTAGTTCATACCGGGGTGTGAGGCTCGCGATTTCTCGTTATACACAAAACCACACCACACAGGCGGTGCTTTAATCATCACCACAAGACTTTGCTTTTCAACAGAAGTCCTGATTATTTCATCTTAGCATGCCACACAAGCAATTCACACCGTGCGACTGATGGCTATCAATCACACAGAATAAATTCCAATGTCAGACACACTGTCCATTTGCAAGTCCGTTCTGGGTCTGAACGAAACCGGAGGAACTATATACCTCGCAAACCCATCGATCACCACGTACGTCTGGACGATCACCACTCATTATCCATATTTCGGGATGCCTCCCAATCAGGACCTCGGTTACCATCCAAACGAGGTGAAGATCTCCGGTCTTCGACCACCGTCTTCATCTTCGATTTCTTATCGTCGATTCAGTTATTCAGAATGGGATAGACCCGGTTTCTGAGCAACTCGCATATATAATAGACACGTGCTACACAAACGCTACATACGCATCATTTCAATTCATTAGTCACTAACTGTCAATCAGTAAGAGAACGATTTCCCAAATATTAACCCCGAAGGCCGAAACCAACATCAGATCAATACCCAAGAAACCATTCGACTTAGCCAACCTTCAGTTAGTTTCTAAATTTCACATCCATATCGTTTATAATATTTTATAATGATTTATCGCTATTTTTATTTATTTTAAAATAGCCAATTTATTCAAAACGACGCTTCGGGCCATAACGCGGCCGTGGCGCTGTTTTTCTTCAGATTTGATTTACACATATCTGAAAATCTAACCGTTGGATCTTCACAAAATTTACATCATTAGAAAGATCTTTTCAAAACGAATCCAACGGTTCCAGTTTCGGGAAAATCCGACGGTCGGATAACCCGGTATAATCGTTTGAAGTTTCGATTTCAAAATACGAACTGCAGCGTCGTTATTCGATTAAATATAATTATATTTATATATATATATATATATAATCGATTCTAGCGCTATTTTTCTTCAGATTTGAATTAAACATTCCAGACAATCCAACCATTGGATTTTCACAAAGTTGGTGCCGTTGGAAAGATATTTCCAAAGCGAACCCAACGGTTGCGATTTCGGGAAAATCCGATGGTCGGATCTCCCGCACTAATCATTTGAAATCACGGTTTCAAAATACGAACTGTAGCTTCGTTATTCGATATATTTCGATTATATATATATATATATATCGATTCTTCGATTTCAAGAATATATTCTTTTCATACATTTGATAAAAATGATATTTTTATCTAACTGTCTTCTATTTCAACACTTCACTATTTTTAACAATTCATTTATATAATAAAAATGTGATTTTTATTGTAAAACAATTCATTTCAAAACACTATTATTTTATATAGTTCATATAGGTAATAAAAGTATGATTTTTATTATAAAACAATTTATTTCAAAACGATATTATTTTATATAGTTCATATAGGTAATAAAAGTATGATTTATATTATAAAACAGTTTATTTCAAAATAAGATTATTTTATATAGTTCATATCGATGATAAAAATTGGATTTTCAGTATAAAACACTTTCTTTCGAAATATGAATACCATTCAACACATGAATTTCAATTCAACGAGTGAATTTCGATTCAACACATGAAGGTTTTCTATAGTTTATATATATCGATAAAAAGGTGATTTTTATATTTAAAACACGAATACCATTCAACACATGAATTTCAATTCAACGAATGAATATCGATTCAACACATGAAGGTTTTCTATAGTTTCTATATATAGATAAAAAGGTGATTTTTATATTTAAAACACGAATACCATTTAACACATGAATTTCAATTCAACGAATGAATATCGATTCAACACATGAAGGTTTTCTATAATTTGTATATATATATATATAAAAAGGTGATTTTTATATTTAAAAACACTAATACCATTCAACACATGAATTCTATTCAATGAATGAATTTCAATTCAACACATAAAGGTTTTCTATTCAACGAATAAATATAGTTTCAACAAATGGAAATAATTCTAACACATGAGTATTATTCAAAATTTCGGCAGTATAACGACAGGGTAGTTAAAACCGGGGCCGTCCCTAGTACGGCTCCTCGCTCTACCTTAAAGCCTCGCAGCTTTTGACAATGGGGAATCATGCATCTAGTTCGCACGCAGGCGGCATGTATATTTATTTCATTTCCACAAACTAATCCTATGTGGTTTCAACCAAATATTTCTCAACCACAAACGGGTATTTTTCAACCACAAACAATTCCAATCAACCATTCGCTATCAATCAATTTTCACACCAATCAAACCAATAAATATCGTCCATGGTTTGTGGACGAGGGGTGTGTATATTTATATATATATATATATATATATATATATATAGCATTTCACTTCTATTTCAACACATGTATAATTTTTACAACACATATATAACTTATACATCGAACGTACAACTTATACAATGCTTATACAAGAGGTGTACAACGCATATATAACTCATACATCGACTATATAATTTATACATCGTTGTTTTCCATATTGTTTATAAATTAGAAATCTCACATTGGGTTCCACTCCACCAAAAATAGCAGAAGGCTCAGAAAAATATGCGGTCTCTTCTAGAATGTAGAAGACGTCCACACGAGTCTACTGTCTCTTGTTTCACTGAATTTCGTCAATACACGAAAAAGATATGATTTTTCAAAGTTTGCAACGGTTTAAAGGTGTTAAAACTGTTGAAAATTAATATGGCCGTACCTCAGCTGTTTCGTTCAGAACTAGGTTTGGATTTTTCTTCGAATCCGTGTAGCTATTCGTCGATCAGCCTTCGCAGCGTCGAAGGGGGAGGAGAGGCACACGTGCGTAGGGGGGTGCGGCGGCACTCGGTGGTCGGAGGGAGCGGCGGCGGTGGTTTCAATACCCGAACTTCCCGAGCTCGATTCTCCCAAACCACTCAATGAAAAAAATCCAAACTTTATATGGATTTGATGATCTCGAGAAGATCTTCAAAAAGTTCAACTGTGGCATGAGCTAATTCGGCGTGGATTGATCAGAAAATGAGGGGGAAGGTTTGAAGGGTTTTCCGACTTCGATCGACTGTCGGGGAGAGAGAAAATTAAATTTCTGGCCAATGAGATTTTTTTATTTTATTTATATATTTTAAAATCTCTAAAATACCCTCTTCCACCCACGAACACCAATCCAAACCCAACGACTGTCGTCCCTAGCATTTTACCCCCATTCCGAACACAATGGGATATGTTTCGAAGGCCCATTCGACTGTTTCAGTCAGTTTCCATTCAAATTAAAATATATAACATTCAATATTCGATTTGAACGTACATTTCAATTTGATAGGGCCACAAACTAATTCGAAAAATTCCACAAAAATAAATCTGGCTATATTTTGACGATGCGGTCCCAACAAAACTAGTTTCGTCGAATTCTGAGACCGTTTGCAAAAAGACCCATTTCTGGTCGATCCAATTTAACTATAATTGACCAAAACACGTTTTCCTTTGCACGCTCACATACTAGCTTCAAAAATTATGAAATTTGAAACCTAGCAATAACTTCTCATCCCGGATCCAACAAAAGTGGTTTCGTCGAATTCCGAGGTCGTTTGCAAAATGGCCAATTTCACGGGCTATATAAATTCCATAGCGACCTTTCTGAAAATTCATTTGGCCATAACTTTTGCTTTCCGCTATGAAACTTCGATTTTTCAGATTTGTTAGAAAGGTATTCACTAACAAATTTAAATTTTTTGGTTTCACTCAAATCCGTTTTGTTTTGCACCCGGTATAGTCCGACAAAGTTTGAATTCAATTTTTGAAACTGCAGCGCCTTTTCAGGCCTTGTTTATAATTAGAATTAATTATATTCATTTTCAAACGTTGATTCAAACTCACTTTTCATTGCTATTATTTAAAATATTTATTTAAAATATTTAAAATCCATTATTTTAGCCAATTTAAAATTTTTAAATTAGTTCAGATTTTCCGGGTCGTTACAATCTCCCCCACTTAAAACTTTTCGTCCCCGAAAAGGAACAAAGTCGAAAGTGGTTTGATTAATCAACTCTACGTTCAATCTGGCTTCCATTCTCAAACTTTTCAGTTTCTGAGAATTTTCAAATTCTTCAAAAAGTTGGCTAACACCCGGAATTTTCGAAAAATTTCGCCATAACCTCCTTTCTACGGGGAGAGGTTTGGAAATTTATTGGGCCGTATTACGTACCCAATAAATCCTAATGAGCATACACATATTTATAGTGATATATTCTGGTGTTTACAAGGGAGCGTGCATAGATAATAACTCCAGAGAATAAATTCTCGTCACCCTGTCAAAGCCTGAGGGAGTGTGTATTTTAAATGCTCCAGAGGATAAATCCTCGTCACCTCGTCTCGTGTGGGAAATAAATAGTCCATGTGCCGTATCTAATAACTAGAGAGACGTGATTACTGTCAACTCCAGACCCGTGTGGGGTTTTTATTAATCTAGCAATTTTATCGTTACAATTTAAATAGTCCATATCAGTCATCAGTTCAACCTGTAAAATATAATCATCGCCATACAAGCCTCTCGCTCGTATGGTAAATCTTCCACCTTGTCACACAAGCTCCAAATGCTTATGTGGTATATGATGAAGTATGCCTATCTTCAGAAGTATGCCATGTAATGTAGTTCAAAATTAATTGTTACTATCCTATGGCGACGTTTATTATTACACACAGAATAACCAGCACTCCGCATCCAATGGCATTCACAGGAGTTGATATAATAATATTTCTCATCCAACTCATTAAGGTTTACCTATTTGTCGGGCACGCAAATAAAATCTTTACTCAACAGCTATCCAATTACCTGTTTAAACATATATAATGCACATGTATATATTTCTATCTATTTTTTAAATCATTTCAATGTGTGATATAATCGAATAAATTCTACCATTCATTCTATTATTGATTAAATTAACTATCGTTTTAATAATTTTAATTAATCAAATCTACTATCACACAACACAAACAACAATCAAATTGTTTTTAACTTTTCAAAATCATACAAATCAATTTCTGTATTCTTTTAAAATCATTCAGACTATAGAATTAAAAGTGCACATCCATGGAAAGAAAATAACAACAGAGTAGAGAACTAATTGGTAATGCAAAGTACGGTAAATGTACCTTGCACCGGAGTCAATCAGAGATATCCACTCGGCATGTAGGATAGGCTTTCTGAATGCTCTCCTCAGTTTCCCAAGTACAATCTCGCGGATCTCCACTCCATTGCACTTTGACTAAGTGAACTTTCTTGTTCCTCGGCTCTTTGGTTTCTTTGCCGAAGATCTTTAGCGGCTCACTTCTCACAGCCAATTCTAGAGTAATTTCAATATCCTATTGAGCTGGTTCTTCCACGATCAAGTCTGGATCATGAACGTGCTTTCGGTGTTGAAATACGTGAAATACATCATGAACTCCAGGCAACCAATTTGGCAATTTAACCCTATATGCGAGAGTCCCGATCCGTTCCAGAATAGGAAACGGACCAATGAATTTGGGCGCCAACTTCCCAGTTTTACCGAACCGAATTACTCCTCTCATCGGCGATACTTTCAAATATACATAGTCGCCAACTGCAAACGATATATCCCTTCTTCTTCTATCGGCATAACTCTTTTGTCGGATTTGAGCGGCGAGTAATCGTTTCTTGATAAAATCGACTTTGTCGGCAGCTTCTCGGATCGTATCAGGTCCCAATACAAGTCTATTACCGGGTTCGACCCAACAAGCAGGAGATCGGCACGGTCTACCATACAATGCTTCGAATGGCGACATTGTCAGGCTCGCCTGGTAGCTGTTGTTATAAGAGAATTCAGCCAAATGCAGATGGTCTTCCCATGATCCACCGAAATCTAGAACACAAGCCCGCAATAGATCTTCTAAAATACGATTTACCCTCTCAGTCTGATCGTCTGTCTGAGGATGATAAGCGGTGCTCAAGTTCAACTTTGTTCCCAGCTCCACTTGAAATGCCTCCCAGAATTTGCTAGTGAATATTGGATCTCTATCGCTCACTATATTGATCGGCACTCCGTGTAGTCTAACTATTTCCTTGAAATATATCTGCGCTAGACTTTGAGCAGTTCTGTTTGATCTGACAGGTATGAAATGGGCGGTCTTCGTGAAGCGATCTACGATCACCCAAATACTGTCATTTCCTTTTCTGGTTCTGGGAAAACCATCAATGAAGTCCATGGAAATATGTTCCCACTTCCAGCCTGGAACGAATAGCGGTTGCAATAATCCAGCCAGTTTCTGTTGGTCACTTTTGACTAGCTGGCAAGTAGGGCATCGGCTGACATATATCGAGATGTCTCTTTTTAACGACTTCCACCGGAATGTTCGCTTGATTTCGTTATACATTTTGCTCACACCCGGATGGATATTGAGCTTAGATTTGTGGCATTCATCAAGCACATCTCTTCTGAGTTCTGGAATTTTTGGAACACAAATTCGTCCTTGTGACCTCAGAATCCCTTCGCTGTCGAGCTGGAAATCCGAAGCATTGCCTTCACGAATTCGCTGACTCATTCCTTTAATAAATTGGTCATCCTTTTGGAGAGCCGATATCTTGTCAATCAAAGAAGTCGCAATGATAAAACTGGCGATCATAACATTCTTTCTACTTAACGCATCGGCCACGACATTGGCTTTCCCTGGGGTGTATATAATCTCAAAATCGTATGCTGTAAGGAACTCTAGCCAACATTGCTGCCTCAAATTCAAGTCTTTCTGGGTGAACAGATACGTTAACGACTGGTGATCTGTAAACAGTTCAAATCTCTCACCCAGAAGATAGTGTCTCCATATTTTCAAGGCGAATACTATAGCCAATAACTCAAGATCATGAGTTACGTAGTTTTTCTCATGCGGCTTCAGCTGACGGCTAGCATAAGCAATCACTTGACCTCTTTGCATTAACACTGCGCCAAGGCCCTCTCTAGAAGCATCTGTCCAGACTTTTAAATCCTGATTGCTATCGATAATGGTTAACACTGGAGCAGTAGTTAATCTTAACTTTAGCTCTTCAAAAGCCTCCTCACTTTCTGGAGTCCATTTGAATTTAGAGTGCTTCTTTTTAAGCTTCGTTAAGTGACCAGATATCTTCGAAAAGTTTTTAACGAACTTCCTGTAATAACTAGCCAATCCGAGAAAACTGCGGACTTCTGTGGGAGTACTGGGCTGTTTTCAATTCTGAATAGCTGTGATTTTACTTGGATCCACAGCAATTCCTTCTTTTGATACGACATAGCCCAGAAATTTTACTTCTTCTTGCCAGAATATACATTTGGAAAACTTTGCTTTCAACACATTCTTTCTAAGAATTTCTAACACTTGCTCCAAATGTTTTTCGTGCTCGCTTTCTGACTTAGAGAAGATAAGGATATCATCAATGAAAACCAGAACAAATTTATTCAATACTCCTCTGAATACTCTGTTCATTAGATCGACGAAATAGGCTGGAGCGTTACATAAGCCGAAGGACATTACTAACCACTCATAGAATAGGTCGGGACCTCTGAATGCTGTCAAAGGAACACACTCCTTGGCGATACGAAGCTGATGGAAACTTGTAGCTAGGTCCATTCATGAAAATACTTGTGCGCCATTTAATCGATCCAACAAATCATCAATCCGCGGCAATGGATATTTGTTCTTTATTGTCTGCTTGTTTAAATCACGATAATCCACACATAGCCGTAGAGTACCGTCAGATTTTGGGACAAACGCCACTGCTGCTCCCCAATCAGAGAAACTGGGCCTGATTAGACCCTTCCATACTAGCTGTCGTGTTTGATTGTCTAATTCCTCTTTCTCTTTCAAGGACATTCTTCGAATAGCGTGAACTACCGGCCTTGCATTCAGAATCAAAGCAATCTTGAAATCTATTTCTCTCTGCGGAGGTAAGCGAACAACTTCTTCAAACACATCCGCATAATTTTTGAAGACAGGAATATCTTTCACTAGGTCGGGAATATTCTATGTGAATTCAGGGATATTTTCTATTTGAGCTGGAGAAACATCCAAAGCTGCCCAGAAGTCTTTTCTATTAGAATTCTGATCTTCACAGGGAATGGTTATATAATCACCTGATTTAATCCTCGCTTTAACGACTCTGTCGGCGCATTTAACTTCAGCTTCATACTTGGTCAACCAGTCTAGCCCCAAGATAAGATCAAACTCTTTAAAATTCATGACGATTGCGATAGTAGGAAACCGATAAAGAGAAAAAGAAACCGGCACTCCACAAACCCAACTGAGATCAATGGAACCCCCAACCGGATTCTGGACAGTCATTGGTTCCTTGAGCTTCTTCAAATTCAAATCCAACTTCTTAGCTGCATTCTTTGCAACAAAGCTTCGTGACGCGCCTGTGTCAAACAATACTCTAACTGGAATATCTTTGAAAGTAAGCGTGCCTTCTAAAACATCTGGCCTTTCCTGAGTAGACAAAGATATAGGCACTTCTGCTACTTCATTTACCTGAGCTTCTTTGGTTGTTTTAAACAGCCGGCACTCTTGTTTTACATGACCAAACCGATGGCATTGATTGCATCTTTTACTTTCCTGAAGCTTCTTGCCGGATTTAAACCCATCATTCTTTTGTTTCTTCATAGATTTGCACTTTCCTTGCAAATGCCCTTGCTTATGGCAGTTATTGCATATGGCAGTCGTTGCTGGTTCTTTTTCAGATCTGGCCCTTTTTCGATTGACTTTGGGCTTGTTACTGACCTCAAACATCGTACTGGCCTCAGGACGATCAGTTTCTGACTCAACTTTCTTACTAGAGCTGACCGCTTCTTCGTAAGGCAACATACCTTTCTTGTCGAGATCCTCATACTGGTAAGCCATGTATATCATTTTAGAGAAAGGAAGTTTCACATTCCTCATCACACTATTCTGATATTTTCTTTGCAGGCCATGAATAAACCTCAAATTCTTCCTCTTTGGATCTTGAATCAAATGAGGAGCAAAGTGAGAAAGTTCATTGAATTTCTTATGATATTCTGGGATGGTCATATCACCTTGTATTAGATAAGAAAATTCGTCACATAATCGCTCGGTTGCTTCGGGAGGAGTAAATCTTTCTAGGAAAATCACTTTGAATCTGTCCCAGGTGATATCACCTTCTGGATTATCCTTAATAACAGAATCCCACCAAAACAAAGCTTCTTCTTTGAGTGCCCAAGACGCCAGTAATCTTTTCTGATCATCTCTCAGCTTTAAACCCTCAAATATTTTCTCTGCAGAACGGATCCAAGCTTGCGTTTCCATGATGGACTCTTTGCCTAAGAATGGCGATCCACCCAGATTTCGAAATCTCTTGAATAGAACTTCTATATCTGATTCTGGTTGAGGGAGCACAACTGGCTCATTAGCTGGTCGAGCCGTACGATTATTTCTTCTGTTCCTGTCACTCATTTTCTAGTGCGTCTGCAATTAGCAGACAAAGTGTCAGGTCAACAGAAAAGATATTTCAAAGTATAGAGACAAATACTTGAATGTAAATGTGTCTACTGGGGTGTATTTCTTTCTGCTTTACTTATACTAGGATATTACTGATCCTATCTGTATAGAGTTACCCGTCCTAGAACACTACTGGTTCTATTTCTGACGAGTTCGTTCATATGTTATATTCCAGAACTAAGCTTAACCAAAGCTCTGATACCAAATGAGACGACCCCAAACCCCGTACTGACGGCGGCAAGGGTAATCCTTGGAATATAACACAAAAACAGATAATAACAGAACAGAAATTAAATAAATACACCAGATAATGCACAATAGAATATACTGGATAAACGTAATCATCAGAGTTACACAGTATACAGGATCATACTTAGTACAAATACAGTTCAGCTATACATAAATGTCTACAGTGGAAAACAAACATAATGTACAATAGGAGCTGAACAACATAAAAAGAGATAAATGATAGAATCCATCTTCAGCTCCAGCTATCCAGAAAAGCCTGCTAAACCTGAACACAAGGCTGCCCGTGTAGAAAAAGGGGCACCCGAGTTTGAAAGTGAAACAAACTACGAGTCAATCATGGGACTGGTATGAGAAATCTACTCAACACACTTAAAATATGGCTAATCACAGGACCACGCCACTTTCGTGGAACAGGTTTACTCCATTGGATTGCCAGTGCTTTAAAACAAATCATTCTTTTAAACATCGCAATGCTTTTTATAAAAATGAAGCCATTATAAGACTCAGTTCCCATCACACAATGCAACACAAACCGGAGGATAGAGTTTTACCTTATAATGGCCAAAATATGCTTGATACGAATAAAACAAAAGCATTTGATATTACTACTAGTGTTTATATGTTTCAAAAACAATTTCAAATCATAACTATCAATCATAGACAACATGAGCATCCCATGCCACTATGTCGCCAAATATGGGTATACAATCAAAAACGCACAGTCACGTATTTGGAAATTGGATTTCCGTCATGAACCAAGGCAAAAGATAGTCCTTACCGACTTCGAGACAATCTAGCCCATGTCTCAGGCACAGCAGCAACCGTACCTTGGATCGTCAGGGCCGGTCCACACGAAGTGGATTATAATGCCTGAACAATGCATCCCTCCGCCCTTTGGGGCGTAAATGAGCCAACGAATGACTCCATCGGACCCAGATCGTCCGATCTAACCGAGGCGCCTCGTAACAGTAACAACCACATAAGTCAAACTCGTCAGGGCGTGTAAAACCACTGACGCCACTTCTAGCTAGAAAGAAAACGCATGTCCCCCCTGAGGTCCTCTCCCGTTTCTGGTTCATACCGGGGTGTAAGGCTCGCGATTTCTATACACAAAGCCACGCCACACAGGCGGTGCTTTGATCATCACCATAAGACTTTGGTTTTCAACAGAAGTCCTGATTATTGCATCTTAGCATGCCACACCGGCAATTCACACCGTGCAACTGATGGCTATCAATCACACAGAATAAATTCCAATGTCAGACACACTATCCATTTGCAAGTCCATTCTGGGTCTGAACGAAATCGGAGACACTATATACCTCGCAAACCCATCAATCACCACGTACGTCTGGACGATCACCACTCATTATCCATATTTCGGGATGCCTCCCAATCAGGACCTCGGTTACCATCCAAACGAGGTGAAGATCTCCGGTTTTCGACCACCGTCTTCATATTCGATTTCTTATCGTTGATTCAGTTATTCAGAATGGGATAAACCCGGTCTTTCTGAGCAACTCGCGTATATAATAGACAAGTGCTACACAAACGCTACATACGCATCATTTCAATTCATTAGTCACTAACCGTCAATCAGTAAGAGAACGATTTCCCAAATATTAACCCCGAAGGCCGAAACCAACATCAGATCAACACCCAAGAAACCATTCGACTTAGCCAACCTTCAGTTAGTTTCTAAATTTCACATCCATATCGTTTATAATATTTTATAATGATTTATCGCTATTTTTATTTGTTTTAAAATAGCCAATTTATTAAAAACGACGCTTCGGGCCATAACGCGGCCGTGGCGCTGTTTTTCTTCAGATTTGATTTACACATATATGAAAATCTAACCATTGGATCTTCACAAAATTTACATCATTAGAAAGATCTTTTCAAAATGAATCCAACGGTTCCAGTTTCGGGAAAATCCGACGGTCGGATCTCCTGGTATAATCGTTTGAAGTTTCGATTTCAAAATATGAACTACAGCGTCGTTATTCGATTAAATATAATTATATTTATATGTATATAAAAATATAATCGATTCTGGCGTTGTTTTTCTTCAGATTTGAATTAAACATTCCAGACAATCCAATCGTTGGATTTTTACAAAGTTGGTGCCGTTGGAAAGATATTTCCAAAGCGAACCCAACGGTTGCGATTTCGGGAAAATCCGTTGGTCGGATCTCCCGCACTAATCGTTTGAAATCACGGTTTCAAAATACGAACTGCAGCTTCGTTATTCGATATATTTCGATTCTATTTATATATATATATATCGATTCTTTGATTTCAAGACTATATTCTTTTCGTACATTTGATTAAAATGATATTTTTATCAAACTGTCTTCTATTTCAACACTTCACTATTTTTAACAATTCATTTATATAATAAAAATGTGATTTTTATTGTAAAACAATTCATTTCAAAACACTATTATTTTATATAGTTCATATAGGTAATAAAAGTATGATTTTTATTATAAAACAATTTATTTCAAAATGAGATTATTTTATATAGTTCATATAGGTAATAAAAGTATGATTTTTATTATAAAACAATTTATTTCAAAACGAGATTATTTTATATAGTTCATATCGATGATAAAAATTGGATTTTCATTATAAAACACTTTCTTTCAAAATATGAATACCATTCAACACATGAATTTCAATTCAACGAATGAATTTCGATTCAACACATGAAGGTTTTCTATAGTTTATATATATCGATAAAAAGGTGATTTTTATATTTAAAACACGAATACCATTCAACACATGAATTTCAATTCAACGAATGAATATCGATTCAACACATGAAGGTTTTCTATAGCTTCTATATATAGATAAAAAGGTGATTTTTATATTTAAAACACGAATACCATTCAACACATGAATTTCAATTCAACGAATGAATATCGATTTAACACATGAAGGTTTTCTATAATTTGTATATATATATATATAAAAAAGGTGATTTTTATATTTAAAAACACGAATACCATTCAACACATGAATTCTATTCACCGAATGAATTTCAATTCAACACATGAAGGTTTTCTAGTCAACGAATAAATATAGTTTCAACAAATGGAAATAATTCTAACACATGAATATTATTCAAAATTTCGGCAGCATGACGGCAGGGTAGTTAAAACCGGGACCGTCCCTAGTACGGCTCCTCGCTCTACCTTAAAGCCTCGCAGCTTTTGACAGTGGGGAATCATGCATCTAGTTCGCACGTAGGCGGCATGTATATTTATTTCATTTCCACAAACTAATCCTATGTGGTTTCAACCAAATATTTCTCAACCACAAACGGGTATTTTTCAACCACAATCAATCAATATCAACCACAAACAATTCCAATCAACCATTCGCTATCAATCAATTTTCACACCAATCACAACCAATAAATATAGTCCATGGTTTATGGACGAGGGGCGTATATATATATGTAGCATTTCACTTCTATTTCAACACATATATAATTTTTACAATGCATATATAACTTATACATCGAACATACAACTTATACAATGCTTATACAAGAGGTGTACAACGCTTATATAACTCATACATCGACTATATAATTTATACATCGTCGTTTTCCATATCGTTTATAAATTAGAAATCTCACATTGGGTTCCACTCCACCAAAAATAGCAGAAGGCTCAGAAAAATATGCGGTCTCTTCTCGAATGTAGAAGACGTCCACAGGAGTCCACTGTCTCTTGTTTCACTGAATTTCGTCAATACACGAAAAAGATATGATTTTTCAAAGTTTGCAACGGTTTAAAGGTGTTAAAACTGTTGAAAATTAGTATGGCTGTACCTCAGCTGTTTCGTTCAAAACTAGGTTTGGATTTTTCTTCGAATCCGTGTAGCTATTCGTCGATCAGCCTTCGCAGCGTCGAAGGGGGAGGAGAGGCGCACGTGCGCAGGGGGATGCGGCGGCGCTCGGTGGTCGGAGGTAGCGGCGACAGCGGTTTCAATACCCGAACTTCCCGAGCTCGGTTCTCCCAAACCACTCAATGAAAAAATCCAAACTTTATATGGATTTGAAGATCTCGAGAAGATCTTCAAAAAGTTCAACTGTGGCATGAGCTAATTCGGCGTGGATTGATCGGAAAATGAGGGGGAAGGTTTGATGGGTTTTCCGCCTTCGATCGACTGTCGGGGAGAGAGAAAATTAAATTTCTGGCCAATGAGATTTTTTTATTTTATTTATATATTTTAAAATCTCTAAAATACCTTCTTCCACCCACGAACACCAATCCAAACCCAACAACTGTCGCCCCTAGCGTTTTACCCCCATTCCGAACACAATGGGATATGTTTCGAAGGCCCATTCGACTGTTTCAGTCAGTTTCCATTCAAATTAAAATATATAACATTCAATATTCGATTTAAACGTACATTTCAATTTGCTAGGGCCACAAACTAATTCGAAAAATTCCATAAAAATAAATCAGGCTATGTTTTGACGATGCGGTCCCAACAAAACTAGTTTCGTCGAATTCTGAGACCGTTTGCAAAAAGGCTCATTTCTGGTCGATCCAATTTAACTGTAACTGACCAAAACACGTTTTCCTTTGCCACGCTCACATACTAGCTTAAAAAAATATTAAATTTGAAACCTAGCAATAACTTCTCATCCCGGATTCAACAAAAGTGGTTTCATCGAATTCCGAGGTCGTTTGCAAAATGGCCAATTTCACAGGCTATATAAATTCCATAGCGACCTTTCTGAAAATTCATTTGGCCATAACTTTAGCTTTCCGCTATGAAACTTCGATTTTTCAGATTCGTTAGAAAGGTATTCACTAACAGATTTAAATATTTTTTGTTTCACTCAAATCCATTTTGTTTTTCACCCGGTACAGTCCGACAAAGTTTGAATTCAATTTTTGAAACTGCAGCGCCTTTTCAGGCCTTGTTTATAATTAGAATTAATTATATTCGTTTTCAAACGTCGATTCAAACTCACTTTTCATTGCTATTATTTAAAATATTTATTTTAAATATTTAAAATCCATTATTTTACCCAATTTAAAAAATTTAAATTAGTTCAGATTTTCCGGGTCGTTACACATAAACCATGCCTGAAGTTCTAATATCGCTCATCAACCATACTTAGGATTCAGGGTTTAGTTCTAGTATCATCCATACTCTTATTGGGAAAGAAAGAAGTTTTCCATATCTTGACAAGTAGAATTTTAGGGTATCGACCATACCTTGCGGGATGAGCATAAACCATGCTCAGTTTGGGAGAAGGTAAGGTTCGTCACATCCTGGCGAGTGAATCGTATATCCAGGTACCATCCATACCTTAAGGATGAGCATAAGTCATGCCAACTTATGGATCGAAAACTTTGCCACATCCTGACAAAGTATTTATCAAACATAATCCATGTTCGAAATTTTTTATTTATGCCTAAATTATTAAAAAATCAAAGATAAATCATGATCAATCTACGGTTGAATCCAGAGCACACCTTGGGATTACATCCTAACCCCGTGCGTGTGTACTTCGACCTGACCGTTTTATTCATAGAGAAGCTGGGCTATATAGAAATTTAAATAGTGGTGGATCCCTTATATCCTAAGATTAGAGCAATCTAACCCAGATTAGTTGATGATGATGCCACGAGTGCTAGGCTCAGGATCCTTCCCATTCCAAGGAGCATGGGAATCATTCTGAGGAGTATTGAAGGATAGATGTGGCAGTGCATTCGCTGTGTATTTCTTGACAGACTTGGGTAGCTCTCCACGTCTAACTCGTTCTTCGATGGGATCGCACAAGTGCCTACAATCATTGGTGCCATGACCTGCCATATCATGATACATGCAATGTTTTCCTGACTCACGTTCTTTTTTGGTCGGCTTCCTCCCGGAAGGTTTGGGAAAAAGTAGAGATCCTCATATATCGAGGTATATATCCTGTAGGGAGGAGTTTTGTTTTGTGTATTGATCGCATTTGGGCTCTCTCCGAAATCACACATTCCTGTCGTTCTTTTCTAAGGCTTTCCCTTTATACTTGTTTTGGACAACGGTGGTCGGTCCTCCATCCTTTTTAGCAAGTACTTCGAGATTTTCCATCTCAATGTTAACATCTTCTTTTCAGAGGAATCTATCGGCTTCGGAATAGAAGTCTCCAATGTCTCTAGGAGGTTCCCTTTGGAGGGATATCTTGAAATCAGTTCGGTCCAGGACACCGGCCATTATGGCCATAAGCACCATCAATGGCTCGGGTCAATTGACCGATGCTACAGCTGTGTTGAATCGTTCAAAGGAGCTTAGGGTCTCACTAGATAGTTGCTTGATGGATGTGAAAAACATGGCACTCTTCACTATAGAGATGTGGATTCTGAATTGTTTGATGAAGCAGATAACCAACATATTCCAGTTATTGATTGATTCATTTGTTAACCATCGAAACCACATGGCAATTATATCGGTTAGGAAGAGGAGGAAGCACTTGGCCATGACATTGACCGATGCTGATATTACTTACATATGGCGCATGTATCGCGTGAGATGTATGGTCGGGTCGGTCCTGTCGTTGTATGGTTCAAGGATCAGAAGCTTGAAGTCAGAGGGATTTCGGGAGTTCCTGATTTCCCGTATGAATGGATTGCGATGGACGTTATCCACGTCCTGGTGAAGCATTTGATGATGCTTGCTATCTGACTTCCATCCCTTAGAAGCTGCTGCTACAAATCTAGTTCTACACTATGGACGTTGGTAAGAGTCTTGGTACGGGTGGAAGCATGCTGTGAGTTCTTATGCTTAGTTAGGTACAACCCACGAGTGATGGGTGGAGGTGGTCCCCAGCCTCAGTTGTATGTTCCAGATTGTCCGATGCTCTTGAGGTTCTGAACAATACCCATGTCCGTAGGATTGGACCGGTTCGGGTAAGTGTAATCAGCTCGAGGTTCGGTACTGCCCCTGATCGGGGAAATTTCATGGTGATTTTTAGTAGCGTCTACCTCCATCCTGCTGGGAACTAGTATGGTAGAGTGGTCTTGTTGGGATAGAGGGTTACTACCCCTATCTAGGCTTAGATTACTGTGCTGAGAATGTCGAGTGGGAGGCAACATAAGATGAGTTTGTGGTAAGATACTGGGTCAGACCGGAGATTGCATCGATCCATATTCTGTTCGACCTAGGAGTTGCACTGATTCAAGAGTTGCTTGTCTAGAGAGTTGAGTCGAACCCAGGACTAGAGGCAAAATGATCGACCGACCTAGGGATTGGCCTTGGTGGACCTGAGGATCTGCAGCTACTCCAGCTTCGTTGGTTGTCGGGAGTGATGACCATAGATTTGGCTAATCAGGTAGTGAAGTTGAACCAGGTGGGAGCATAGTTGTAGACCTATATAGGGCATGGATTTCATTTGTTTGAAGGCTAATTGTTTCCCCAGCTTCACCAGGTGCAAGAAGTGATGCTTGATTGCTTGGTCTCCCTTCCATCCGAGCGAGAAAATCGTTCATCATTTCCTATTGCTTTGCGAGGAGTTCATCCTGAAGTGCCATTAGAGCTTTGAGTTCAGCGAGAACTCCGTCCATATCGTCCCTAGTTAAGTATCGGGATGGGTCTTCATAAGAGGAATCCCCCTGGCTTACCTCCGTTCTTGCTGCGTTTACTGCACCAGCAGGTTAAGATTGAGCATGAGAAGATGTTGCATCCTTCTTCCGTTTTTCCATTGCTTCTTTAAGAGTTGTCGAATGTTTAGGGCCAGGTCCCGTCCTGGCGTGCCAAAGTATTGACGTCAAAAGTTGGTCTAATGACAATCAACCCCCAATGTGCGTTAACCACACATAGTCAGTCACAGTCACAGAGTGCAAGAAAAGGTAAATGAACGCAGGAAACACAATATTTTTATAGTGGTTCAGCTTTAACCAAGCCTACGTCCACTTTATAATCTCTGCTTGTGCTATTGATTATAGGTTACAATTTCTTTTGATTGAGAGAAAGTAGAGAAAGAAGTGGTTTATACACAAAATCCTTGAGTTTATTTGGAGTGTACGACATGCTATTTTTGGAATGCCGAATAGGAGCCTTTTTCCGTTTGTTCAAGATGCCCTTCCATTTCTGGAAACTAGTGTTTTTATAGGCACAAAGCTGGACCGAGCTGAATGCAACGTGGCATGCATCTTTTTGGGGGATCAGCCACGTTTAATTTGATCCCAAAAAGTAGTTGTAGGCGGGGGACCAATTCTCCTATTGATGAACAGTTCTCCTTGAGAATTGTGACATATGTGGAGCTTGAAATCTGGTGAACGGAAAGTATTGTAGGTCAAAATTGCCCGACTCTGTAGACTTGGGAATAGGACTTCGTCTTGCAGTAAATAATTTGGCTTGATATTTTGATCTAGCATTCTACGCTTGATCTGATCTTTCAGGAGTGATTCGATCGATCAGTTGGTTTTGTCTTTTGAAGTTTTTGCCAATTCTGGAGGAGGATATCTTTGCTTGCTATGACGTCGGCTCGGTTCAAACTATTAGTCGATCGATCTACCATGAAGGTTGGTACCCGAGAATGAGTTCCAATCTTGTGTTGGAATAGCTTATGCCAAAAAACTGGTCAACAATCTCAAATTATATTTTAATTTAATTTTCTTATATTCTTGTTTATAGTATTATATTAAGAATTATTTTCAAATCATTTTTTAGAACGTTTAACAAGTGTTATTATTTACTTATATTATGATTAGAATATTTAACAAATCGCAAAATTGTATTTACAATTTTTAGAGTCAAAATTTTAATATATACTTAAATATTAATATCACTTTTATATGTTACAAAACATATGTTTTAAATCTATATTTTTACTCTATTATACTTTTTTAGGATATAGGAAAATAGTTTGCTTAAACTCCAGAATCACCATGATATATTTGTATATATTTCCAATTTTTTTTTTAAATTAAAATTCAAAAAATACATAGGGATGTCGACATAAGGGGATTACCCATGTCGACATGGTAGCCCTTTTTTTCAAAAAAAATAATTTTCAAATGAAGTGTCTGTTCATTTAAATCCTTTATAGAATAGACATGACATTTGATTCCCTATATATACCTAACCGAAAATGAGTCTTTTTTAACTACTTTTCATTATCATATTCACTCCTTCTTCTTCTCTCCATTTCCTTTCTATTTTTCAAGAATACATTACAAAATTTCTACCGAAATTCAAAGAGCATAAAATTAGAGTATCTTTAGTTTAATCCTCTTCCTTCTCTCTCAAAGATTTAAGTGTTGTTCAGAGTTATAGAAGCAACCGCAATCAAAGATTGAAAGAACAAATTTCTATCGAGTCTCTCTACAGAGCCATTAACAAAAAGATGTGGTTATAGCCCATTCAAATCAACTTGGTGTGATTGTACCCCGTAAATCGATAATGTGATCTTGTAGCCTGGTTAAATCAAAAGACATACCTGTACCCAAAAGCAGATGGGGGTAGACCTTACGGCCTTGAAAACGAGAGTAGTAATTTGAAGATTATTTGAAAATAAATCTGCACGACCTTGAGTTTTGTGGAACTAGATATAAGGTAATTCCGAACCAATATAAAATCCTGGTGTGCTTCTTCCTTTACTACTTTTACTTATTATTTGCATCTTTGATTGATTCTGCGACCGTTTCACATCTTTGTTTTGCATTTGATTCTGGTATTCAAAAAGATTTCAAGAAATTTGTAAATCCCGATAAACACTATTTACCCCCTCTAATGTTAAGTTAGCCTTAAGATCTTTAATCTGCATTGCCCAACAAAGATGATATTGGAACATACTGAGATGACTATCATATAAGGATTGTACAACACACAATTGTTACGACTTGAAGGACAGTTGATGAGGTCTGATGATATTGATGTTCTCCTGACATATCCTACTTATCGATCGACTTTAGACGAGATTCTTATAGACAGTCTAAAGATGGATTCTACTGTGGAGAATGTGCGCAAAGGGGTTATTGGTATTTGTGACTTCGGTACGCCTTTGACAGAGTGGCACTCGGGTGGATTAGAGCATATGCAGCGAGTTCTGATCGGCCTGAACCACTGACCCTATGTTGTTTCAAATGTGTAGTGTTATCAACTATATATAGTTCATTCAGTGGGATATAGCGATTGTTTAACGAAGCTCATGTAGTGCGGATTTCCAGTGCCTAGATGGTGTAACGAGCCATATTTTTGCGAATGAATAATTAATTTATTTAAATTTTTAAATATCATTTTGGCAGAATAAAATGACCATAATTAAATAAATTTGAATATTTAATTAATATTTAAAAGCAATACTCTAGCCTATAAATAACACAACCCATTTCCTCTAACCCTAAGTCAACACTTATAGGGCCATTAGGAGAAAAATGTGACCACTGCTGGTTCTCAACTCCTCAAAGCAAATCGTGGCCTTTAGAAATCCATACGAAATTCATTTTTCTTCCCTATAAATACTCCTCAACGTTTTCCAAACCTAGAAATATCATTCCTCTACAACGCAGAAAAACCGGCCGCCAGTTCCACTTTTCTTTTCAATAAAGTCAAGCAAAAGAAAATAAAAAAGAAACAAAAATAAAATTCTATAAATTATAACACTGGTTTATTTGGATTCTTATACTCAAGATCTTCAATGCTGGATACTTTTCGTTGAACTCGATTAGGTTTTCTCGAGCTCGCGGTCTTCTCCAGTGAAACTAGGGCATGGGTTGTTGGATGTACGGAAGGCGGGAGGTGGAAACGAGATAAGGGTCGACCTCCTTGAAGCCAGGCACGCCTGCTGGCATCGTAGAAGGAGTCCGATCATCACTGATGTGGTGCTGCCATCGATTAAGGGAGCAGATTCTGAAAGAGAAAGGTGTTGATACATGCTTATGTGTACTGTCGAATAGGATTTATTCCCTGAGTTGCGAGTACCTGAATGAATGAAGAGGAGTAGCGTAAGGATGGGAAGGAGAAGGGCTGAGGTCGGAAAATTGTGATGTTGCGTGAAGTGAATGGCTCGACGTATGAATCAGGGAAGGAGACGGATCTTTGTGTTTGCTGAAGCAGGGAATGATGGGTCCTTGATGGAGAAATTGAGGGGGGACGTGAAGTTTTAAAGGTGCAGTAATGGTTTCATGAGTTTTAAAGTTGGACTGAGTAGTAAACGTAAAGTCAGTTATGAAAGTATAGTTTGTATATGGCATTTTCAAATAAGAGCAGCTCTTTCCTGTTATCTGCGTATTGAAGGGGGGAGAGCTGTTGTGAAGAACAGGGGGAGGATCTATTTGTTTGTGGCAGTAGGGTGAAGAACGGATGGAGCAAAGGAGGGTGGAAATGGTCATTTTTATGGGATGTTTGCACGGCAGGAGGAGAGAAATAGGAGCATGAGTCAATTAAAGATGAGATGATTAATATATATGAGAATGATTTGTTAAAACAGTAATTTTTATATGTTGAGTTATGAGTTAATAATCGTGATTTGGATTGTGAAAACAATGAAGGAATGAAAAACCTGAGGGGGGTTGGATTGTTGTGAAATATTGGAAAAGGGATACATGGAAATAACAAGTGAATGGCCTTCACTGAAGCAAGCATTCAATTGAGTCGAAGGAGCAATATTGGTCATAAGGGTTGAAAGAAATGGATAGTGGGCCTATATAATGGTAAAGGCCCAAATGATTAATAACTCAAGTATTTAAATTTAAAACCCTTAAATTGTTATATAAAATTGTATTTGTAATATCTGGTTTATAAATTATCAGAACTCGACAAAATAGGGTCCGTTAGAAACATATGGACGGAAACAACAACATACGAATCTGGTTTGGAATGGATTGGAGCACGTCCCAATTTATGGCGAAATAAATTGTTTGATCTGAATCAAACAACAGTATATCGTTATTTAACGATGAACTGCCAAAGTGAGTAAAACTAACCAACTCTGAACAGTTATATTTTTATAATGTATGCTTAGAACTGATAAGTATCTATTGATTGTTGTCTGTTAACTGTTTGATTGAATTGCTTGTGCATTGGTTGAAATCATAGATAACGATATATATATATTAATCGTTAATCAAATATTGATTCTGTTTTAGCAGAATATTTCATATTGAAATGAAATTGATATTAATTATACTGTTTAACATCTGTGATGCAGGGAAATAGGTTGGAGGGACCCAACTGGGTTCCTCAATATATAAAATACTGTTTTGTTTCATATATTGTGATATATGATGTGATATATAATTTGTTGTTGATTATGTGTGTTTGAATGCTATCGATCACTGTTGTTTGTTATTTTAAATACTGTAAGAAAACCCTGGGATGAAAAAGGAAAATTTCAATAACTATATTGAAATAAAATATTATATAAAATCGAAAGATTTTATATAGAAGGAAGATTTCAAACTGTATATTGAAATGGAATATTTATAAAATCAAAGGATTTTATATAAAGGAACATTTATAAAATCAAAGGATTTTATATAAAGGAATAGTTATAAAATCAAAGGATTATATAAAGGAAAATATTTGTAAAACAAATATAAAAGGGAAATATTTGTAAAACAAACAAAAAGAGAAATATTTGTAAAACATTTACAAATAAAGCAGAAAGAGAAATATTGGTAAAAACATTTATAAATAGAGTTATAAAAAGGAAATGTTTATTTAGAAAATAAATAGAGTTGTCAAAGGGATTTATTGGGAAATGAAAAAGAATGTCATATAAGGAAATATTTGGCAAATGAATAGAATTTTACATCAGGAAAGTTTAGACCCGTGCTTCTCACATGGGTATAACATGATATGGATTTAAAATAAAGATTTTAAATAGGATATGTTCTAACCGATAAATTGGGAAGATTAAGTTATAAATAATATTTCATAAATTAAATGAAATGTTATCATTGGATAAATAAAATATATAAGTCAGGACTTATGTAGAGAAGTAAGAATCGATTTCAACATCGATATTTGAAACTGAATATGGACGTAGAGTTAATCAAAGGAGTTAATCAAAATGTGTTAATCAAAATGAGTTAGAGGAGTTAATCGATTAGAGTTAGAGATAACCGGTTAGAGCTAATCAGTTAGAGTTAATCGATTAGAGTTAAATCAAAGTAGAGTTATTCGAATATAGGTTATTCGAAGAAGAGAGATTATCGAATATAGTTTATTTGAAGGAAAGAGTTATCGAACAGAGATTTATTCGAAAGAGAGTTACGTAAGGAAGTTTGTTAAAGATTTAAAAGATAAACTTTGACTATTTCGAAGTTAAAACGTTGTTCAGTTAAGTTCTAAGAGGTAATTATACCCCAACTTGATTGACTTCCTTCTTAACTAAGGAATGGTAAGGTTTGATACTAAATGATGGTTAAGTGAATTTAGTTAATGAGTGAAATGGTTTGAGTTGGCAGGGCGATGTTTGATTTAAACATCAGTTTAAATCCATTGAAGAAGTTTTGGAAATGTTTTCCAAATAAGAATCAGAAATGTTTTCTGATAATAGAAAATAAGAATTTAGAATATATGGAAACAAGAGATAAGTAAATTAATGAACTAAAGAGATAAATGTTAAATGATGATTGATCGATATTATTTCCATCTGGAAATAATATCATTATATGCACACGTGTTTTTCTTTGATAGTTAAATCACAGACTATCAAAGTTTTGACCATTTTTTCGTTGTCAATACGGAGAGACCGGTTGGATTCTTATCCAAAGAACCACTCCATATGGGCGTTAGCATTTCGAATCAAATAAATCGAAGACAAATTGAAGACGGAGTAAAGTGCAAGGGCTGTTGTATAAGTCCTAGGTAGAGACTGCCTAGGATGGATGTACGGAATAGTGCCTTTGGTTTGTCCAGTCCCAGGACAACTTGAATGGATGAATGTTTGACAGAGTATATCTGGTAAATCACGTAAGTTGACTGTTTCAAATGTATTTACGTTAGTGGCGGAGGAATTCGTTTCTCTTAGCTTATACCTATGGTATTTTTGGAGAAATCAATTTGTGATTTGTCGGGTATGACAATGTGGCATTCAAAGTGAATGAATGAGTAATCTATTGAAAGATATGTTATGACCTCCAGCCTCATCAACTGGGAAATGACAGAAATCAGGCAGGCAGCATGGTTAAGTGGTTCGCAACCAATTAAGGTATATTGTCACGATCTAGAGAATATTCATATTTGTTACTTCTTTCAATTCTGTATCTCCCGGGAACGGTTATGTTGGAATACTAACCGAGGGTTGGCAATATATTCGATACACTCAAGCGAAATGAGTGGTCGGTCATGTGTGGCTGAGTTGCAAGATGTTCTTGTTGAACTCCAGTGTATCGCTTCTAGAGTACACTGAGAGGAAGGTGGATCCATACCTTGTCATAGTTGGAATCCATTCCCCAAATAAGAGCCCATAGTTTTGATTGTATATTATATACGTAGAACGTTAGATGCAACCGTTTCTGCTAGATTGCTAAGTACTTGTATTTAGACATTATTGTAATATCAGAAGAGACTTGATATAAAGAATAATTTGGTTTATCGTAAGGTAAAAACCGTCCGTGTTTATATGTGGATCGGTCTTACGATAATCATTCCTTTAAAGAGTTTTTAAAAGTTAAATCAAATAAATTTGAGTTTACTCACACCAGTCACATGACTGACCCGAAGTTTATTTTGTTTTGTTTTCCCTAAACTCTTGGGTGCCTCATTTTGTACGGACAATCAAGTAGTCGGGATTTATAGATACTTGAAGAGCTGGAGCAGGAGGCTTCAGAATTATATAGCTATGGTTGTTCTGCTGTGTTGTAAGTGCTGTACTTTGGAAATGATATGTATATTCAAGTACAGATTTATATTTCAAAGTTATGTTATTAAATATATTTATTCATTCTGCTGTGAGATTCGTGTTTACTCTGATGTTGTATGTTCTTCTTCTATTCTAAGTTTCTATCGTATCTATCTGCACCCTCTAATTTCTTTCATGGACTATCCGGTATTTTCGATCCTTGGATGTTCGATATGTGTTGTATATCGGATAACTAAGATCGACTTTTTCTAGGACGTTACAGTGGTATCAGAGCATAGGTTAAGTGATTACCTTGGCTTTGTGGCGTGACTCGGTAGAGATGGGGTTAGTAATACCCTAGATTGAGTCGAGTGTACTTTTTCTAGGACGTTACAGTGGTATCAGAGCAAAGGTTAAGTGATTACCTTGGCTTTGTGGCGTGACTAAGTAGAGATGGGGTTAGTAATACCCTAGATTGAGTCGAGTGTATATATACGAGCGCATATTTGTTATTGATATAAAAATTGTTTTATATTGTAGAGATTCATTGGTTGAGTTGATTATGAGTTCTACTTTTTCTAGGGCGTTACAGTGGTATCAGAGCAAAGGTTAAGTGATTACCTTAGCTTTGTGGCGTGACTTAGTAGAGATGGGGTTAGTAATACCCTAGATTGAGTCGAGTGTATATATACGAGCGCGTATTTGTTATTGATATAAAAATTGTTTTATATTGTAGAGATTCATTGGTTGAGTTGATTATGAGTTCTGGTCGATCAGTTTGATCCACTGTATCGGTAGGAGTTTCTAAATACTCGAATACGATGGGTTGACATGATATGTTTTGAAAAGAGGGTAAATGAAAATAAGTTTACCTGAAGTATACTTTGATATAGGGAAGATATATATATATATTAGAATTATAATATATTGGACATATTGGTTGTTATTATAATCGAGTAAGATTATAAATTAAATGGTTATGTAAATAACCAATCAGAATTCATATAAGTGAAATACGTGGAATTAGATGAATTAAATCTGAATTTAGAATCAGAATTGGAATTAAAAGTTGGAAAAGTGTTTGTAAATGGAATTGAATATATGAGAATTTTAAAATCCTAGGAGATTTTAAATTGTTTTACAAACATTGTGAATAGCATTTTGAAATAGATTTCAAAATGAAAGTATTTAGAAATGGTTTTGAAAGTAATATAGTATTTAACTCACTTCGATGGCTGGGAAATAACCCTGATGATGAATCGCGACATCATCAGTGTTCATTTTCGAGTTTGTAAGTGATGGATTGCTACCAAAGATTTTGTTTTTAATTGTTTGGAGGAAACAAGTTATTTAGAAATTCAAAGGTTTGAATTGGTATTATGATTTCAAATTGATTTGAAATAAACCCAGGAATTTAAATTCTGGAATTTAAATTTAAATCATGAAGTTAAATAGATTAAAATAGTGAAAGTGAATAAATAAATTTGAATTTAACTTAGACAAAGTTAAATATAATCTGGAATGGAATTGAGTTGTTAAGTATATTGTATTAGAGAGTTAAGGGTTTGAAAATCAAGAATATAACTCTAGTTTGAAATGAGATTTGGTTTGGATATAAGCGATTGATTTGGGTAAGAGAATAAGATTGATTGAAGTTTGTTTTGGATAACATTGGTATATGTTGAATGGATAGCAGATTGAAGGGATATAATGGTATGCCCGACAAAAAGGTACAAATTTATATTATAATTGGGTATGAGATTTTTTTGAGCTAAATTTGCAAGCCGCTTGGCTGTTTGATTTTCTTTTGGGTTGGAGAAGGCCTAGAGAGGCGAGTGGTGGTTTGATGTATTGACCGGTACAAAGGAGGTGTTGGTGAAATTTTTCGAAAAGTTAGGGCATTAGAAAATTTTCAGAATTTTTGGAAATTTTAGTTAGTCGAAATGAATTAATATTTTAATTGAAATAAATTGGTTCAGTTGAAATTGAAGTTAAGAAGCAAACCAAAAAGATTTTTAATCTAGTTAGTAGAGTTAGTAGCATTTTTATAGCTTAACAATTTCGAGGGCGAAATTATTTTTAAGGGGGGAAGAATGTAACGACCCATATTTTTCCGAATGAATAATTAATTTATTTCATTTTGGTAAAATAAAATGACAAGAATTAAATAAATCTGAATATTTAATTAATATTTAAAAGCAATACTCTAGCCTATGTAACACCCCACCTCCGCTAGGGTCACCCACAAAGGGAATGCACTAGCTTTGGTGGAGCATTATCTAGGTAACATACACAAAAATATTACAAGACAGAACATATAAAACAGCGGAAGAAGAGCCAAATTTCATTGCTTTAAAAATCTAGAAAGGTCTAAAGCCTTTTACATCAAAATGCTACTAAATCCATTACATCGAAATCTGTCTTGCAATTGTAAAGAAGCATAAAACCATAGTTATAAATCATTCCCCAATAAAGCAGCAAAGCAAGCCATAGCCAAGAGCAATCCAAGCCTTCATGAAATAGCCTTGGAGCTTGGTAAGATCCGAACTAAGCTGTGTTCCCACCCTATGAACCTGGGGGGGGGGATGGAAGAAAAAGAGGCGAAACAAACTGGGTCAGTCATAAAGACTGAGTAAGTCCTAGTGACTTTCAACATAAAAACAGGTAAAGATAACATGGCATGAATAAACTGAAAGTAAACATAAGCATGATGACAAGAAAAGCTACAGGCACGATAACTAAGAATAACATCATAGGATTTCTGTCATGTATAACATTGCAAGGTTCCCATTCAGGATGAACTAAGTATAGTTTCGCAAGATTTCTCTGCTTCACCATTAAAATGATATCTATTTTCTCTGATTTCCTAAATTCTCTGCACCAACTGAACTAGTATCCCAACCCGTATCATCCTTTTCATGTATATGTACAGTCCCTTGCCATATATCGTATAGGTTTCATCATGTATTTCTATAATATTTCAACGTAGTGCCACCATTCTTGAAATTGTTGGGACCGCCACCCTTGTTCTGGCTAGGTTTCCTTATCATGAGCTATCGCGTGTTCAACTAGGATTTATGCCACCTAGGGCCACTAGGGATTATGCTACCTATTGAATGTTTTCTAGATTCGATTAGGGTTTATGCCACCTAGGACCACTAGGGATTATGCTACCTAACGAATTCCACGTAGTGATCTATTAATCGATCGGCTCCCTAAAAGTCCTAGCTCGTTCATGTGTCTGTGTCATACGGCCCAATCACGAAATGTAGTCACCTGTGCTAGGTCCACCATAGGGTATATCAAGCCTTAGGGTGCCAACCACCGACACGAATCAAGCACACACAGTGTGAACCTACGGGTACCCAATGCCTACATTTTCAACTCCGGACTACGTGCACGACCATAGTCCGCCTGGACCTACAATGGCGCACCAACTCAGCCGTCGTTCTGGTCACTTACAATCAGCCCAGTAATCATGCCCCACCCTGCCTAGTTCCAGGGTACCATGATACATCTAGTGGGTTACTGCTGAAAAGGACCGCGTAACTAGGGATTCCGTCCAGCAGGTTAAGTGTTGTCATTTAAATTCAAGACTTAACCCGTCTACGTGTCATGTCAAATTGGCTAAGTGTTGTCGTTTAATTCATGACTTAGCCCTACGAATCATGTGTCAAGTTGGTTAAGTATATTCAAGCGGTTCATGACTTAACCTTATCAAATCATCGTGTCAAATTGGTTAAGTATATTCAAGTGGTTCATGACTTAACCCTATCAAACCATCGTGTTAAATTGGTTAAGTATGTTCAAGCGGTTCATGACTTAACCCTATCAGGTCATCGTGTCAAATTGGTTAAGTATATTCAAGCGGTACATGACTTAACCCTATCAGGTCATCGTGTCAAATTGGTTAAGTATATTCAAGCGGATCATGACTTAACCCTATCAAATCATCGTGTTAAATTGGTTAAGTATATTCAAGCGGTTCATGACTTAACCCTATCAAGTGGTATTAATTCATTAATGCACCCCAACCTCTCATATCAGACCTGTTGTTGTGGTCACTGGATATGCCGGGCGGTTCCGGGCAGATTTACACCACAACTCAGTCTGACCTCGGGTTTTCAGGTGTAATATGACCAACTACCCACATTGGATCCTATTGTTTGCAGTAACTGGATTTACCGGGCGGTTCCGGGCAGAATTACATTGCAAACTCAACCCAACCTCGAGTTGGCCATTTTCAAGTTCATCCTAAGTGTCATGACCATGTTCAAGTTTCATGTCGAGTTCTTGTCAAGTTTTCAAGGCAAATTTCGTGTCAAGTCGATGTCAAGTTCGTGTCCATATCCAGGTCCAAGTTATAACAGCGTTCATGTTTCAAGTTCTGCCTTTTATCAAGTTCATAATTCATGTTCATAATCAATTCATGTTTTTGCCTATTCTCCCCAAACCGTATTCCCATCGCACGTGAACGTGAATCGATCTATACTACAAATAAATTCAAATCTCGAAATAGAGGGAATAGCATCAAAACTATGATAGGCAAAAGGGACTAGCATAAAGCAATAAAAGGGGTTAGAAGACTAGCACGACATAACTTGAGATAATTGGTTACAACATCACTGGCATATAGGATTTCAAATCTAGCAAGATAAGGTGATAGTCATTGTAAACGCTGACATAAAAGACTAGGCATGCAAAGGCAAGCCAAATACAAGAATAATGGATCCAATGGTTTTGGTGTACATAATAGCGAATAAACTAAGCAAGTCACACCCTTGGTATGAGATCCAACAAACTGCAAATTCAGTATACAACACGGGTTTCAATCAACTTTAATTGTCCCAGGTAATTAACCCCAATAGTCATAGTCATGGTCATAGGTAGAAATCTCATAATTAAGAATCCTAAGTGATTAATCACAATAGTCATGGTTAATTATCCAAAATAGTTCTAGGCAATAGACATAGGCAATTAACAGTAATAGTTTCAAAGTCATGGTCATAGATAATGGCCTTATGTTCATAATCATAGGTAATAATTCTCATAGTCAAGAGTCATAGTTGATTAGCCACAATTGTCCTTATCATAGTCATAGGCAACAGTCTTATGTTTACAGTCATAGGCACGGTCTTATGTTCTGTCATAGGCATAGGTATAGTCTTATGTTCATCGTCATAGTCATAGGCATAGGCAAAACCTTATGTCCACAGTCATAGGCATATTAAGGTTATAGTCCTGAAAGAATTTGATTTACAGCATGAATAGGCCCCAAATAGAAATATTCTCACAAGTCAAGATCCAAGAATTTATGTTACAATCTAGCGTTTGAATAATAAACTGGGTCCAACAACATGAATGGGCATGATTCAGTCAATAAGAAATAACCCAAAATCATAGATTCAAGAAGAGACAAGAACAGATCCAAATAGATAATCAAGCTTAGGTCCAGTTTCATTTTATCCCATGTCCATATCAAATTTAACAAGTTTCAATCTAAAAGTAACTAGAACTTACAGAGCGTGGATCGAGAATTAGAGTGCGGAGATTTGATTCTAGAAATGGTTGTTGCAGTTGTTGAATCTCTACTTGTTTAATCTTGTTCTAGTTGAAAACCCCCAATTCGCAATTCCTAGATGTTGTCTTGACGAAGAAGTAGTCGTACTCTCTTTAATTTAATTGTTATCATTTTGATTTTCACAGAGGTAGCATAAGGACAGAATGAATTGGTGTAGAGAGAACGAGGCTAGGGGGCTGTTTAAATAGGATTAGGCAGACGAATCTGGACAGAAAACGAGTCTAAATACATCCGAGTGCATATGGTTCAGAAAATAGGTTCGGGAGGCAGGTCGACCCCCAGGTTGACACTATGGTCGACCTGGCCTTTAGGAGGTCGACACTATAGTCGACCCCCAGGTCGAACTGGTCCATGGGCGGGAATTTTCCCGCCCTGCCTGCTGCAGGGTTTGAATTCGAATTTCGAATTCAAAATTCGAGCTGTCTTTGATTCTGAAAATTTCTGAAACTTCTAGAGGTCATAACTTGGTCATACGAACTCCGATTTTTGAAAATTTCTGAATCTTCAGAACCTTTGCTAAATCTGCTTCGTCGATGGGGATATCCACCATTGTCTCATTGGGAGTCGCCATTCTGCCCCCAGGTTCCTCATCTTCTCTGGGGTCCATATCCTCGGGCAAGTATCTGGGCGACTCTCTCGGGGCTGGACCCCTTAGCTGCTATGCGGTGTTTTCTTTCGTAGGGGGAGAGGCATCCTTAGGCTTTAGACTCATCCCCTTCATCAGCATCTTTAGCTCTGCCATGTAGCAAGCTCGAGCAGTGACCTGATCACCTCTCATTACCCCCCAACTCCTGTATCAGTGGGGAATTTAAGCAGTAAGCACCAGGGCGCAATGTAAGCCCTGAATTCTGCAAGGGTCGGTCGGCCCAAAAAGGCATTATAGGGTGATTCGATATCTAAAACAACAAATGGGAGAATCCTCACTCTCTGGCGATTTCCCTGTCCCAACGTCACCGACAACTCTACATATCCCATGGGAGCTGTCGACGCTCCATTGAAGCCTCGTATCCATCCTTCACAAGGCTTTAAGTCTTTTGCTTCGAGCTTCATTTGTTCTAAGGCTTTCTTAAAAAGAATATTGACTGAGCTCCCATTATCCACTAACACCTTGTGGACTAATGCGGGGCCGATGTTCGTAGTGATCACCAACGGGTCTTCAGTGGGTGACATAACTCTAATATCATCCCTATCACGGAAAATTACGTCATCAGACATCGTCTTTTGTTGCTTTACTGGTGTGATGTCTTCAAGACTACTGCTCTCTCTACCTCAAAATGCTTGGCTGCATTAACGTATTTATCCATCGCTCTGGAACTATGAGCTGCTGGATGGGGCACTCCTACGATGGTATTAATGACAATCCCTTTGCCTTTCTGCTGGGCTGTAAGTCTGGGAGCAGGTTGATCTCGGTTTGGGGCTTGCCCCTCTTGCCCCCTGTCTCTTGGGCCACTTTATATTCGTCAAGTTTCCCTTCTCGCAACAACTTTTCAACTACGTCTTTCAGGTGGCGGCATTCATTGGTGGAATGGCCATGGGTACCATGAAACAAGCAAAATTTTCCCGTGCCTATCTCCTTCTCTGTAGAATTTCTGGGTGGCGGCTTCTTATGCTGTAGAACATTGTATGCATCAAGGTAAATGTTCTCCAGCGTGTCACTCAACGGGGTATAGTTCTCGAAAGTCTGGAATTGAGGCCTTTTTTTAGAGCTATTCTCCCTGTTCTAATTCCTCCTACTGCCATTTCTATTCCTACCGTTACCACTTCCACCTTTATTGTCGACGTTCACTTCAACCTTTCCTGAACTATCGCCGGACTACTTCACGACGACGTTGCTTTGGACACTTACCTTAGAGATCCCTACAGCTTTTCTCTTCTTATTGGCTCGGACTTCCTCTCGCCTTAATCGAATGTTGGCTTTTTCATAGAACAGTTCCCTAGTGCGAGATGGTTTTCCAGATAGATAATCTCCGAATTCAGTATCAGAGTCGACTCCATCTATCAGGGCCATCAGTATGGTTGGCTCATGGGGATCACTTACTTCCGTAACTACTGAATTAAAACGATCCAAGTATGATTTCAATGATTCACCAGGGCTTGCTTAATTCTGGATAGTTCAATAACGCTCTTAGACTTGCAGGCGTGAAGTCGGAACTGGTTCATAAAGCGCTCACTCAATTCTGTAAAAGTTGATACTGACCGCGGAGGGAGTCGAGTAAACCACATCAATGCTACATCTTCTAAATAAATCGGGAAGGCCTTGCACTTTACGGTGTCTGGGGCTGCTGCGGCATTTATAAACCATGCATATCTCATCAGGTGCTGCCCCGGGTCGGTTCTCCCGGAGTACCTATCCATCTGTGGCAAATTAAATCGCCGAGGGAACTGAAACTCTAGTATGTCATCAGTGAATGGGGTATCACTCCGCTCAATGCCCCAATCTTTATTGGTATAATTCTGATTTTCTGCCACGATCTGGCGTATCATCGCCTCTATGTCAGCATTCGTCAAGGTAGGTTCTGGCTCTCTGGCCCTAACATCCGAGTTGCCCTAGGGCCCCCTATGTCTGATATTTGGGTTGCCTCTGGGCCCTTAGTCAGATGTCGCCCTTCTGTTCCTGGCATCAACCAATCTACTTTGTTCCCTACGCTCCCCGTCAATCCCAAGAGGAAGGGGCTGGAGGAGTTGCCCCTGTGTGGGATTGGCGATATCAGGATCCCTAGGTAGAACATGTGATCCACGCATAGGCAGCAACATAGGTTCATTCAGGCTCGGATCATCAGGTCCTAACACACGAGCAACATCTTTACGGGATCCCAAAGATCCAAAGGTCAATTGATTGAGATTCTCTGCTCTTTCGTATGGCCTCCTCTCACGTGGTCGATCTTCATCCGAAGAGGAAGAAAGGTCTACAACAAGGCGGCAAGTTGGAGAAGGTGTCTTCTGCCTGCGAAGTTCGCCAGTTTCCCTACTCATGGTTCTCATATTCTCTCGCATGAGAAGCCTGTCCCGCTTGTGAGCTTCTAAAGCATCCCTAGTGCTCTCAAGAATTTCAAAGAAGCATGCAAAATCCCCTTGAGTGATGGGTGCGGATGGATCAGGTCGCTCACTAGTTGTCGCGGCCGACATCGGAGCATTGGTAGGAACTCGAGTAGACGTGCCAGCTTCAGCTACAAACGGTTCGGATTGGGACATGGGAGTAGGGTCGGTTCGGTTCGGCGGGGGAACAGGAGCAGCATCAGCATCCATGCTTTCGGATCGGTTCGGACGGGCTTCATTATTTCGGTTCGTCCAATTCCGGTTCGGATCGGCCCTCTCCAGATCCTTGTCCCCGCGATCTTGTCATTACCAAGGCTTACTGACTCTGATTGGCTTCATTCTCCCGAGCGCCTTGTGTTTCTTTCCCGTTTCCTTTGGCCATGGTGATGGATTCTTTAGAAATCAGTTAGCAAATACTTGAAAGTGTCGGAAATGAAGGATTAACTTCTTTGAACTTAAAGGTCCAAAAAGTAGAAGGATAATCCAAAAAAAAGCTTCAGAATTCAAAGTCTTCCCAGTGAAAGCATCAAAATGTTAGACCAA